>CP106729.1:59995103-61195103 GCA_025506655.1 Gossypium rotundifolium | reverse complement strand
TACAAGGCCCCAAGTGGCGCCTCTTTGCCACCTTACCAACTTAATTCTTGTGTCCTAAGCCACACAATAAACTCCTTAAGGCCTAGCTCCCTTAGTTCCCCTTTTTAGGCTTAAAAATCAGATATTTTTCTAAGGCTTCTACCTACAACCCAAGGTTCCTGAAGCCCCAAAACACATTCAAAACACACTCAAGCATGCAATCACATTCATTCAAGTGAAAATGCATAACCCCTAAATCCCGAATATTACAGTTCTACCCCTTTAAAATAATTTCGACCTCAAAATTACCTGGCTAAAATAAATGAGGGTATTACTGTCGCATTGCTTCCTCCGGCTCCCATGAGGCTTCTTTTGATCCATGGTTATGCCATAACACTTTAACTAGAGGAACTGATTTCCTCCGTAGCACCTTCATATCCTGTTCCAGAATCTGAATTGGCTCTTCCTCATCAGACAGATTTGATCTCAGCTCCACCTCCTCAACTGGTATTACATGAGATGGATCCGATCGATAACGACGTAGCATCAAAACGTGAAACACATTGTGTATCTGCTTCAATTCCAAAGGCAACTCCAATTGGTACGCCACTGGTCCAACCCGCTTCAAAACCCGATAAGGTCCTATAAACCTATGACTTAACTTTCCTTTTTGGTCAAATCTCATCACCTTCTTCCACGGCAAAACTTTAAGAAACACCTGATCCCCCACAGCAAACTCTATCTCCTTCCACTTCCGATTCTGCATATGAGTAAGATTGGCCGTCCGACTGCGGATGAAATGTCGTACTGAAGTCCAACCTGGTGCCTAATGCTTGATGTAATGCTTTCTAAAATCAAAACGTAAACCTCGGATCCCTATCCGAGATAATCGACACCGGCACTCCGTGCAGCCTCATGATTTCTACTACATACAACTTTGCCAATCTCTGCAAGGAATAGTCAACCCGAACTGGTATGAAATGTGCCGACTTCGTCAATCGATCTACTATCACCCATACCTGAGTCCTTCTTAGTAGGCATAAGAGGAAGCCCACTAACGAAGTCCATAGTAATTCTCTCCCACTTCCATTGCGGAATCTTTATTGGTTGAAGCAATCCTGACGGTACTTGGTGTTCAGCCTTGACTTGCTGACACGTTAAGCACTTCCCTACAAATTTCGTAACTTCTCGCTTAAGACCAGGCCACCAAAACTGATCCCGTAGATCCCTGTATAACTTACTTCCTCCAGGATGCATAGCATAAGGGCTACTATACGATTCCTAAAGAATTTTCTGCCTTAATTCCTTATCCTTTGGCATACAGACCTTGCCCCGAAAACACAGCACTCCATCACCATTTACACCATAGTCCTCCAACTCCCCGTTTCATACTTGTAGCAGCTTAGCACTGAGTTCACCATCTACCAATTGTTTCTCCTTCACCTGACTTAGCCACGTCGGCTTCACTTGCAACTCTGCTAACAAACTTCCATCATCATAAAGGCTAAGATGTGCAAACATCGCCCTTAGATCCGACACCACTTTTCGACTTAGGGCATCTGCCACCACATTCGCCTTGCCCGGGTGATACTCTATTGAGCAATCATAGTCTTTCAACAACTCCACCCACCTTCACTGTCTCAAATTTAGCTCCTTTTGAGTCAGCAGATACTTCAAACTCTTGTGGTCCGTGTAGATCATCGACCTTTCCCCATACAAGTAGTGCCTCCACACTTTTAGAGCGAATACCACTGCCGCCAACTCCAGATCATGCGTCGGATAGTTAACCTCATGTGACCTCAACTGTCGAAATGCATAAGTGACCACTTTCCCGTCTTGCATAAGGACACATCCCAATCCTGTATGGGAAGCATCACAATACACCACGAAGTCTTTCCCTACTTCTGGCTGAATCAAATCTGGAGCCTCTGTCAATACTCTCTTAAGCTTCTCAAAACTCTCCTGCTGCTTATCCGCCCATACGAAAGATACCTCCTTTCTTAACAACTTTGACAGAGGTGCTGCTATAGTCGAGAACCCTTCGACAAATCTCCTGTAGTAGTCTGCTAACCCTAAGAAACTACGAACCTCAGCCACAGACTTAGGTGGTTTCCAATCTACTACTGCCTCAATCTTCGAGGATCTACCCTTATTCCTTCCACAGACACCGCATGCCCTAAGAACGTAACTTCCTTCAGCCAAAATTTGCACTTGCTGAACTTGGCATATAGCTTCTTTTCCCTTAACACTTGCAACACCATCCGGAGATGCTCATCATGTTCTTCCTCAGACTTGGAATACACTAGGATGTCATCTATAAACACAACGACGAACCGATCCAAGTACGGTTGAAAAATCTAGTTCATCATATCCATGAACACGGCTGGGGCGTTCGTCAATCCGAACGGCATTACTAAGAACTCATAATGCCCGTACCTTGTCCGGAAAGCTGTCTTATGGATATCTGCTTCCTTCACCTTAAGCTGATGATATCCGCATAGTAGATCTATTTTCAAAATACATGCCCTTTAAGTCGATCGAACAAGTCATCTATCCTTGGCAATGGATACTTGTTCTTGATGGTCAGCTTATTCAACTGCCGATAATCTATGCACATGCGCATAGTCCCATCCATCTTCTTCACAAATAGGACCGGTGCTCCCCATGGAGACATACTAGGTCGAATAAACCCACGATCGAGTAACTCTTGGATCTGGGCTTTAAGCTCTACTAACTCTTTTGGTGCCATTCGATACGGAGCAATTGACACAGGAGCTGTACCCGTAATAAATCAATTCTGAACTCCACCTCCTTGTCCGGGGTAACCCAGGTAACTCCTCCAGAAAGACATCCGCAAATTCCCTTACTATTCTAACTCCACTAACTCCCTCTTCTTTGGCATCCAAAACACTAACGAAGGCCAAAAACGCCTTGCACCCTTTTCATACCATCTTATCAGCCTTTAATGCGGAGACTACGTTAGCCAAATAATTTCTTCTTTCTCCTATCATAACTATCTCCTCATTCTCCAGAGTCCTCAACTCCATTCGCTTAGCTGCGCAATCCAATTTAGCTCGATGTTCCACTAGCCAATCCATGCCTAGAATAAGATCAAATTCTCCGAAGGGTAGTTCCATCAAGTTGGTAGGAAATACCACTCCCTGAATCTCTAGAGGTACACTCTGAAATACCCTATTCACCACTACCGTTTGACCTAACGGGCTTACTACAGTCATCTCCCTAACAGACAGTTCGGATGCTACACCTAGTGTTTGACTACTCTACATGCAACATATGAGTGGGTCGAGCCAACATCAATTAAAGCAAAGTAAGGCTTGTCACTATAAAGAACGCATACGGTTATGACGTTCGGTCGTCACCATCCTCCTTCCGACGAATCGCATACACGGACCATTGTCTCGCCTCGCGTGTTACCAACACCTCTGCCCGGTGTTCCCCGACCTCTTTTAGAGCCATTACCCCTGCCAACCGGACCACGACCTCACGATGGCTGCTGTTCACCTCTTCCAGCCTGATTAAGACCCTGACTTATTGGTCGGCTCCCGTCTGTTTTCATAGGACAGTCGCTAATCATGTGATCCTTGGATCCACACTTAAAACATCCTCCTGTCTTCTTCCAACACTCTCCTAGGTGCATCTTTCCACACTGAGCACAAGTACGGTACTGTCCTCCCGTAACAACCTACTGACCTCGCGACCTATCAGTTCTAGATCTCTTTTGAACATTCCGGATGACCCTGATGATCCAAAACCTCTCTTCTGCCTATTCCTATTGGAATTCTATCTCATAGATTCCTTAACCCCTTCGACTACCTTAGCCTTCTCCACCAACACGGCAAACTCCCACTCCTGCTGTGGAGCTATCAGCAGTCTTAGGTCATCCCCCAGTCCGTCCTCAAATCGGACACATCGTTCATGCTCCGTAGCCACGATACCTCGAGCATATCGGCTCAACCTTAAGAATTTTGCCTCGTACTCCGCTACGGTCTTATTCCCATGAACCAGCCTCAGAAACGCCTTCCTTTGTGCATCAATATAGCTAGTCCCAATATACTTCTTCTGATACGCTGCCTTAAAATACTCCCAAGTGAGATCATCAGCTGCAGCACCATCCCGATCCGTGAGCCACCACTGGTATGACTCATCGCGGAGAAGTGACACCACCCCTTTCAGTTTTTCCTCAGCAGTCAAGTCTAAATCGTCCATAATTCGCTCCGTCGCCTCCAACGAATACTCAGCCGTACTGGACGCCACACCAGATACACAAACGGAATACCTCTGCTCTATTGGCTCAGAGTCACTCGGATACAGATTTTGAGCTCCCATACCTCCACCTGCTTCAGCCACCCTCTCAAGAACTCGCAAAGATCGCCGCTGCATATTGCATTATCCCCGTCGATCCTCGATATTCAAAGACCAAAGAATTGGTGGTGGTGGCATCTCATTCTCGGACCCTTGACCTAGATCTAACGGGTTCGATCGGTTATTACGCCTCTACCACGCCCTCGCACATTACGACCACGCCCCTAGAACTCATTCTTACGAGTTGCGTTTATCCGTTAAGAATTTTATGAATCATTATTTCTTTTCACTGATTTATCGCGAGCAGTCTTATGATTAATAGTTCTAAAAAGTAGTTCTTTCGAGTTCATACACACACTACTGGTCTCAAGTTCATTCATTCAATCATCAACATTCATAAACTCGCGTTCATTACGTAAAAGTGTTGTGGTTGTCTTTGTTGTTGTTTTCCACTACCGGGGTATTTTCGTAATTTTATCCTCTGGGTATTTTCGTAATTTTTCAAAATAGGGTCCTTGGTGATTTTGTGAAATAGAGGTGTTACGTAATTTTGTAATCCCGGGGTACTTTGGTAATTTTGGAAAACTGGGGTATTTCGAGTAATTTTGGAAATCTGAGGTATTTGATAATTTTCCAAATCGGGGTATCTTGAAATTTTACAAAATAGGGGTTTTGGTATTTTTACAAAATAGGAATATTTTGATAAAATTTGAGGTAGTATGGTAATTTTATAAACCGATGGTATTTTAGTAATTTTTGCAAACTGGGTATTTGGAAATTTTTTTTAAATCTAAAATAGTTTTTACGAATCAAAGGGTAATTCGATGATTTTAAAACTAAGGTTTTGTAAACTGTAGCTAGTCCCTTCGTGTTTTAATTCTTGAATTTAGCTTGTGGGTAAGTCCTCTTGGTTAGGGTGAGCAATACTCACGCACTGTAGGATTCGAGTGGAGAGGAGGTGAGTCACTAGACCGCTTAAATACCAAGCTCCCTTGAATCCAATCCTAGACATGCGCACAATGGTTGCCACACCCTTAACTCAATGACTCACACATGTGTTTGTTTGATTAGACTTTAAATTTTATGAAATTCTGTGTTGGAGTAAGCTAATCCTAGGGTTCAATAGCTCCTAATCCACTAATCTACGTCCCCGTAATACCCACATACAAATCACACAGTAGTTAGGGGTACTTACCTGGTGGACTTCGGGCCGGAGACTCAGATGCCATGCCAGAAACCCTGCTCATCCTTTAGTAAACTCAAGTTCAAAATAAGAAAAACATTTTGGGCCCAAAAAGCCCTCAAGGCTGAGTTTTGAACCGGGCTCTGATACCAAACTAAACACCCCAAACTCGGCCCATAAGCCCTGACCGGATCTGGCATGCTCCTTGAGTAAAACGTAGCAAATCCTCGTTTTGTCATGTTGGAAAACTGGTGGTTTTGAAGAAAAATCGGTTTGAGTTATGATCAATTTGAAAATCGTGTTGTTTTTTTGAAGTTTGTATTGAAACGATATTATCATGTTTCAAAAGTTTCAAGTTAATAGAATTGCCGAATTTTAGAGCTTTTTATTATTAACTTGAAAACCATAGGTGTTTGTGTGTCAAAATAATTGAAGTTGTTTTAGAAAAATGTTTAATCGTTTGTTTGTGTGTTCGTATCATAATAAAAAGTAAAACGTAAACTTAAAATAGCTAAATGATAATGGCCTTATTACATCAAAATATAACCCAAAATAAATCAAATAAAACTTAATAAGAAAAATCGAAAATGTTGAGCTGAGCATGGCCACCCCTAAGTCCCTGCCAACCCGGTCCATTTACTGATTATCACCTGCAAAATGTTAGCCCACGAAGGGTGAGTCAACAGACTCAGTGTGTAACAGCCATCATAGATTCCCAATCGATAAAACATATTATATCACATATATTAATCATAGGCAATGATGCAATCCAAACCCACCTAGATATCCATCTCTACACATCACCCGTACCTACCAATCACACCGTGGGGATTACTAAATCGACCCTCCATCCGCTACACACCATCGAAGGCAGTCATTGCAGTCAACTGCTCATCGCCCTTATAATTGTGGCATAGCCACTAGATAACATGACAGGGTCACCGGATTCATATTATGTGACATAGGTCACCAGATAATGTGGTAAAAACCACCAGAACACTTCCCCTTTATCATTATCACCCATATGCCCATGCAACATACAAGTCATACAGATATCATGCAATCTACCTTACCCCATGGCCATAACAAACTTTCTCATATTTTCATAGCAATGTTCATAAACATTATTAACGAGCAATATGGGGTACATACCTGATTACACTGCACCATTGAATGGTACCCTTAGCCGTATTCATTTATTGCCTTATTAACATATACATAATCATTATTATTATTAAACGAGAATTTAGGGTGGGTTACACACCTGGTTACTAACACGATTAACGAATCCCGATCTTACGCACTAGATCCCCTTTCCTATATTTGGCCAACACTAAGAACATTAGCAAAGAGGCCATTCGGCTATATAGCAAATCCCGAAGGGTTAACGCAACCATAATCCTTACCTTGATGCCGATTTGGTTACCAATCCAAATCCCGAAACTATGTGATAAGCCTTCCTTGAAATCGGCCAAACACTAATATACTCAAATGGTTAGCTTTCGCTTTTTAGATAACTAAGAGGTGAATTGAATCAGTATGAAACCTTACCACTGACTTACCGAAAACTATTGACAGGGAAAAGATGACTCGGTCTACTGCTTCAAAATCCCAAAGATCCTAAAAGAAACCAATTGCATGGTTGATTAAAAGTCAAGACAAATGCTGAAATTTGGCTTTTGTCCTACACATGTCGACAGAGAAGAAATAAGGGAGAATAGTGGAGATTCGGTTATGACAGACTTACCTATTCCAAACCGTTTAGAGAAGAAATCAAAGGAGATCTCTGCTTGGTTGATATTCGGCCAAAAACTGAGAAGAAAAGGAGATTAAGAGATTTTAGAAATGGCTTTAAGAAAACTATAGAGATTCGGCCAAAGTGAAAGGAGAGAATAGGAGAAAAATAAATGGTATTCAGCTTTGGTTTAGAGAAAAGGGATGAAGGGAGTTTCAGCAAGAATGAAAAGAAGAAGAAGATTTTAGGCTTTAGCGAATAAAAGGAGAAGAGAAGATGCACACTTTCACTTTCGGTTTTGGTCAAAGAGAAGAAAAGAATTTGGCACTAACTCCCTATACATGACCGAATAAGCCCTCTCCAATGTCCTTCGCGGCCAACTCTTCTTCTCTCCACCCAATCCCCTTTTCACTCCTACTTAGCTGAATCTTTAAGCTTTTGACCCAATCTACGCTTCATCCATGAAGTGTCCTTGTGCAAATCCATCATTTGATCTCCTTGTTAAAAAATAAAAGCTCCAAAATGCTTCCCTTGCTGCTCGAACCTAGGCCCCTTTACACTCCCTGTGGCGTCGCCTTACAAGGCCCCAAGTGGCGCCTCTTTGCCACCTTACCAACTTAATTCTTGTGTCCTAAGCCACACAATAAGCTCCTTAAGGCCTAGCTCCCTTAGTTCCCCTTTTTAGGCTTAAAAATCAGATATTTTTCTAAGGCTTCTACCTACAACCCAAGGTTTCTGAAGCCCCAAAACACATTCAAAACACACTCAAGCATGCAATCACATTCATTCAAGTGAAAATGCATAACCCCTAAATCCCGGATATTACACGTACCTTATTCTGAATACAGTTTTGGACACATCTGAATCTTTCACTCACAATTGATAATAGCCAGATCTCAGACCAATATTTGAAAACACTGTTGCTCATTTCAACTGATCAAATAAATCATCAATTCTCGAAAAATGATACTTATTATTTATTGTAACCTTGTTGAGCTGACGATAGTCAATGCACATTCTCATCGATCCATCTTTCTTCTTTACTAATAGAACTGGTGCACCCTAGGGTGAAAAACTAGGTCGTGCAAAACCTCTATCTGTTAACTTTTGCAACTGAGCTTTCAACTCTTTCAATTCTGTCGAAGCCAATCTGTACGGAGCTATCGATATTGGTGATGTTCTCGGTACTAATTCAATAGCAAACTCGACCTCTTTGATCTGTGGTAACCTAGGAAACTCTTCTGGAAACACATCTGTATACTCACAGACTACTGACACTGATTTAATTTTCAATTCAGACACTTTTGTATCCAGTACATATGCAAGGTAAGCATTATAACCTTTTCTCACATATTTCTGATCGACATTGACGAAATCACAACAGGCAATCCACTCGACTCATCTGATTTAATTCGAAGGATTTCACTATTTTGACATTTCAATTCAATAGTCTTTCATCTACAATTCACAACAGCATCATGTAGCGTCAACCAATTTGATGCGACCGTGCCTCGTAATGCATCCAAATCAAACAAGGATCCCATGTCGTTGCCCCAAGGCCCAATTACACGAGCTCAAGCCAAACAATTTAAGGAGGCTATTTTTGCCTTAGTGGAGAAAGTGTGGGCCGAGACCTTGGCTGAACACTTCAAGGAAGATCGGACCAGCTCAATGAGTTCTCCTTGCAATCGTTTGCAACCTGAACTTAGCTCGAGTTTAGCACCCTGAGCTCATTGCGGCTTAATCGAGCTCATCCTTATTTTTATTATTTATGCGGTTCACCTTGCTGGAATAAAATAGTTATTTAAATTAAGTTAGTTAATTTAGTTTCAGCTCATAAACATGATTCAATTAAAGCTTATTAATTTTCATATTGAATATGTTTTGTTTTTAATACATGTTTTAATATGTTCTAATTATTACATGTTATTAATTTGTCCTAGTTTAAGACATGAATTTAATGTGTCCTTGTTCAGCCGAATTTAATATGTAGGTAATTAAGTTGTCTTAGGTATTACATGTTTTAATTATGTCCTAGTGTGGCTGCCTAATTTAATATGTCTTGCTGCCAATTTTTATGAATTGATTGTTTGATTTAAATGGGTGCAGGTACAAGGACATGGGACGGCATTTAAGGAAGTGGGCTGTTGGTTGCTATCCTCCAAGTAACCCTTCATGTATAGTAAGGGCCAATAGGGAGCTGCTGTTTCTTCTTTCCAAGCTGATTGTTCAGCTCACCAATGCATCTTTAAAGCCCCCACCAGCTGAATATTCCATTCCCACCTCAAGGCCATTCGGTTTTGTGTGTACACACACAAGGGCTGCTCAACTTCAAGTGTTCACACCTAAAAACCATTGGAGAACCCAAGCTTAATTTAAGGAGCTCTAAAACTATCCAGCTGATCAAGGAGCCCTAATTAAAGTGAATACAAGCCCCTAGGCCAAACATACATGCACCATTTAGCTTCCAAGGCATTCCAATTATTTCAGTTGATTTTCAAGGCCTCTAGAAGGTGACTTTTGGCATCCTCCATGCACAAGGAAGCTTCCTGGAAAATTCAAGAATTTTTAGCTCAATTAAGTGATTTAAAAGCTGACTTTTCAGCTAGGTATTTTGTCCATTCAGCTAACCTAGGTTTTGGCTATAAATATTAAGCTCAAAACATGTAATTCAGACTTTTGATACTTTAATGAATTACTTCCGTTTTTGTGAGAAAACTTTCTCTCAAATTTCGTCTGAGACCCGAACCGACTTATCTAGTTTTCTAGTGGCGTCAACTGAGTCTCTTTGAACTTATCACTTCCTAAACCCGAGTGTGGCATTCACCAATTTATACCTTTGGTTCATACTTACCTAAGTAACGGGTCAAGATCCTAAATTACCATTTCGAAACCACCTTAAGAGTCCTATAAGTTTCGGGTCAACACTCGTTTATAGTGTTGGTTCACTCTTGACCCTTAAGTCTCATTCGTTCCATCCTTCCTTAATTCCTTTTCCTCTTTAATTTCTTTTAAGTCGAGCCTCTAACCCTTCTATCTTAACTATTTCCGAGCCTATCTTTGCTACCTAAACCAATACTTAGCCTAATTTCAACTAAACTTCAAGTCCAAACGAAACTTTTTTGTTTTAACGATCGGGCACATAAACGACTCGGATAACTCTGTGAAACTGAGATCGCATCACAATCCATACCCATAATTACGTCAAATTCATCAAACGGAGTAGCATCAAATTAGCCGAAAAATAGTAACTCCGAGTCATTAAAGGCTTGCAAACTTTATCAACTAGAACATACTTGCCTAAGGGGTTCGACACTTTAACCACAAACTCAGTATACTCGACAGGAAAACTCTTACTAGACACTAAATTCTCACAAACATATGAATGAGTTGATCTAGGATCTATCAAAGCAATTACAGTAGTGTCATATAGCGAAAATGTACCGGTGATAACATCTGGTGATGACGCATCTTCGCGAGCACGAATAGCATAAGCTCCGGCAGGCACTCGAGCCTCAGATATCACAACTGAATCTTTTGTCGCACCTTTACTACTGGTTACATTTTCCACATTTCTTGGTGGCCTCCCTCTAGTGGTAGTGTTCCCGGTCTTGCATTCTGGAATTTATTTTTCTCGGCTAACTCCGTAAATTCGATAATGATCCTGCGAACCACATTTAAAACAACCTCTATTATTCATCCAGCACTCACCAAAATGTCGTCGACCACACTATTGGCACTTGGGTTTATTATTTCTCATGCTGCCAACACTCGATACTGATGTAGCTTGTGTTTTAGGACCTGAGTATTGCTTTCCACTATCTCTATTTGAATACCCGATTGAAGCATTCGAACAAGTATACGAATCTCTTGATTTCTTTGACTAAGACTGATAGGGTTTATTCATCAATCTTTTTCTTGAATCTCTAGCTTCGAAATCAGCTTTTCTCTTTTCTTTGCCAAGTTCTTCGGCTTTACAAGCTCTGTAAACTAGCAATACGAATTCTTTTAATTCTAGAATCCTTACTAACGATCTGAGATCTTCATTCAATCCATCTTCGAATCTCTTACACATAATTGCTTGGTTGAAACACACTGCCGAGCATACTTACTGAGTCTCACAAACTCTCTTTCATACTCAGTCACATATATACAATCCTATTTCCACTCTAGAAACTCTTTGTATTTTTTATTGATAAAACGTTGACTGATGTATTTCTTTTTGAACTCAGCTTGAAAGAATTCCCATGTGACCCGTTCTCTCGGCACCACTGATAATAGAGTATTCCACCACTGATACGCTATGTCCTCGAAGTGATACGACACATTTTAAACACTCCGCCGGTATGCAAGAAAGCTCATCAAATACCTGAATCGTATTTTTAAGCCAAAACTCGATTCTCTCAGGATCGTTGTCAATAGTAGCTCTAAACTCTTCGGCCCCATATTTTCAAATCTTATCAACTGGCGACTTATTCAATCGCAAAAGTTCCACACCTTGAGGAGCTATAGGAACCAATTGGGGATTAGGTGGGGGTGGAGGTTGTTGAACAGTCAGATTTGTTTGAACAAACTCCATAAACCACTCATTCATCATTAGGAAGAAGCCTTCTTTAGCCTCTCCTTCCTGGCTACCCGAGATGGGTCTCGACTCTAATTGCACTACTCTGTGAACAGAGGCAGGCGCATTACTCTCAACATCATCAGCTACTGGGATCTATTTACTATATAAAAAACATGTTTTAAAACTGTTAGGAGATATTACACTATCACAGGTTTTATATGGCATGTATAGCTACACTCTCACTTACGCTACGTTAGTCCTAGAATTGACTAAACTATAGATCTAATACCAATAAATGTAACACCCCTCACCCGTTTTCAATGCCGAAATAGGGTTACGGAGCATTATCGGACTTATAAAACAATTTAACATTCATTTCACATACAATTCTCAAATTCATATAATCAACATTTAATAACATTCACATTGTCCTTATAACGAGCCTACGAGGCCTTAATCATGCTTTAGGAGTGGTTCGGGCCTAAACTGGTAACTTAAGAAATTTTTGAAACACTTAGAAAATTTTCCAACTTACAAGGGACACATGCCCATGTGGCTCAGCTGTGTGTCTTACACGGCCAAAGACACGCCCATGTCGCAGGCTGTGTGGACATTCGAAATGGGATCACATGGTCGTGTCCCAGCCCGTGTCTGACCCCATGCGACTCTTTGACTTGGGTTACACGGCCAAAACACATGCCCGTGTGCCCTAAAAATGGCAACACACACCCGTGTGCCAGGCTGGATACTAGGTCGTGCAAAACCTGTAGGGTATATTGACTTATGCCACACGGCCAATTCACACGCACGTGAGCTAAACCGTGTGGAGCATACTGACTTGATTTTTACTTCCACACCAACCTAACCGTGTGTCACACACGACTGAGACACACGGTTGAGACACACGCCTGTGTCTCTACCCGTATGGACAAAAATAGGCTATTTGCCAAGCCATTTTGCCACCCAAATTTGCACACACCTACACCAAACCCAATGACACATAATATGGCATAATAGACATTCAACCAACCTCAACCAAGAATAAATCATACCATTTCAATACTAACAAATGTAGAACATACCAACACCACAATATACCATTCAAATTCTTACCAAACATCCCTTTCACAAATCATCTATATAACTACTTTCAAATATGCATTATTTGCCTAGATTCACTAGCATACTAATATTCAAAACTCAACCATTTGATATCCATAATACCTATTGCCAACAAGCATTACATAACCATCATCAAACACATAACAAAAGCCATATGCACATATATATACATCACCAAAAATATACTAAAATAAGCCAAGTTACATGGCTATACACATATCATAACTTAACATTTACAAGCCAATTCAAATGGCTAAATTCATTACCAAACCATACCAAAATGCCCAAAGTTCCTATACATGTCATATAACCATAAACATAGATTCAACAATACCAAAGTGATAGTTGGATTGTGTGAAGAAGTCTCCAACGATTCCCGAATCCGAGCTAGCTTTGATTTCACTATAAAACATGGAAAATAAAAAAAGTAAGCTATAAAGCTTAGTAAGTTAGTATAGCATTTAAATCAGCTCATCATATCTGCTCAAATTAAGCAAATAAATATAACATAACATAGCTTATAATGATTCACCAACCTACCACCATTGCATTCACAAAGTTAGATGTAACTTTCATAATTTTCCTTATTTTAATGTATTGCTAGATTCATGTACATACATGTACCATCCCATATCAAACTCATACTTATCCAAATCTTTGACATACCCGTTGAACCATTTAGAATACTATCGGATACCTGGGAATCTCGCACATTGAGTGCCACATATATAGCCGAAGCTGTCTCAATCTAGTATCACATATAATGCTCACTCTCAAGCTATCAACGGGTCTACTCACACAAGCTGATGGCCATGACGAAGCTACATGGTGTTGCTCACACAAGCTGATGAGTATCCACAACACATGACGGATAACTCAGCCATCGGTAGGACGTACGAACCAGCACCCAATCACATAACCCTAATGACATGTCATTTGTATCCTAATCTATTCCTAAGGTTCAACCGAAACTTCCTCACTTTCCGAATCGTCATTGAACTTTTCCATAGTTTCATATTCACAATATATGCAATATCAAAGCATTAAAACACAAGTACAATAATGTTTAACACATACAAACTTATCTCGATGGCAAAAATGGCGAATTAAGTCGATTAATCCGAAACTTTGTTCTTTCCTCGATCTAAATCTGTATTTCGCCTTTCTTGATCTAAATATAATCAAAATTAACTTATTTAATAATCTCTCTATTCAATTTAATCCAAATTATACATTAAGGCAATTTTACACATTTGCCCCTAATATTTAACATTTTTACAATTTAGTTATTATCTCATAAAATCACAAATTCATGCAATTCAACCAAAACCCATGCTATTCGAATTTCAATTAGGTCCCTAGCAACTCATATTTTTCATCTACTTCACAATATAACCACAAATTTTACACATTTCACAATTTAACCCCTAATTAACAATTTTGTCAAAAATCACTTTACAAATATTGTTTATCTAACAACAAGCATGCATTTTCTATCATCAAACACCAAAATACACCAATATTCATCAATAGAAAAACCTTAAACCTTTAACAATTTTGCAAAATAGTCCTTGGGCTAGCTAGATTAGGCTACAACGATCTCAAAAACATAGAAATCATTAAAAACTGAGTCAAAATACATACCATGCACTCCAAGCTACCATGGCCAAAATTAACAAGGTTTAATGGCTTTTCTTTCTTTGAAAAATCGGCTAAGGAAGAAGATGGACACCAAAATTTGATTTTTGTTTCATTTAATTAACCTTAATTACAAGTTTACTATTTTAACCTTAATTATAAAACATTAAAGTCACCTAATTAATGCCCATATTTTTCCACTCAAATAAACAATGGTCTAATTTCCACAGTTTACTCATGGCAAACCACCAACAAGTTCAGTTTTGTCATGCAAATAACTAGACTTACAACAGTTTGCTCATGCCAAACCCAAAGAACCAACTTACCAGAGAAAAAGGTTTATACTTACACCTCATCTACATGGCGTTTACATGGTACCCAAGCCGAGGCTTGAGTATTGAAAAATCCTTCAAGGAACCATCGTTCCTTACGTCCTCAATCTCATCACCATTAATCTCACTCGCTCTATCGGTCTTCAGCGTGGTCATGGCACTGTTACTCCCTCTCTCCCCAGCATACCCACTACTGTTAGGACTCGAAGGCCTTTCGTCACCAAATATTTCTCGATTCGCCACTGTTAATCATTCATCCTCTTTATTGTCGTTGCTTTTCTCGTTTCAACGATCCATTGGAAATTCGATCACCATTTCCACAATTACGTTCCAATTTAATAATTTTGGTCAATGCCAACAAACAAATCATTCATCAAACAATTTGATATTGGAATTACGGTTCAATCTAGTGGAGTCATAAACGGAAGACAAATATTTAAGATTCCAACAACATTTACTTTTTTTCCTTCTTTGACAATAAAATCTAGGGTTTAGAATTGGGAAAATGCAATTGAGAAAAAAAAGATTTTATAATTACCAATACCAACAACACTATTACGCTCAGCTACTAGTCAAAACCTTAACAAAGAAATCTAAAGTCAAAATTAAAACATTTGAAAATAACGAGTGAATTTAACAAAGAGAAGCAAAGGAGAGATCCAATATAAGGAACGAGAGTGAAACAATGTGCCTTTAAAAACTGGTGTTGAGAGGCTCTAAAATAATTTGGGGAAGGAGGGGCGTGTTGTTGAATGTAACATTTAATTGATTTCCATAATGAATGCAATTGAAAAAGCATGTTTATGGCGTTTTATGATAAAATTGCCACCAATTCTTGCACTATTTACGGTGTTCGTAATAAAAATGCTGTTAAATAAAAATAAAAAATATTTGAAATCAAAATTATTTAAAAAATTAAATAAGTGGGGCATTTGTTTTCAAATTAGAGGCGTTTATAAGAGAACGACCGCAAAATCCATTACTTATTTTATATAATGGCATTTATACTACAAGCGTTGCTAAATTCTAAACCTCGTGGCATTTTTTATAAAAACGTCACAAGAAATGCTGCTGAAGCACCAAATTGTTGTAGTGAAAAACCACATATTTGCTAATTGAATGATAATTTATTAATTTATAATAAAAGTTTATATATTTTGTAAAGGTAAAATGATAAATTTGACTCTTAACATTTACATTTTTTTGTTAATTTGGCTCTCTCTCTCTTTTTTAGCAAAATTTGACCCTCAATCTTTTAAAAAGAGTTGAATCTGACCATCAACCTTTTAAAAGAGTCAAATTACTTTTTTTTAACTGAAATATTGGCTAAAATGTTATATTTTTATACATGACAACCCACATAATAATCCATATATATTTCATGCTAACTTTTGAAATTTTATTATTTTTTCATACAAATCTCATATGTCACCTTTTGTTAAAACAAGATTAAAATTCACTAATAATCTACCATATACACTTTAGCATTAACTAATGGTTTGCGACTCCTCTCTATCCATGTTATTGTAAAAATAATTAATTAAAGGGTAAACTACACCACATGTCACTCAATTATTGCTCATTTTATTTTTTATCATCCAACTATCATTTTTTTAATTTGGTCACGTAACTATTGTTCGTTTTCTTTTTTGGTTACCCAACTATCAATTTTTTAATTTGGTCACCTAATTAATTGAGATTTTTTTAAGTCCATTTTCATTAAATCTCGTTAACGTACAATTAAAAATTGGTATAATAATAAATTTATCCCTCAAATTTTACATATTATATCAATTTAGTCATAATTTTAAAAAATCAACCCTCAAAATTTACAAATGATCTCAATTTGATTCTAAAAATTTACCTTCCTCTTTCGCTTTCCTTACCTCCACTACCATGTTGCCTCCACCTCCGCATCCTCCTTCACCTTTCTCCACACACGCACACACAAAAGAAGAAGAAGAAGAAGAAGAAGAAGAAGAAGAAGAAGAAGAAACTTCCTTTCTTCTTTCTATTTGAACTTAATTTATCGTTAAATATTAGCACATATATTCTTACCAAACATGTGTGATTTATGATGCCTACTTGTGAGATATTATTCAGTTTTCATCTTTTTCTCTTGAAGTAGGATTTGAAGATGAGTCAATGAGTATCAGAGACCCATTTGCTCAATTTTCCTACTCTTTCAATTGCAAGAAACAATTTTTATTATTACACTTTTCCTAGAGACCATTGTTATTGTTAATGATTATCATTTTGAAATCCATTAATCCAAGTTCAAATCTCTACCCAATTTTTTTTTAACTCAAAATCTTCACCAGATCCATGATTTTCAACAAATTTAAAAACTTGGAATATAACATAATTGGAAAGGTTGATGATGATCAAAATAATAACTTCGATAAAGAAAAAGTAATCAACTATATTTTTTAGAAACTTAACGAAGCTTTACCCTAAATCAATAATTAAAAGTGTAAAAAACACCTTACACTTGACCCTTTATATAAACCCGAAATCCGATTGCATCAAAATATCCTAAACCAAAAAATAAAATTTTAAAGAAAATTGAAATGTTTTGTCTTGTTTGGTGCTTTTTGGAAAATGTTTAGGTTCAAAATCGAAAAAAAAAAAAAGAAAAGTTTTTTTTTTTTTTTGGAGAAAGGTGAAGGAGGAGGTGAAAAATTTAGATCATTTGTAAATTTTGAAGGTTAATTTTTAAAATTATGACTAAATCAATATAATATGTAAAAGTAGAGGGTTAAAATTGTTATTATATTAGTTTTTTAACTACCATGTTAACTGAAACTTAACGAAAATAGATAAAAAATCTCGATTAATTGAGTGACCAAATTAAAAAATGATAATTGGGTGATCAAAAAGAGAAGAAAAAATAATTGAATAACCAAATTAAAAATTAATAATTGAGTGATTTAAAAAGAAAATATATTATAATTGAGTGACATGTGTAGTTTACCCTTAACTAAAACATATCAATAACAATCATTTCATGCCATTTTAGTATTTATTTTAAAATATAATAATAGAAAAGTAAATATATCCTCCAAAATACACAAAATATTAAACACTTAACAACTCAATAAACATAATTGCCTTGGATAAATATAGTGAGATGATGATAACTAACATCATTCAAATGATTTTATAAGCATTTATAATTTGTTTGAATGCTAACATTCTCTTCATAAATTATCTTGAATGATTAATCACTTCATTATCTGGTTTTGAAAATAACTCCAAATACACTTTAAAAGATAAATATAAGAAAATGGGATGTTTGGTAAACAGAGTTTTACATTTTTTTTAGTTGATTTATACACAAATGGAGGATTGGGTAATCAAACCCTCTAATTGTAGTGTTTGATGAATGGAGGTTTGCAAGAATTTCTTGGATTAAAACCTCCAAAACAAAAAACGCAAAGATGAATAACTTTTTTAACAGCTGATTGTGAATGAGATATGTGAAATGACATTCCTGACCATGCTTGCTAAAAAATTACTCCATTTATCACATGCTCTCAAACCTAATGATATATGTAGAGTGAGTGATAAACCATAATTTATACATATTTTTACCCCATGCTTGGCTTATTTTTGGATGAAATTTCATTAGATTTGATGAATTCAATGCTCCTAATTCTTTAATTTGATGTTTTACACCCAGGAGAGCTTAGGGAGTCGAAAAGAACGATAAACGGGCCAAAAAGGGACAAAATGGGCCTACCTCGAAAATCAACACGGCTTGGACTATAGCACATGGGTAGACCACACGACCGTGTGTGGTGAGCAGAAGCAAGCACGGTTTAAGAAGTCAAACACGGCGTGTCACACGGGCGTGTCTCTGCCGTATCAAAGTTTAATTCTATTCGGAATAGACTACTTGTGGGCCAAGAGAGGTGTTCCAAAGCCTATATAAACACCCTAGGGGCAACCTAAACAGGGACGCCGAGTAGAAGGCAGAAAATACTCGAAGACAGCCATTGGGAGTAGCTTAGGAGAAGGATCTCCATTAAGATTGAAGATCTCCTATCAATTTCTCTTGAAGTTTTTGTGTTTTTTTATGTTTTGTTATTTTCCTTATTTTAAGATGTTTCCTTCTATCAGTATGAACTAAATTCCATAAATATCTAAGGGGATGAAACCTAAGATGAATCTTATTATTATTTGATTTATAAGATAAATACTTGTTCTTATTCTTAATTGTGAGTTCTTATTTCTTGTTTTGATAATTCAGGTTATTGATTCAAGTCGAATGTGCTTATTCAGTGGAGCAAAAGTCCCTGTTTAAGAGTAGATCAACACAATTAAGTGGAGTTGATTGCAACCCTAGAAATAAGGCGACGAAAATCTACCGGATTAGAGTCAAATAAGGGAATCCGTAGATCGAGTTAATGCGACAATAGAGGTTTTAATTAGAAAGAGATTTCAATTAATCAACCTAGAGTCGTTTTTTTTTTAGTCTTGAAAGAGATATTTGTAACATCCTGAATTAATGGGCCTATCGTTTAATGTGTGGTTATGTGTAATGTGTTAATTAGAGTGTTAGGGGTCCAGATTGGGCTCGAGGTTGGGCTAAGGCCTTAGCAGAATTAGTTATTGGACATTCTAGTGGAAAGCCAGTTTAGTTAGGACTTTAAAAATGTTATCAGCGTTTAAAGTACCAAAATGGGCTTGTGGCCCAAGGTTAAGTGGCGCTACATGGAACCATGGGGTGGCGTCATTAGCAGATGAAGAAGACCCAAGTTCGAGTCACTTGAAGCTCAATTCTTTTAATATAATTTTAGCTAATTTCTGGCTTTTAAATGGATAGAGAGGGATGACATAGGGGCTTGAAAAATAGGAGGATAATAACATGTGGATAATGTGCTGATAAAGGGAGGAAGAGGTGGTGCTATCTAGGCCTCTGTTGAAGGAGTGATCGGATAAATATAATGGAGGAAGTTTAGGAGTTATCTACTAAGTACAGTGGTGGCCGAATTTCCAACTCTAGGGGGTGCCAAAATTCTCTTTAAATAGAGGGGATATCTCTTCAATTCCGATATTTGGTCCCTATTTTCT
The DNA here is from genome assembly GCA_025506655.1 of Gossypium rotundifolium. Taxonomy (NCBI): domain Eukaryota; kingdom Viridiplantae; phylum Streptophyta; class Magnoliopsida; order Malvales; family Malvaceae; genus Gossypium; species Gossypium rotundifolium. The sequence continues at coordinate 61,175,151 of CP106729.1, read as the reverse complement.
TTTTCCATTCTCTCATCCTCACTTTTATGCAAAAGCCGAAAGTCCATTATTCTATTCTCTTTTCTTTTTCTTTTTTTTCTTTCAAAAGCCGAAACCTCCCAATTGTTCTCAACATCTTTTCTTTCAAAAGCTGAAACTCTAAACTCTCTTCTCATCCCTATAGCCGAATACTTCCTATTCCCTTTTACTGATTTCTTCACTAAAGCCGAATCTACATAGACTTCTTCCTATCATCTTTTCTTTTGATCTTCTCAAAAGCCAGAATCTCTAATGGGTAGTCAAATTCTTTGTGTTAAGGTGAGTGCTGGTTTTCCTATCTCTTCACTTTCTCTTTCGATTTTTGGAAGACAAAGCCGAAAACTAATGGTTTAATGGTTTTGTAAAATTTCGTGTTGCGCATTTAGGTAGATCGCCTAGATTTAAAAGCCAGAAATGCTAGTTCGGAGTCTCAATCTCTTTTTGGGATTTCAAGGTAAGGGTTCAATTCTTCCTATGTTGTTTAATCGGGTTCTTTTTCATTATTCGTGCCTTAACCTAATGTTGTGTTAAGCAATCATCATAGTATCTTCTGACCAAAGATCACTCATGGACTTGAATGTCAGCAAATCAAAGGAAGGGGTTGGATCTGTAGTTTCAGCCCCAAAGTTCAAGAAACACGCGGTGTCAGCAGTTCGGGATTGGCCGCCAGGTTGTGGACTGGCTTTGGAGCAAAACCTTAGGCAGTTAGCAGTCGTATCGACTTTTGATAGTGTCGACATAGAAAGTACTATCCTGCTGGTAATCAGGTGTGTAGATCTCTATCACACTAGTTAAACTGTACTATGTATATGTTATGGGCTAAAAGCCGAAAATTGAGGCTGTATGAACAGTCGTAATACCCAAAAAGGGTAGGCAAGGGATGCCAGGTACGTAATCATAGAAACTTCTCTATGTGTATCGAAATATGTGAAAGTATGTGATCTGTTTAGATAGTTTAATGTTCTGATTCTTGCATGTATAGATAGTTTAATGTTCTGATTCTTGCATGTATGTATGCATGGGATGGGATTGATATGATGAATGGGAACAGGTCGCGAGGCAATCGGTGGCTTTGCCACATAGGTCACATAGTGATCGATCTTTATGATAGGCAGCGCAGCTGTCAATATATTATTAAGGTCGCATAGCGATCGGTGGCTTTGCCACATAGGTCACATAGTGATCGGTCTTTATGATGATGCATAACACGATTGTCGATATGGTGTGTAGCGGATGGAGGGTTGATTGTAGAAATCCCTACGGTGTGATGGTTGGTACGGGGGTGTGTAGAGGATGGACTTTTAGGTTTGGGATAGGCCATGTTGCATGTAATATATATTCTGTGCCATTGTGAATGGGGCTAGGCCCATAATGTGTTTGTGGGCCCAAGGCGTTTATGTGTTTTCGGGATTTGCACACTGAGTCTTGGTGATTCACCCTTTTATTTTTCCCAACTTTTCAGATGAGCAGTAGATCGTGGACATGGGAGCTGAGGCGGACTCGAGGGGCCATCAAGTTTTTTCTATCTTCATGGACTATTTCCATTTTTTTCTTTAAGTTTAAATTTGGGATTATTTTTGTAATAAGGCCCCCATAACTTAGGTTATGGATTTATTTATTTTATTTTATTTTATTTTAATACATCTTACAAACTTATGTTTTCAAAGTCTTAATTATAAAGTGAAACCAAATGGGTTTTCCAAATGTGTCCAACGCAAATGTTAAGGTTTCTTCAAAATATCACAATTAATGATTAATCAGTTAAGATAAACTGAGAATTTCAAAACCCTTCAAAGAAAAGTTTTCAACATTCAACCCGTAGCATACCAGATCCGGTCATGACGTATGGGTCGGGTTTGGGGTGTTACAATATTAACATAAATCAGGGATTTCTATGGATTAAGTCAAGTGAATAAATCGTATGAATCAAAAGTAATAAGTGAAGTCTAGGTGGATTCTTCCTTAGGTATTGCCTTTACAATATAAGTTGTCTAAAAGTATGTTGTCTAAAAGTATTTTCCTAATTCTTTCGTTGTCGTGTTTAATTAGGTTTAGTTTAAAAGAAACCACTCCAATTCTTAAGCTAGATAATAAAAAAGATAGTAATTACTAGTACTCTTGGTCCTTGTAGATACGATATTACCTGGTCTTACCAGAACTACACTATAAACGATAGGTGCGCTTGCCTTTATTGTGATCATAGTTAGTTTTAGACACATCAAGTTTTTGGCGCCATTGCCGGGGACTAAGATATTAGGAACACTAAATTTTTATTACTTTAGCCATTCTTATTTTATTGAAATTTAATTTTACTTTTTATTTGTTTTTACTTCTCTAATTTTTCTTTCTTTGCTTCTGGCAGGAACTTTTAGTTTATGACTAGAAGGAACCCTTTAAGACCACTACTTTTTGACAGTGATATAGAAGGTACCACTTGCTAAAACCTAAGAGAAATAAGGTGAAGCCTACAATACATACAAGAAGAGCAAGAGGACGATACTAATAATATTGAAGAGATGGTTGATAATAATATGTTACCCCCTGTGGTTGCCGCAAGCCCGGTGGATCAAAATCCTGCCTTTCTACTATGTACGATAATGCTAGACCGAATTTAATAGGAACTGAATCAAGTATTGTTAGACCTGCTATTGTTGCAAATAATTTTGAACTGAAACCTAACACTATACAGATGATTCAGCAATTTGTTCAGTTTGATGGTTTGCAGGATGAGGATCCAAACAATCACTTGGCAAATTTTCTGGAATTCTGCGACACTTTCAAGATTAATGGTCTTTTTGATGATGCCATTCATCTTCGGTTGTTTCTCTTCTCATTGAGAAACAAAGCTAAATAGTGGTTGAACTTGTTACCACGAGGATCAATCACTACATGGGACCAAATGACTGACAAAATTTTACTTAAATATTTTCTGCCGGCTAAAAGGCTAAGCTGAGGAATGATATCTCTTCTTTTGTGCAGATGGATTTAGAGACACTTTACGATGCATGGGAGAGATACAAGGATTTACTAAGAAGGTACCCTCACCATAGGTTACCTTTGTGGCTACAGGTTCAAAACTTTTACAACGGTGTGAACCCCTCAACTACACAATTGATTGATTCAGCCGCCGGTGGAACCCTAAATAACAGGACCCCTGAAGCGGCTTATGAGTTTCTAGAGGAGATGGCACTGAATAACTATCAATGGCAAGTTATGAGGACAAAGCCAACAAAAGCCGCCAGTGTTTTCAACCTCGACACAGTGACCATGCTATCAAACTAGGTAGAACTATTAAGTAAAAAGATTGATGGTTTGTGTGGTTCTTCGTAGGTACATCCAGTAATGTAGTGCGATATGAGTGGAGGAGCAATGAACAATATAGAATATCCACCTTACAACCTTGGCATAAAAAGTGATCAGATGAACTATATGTGTAATAATTCTAGACCTCAAAATAACCTTTATAGTAATACTTACAATCTATGTTAGAGGAACCACCCCAACTTTTCATGGGGTGGACAAGGAAATCAGAGACAAGAACCCCTCCAGGCTTTCAACAGCAACCTTACCCACAAGAGAAGAAGCTGAATCTTAAGGAGATGCTAACAAAATTCATCACGGTGTCCGAAACCAATTTCTAAAACACCAAACAACACTCAAAAATCAGCAAGCATCGATTCAAGGGCTCAAGAACCAATTAGATCAGCTTGATAAGTTGATCTCAGAATGACCACAAGGTAGCTTGCCAAGCAATACCGAACCTAACCCAAGGGAGCAACTCCATGCCATTACTGTGTGTGACAAAGAAAGGTTAGTAGAATCTAAATCGAAACTAACGCAAGAACCTATGGTAAGTAAAAGTAAGGATGAGGTGAGCCACGAAACACATAAACCGGTACGTAAAGAGTATATACCTCGAGTGTTGTATCCTAATGCGACGAAGAAAGACCGCACAAATGAACAATTTGGTAAATTTCTTAAACTTCTAAAGAAACTACATATTAACTTACCATTTATTGAAGCTCTTTTGAGATGCCCAATTCAAAAAAAAATTAAAAGAGCTTTTGACAAACAAATGAAAGTTAGACGATGCATCGCATGTGGAGCTAAATGCAGTCTGCTCAGCTATTTTACAGAATAACTACTCGATAAATTAAAGGATCCAGGGAGTTTTACTATCCATTGTTTAATTGGTAGTTTAGTTGTTAATAATGCATTATCAGATTTAGGGGAAGTATTAACGTCATGCCCTATAAAATGTTAAAGCAACTAGGTCTTTAGAAACCTAAACAAACTAGGGTGAGTATTCAACTCGCAGATAAAACCATTAGAGTTCCTAGGGGAATTACTGAGGATATGCTTGTAAAAATCAATAAATTTATTTTTCCAGTTGACTTTGTTGTTCTAGACATGGATGAGGACATTAAAGCACCTTTAATCTTAGGGCGACCTTTTTAGCAACTGCTAAAACTAGAATTGATGTTGGTACAAGTGAGCTCACACTTCGTGTTGAAAATGAAACGATCACTCTTCAGGCTCGTGACTCGGTTAAGATATCAAGTAATAAACATGAGTACATGAATTCTATTAATAACCCTTCGGTTCAACCCTCTTTTCAGGAAGCACTTTGAAATTACACAACTGAGCCATATCCTAGACCTCGTGCCAACAAAGAAATAACTCATAAGGAGTGAAGGCTTTAGATCAATGAACTAGATGAGTGAAGACACATGTTAAGGAGAAATCAAGAACACACACAGCAAAACCGAGGCAACTCCATAACAAACTTAAAGATGAAGCAAACTACTTCAAGGTTGGAGACCGATTTCTAATGGATAATACAGATCCTCGTGTTGCCACTTATGAACCTAATGGAATAACTCCTTTCACGGTACTTAATACTTTCTCATATGGAACAGTCGAGGTAACTCATTCTCAATTTGGCACCTTCAAGGTAAATCGTACTCGTCTAAAATCGTATTTTCATACAATTGATAGCAAGAATGGGGAGTTTCAACTCCTCAAACCACCATGATTATGCGAATGAAAGGTAAGTCTAGCTTAAGACTTTAAACGAGTGCTTCTCGAGAGAAAACCCGAGCACTCACCCTATCAATTTTCATATTTTTGATTTTTAGCACCTAACTAAAAACTAACCAAATTAATAAAGCGCAGGCTTCCCTACCACATGGCCTTGCATATGGACGTGGCCGTGGCCATGGCCATGTGGACACCATGAATAAGCACATCTACGTGGCAAAGACCATGTGAACCAAGGATGAAAATTTTCCCCAAAACACAAGCTACGATAAAATGCCACGGTTGTGCGATACGGCCGTGGTCGACACTAAGAAAGTAACACGGGGTGCTACACGCCCGTGTCCCTAGGCCGTGGTCGACACTGAATAAGCAACATGGGCATGGAAACTTCTGCACAGGCGTGGGAGAAACGAACGCAGCATCACACGGTCGTGCGATTCAGCCCTGTGACATAACAAGCCCAGGGTACACGGCGTGGGTAGCTAATTTCTATTTAAACCCTTTTTATTTTGCTCACTTTCTTCCCCATATCCCTTCCCTCCCAACACTAGCCACCATAGTTTTTCCCCCTTTTTTTCACCATCCTTGCCACTACAACTAAAAGCAAAATGAAGACCACCATCCCCACGTCGAAAAAGCGAAAGGATCCTAGCACGTATCCCCATGCGCGACAACTCTACATAAGTTCATGCCAGCCGCTTCATTCACTCGACAAGACAAGGACCTTTGAGTCCATATATTTTTCTTTTTATTATATTTTCATTTTTAAAGTCTTTTCCTTTATATTTCTTGTCTTTTATTTATAATAGTATATTTTGATTTCTTTTTATCTCTGGCTGTTTTTGATTAAGGAACGACCACACCACCACTGGAGTATCCACCTCCACCTTTACCTTTGCCCAACTTTACCGTTTCTTTTCCTTGACTCCATCCAAAATTCAGGAATTTCACTCTCTCCTTATCTTATGATTTTCTATATTGTCGATATCTATTTTTGTACATTGAGGACAATGTACATCTTAAGTGTGGGAGGTGTCACCAATACTGAATTATGCCTTGTTCTTAAGTAACTTTCTCATATTACTATTAGAATGAAACTTCTATTGATTTATGAATTTTGTTGATATGTTTTGGAGTAAGTCATAGATAATTGTGCATTAATGGATTAAACTTTAATGATAAGTCTATTTTCAGAATTAAAAATTTTATTAGGTTGTTTCTCTAAATTTAAATATTACTTTGAAGTTTGAAATTTACAAGGTTTACATTAAAAAAACCATAATTTTTGTGAGATTTTGAGCCTTTTAGAGCATATTCCTTTTTTGCTCACTTTATTGATTATGAGTGTGTAAACATTGATTTGTTATTCTAGAACTTGCCTCGATTATACATGTCGAGACCACACCCTTGATTTGATATACTGAAATGATAAAGGCACCTAGGTTGAAACACCCCAAACCCGGCCCACAAGCCCTAACCGGATCTGGCATGCTTCTGGGAAAAACCATTCGAATCTTATTTGCATCTTTGCTAAAAATTTTTGTGTTTTTGAAAATAGTTGATTAGGGTTCAAGTTGAAAACATAGAAAAATTTTCAAAGGTTTCGCGTTTTGTTAAAAGTTAGTGGTTATATTTCAAAACCATGAGTTTAGGTAAGAGTCGAGTCTTTAAAGTTTGTTAATTAAATTGAAAATCATTTGTATTTTAGATGTCAAAACATTTTCATTTATTATTAAGACAATTTGCTTACTTTAATTTGATAAGTATCATGCCATAATAAAATAATTTAAGTGCATGCATGAGCAGTTCATACTATAGCCTTATTACATCAAAATAAACCCAAAATAAAATTTAAATTACTTAAATAAAGTAAAATGTCCAACTAATCGGGACACTTGCCCACTAACTTCGGTTACTTCCGCTTAAGACCCAACCACCAAAATCGCTTCCTTAAATCCCAATACATCTGTCGCTTCTTCGGGTGCATAGCATATGATCGCTATGAGCTTTTTAAGGATTCATTTGCCTCAAATCATCATCCTTAGGCATACACACTCTCCCCGAAAATACAACACTCCATCACTACCCAAGTCGAACCCTTGGCCACCGCTCAGACTTGTAACCTCCAAGTATTCAAAGCTTCATCGGTCATCGCCTTTCTTTGACCTCATCAATCCAAGACGGCTTCACTTGCAACTCGCCAAAAGGCTCCGTCCTCATAGAGACTTAGGTGAGCAAACATTGCTCACAAATTCACTACCACCTTCGGCTCAATGCATCGGCTACCACATTAGCCTTACCAGATGGTATTCGATTGAGCGGTCGAGTCCTTCAAAGAACTCAATCCACCTCCGCGCCTTAGATTTAAATCTTTCTAAGTCAAGAGGTACTTGAGACTCTTGTGATCCGTGTACACTATCGACTTCTCCCCATATGGGTAGTGCCTCCAAATCTTTAAGGCAAAACCACTACACCAATTCCAAATCATGTGTGGGATAGTTACTTTCGTGAGGCCTCAATCGCCGTGACGATAAGCGACCACCTTCCCTTCTTGCATCAAAGACACACCCCAAACCAATATGCGATGCATCATAATACAGTGAATTCCTTTCGCCTCAGTGAATCAAGACCGGTGCTTGTCAAAATCCCTTTAGCTTATCGAAACTCTCTTGCTTCTCGAGACCCACAAATGGAACTCCTTTCCTCAAGACTTAGTCAATGGTCTTTGCGATTAAGGAGAAATTTTCCATGAATCTCCTATAATATCCTCGCCAACCCGAAAACTCGAATTTTCAGAATCGGCTTGGGTGGTTTCCATTCCAAAGCGCCTCGATCTTACGGGATCCACCACGATTCCCTAATTTGAAACAACATGCCCTAGGAAAGTTACCTCCTTAAGCCGAACTCATACTTATCGAATTTGGCGATAACCTGCTTTCTCCTTAGAACTTGGCAGACCACATGAAGATGTGTGTCATGCTCCTCTTCTGATTTCGAGTGCACCAAAATGTCGTCTATGAACACTACGATGAACCGATCCAGATAGGGTTGGAAAACCCGGTTTATCATGTCCATAAACACGGCCGGTGTATTCGTCAAACCAAAAGGCATTACCAAAAACTCGTAGTGCCCATACCGAGTACGGAATGTCGTCTTGTGGACATCAGCCTCCTTCACCTTAAGCTGATGGTACCCTGACCTAAGGTCGATCTTAGAGAACACCAATGCACCCTTGAGTTGATCGAACAAACCATCAATCTTGGGCAACGGATACCTATTCTTTATTGCCAGCTTGGTCAGCTGTCGATAATCTATGCACATTCTCATTGTCCCATCCTTCTTTTTGACAAAAAGCACTGGGGCTCCCCAAGGCGATACACTTGGTCGGATGAACCCTCTATCCAACAATTCCTAGATCTACGCCTTCAACTCTACCAATTCTTTCGGTGCCATTTGATACGGAGCTATAGATATCGGCGATTAGATAACAAGTCTATACCAAATTCAACCTCACGGTATCCGAGGTAGACCCAAAGTTCCTCCTGAAACACATCAACATAATCCCTTACGGTCAGGACATCTCTCACGGTGCACCCTTAGCTTCCAAAGCACAAACATGTACTACATATGCTTCACAACCCTTCCTAACCATCTTTTACGCCTTTAATGTGAAACCGGATAAGATAGGTAATCTCTCCTTTACCTATCATCACCACCTCATCACCTTCCACGGTCTTTATTACCATGCGCTTAGTGTGCAATCGAGCTAGCTCGATACTTTACTAGCCAATCCATCCACGAGGATTAGGTCAAACTCCCAAACGATAGTTCCATCAAGTCGACCAAAAACCGACCCTTGAGTTCTAGGGTACATTCCTAAAGAGTTTACTTACTTTTACAGAGTGACCTAGAGGGCTTAATACAGTCATCTTCCTAGAAGTAAGCTCAGAGTTTAAGTGTAGAGTTTCCACTACGCTACTAGCAATGTATGAGTGAGTTGAGCCAATGTCAATTAAGGTACTATAGGGTACACCAAAGATCAAGAACATACCGGTTATGGCGTCCGGTCGTCGCCTCCTCTTGGCGCCTCGCGAGATAGACCAAACCGGGTTGCCTAGCCTCGATTACCGCGGTACCTCCCTCGATGCCCGACCTCTGCCAAAGACCATTACCTCCTCTTCCCGCACCCACGACCTCTCGGTGGTCGTTGATTATCCCTCCTATTCGGTGCACGATCCTCGACCCTCGACCTCAAATTTAGCTACCTTTTTGGACAATCTCTAACTCGATGTTCCATGGACCCACATTCAAGCATCCCCGATTACCATTCCAACACTCCCGTGTGAGACTTTCCACATCGAGCACACCGTGGCGGCCATTAAGGATTAGCGATGGCAGCGGGCCTAGCAGCTTGATCCGACCCACCATACCTCGTCCTCTTCTCGATTACGTAAAACTTTGAAGACCGAGCTCCTCTTATTCCAACTCCTATCTTGATTACGCTTAAGCGACTGTCTTACCCCTTCAAAGAACCTTAGACTTCTCCACTAGGACAGCAAACTCTCGTTCCTGTTGTGGAGCTATCATCATCCTTAGCTTATCTCTCAGCCCATCTTCGAATCTGACACAACGTTCATGCTCGGTACCCACAATACCACGAGCATACCTACTAACTGGAGAAATTCGGCCTCATACTCGCCATCGTTTTATTACCCGAACGAGTTCAAGAAAGCCTTCCGCTGCACATCCACGTAGCTAGTTCCTATATATTTCTTTTGGTAGGCAGCCTTAAAGAACTCCCATGTGAGGTCCCCCGCTATCGCTCCATCCCTTACGGTGAGCCACCACTGATATGACTCATCCCGAAGCAGAAAGATTATACCCTTCAACTTCTCCTCAGTTGTAAAATCCAGGTCACCCATGATCCTCTCAGTTGATTCCAACCAATACTCCGCCGCACTAGGTGCCACCGTAAACTCCTCTAAACACTTACGCTCCGTTAGCTCTGAGTCGTTCAATCCACAGATTACGGGCTCTCGCTTTGCGCTATTTCTCAGAACTCGCTCCAACACTCAGAGTCTGACTTGGGATACTACATCATTACCACCGGTCTGATCTTGGAACTCAGTTTCTGCCGCCGATAGATCTGGCATCACATTTCCAGACCTATGACCAGACCCTGCTGGCTCCGACAAGGTCGTCCTACCCCTACCACGGCCACGCGGCGGACGTCCACGACCTCTTGTACTCATTCTTCTCGTTCGCGTTTATCTGATTAAGAATTTTATGTATCATTAATACTGTTCACTGTTTACCCACGAGAAATTTTATGAGAAATAAATTTTTGAAGTGATTCTCTCGAAATTGAATCTACCTATAGTTCCAGTTTCAGGCTTATCTCCTAGTTCTAAATACATCCATCACACAAACAACATTCACAGACCATATCCAACGTGTAGGGCATTTTCGTCATTTCACTACTCAGGGGTATTTTCGTAATTTTTAACCTACAGGGGTATTTTTGTAATTTTCAAAAATAGAAGTTCTTGCATGATTTTGTTATAAAGTATTTTGGAACTTTTAAATTCCCGGGGTATTTTGAAAAAATTGAAATTCGGGGGTATTTCGGTGATTTTGAAGCTCAGGGGTATTTTGGTAATAAACCAGGGTAACTTCGTAAAGTTTGCTAATTCCGGGGTATTTCCAAATGTTGCAAAAATTTTGAAATTCAAGGTTATTTTGGTAATTTTGTAGGTTAGGGGCAATTTCGTAATTTTTCCAAAATCATGATATTTTCGATATTTTGCAATTTAAGGTTTTTGGGCACTTTATATGTAATGGAAATTTTGATTAAAACTGTGGTTATTTTGGGAATTTCATAAACCAGGGGCATTTTCGTAATTTTACCACAAAAGGTATTTTAGTAATTCTGCAAATCAGACTTTTTTTTCAGAAAAATGTTGTAAAACAATATTTCTCACACACTTAAAAAGAAATTTTAAGAATTTTAAAGCTAAGGTTTTTATGAAAATACGGCTAATTCCCTTTCGGGTTTTAGTTAGGGTTTAGCCCATGAATAAGTCCTTAGGTTAGAGTGAACAAAGCTACGCACTGTAGGATTCGAGTGGAGAGGAGGTGAGTCACGCTGATCGCTTAAATACCAAGCTCCCACCGAATACCAATCCTGACATGCGACCGTGGTTTCCACACCCTAACTCGGTGAATTAGACATAGGTTTGTTTTAATCAGCGATTAAGTCTTATGTAGTAGTTGGGGTAGACTAGTCCAGAGTTCAAGTACCTATCATTCTATTCTACGTTCCCAAGTTACCTATTTACCCTTATCGGTATTCACGTGAGCGATCGAGAGGTACTTACAGGCGGACAGTGTCGGAGACTGATGCCATCTTGTTGACCGAAAACCATTTCCATAATAACTCACAAAGCCTACATAAAATGTTTTGGGCCTTAGGCCACAAATGAAGTTTTTGGCTGGTTCGATACCAAAATGTAACACCCAAACTCGGCCCATGAGCCTTGACCGGATCTGGTATGTCACAAGGTAAAAAGCGTTTTGAGATATTTTGATTGGTGGTGAAAATCTGAAAATCTTTGTTAAAGTTATAAAGCGGTGTTTTATAAAAATTGAGTGGGATTGATTTTGAGTTGAAAACCTTTGAAAACATTTGATCATTTAAATGTAAGAACCTTGAAATTATGGTTGGATGGTAAATTTTGCTACCCAGGGTAACTTCTTTCAAAACTTCGTAGGAGTTATTAAAATTGAAAATGTTGCTTTTAAGCAATTCTCTTAACATTTATAATTTCATTTGTAATATAGTATGAGTAAAGTAAAAACAACTATGTAAACATCCAAATAATAATTAGCGGCCTTATTACAACCCAAAATAAAATTTAGTAAATAAACAAACTTAAAAGCGTATTAAATAAAATCCCCAAATCCAAGGAACAAGCATGGTAGCCTCGAGTCCTCTCGGCTCCATCTCCGCGATCTACTCATCGCAAAATAATATGGGAAGGGTGAGTCACCAAGACTCGGTGTATAAATCCCCAACCGGAAGTGCAACTCATACACAAATTATTAGTAAACTTGCAAACATGCAACCCAAACTAACCATCCGTACTCCTTTAACTACCCCGTGTGGTCAAAACCCTTTGGTGGTCAAAACCACCGTGACTAGAGTCACAAATTAAGTGATGGGGCCAACCAATCATGTGGTCAAAACCTTTGATGACCATAGGTCACAATTTATCAATATGTGGTCAAAACCTTTGGTGGTACCAAACCACCGTGACTTAGTCACAATTTAACAACGGTGTGGTCAAAACCACTTGGTGACCAAGTCACAATTAATCGATGGGGCCAACCCATCTTGTGGTCAAAACCACCGTGACGATCCATAGAGATCATCCCCTCCTCTCATCAATCCCACCATTATCATGCTTACACAACAAATATCATAATCCCATATATCATGCATTTATGTATAGCAAAGCATTCAACAGCACATGATGGCATACACAAACATACATCATAGATCACGTAATAGGGGACTTACCCGAAATCCAAGCTTATGCCCACAAGGCAAAGTTACAACACGAGAGGTTGTACAATAACATAATAAACAGTCTATGCTAATAAAGTGTGTAAGAGTTTACACACCTGTTTACTCGTGAGACTAGCAAATCCCGAATATACTAACGAAATCCCGAAAGTAATCTCGTATTGCTCCTAAAATCGGTAAACACCCAACCCTTTAGATCTAATAGCCATTCGGCTATACTAATAATCCCGAAAGATATGTCATACTCGAAATAACACTCACCTTGGTTGCTGATTTTGGTCTCCTACCAAATCCCGAAACTGCACTTATTCCCGAAATCGTTGAGATCCTTATATGGCACATGTTAGTTTCGGCATTAGACATAAATTCTTTAAGAAATGGCCCTTGGCCGAAACTATCTATTACTTACCTTGAAGAATCAAATCCCGATAGGCTCCCTGAATTCGGCAATAACCTTCTCTACAATCGGCTTTAATCACATTAATATGAGTCATAGGCCATTCGGCCATAACCATAGATCCCGAAAACCAAACAAAAATCATTCGGCCATGTCCACTTACCCCTTACTAACTGATTGAAGAATAATTCTGAAAAGAATCTGTGCTCACTTGCTATTCGGCCAAAGTAGCTCTAATGGAGGAGAAAAGATTTCGGCAAAAGAGTGGAGTGGAATCGGCTAAAGAGCAAGAAGAAAATAATGAAAAGGGTGATAGGGGTTTGAAGAATTTTGGCACTTGTGAACTAGAGAGAATTCGGCCAAGCAAATTGAGAAGAAAAGAGGAACAATTTAGATGAATTTCGGTAAGGCACCAAATGGTTTGAAGAAAAAGAATTCCCTTTACTAAAAATCGGCATACACTCCTTAATCACCTTCCAAAGCCGAAAATACTACTCCAAAGAGTCCTATAATCGGCCATTGCTCCCTAATGTGATAAATTTTATCTTTAATTATCACCCCATTCAAATAAAGAAAAAGAAAAACAAAGTTTATCTCTATCAAACTAAGAGTCCTTGAGCAGGCCATTAGCTCACTCCCCCTTCAAGCCAGCTTGCATAAAAAAAGAAACCTATTGCTGCCCATGCTACTCAAACATGGGACCTCACTGCCGCAGCCCCTTACAACGCCCCAAGCCACTCTTCCACATCGACTTTCATGTCCCAAAACCTCGCCATTTATTTTTAAGGCCTACCTAGCCCATCACCCTACATATAACGAAAAAAATAAAACTCCAAGCGCCACTCTAGTAGCTCGAACCCAAGACTGCCAAAGCGTCCCTTCCAAATTTCTTAAGTGAACCCTAATTCAGGATGTTACAATGGTCACCACTAAGCTCCTACATCGACTCATCCATTACTAAGCGTCACGAAAAATATTCCCCACAAGGGTGAGTCAAACGGACTCAATGTGTACAACCGACACTAAGTCTCAATTAAATTCAGGCATGTCAAATCATACATAATAACATATATAATTAATGATGCAAACCCGAACCCAAACCTAGATAACCATCCGCTACACATCACCCGTACCAACCATCACACCGTGGGGACTACTAAGTCAACCCTCCATCCGCTACACACCATCGAAGGCAGTCGCTGCAGTCGACGTGCTCATCGCCCTTATAAAATTCATGGCATAGCCACCAGATAAATATTCATGACCTAAGTCACCACATTCAGATATTGTGACATAAGTCACCACATTCGGATATTGTGACATAAGTCACCACATTCAAATATTGGGGTATATAACCACCAATTCACTTCCCCTTTACATATCACCCATATGCCCCATGTCAAACATATCATGCAATATCTTGCTTTATTTCACATTCTTATCACTATTGACATATGTGCCACTACGAATCTTATCATACTCATAGTAGGAGTGGGTAAACGTACCTGAGTACTTTGTACCATTGCATGGTACTCTTAGCCACATCATAACATATTCTTGTAACATATTAATTAAAACATAACCGTCAATTAATTAAAGCTTAGTGTGGGGTACACACCTGATTTAATTAGCGCTTAATTGAAATCCTGAAAATCTTGATCTAACGCTTTAGATCTTAGTTCCTAAATTCGGCCATTGTTAGACATATTAGCAAAACTTATTCGGCTATATGATCAAATCCCGAAGGAAACGTAACCGAAATCTTACCTTGCTTGCTGATTTGAGTACTTCTCAAATCCTGAAATTTTATGATATCCCCTCCTAGCAATTGACCAAACACTAGATCACCTAAACAATTAGTTTTCGGCTTTTGAATAAGTAAGAAATAGATCCTAGTTACTGAATATGGCCTTGGCCGATTGGTATCTTTACTTACCTTTGCGAATCTAAAATCCTGAAACTGCACTTGCTTCCTGAAATTGTCGAGATCCCTACTAAACCATTGTTAGAATCAGCTTCAACTTTAAACTCATGAGAAGTGGCTTATGGCCGAATACTACACAGGCTTACCTTGAGATATTAAATCCAAGACCTCCCTTGATGCTCCTTAATGCTGGCTATACACAAAACACAAGAGAACACATTACTATGGTCTTAAAGATCATTCGACCAACCTTAGTCCAAAGCCTAATCACTTGATTTTGGCTCACAATTGGAAGAGAATCGATTGCTAGGATAGAAAATACTTACCAATACTCAAGCACCCTAGAGAAATGGCTTCTAAATCCCAAAGAGAAGGATTTTGACACTTTAATGGTGAAGAGAGAAAATGCAAAAGTGGGAAGATTCGGCTATAAGGACTTAGATAGGAATCGACAAGTTTCGGCTTTTGAAACTATGGAGAAATCGGCTATCAAAGAGTAGAACCAACTCCAAGTTTGGCTTTTGTCAATAATGAGAGTAAGATTGGTCACGGGAGGATGATGATTGAATGAGCAGAAAAGAAAAAGAGAAAAGATTGAGGCTATAAGGTTCTGCCAATAAGTAAAATAGAGAAAGAAAGAGAAGATAGATGTTCATTAAAAGAAAATTCGGCGCTCACACCCTTGCTACACCTCAAAGCCAAAATAATGCAAGCCCCTAGAGTCCTTTATTCGGCCACTACATCCTCTCTTATCAAATCCTTATTTCACTCCCCCTTAGCCAAATCTTGAAGTGTCCCTGTGCCATCCACTTCCTCTTCTCTAGAGTCCATCTTCCTCTCCTCCTTATAACAAAATAAAATCTTTTATTTGCTTTCCTTGTGACTCGAACCTAGGTCCATTTACACCTGTTGGTGGCGTCACTTACAGAGGCCCTAAGTGGCGCCTCCAAGCCACTTAGACAAGCCCATTTCTGTGTCTTATTTCCCCTACTTATTATCTTAAGGCCACCCTGCTTAGCTTCTTCTTTTAGATTTGAAAATCTAATATTTTCTAAGGCACTCTCTTATTTTCTAAAGTTCACAAAATTCATACAACACATTCTTAACACACAAAGGCATGCTATTTCATATCATTAAGCAAAAATACATAAGCCATAATTCGGGATATTACAGTTCTACCCCCTTAAAATAATTTTGACCTCAAAATTACCTGGCTAGAATAGGTTAGGGTATTGCTATCGTATCGCCTCTTCCGGCTCCCACGAAGCTTCTTTCGATCCATGATTTCGCCATAATACCTTGGCTAGAGGAACTGATTTCCTCCGCAACACTTTCACATCTCGCTCTAAGATCTGAATCGGCTCCTCATCGTAGGACAAGTCTGGCCTTAGCTCCACCTCTTCCACCGGCACTACATGAGATGGATCCAATCGATACCGACGTAGCATGGAAACATGGAATACGTCGTGCATCTACTTCAACTTTGGAGGCAACTCTAACTAGTATGCCACTGGTCCGACTCGCTTCAATACTTGATAAGGTCCTATAAACCTTGGACTTAGTTTCCCTTTCCGACCAAATTTCATCACCTTCTTCCAATGCGACACTTTAAGAAACACTTGATTTCCCACATCAAATTCGATCTCCTTCCGTTTGAGATCTGCATAAGACTTTTGCCTGTCAGAAGCCTCCTTCAACCGTGCCCTGATTATCTTAACCTTCTCCTCAGATTCTGCCACAATTTCTAGACCCAAAATCTGACGTTCTCCTAATTCCGTCCAACACGTAGGAGTGTGACACTTCCGTCCATCTGGTAACTTTCAGACGATGCCATTTTAATCTTGGCACGATAGTTTGTTATTGTAAGCAAATTCCACTAGAGGCAAATATTCTTCCCAACTTCCTCTCAAGTCTATCACATGACCCTCAAAGATATCCTCCAACACTTGTATTACTTGCTCAGATTGACCGTCTCACTGTGGATGGAAAGCCATACTGAAGTCCAATCTGGTGCCTAAAGCCTGATGTAGAGCTTTTCAAAACTGAGACGTAAACCTTGGATCCCTATCCGAGATAATCGACACCGGCACTCCATGCAATCTTACAATTTTTGCCACATACAACCTTGCTAACTTTTGTAGGGAATAGTCAACCTGCACTGGAATAAAATGTGCGGACTTTGTCAGCCGATCCACTACCACCCATATCGAGTCCTTCTTAGTAGGCGTAAAGAGAAGCCCACTAACGAAGTCCATGGTAATTCTCTCCCACTTCCACTGCGGAATTTGTATTGGCTGAAGCAATCCCGATGGAACTTGGTGCTCAGCCTTAACTTGCTGGCACGTCAAACACTTGCCAACCTATTTGGTAACTTCCGCTTAAGACCGTGCCACCAAAAGCTTCCCTTAGATCTCTGTACAATTTATCGCCTCCGGGATGCATAGCATAAGGGCTACTATCACGATTCCCGAAGAATTCTTTGCCTAAGCTCCTCGTCCTTTGGCATACAGACCTTACCCTTGAAGCATAATACTCCCTCGTCATTAATACCATAATCTTCCAACTCTCCATTCTGCACCTGCCGTAACTTAGCACTTAAATCCTCATCCATTAACTGACTTTCCTTTACCTCATTCAACCATGTCGGCTTTACTTACAGCTCTGCCAACAAACTTCCATTGTCAT
This sequence comes from Gossypium rotundifolium, assembly GCA_025506655.1. Lineage (NCBI taxonomy): Eukaryota > Viridiplantae > Streptophyta > Magnoliopsida > Malvales > Malvaceae > Gossypium > Gossypium rotundifolium. The sequence goes on along the minus strand of CP106729.1, from coordinate 61,157,502 downwards.
ACAAGCTCAGATGTGCGAACATTACCCTTAGATCCGACACAACTTTTTGACTTAGGGCATCTGCTACCACATTCGCCTTGCCCGAGTGATACTTTATAGAGCAATCGTAGTCCTTCAATAGTTCCACCCACCTTCGCTGTCTCAGGTTCAGCTCTTTCTAAGTTAGCAGATACTTAAGGCTCTTGTGGTCTGTGTAGATCACTAACTTTTCTCCGTAAAGATAGTGCCTCCATACCTTAAGGGCAAAGACCACTGCCGCCAATTCCAAGTCTTGCGTCGGGTAGTTAACCTCGTGTGGCCTTAGTTGTCGAGACGCATAAGCGACTACTTTCCCATCTTGCATAAGGACACCTCCCAATCCTGTATGGGAAGCATCATAGTACACTACAAAATCCTTCCCTGCCTCAGGCTGATCAACACTGGAGCTTCGGTCAAGACCCTCTTAAGCTTCTCAAAGCTCTCCTGTTGCTTATCGGTCCATATGAAAGGCACTTCCTTTCTTAACAACTTTGTCAGAGGTGCAACTATCGATGAGAACCCTTCCACAAACCTTCGGTAATAGCCTGCTAATCCTAAGAAACTCTGAATTTCTTCCACAGACTTAGGGGTTTCCAATCCAAAACTGCCTCAATCTTCTGAGGATCCACCCTTATCCATTCAGCAGATACCACATGTCCTAGAAACGTAACCTCCTTAAGCCAAAATTCACACTTGCTGAATTTGGCGTAGAGCTTCTTTTCCCTTAACACTTGCAACACAACTCGGAGGTGCTCTTCGTGTTCTTCCTCAGACTTTGAATACACCAAAATATCGTCTATGAACACAACAACGAACCGATCCAGATAGGGTTGAAAGATCCGGTTCATCATGTCTATAAACACGGCTAGGGCATTCGTCAATCCAAACGGCATTACTACGAACTCAAAATGCCCATACCTTGTTCGGAAAGCCGTCTTATGGATATCAGCCTCCTTCACCTTAAGCTGATGATATTCAGACCTTAGATCTATCTTTGAGAATACTGTGGCCCCCTTCAGCTGATCGAACAAGTCATCTATTCTGGGCAATGGATACTTGTTCTTGATGGTCAGCTTATTCAACTGACGATAATCTATGACATGCGCATAGTTTCGTCCTTTTTCTTCACGAATAAGATCGATGCTCCCCATGGAGACACACTGGGTCGAATAAATCCACGGTCTAGCAACTCTTGAATTTGATCCTTGAGCTCAACCAACTCCTTTGGTGCCATTCTGTATGGGGCGATTGACACAAGAGCTGTACCCGACAGCAACTCAATTCCAAACTCCACCTCCCTGTCCAGGGGTATTTCAGGTAATTCCTCCGGAAAGACATCCACATACTCCCTTACCGTTCTAACTCCACTAACTCTCCCTTCGTTCATATCCAAAGCACTAACGAGAGCCAAAAATGCCTTACACCCTTTCCGTACCATCTTATCAGCCTTCAAAGCAGAAACTACGTTAGACAAGTAGTTCCTTCTTTCTCCTATCATAACTATCACCTCATCCTCTAGGGTCCTTAACTCTATCCGTTTAGCTGCACAATCCAACATAGCCCGGTGCTCCACTAGCCAGTCCATACCAAGTATAAGATCAAATTCCTCGAAGTGTAATTCCATTAAGTCGGTATGAAATACCGCTCCCTGAAGCTCTAAAGGCACACTCCGAAATATCTTGTTCACTACTACAGTTTGGCCTAATGGGCTTACTACAGTCATCTCCCTATTAGAAAGTTCAGAGGCTATTCCTAGAGTTTCAACTACTCTACATGAATGGGTCGAGCCTACATCAATCAAAACAAAGTAAGGCTTGCCAAATATAAGGAACGTCTGGGTTATGACGTCGATGTGTTCCATCCTCCCTTCTTCCCACACCGTCTTCCTCTACCATTCAGTGGACCACGTTTTCTCTACCGGACCAGCCCTTCATCGAGGTCTGCGCGCTCTTCCACTGATTAACACCCTGAGCTACTGGTCGATTCCCATCCGGTCTCATAGGATAGTCCTTAATCATATGATCCTTAGATCCACACTTAAAACATCCTCCCGTCTTTTTCCAACACTCACCCAAGTGCTTCTTCCCACACTGATCACAAGTACGATACTGCCCTCCTGTAGCAGATTGCTGACCTCGCGGCCCATCAACTCTAGGCCTCTTTTGAATATTCCCAGATGACCCAGATGATCCAAATCCTCTTTTCTGCCTATTCTGATCAGTGTTCTACCTTACAGAGTCCTTGATACCCTCGGCTACCTTAGCCTTCTCCACCAACACAGTAAACTCTAGCTCCTGTTGCGGGGCTATCAATAACCTCAAGTCATCCCTCAATCCATCCTCAAGTTGGACACACCACTCATGCTCTGTCGCCACTATCCCTCGAGCATACCTGCTCAACCTTAGGAATTCAGCTTCGTACTCTACCACAGACTTGTTCCCTTGAACCAGCCCCAGAAATGCCTTCCTATGTGCATTGATGTAATGAGTACCAACATACTTCTTCTGGTATGCCACCTTAGCATAATCCCAAGTGAGTTCCTCAGCTGTAACACCATCCCGAACCGTGAGCCACCATTGATATGACTCATCGCGGAGAAGCGACACCAACCCTTTCAATTTTTCCTCATCAGTTAAATCGAGCTCATCCATAATATGCTAAGTTGCCTCCCACTAATACTCAGCGATACTGGGTGCCACACCAGATACACCACGGAACACTTCAGCTCTATTGGCTCGGAGTCGCTCAGGTACCAACTTCCGAGCTCCCATGCCTCTACCTACTCCAGCCACCCTTTCCAAGACCCGCAGCATCGCCTGTGACACTGCGTCATCCCCCGTCTGATCCTGATATTCCACATCATCGGCTGGTGGTGGTGGTGGCATTTTATTTTTAGATCTTTGACCCGATCTAACGACTTTCGACACGGTCATTCAGCCTCTTCCACGGCCACACACGCATTCGACCACGTCCCTTGAATTCATACTTCAATTTGCGCTTATCGATTTAAAGAATTTTATGTATTAGTTTTGTTCCATTGATTTATCACGAACGCTTTTATGTTTAATAGTTCTAGGAAGTAGTTCTTTCGATTTCATACACATACAGATCTCGAATCATTCATTTTGTCACACACATGAACTTGCGTTCATTACGTAGAAATGTTGTAGTTGTCGTTGTTTGTTGTTCTCCACTACTAGGGGCATTTACGTAATTTTATCCTATAGGGGTATTTTGGTAATTTTCCAAATTAAGGTATTTGAAAATGTTACAAAATAGAGATTGTTGATATTTTACAAAATTAAAATACTTCTTTGGAGAAATTTCAAGGGTGAAATGGTAATTTTATACACTAGGGTATTTTGTAATTTTACAAGCCAGGGTCATTTCGGTAAATTTTTTCGTGAAATATGGTTCTTGGTGACTTTTCAAAACAAGGGTATTTTTAAAGGTTTCTAATTTGAGGGTACTTCGATAATTTTCCTTACTGAGGGTATTTTGGTCATTTATTCAGGTTAGGGGTAATTTGGTCATTTTGCAAATCAAGGGTAATTTCGTAAATTTTCCAAATCAGAGTATCTTAATATTTTGTAAAAATAGGGTTTTTGGATATTTGTAAGGTAAGAGAATCTTGATAAAAACTGTGGGTAGTATAGAAATTTTATGAACCAAGGGTATTTTAGTAATTTTTTTCAACCAGGGGTATTTAGGTCATTTTAGTAAATCGAGAATATTTTGGAATTTTTTTTTCAAAATAGTTTTCCTACACATCAAAGAGGTCATTTGGTGATTACTAGGGTTTTTATAAAAATATGGCTAGTCCCTTTCGGGTTTTAGTTATTGGGTTTAGCCTGTGGCTGAGTCCTCTTGGTTAGGGTGAACCGTCACTACGCACCAGGTAGGATTCGAGTGGAGAGGAGGTGAGTCACTAGGGCTACTTAAATACCAGGCTCCCACCGAAACCAATCCTATACATGCGCACAATGGTTGCCACACCCTAACTAGGCGACTTAGACACAGGTTTGTTTAATTGGGCATTAAAGTTTTATGTAATTCTCATATTGGGGTAAACTAGTCCTAGGGTTTAATTCCTAGTCCACTAATCTACGTCCCTATATATTCCCACATACAATTCACAGAAGAGTTGGGAGTACTTACCTGGTGGACTTCGGGCCGGAGACTCAGGTGCCATGCTAGAAAACCTGCTCATTTCTTAGTAAAACCCATTTTCAAAAGAAGGAAAACATTTTGGGCCCTAAAAGCCCTCAAGGCCGAGTTTTGAACCGCCTCTGATACCAAACTGAAACACCCCAAACCCGACCCACAAGCCCTGACCGGATCTGGCATGCTTATGGGAAAAACCATTCGAATCTTATTTGCATCTTTGCTAAAAATTTTTGTGTTTTTGAAAACAGTTGATTAGGGTTCAAGTTGAAAACATAGAAAAATTTTCAAAGGTTTCGTTTTGTTAAAAGTTCGTGGTTATATTTCAAAACCATGAGTTACCGGTAAGAGTCGAGTCTTTAAAGTTTGTTAATTAAATTGAAAATCATTTGTATTTTAGATGTCAAAACATTTTTCATTTATTATTAAGACAATTTGCTTACTTTAATTTGATAAGTATCGTGCCATAATAAAATAATTTAAGTGCATGCATGAATAGTTCATACTATAGCCTTATTACATAAAAAATAAACCCAAAATAAAATTTAAAGTACTTAAATAAAGTAAAATGTCCAACTAATAAAATTAAATGCTGAGCATGGTCACCACTAAGCTCCTGCCGACAGGCCCATTATTCTTGGCGTCACTGAAAAATATTCCCACAACGGGTGAGTCAAACGAACTCAATGTGTACAACCACTAAGTCTCAATTAAATTCAAGCATGTCAAATCATACATAATAACATATATAATTAATGATGCAAACCCGAACCCAAACCTAGATAACCATCCGCTACACATCACCGTACCAACCATCACACCGTGGGGACTACTAAGTCAACCCTCCATCCGCTACACACCATCAAAGGTAGTCATTTGCAATCGGCGTGCTCATCGCCCTTATAAAATTTGTGGCATAGCCACCAGATAAATATTCGTGACCTAAGTCACCACATTCAAATATTGTAACATAAGTCACCACATTCGGATATTGTGACATAAGTCACCACATTCAGATATTGGGGTATATAACCACCAATTTACTTCCCCTTTACATATCACCCATATGCCCCATGTCAAACATATCATGCAATATCATGCTTTATTTCACATTCTTATCACTATTGACATATGTGCCATTACGAATCTTATCATACTCATAGTAGAAGTGGGTAAACGTACCTGAGTACTTTGTACCATTGCATGGTACTCTTAGCCACATCATAACATATTCTTGTAACATATTAATTAAAACATAACCGTCAATTAATTAAAGCTTAGTGTGGGGTACACACCTAATTTACTTAGCACTTAATTGAAATTCCGAAAATCCCGATCTAACGCTTTAGATCTTAGTTCCTAAATTCAGCCATTGTTAGACATATTAGCAAAACCTATTCGGCTATATGATCAAATCCGAAGGAAACGTAACCGAAATCTTACCTTGCTTGCCGATTTGAGTACTTCTCAAATACCAAAATTTTGTGATATCCCTCCTAGCAATCGCCACACACTAGATCACCTAAACGATTAGTTTTGGCTTTTGAATAAGTAAGAAATAGATCCTAATTCTTGAATATGGCCTTGGCGATTGGTATCTTTACTTACCTTTGAATCTAAAATCCCAAAGCGCACTTGGTTCCTAAATTGTCGAGATCCCTACTAAACCATTGTTAGAATCGGCTTCAACTTTAAACTCATGAGAAGTGGCTTATGGTCGAATACTACACAGGCTTACCTTGAGATATTAAATCCAAGACCTCCCTTGATGCTCCTTAACGCTGGCTATACACAAAACATAAGAGAACACATTACTATGGTCTTAAAGATCATTCGGCCAACCTTAGTCCAAAGCCTAATCACTTGATTTTGGCTCACAATTAGAAGAGAATCGATTGCTAGGATAGAAAATACTTACCAATACTCAAGCACCCTCAGAGCAACGGCTTCTAGATCCCAAAGAGAAGGATTTCAGCACTTTAATGGTGAAGAGAGAAAACACAAGAGTGGGGAGATTTGGCTATGTGGACTTAGATAGGAATCGACAAGTTTCGGCTTTTAAAACCATGGAGAAATCAGCTATCAAAGAGTAGAACCAACTCCAAGTTTCGGCTTTTGTCAATAATGAGAGAAAGATTGGTCTTGGGGAGGATGATGATTCGAATGAATAGAAAAAGAAAGAGAGAAAAGATTGAGGCTATAAGGTTCGGCCAAGAAGCAAAATAGAGAAAGAAAGAGAATATAGATGTTCATTAAAAGAAAATTCGGCACTCACACCCTTGCTACACCTCAAAGCCGAAATAATGCAAGCCCCTAGAGTCCTCTATTTGGCCACTACATCCTCTCTTATCAAATCCTTATTTCACTCCCCCTTAGCCAAATCTTGAAGTGTCCTGTGCGCCCACTTCCTCTTCTCCGAGTCCATGTGCCATCCACTTCCTCTCCTCCTTGTAACAAAATAAAATATTTTATTTGCTTTCCTTGTGACTCAAACCTAGGTCCATTTACAATGTTGGTGGCGTCACTTACAGAGGCCCTAAGTGGCGCCTCCAAGCCACTTAGACAAGCCCATTTCTGTGTCTTATTTCCCCTACTTATTATCTTAAGGCCACCTGCTTAGCTTCCTCTTTTAGATTTGAAAATCTAATATTTTCTAAGGCACTCTCTTATTTTCTAAAGTTCACAAAATTCATACAACACATTCTTAACACACAAAGGCATGCTATTTCATATTATTAAGCAAAAATGCATAAGCCATAATTCGGGATATTACATAGGTTTTAACCCACTTATTCCATCAAAAAGCCCATCTTCATAATTAACACCTAGTCAACCCTTTTTGAGCCTAATAAAACTATTTCTTGACCCACCCATTAATATTAACCCAAAACCAAATCTTTACTTCCCCCAGTTTATTAACTCCCCTTTGTTGAGATTTGATTTGATCAGTTGCCTATTTATTTTCTTTATTTCAGAGGTTAAATTCATCTTATATCATGAACTTGTTCTTTTTTTTTTAAAAAAAGTTGAAAATATATTCATTATTAGTTCTATGTTATTTGAGCTTAAGTAGTTAATTTTATATTTTGAGAAGAAGCTCGTGTTATTAGTTATAAGTTCTCAATTGATGTAATTATTCAGTGTTAGTTTATATTTCTAGTTAGGTAAATTTTCAATTCAATATCTATTTTAACCCTCTTATTCAGCCTTTATCCACACCTTTAACCCAAGCCCCATTACAACCCTTTTAAAAGACCTTTTAATTTGTGTGTCATCTCATTTTATAGTGGTGGAGATTTGATTTTCATGCAAGCCTATTGTAATAACTCATCATGTTTGACTTTTGAGTGCTTTATCTTGAACCTTAAAACACTTTGAGTGATTTGAGTGAATCCTTATTGAGGATGTCAATCCTTTATTGAGGATGTCAATCCTTGTCGATTTTGGATCAAAGGTAATTATTTAGATAAGGGGAAACACCAATGTTTTCGTGCTATAAAAACTTATGAATTAGATTGTTTGAATCTTTAAGACTCTTTTAGTTAAATTATCAATGTATGAATTATCTATAAATTATGATGAAACATTATTGATGAGGATTATGAATTAAGGAAGTTAATTTTAATTGTGAGTTGAGGATTTTACTTGAGAAAAACCAAAGGCTTAAGTGTGGGATATTTGATAAACCATAATTTATACATATTCTTACCCCATGCTTGGCTTATTTTTGGATGAAATTTCATTAGATTTGATGAATTTGATCCTCCTAATCCTTAAATTTCATGTTTTACACTCAGGAGAGCTTAAGGAGTTGAAAAGAACGATAAATGGGCCAAAAAGGGGACAAAATGGGCCTACGTCAAAAATCAACACAGAGTGGACTATAGCACATGGATAGACCAGAAGGCCGTGTGTAGGGAGCAAAAGCGAGCACGGTCTAAGAAGTCAAACATGGCGTGTCACACGGGCGTGTCCCTGCCGTATCAAAGTTTAATTCTATTTAAATAGACTACTTATGGGCCAAGAGAGGTGTTCCAAAGCCTATATAAACACCCTAAGGGGCAACCTAAATGGGGACACCGAGTAGAAGGCAAAAATACTCGAAGAAAGCCATTGGGAGCAGCTTAGGAGAAGGATCTCCATCAAGATTGAAGATCTCCTATCAATTTCTCTTGAAGTTTTTAGGTTTTCTTATGTTTTGTTGTTTTCCTTATTTTAAGATGTTTCCCTCTATCAGTATAAACTAAATTCCCTAAATATCTAAGGGGATGAAACCTAAGATAGATCTTATTATAATTTGATTTATAAGATAAATACTTATTCTTATTCTTAATTGTGAGTTCTTATTTCTTGTTTTGATAATTTAGGTATTGATTCAAGTCGAATGTGCTTATTCAGTGGAGCAAAAGTCCCCGTTTAAGAGTAGATCAACACAAGTAAGTGGAGTTGATTGCAACCCTAGAAACAAGGCGACAAAAATCTACTGGATTAGAGTCAAATCTAATAAGGGAATCCATAGATCGACTTATTGTGACAATAGAGGTTTTAATTAGAAAGAGATTTCAATTAATCAACCTAGAGTCAGTTGTTTTTAGTCTTGAAAGAGATATTAACATAAATCAGGGATTTCTATGGATTAAGTCAAGTGAATAAATCGTATGAATCAAAAGTAATAAGTGAAGTCTAGGTGGATTCTTCCTTAGGTATTGCCTTTATCATATAAGTTGTCTAAAAGTATTTTCCTAATTCTTTTGTTGCCATGTTTAATTAGTTTTAGTTTAAAAGAAACCACTCCAATTCTTAGGCTAGATAATAAAAAGATAGTAATTACTAGTATTCTTGGTCCTTGTGGATATGATATTACCGGTCTTACCAAAACTACACTATAAACGATAAGTGTGCTTGCCTTTATTGTGATCATAGTTAGTTTTAGACACATCAAGTTTTTGGCGCCGTTGTCGAGGACTAAGATATTAGGAACGCTAAATTTTTATTACTTTAACCATTCTTATTTTATTGCAATTTAATTTTACTTTTTATTTGTTTTTACTTCTCTAATTTTTTTTCTTTGCTTCTGGCAGGAACTTTTAGTTTATGACTAGAAGGAACCCGTCAAGAACATTACTTTTTGACAGTGATATAGAAGGTACCGCTCGCAGAAACCAAAGAGAAATAAAGCGAAGCCCACAATACATACAAGAAGAGCAAGAGGACGATACAAATAATACCAAAGAGATGGTTGATAATAATTTACTACCCGTGTGGTTGCCGCAAACCCGGTGAATCAAAATCCTGCTCCTCTTACTATGTATGATGCCCTAGACCTAATTTAATTGAAACTGAATCAAGTATTGTTAGACCTGCTATTCTTGCAAATAATTTTGAACTTAAACCTAACACTATACAGATGATTCAGCAATTTATTCAGTTTGATGATTTGCAGGATGAGGATCCAAACAATCACTTGGCAGATTTTCTGGAATTCTGTGACACTTTCAAGATTAATGGTGTTTCTGATGATTCCATTTGTCTTCGGTTGTTTCCCTTCTCATTGAAAAACAAAGCTAAACAATGGTTGAACTCATTACCACGAGGATCAATCACTAAATGGGACAAAATGACCGAAAAAATGTTATTTAAATATTTTTTGCCGGCTAAAATGGCTAAGCTGAGGAATGATATCTCTTCTTTTGTGCAGATGGATTTAGAGACATTTTACGATGCATGGGAGAGATACAAGGATTTACTAAAAGGTGCCCTCACTATGGGTTACCTTTGTGGCTACAAGGTCAAAACTTTTACAACGATGTGAACCCCTCAACTATGCAGTTGATTGATTCAACCACCGGTGGAACCCTAAATAACAAGACCCCTAAAGCGACTTATGAGTTTCTAGAGGAGATGACACTGAATAACTATCAGTGGTAAGTTATGAGGATAAAGCCAACAAAAGCCGCCAGTGTTTTCAACCTCGACGCAGTGACCATGCTATCAAACCAGGTAGAACTGTTAAGTAAAAACATTGATAGTTTGTGTGGTTCTTCGCAGGTACATCCAGTGATGTAGTGCGATACGAGTGGAGGAGCAATGAACAATACGTAATATCAACCTTACAACTCTGGCATAGAAAGCGAACAGATGAACTATATGGGTAATAATTCTAGACCTCAAAATAACCCTTATAGTAATACTTACAATCTAGGTTGGAGGAACCACCCCAACTTTTCATGGGGTGGACAAGGAAATCAAAGACAACAACCCCCTCCAGGCTTTCAACAGTAACCTTACCCACAAGAGAAGAAGCCGAATATTGAGGAGATGTTAACAAAATTCATTGCGGTGTTAGATACCCGTTTCTAAAACACCGAAACAGCACTCAAAAATTAGCAAGTATTGATTCAAGGGCTCGAGAACCAAATAGGTCAACTTGCTAAGTTGATCTTAGAATGACCACAAGGTAGCTTGCCAAGCAATACCGAACCTAACCCAAGGGAGCAACTCTATGCCATTACTATGTGCGATGAAGAAAGGTTAGTAGAATCTAAATCGGAACTAAGGTAAGAACCTATGGTAAGTAAAGGTAAGGATGAGGTGAGCCACAAAACACATAAACCGGTAAGTAAAGAGTATATACCTCGAGTTTCGTATCCTAACGGGATGAAGAAAGACCGCACAGATGAACAATTCGGTAAATTTCTTAAACTTCTAAAGAAAATACATATTAACTTACCATTTATTGAAGCTCTTTTGTAGATGCCCAATTCAAAAAAAAAAATTAAAAGAGCTTTTGACAAATAAATGGAAGTTATACGATGCATCACATGTGAAGCTAAATGCAGTCTTCTCAGCTATTTTACAGAATAAACTACCCGATAAATTAAAGGATCCAAGGAGTTATACTATCCCTTGTTTAATTGGTAGTTTAGATGTTAATAATACTTTAGCAGATTTAGAGGCAAGTATTAACGTTATGCCCTATAAAATTTTTAAGCAACTAGGTCTTGGGAAACCTAAACAAACTAGGATGAGTATTCAACTCGCAGATAAAACCATTAGAGTTCCTAAGGGAATTGTTGAGGATATGCTTGTAAAAATTGATAAATTTATTTTCCCAGTTGACTTTGTTGTTCTAGACATGAATGATGACGGTAAAGCACCTTTAATCTTAGGGCGACCCTTTTTAGCAACTGCTAAAACTAGAATTGATGTTGGTACAGGTGAGCTCACACTTCGTGTAACAGTCCGGTTTATACCCTAGTCGAAACAGTGGTTTCAGGACCACCAATCTGAGTCCGTATAATATTTTAATATTATTTACTGTGTCGTTGATATGTGACTAAGCATGTGTTTAAATTCCATAAGCTAATTAGCCCGTTTGAATGTGTAATTTGAACAAAGAATTGAATTGCATTAAATGTGAAAGGTGCTTGTTAATTGTTAAAGTACTTAAGTGATGTGGCTTTGTAAGTTGTGGCCTTAAGTGGCAAATAGACCACTTTTAAGATAGTAGACATTAGAAGGACAAATGTGCCCTTGATGTATGTTTGTTTGAATTATTATGGAAGGGTTAAATGGGTAATTTGATTAAGTAAAGGCAAATAAACCAAAATCAATTAAAAAAGCCATGTTCATCCTTATTGATGACCGAATAAGAGAAAAAGAACAAGGGTTTTGAGCTTTGGATGTTTCGACTAGCTTTAAGCAAGATTAAGGTAAGTTTTGACTTGGTTTTGATAATTTTACGTTTTGCAATCGTTGCTTTGAGAGCTACAAAACCCATGCCTTAATTTTGTGTTTTGATGATGTATGTGAAATATGCCATTGATGATTTTACAAGCTTTGTGATGTTCGAGGATGATATATGAAATATCTGAGCAAGATGAACATCTTATGTTCTTGAATTTTGATGAATTTAGCTAAATAGGGCTAAATTGAGAAAATGGTAAATAGAAGGACTAAATTGCATATTTGATGAAATATTTGGGCTTATATAGTCCCTAGAGAGGTTCGGCCAAGCATGTGTGTGTGTGGATTTTGTGAATTTGATGTTTTGTGAAAAATAGACTAAATTGTTAAAGTGTGCAAATATGAGGGTTAATTTGCAAATAGCCCTAAATGTGTGTCTATGGATTGAATTGAATGAACTAGTGAATAAAAGAGTTAATTCTGAATATGTTTAGATCAAGAACTGAGGAAAATGGATTTAGATCGCGGGAAAGCGAAAGTGACAGAGTAGCCATTTTCGTTCGTTGAACCGAACCTGAGGTAAGTCACTATGCAAATAAATATGTATGTATGCAATTATAATTGTTTTTGTGTTTGATGTTGATCATGAATGCTATTGAGAAGCTATGCTTATGAATTCCAAGAAAAAAATCCGATATAGTGACTAAGTCCGAGAAGTTCCGTGTGAACCTAGGAATAGATAGGATTAGCTATGTCATGACATAGGTATCTGTTCTGTTTTATCATGTAAGACCACTTCCGGGACGTTACGTTGATTTGAAATTTGTGTAAGACCTCATCTGGGACGTAGGCATCGACATGAATTATATGTAAAATGACCTCGTCTGGGACGTAGGCATCAATATGAACTTTATGAGTAAGACTATGTCTGAGACATCGGCATCATATTGACTCGTGTAAGACCATGTCTGGGACGTTGGCGTCATTAAGATCTGTATGTGTAAGACCCTATCTAGGACAGTGGCATCGATATACGAGTGCATGTAAGACCTCGTCTAGGATGTTGGCATTGTACTACTATTTCAAGCTTTCTGAGTATCCTACTAGGTTCCTATTGGTTCAACAGGCAAGTCTACAATACGAATGGTTTATCAGAGCTATGATCAATAAGTGAGTGATTATCCGTTTCAGGTACGTTGAATGCACATTAAGTGTGTATAAAAGGTAAGTACCTATATGACTTTGATATGAAGAAGAGTATGATTGAGAATGAGAATGTGAATCTCAAAATGTTGAATGTGGCAAATGTGACCATAAGTTTATGAACCAAGTTATATATGTGATAGTTGCTAAGTGATCGATATATATGTGCCAAAGTGTTTATTTGTATATGACTTACTAAGCTTTTGGAAAGCTTACTCTGTGTGTGTGTTTTCTCTGTTTTATAGGTCGTCGAAGCTACTGAAGGCTCGGGATTGTCAAGGATCCTCATCACACTAGTAAACTTATTTTGGTACCCTTTTGAAAATGTATATAGCTAATTATGGCATGTATAGGCTAGATAGGTGTATATGTTTATGAAGTGAGCATGGCCATGTGTATTGGCAAGCTTTTGAGTTGATAAATGTTTGAATGAATGAGTGATGAAGGATATATTTAGTATGTTTTGATGCATATGAAATGGTTAAGTTTTGGTTAAGCAAATGGATGATACATGTTTGAAACGATGTAGGATTTAATGGAATTGGTATTGAATGTATGGATGAAGTGAACCATTTGATATGTTTGGTTGCCATATATACATATAATGTTTTGGTATGTATTGTTTGTAGGTGAGACCCAAAATGGGTGGCATATTGGCCTTGTAAAATGGCCTATAATGTCACACGGTTGAGGCACGAGGAGTGCCTAAGACCGTGGTTAAATTAGCAGAATGTGGCTTAAACTGCACATGGCCTTGGCAAGGGTGTGCCTACAGGTCGTGTGAGAAATGGCAGTATGTGATCTAGTAGTACACGGCCTTAGCATACGGGCGTGCTTGGTGACCATGTTGATTTTGGCAGAACACTCCCACGGATAGGTCGAGCGGGTGTGTCATGTAGCCGTGGGTGAGGCACAGCCTACCCCCACGGCCATGTGTCCCCTGTATGTTAGAAAAGTTTCAAATTTTTATGAAATTACTTATGTGTTTTGATTTAGTCCCGACTCGGTTTATAAGCATGCTTAAGGTCTCGATGACCTACTTAAGGGACATTATGATTGATATTGATGAACGGTTGTACGATTAATTCTGTAAATGTTTCTGATCTGTTTGGTAATGCCTTTAACCCTAATCCGGTGATCAGACACGGGATAGGGTGTTACATTTGATTGGTATCAGAGCTACGATTTAGTCGATTCTCGGACTAACGTAGCGTGTCAGAGTCTAGCTATACATGCCATATATTTGAACTATGATAGTGTGATGAATCCTGACGTGTAAAATGTGATTTTTGTATAGCAATGGATCCCAAAAGAGCCATAGCTGACGACGTAGAAAGTAATGCGCCTGCTCCGCGCAAGGGACAGAGCCTTCTGATTCGAGACCGGCTACGAACGGTTAGGAGGGAGAAGCTAAACAAGCTTTCTTTCAGATGATGAGTGAGTGGTTCACTCAATTCGTAAAGAATAACCCGACTGTTTTGCAACCTCCGCCCGGTTAATCCCTCTCAGACTACAGTTGTGCCACCGGTTATGTATCCAAATCTATTAAAAAAGCCTCCGATTGACAAGATTCGTAAGTATGGGGCTGAAGAATTCTGAGCTACTAATGCTGATGATGCTGAAAAAGCTGAATTCTGGTTAGAAAACACGATCCGGGTATTTGATGAAATGTCTCTGACTCTAGAAAAAAGTATTAAGTGTGTGGTATCATTTCTCCGAGATACAGCTTATCAATGGTGGAAAACCTTAATTTTTGTTGTTCCGAAAGAATGAGTCACATGGGATTTCTTTCAGATTGAGTTTCGAAAAAATATATCAGTTAGAGATTAAATCGATCAGAAACGAAAAGAATTTCTGGAACTAAAGCAAGGACGTATGGTATTCTACGAATATGAGCGGAATTTGTCAGGTTGAGTCAGTACACTCGTGAATGTGTATCATCTGAAGCTATAATGTGCAAAAGATTCAAAGATGGTCTAAATGATATTTGTTTGCTGGTTGGGATCCTAGAAATAAAAGAGTTCGTTGTACTTGTTGACCGAGCTTGCAAAGCTGAGGCACTCGGGAAGGATAAAAGAAAAGCTGAGTCTGAAGCTCATGATATGAAAAAGAGATT
Organism: Gossypium rotundifolium; assembly: GCA_025506655.1. NCBI lineage: Eukaryota > Viridiplantae > Streptophyta > Magnoliopsida > Malvales > Malvaceae > Gossypium > Gossypium rotundifolium. The sequence goes on along the minus strand of CP106729.1, from coordinate 61,142,315 downwards.
TCAGAGTAAATCATTTAGGTCGCTCCGAAAAGATTCCGAGATGATCAAAGTCATTTTAGAGATAATGCGGGACATTTGAATAGAAATAGAGCTAGATCGCAAATGAGTTCCAAAATCCCAGCAACTTCTGTGGCCAATGTTGGTAATGTTCGATCTGAGAGACCTCAATGTAAACATTGCGAAAAGAGGCATCCAGGAAGCTGCAGATTAACTAAATCAGCCCATTTTATTCCGGTAAGATCTGACTACTCACTTGAAAGATTAGCTAAACTTTATATTTCCAAGATTGTGAGATTGCACGGGGTACCATTATCTATTGTGTTGGATAGGGATCCGAGATTTACATCGCAATTCTGGAAGAAATTGCAAGAAGCTTTAGGCACGAAATTGCATTTCAGTACAACTTTTCATCTGCAAACGGGTGGTCAATTTGAGCGAATTATTTAGATTCTCGAGGATATGTTAAGATGTTGTGTACTTGAGTTTAATGGTTCATAGGAACAATACCTGCCGTTGATCGAATTTGCGTATAACAATAGTTTTTAGTCGAGGATCAAAATGGCACCATATGAAGCTTTGTACAGACGTTAATGTCGTACACCTTTATATTGGACTGAACTCAATGAGACTAAGTTACACAGGGTCGATTTGATAAAAGATCCCGAACAGAAAGTGAAATTGATTTGAGATTGTTTGAAAGCAGCATCTAATCGTCAGAAGTCCTATGCAAACTTAAAATAAAAAGATATAGAATTTGAGATCAGCGACAAAGTATTTCTGAAAGTGTCTCCGTGGAAGAAAGTGCTCCAATTCAAACGTAATGGCAAGTTAAGTCCGAGATTCATCGGACCGTATGAGATCATTGAACGTGTTGGGCCTATTGCATATAGATTGAAGTTACCCTCTGAATTAGAAAAGATTCACAATGTATTTCACATTTCAATGCTCCGTAGATATCGGTCTGATCTTTCACATGTTATTGAAATTCGATCTGATATGACATACGAAGAGGAACCGATCTGTATCTTAGCTCGGGAAGTGAAAGAGTTAAGAAATAATAAAATTCCATTAGTGAAAGTATTTTGGAATCGACACGGATTGGAACAGGCTACGTGGGAGCCTAAAGATTCAATGAGATAGCAACATCCGAATCTGTTTAACGGTAAGATTTTCGGGACGAAAATCCTTAGGGGGAGAATTGTAATAGTCCGGTTTATACCTTAGTCGAAATAGGGTTTTGAGACCACCAATCTGAGTCCGTATAATATTTTAATATTATTTGCTGTGCCATTGATATGTGACTAAGCATGTGTTTAAATTTTGTAAGCTAATTAGTCCGCTTGAGTGTTTAATTTGAACAAAGAATTGAATTGCATTAAATGTGAAAGTTGCTTGTTAATTGTTAAAGTACTAAAGTGATGTGGCTTTGTAAGTTGTGGCCTTAAGTGGCAAATAGACCACTTTTAAGATAGTGGACATTAGAAGGACAAATGTGCCCTTGATGTATGTTTGTTTGAATTATTATGGAAGGGTTAAATGAGTAATTTGATTAAGTAAAGGCAAATAAACCAAAATCAATTAAAAAAGCCATGTTCATCCTTATTGATGACCAAATAAGAGAAAAAGAACAAGGGTTTTGAGCTTTGGATGTTTCGACTAGCTTTAAGCAAGATTAAGGTAAGTTTTGATTTCAGTTTTTGATAATTTTTACGTTTTTGCAATCGTTGCTTTGAGAGCTACAAAACCCATGCCTTAATTTTGTGTTTTGATGATGTATGTGAAATATGCCATTGATGATTTTACAAGCTTTGTGATGTTCGAGGATGATATATGAAATATTTGAGCAAGATGAACATCTTATGTTCTTGAATTTTGATGAATTTAGCTAAATAGGGCTAAATTGAGAAAATGGTAAATAGAAGGACTAAATTGCATATTTGATGAAATATTTGGGCTTATATAGTCCCTAGAGAGGTTTGTCCAAGCATGTGTGTGTGTGGATTTTGTGAATTTGATGTTTTGTGAAAAATGGACTAAATTGTTAAAGTGTGCAAATATGAGGGTTAATTTGCAAATAACCCTAAACGTGTGTCTATGGATTGAATTGAATGAACTAGTGAATAAAAGAGTTAATTCTAAATATGTTTAGATCAAGAACCGAGGAAAATAGATTTAGATCGCAGGAAAGCGAAAGTGACAGAGTAGTCATTTTCGTTCGTTGAACCGAACCCGAGGTAAGTCACTATGCAAATAAATGTATATGTCTGCAATTATAATTGTTTTTGTGTTTGATGTTGATCATGAATGCTATTGAGAAGCTATGCTTATGAATTCGAGAAAAAAATCTGATATAGTGACTAAGTCCAAGAAGTCCCGTGTGAACCTAGGAATAGATAGGATTAGCTATGTCATGACATAGGTATCTGTTCTGTTTTATCATGTAAGACCACGTCTGGGACGTTGGCGTTGATTTGAAATTTGTGTAAGACGTTGTCTGGGACGTAGGCATCGACATGAATTATATGTAAAAAGACCTCGTCTGGGACGTAGGCATCAATATGAACCTTATGAGTAAGACCATGTCTGGGACATTGGCATCATATTAACTCGTGTAAGACCACATCTAGGACGTTGGCATTGTTAAGATCTGTATGTGTAAGACCCTGTCTGGAACAGTGGCATCGATATACGAGTGCATGTAAGACCTCATTTGGGACGTTGGCATTGTACTACTACTCCGAGCTTTCTGAGTATCCTACTAGGTTCCTATTGGTTCAACGGGCAAGTCTACAAAAATGAATGGTATATCTGAGCTATGATCAATAAGTGAGTGATTATCCATTTCAGGTACGTTGAATGCACATTAAGTGTGTATAAAAGGTAAGTACCTATATGAATTTGATATGAAGAAGAGTATGATTGAGAATGAGAATGTGAATCTCAAAATGTTGAATGTGGCAAATGTGACCATAAGTTTATGAACCAATTTATATATGTGATAGTTGCTAAGTGATCGATATATATGTGCCAAGGTGTTTATTTGTATATGACTTACTAATATTTTGGAAAGCTTAGTCTCTATGTGTGTTTTCTCTGTTTTATAAGTCGTCGAAGCTACTGAAGGCTCAGGATTGTCAAGGATCGTCATCACACTACTAAACTTATTTTGGTACCCTTTTGAAAATGTATATAGCTAATTATGGCATGTATAGGCTAGATAGGTGTATATGTTTATGAAGTGAGCATGGCTATGTGTATTGGCAAGCTTTTGAGTTGATAAACGTTTGAATGGATGAGTGATGAAGCATATATTTAGTATGTTTTGATGCATATGAAATGGTTAAGTTTTGGTTAAGCAAATGGATGATACATGTTTGAAATGATGTAGGATTTAGTTTGTTTGTTGGTATGAATGGAATTGGTATTGAATGTATGGATGAAGTGAACTATTTGATATGTTTTGGTTGCCATATATGCATATAATGTTTTGGTATCTATTACTTGTAGATGAGACCCAAAATGGGTGGCATATTGGCCTTGTAAAATGGCCTATAATGTCACACGGGCGTGCCTAAGATCGTGGTTAAATTAGCAGAATGTGGCTTAAACTACACACGGCCTTGGCATGGGCATGCCTACAGGTCGTGCAAGAAATGACAGTATGTGATCTAGTAGTACACGGCCTTAGCACACGGGCATGCTTGGTAACCGTGTTGATTTTGGCAGAATACTACCACGGAGAGGTCGCACGGTGTGTCATGTAGTCAGTGGGTGAGGCACACTACTACCTACTACCGTGTGTCTCTGTATGTTAGAAAAGTTTCAACTTTTATGAAATTACTTATGTGTTTCGATTTAGTCCCGACTGGTTTATAAGCATGCTTAAGGTCTCGATGACCTACTTAGCTTACATTATGATTGATATTGATGAATGGTTGTACGATTAATTCTGTAAATGTTTCTGACCTATTTGGTAATGCCTTTAACCCTAATCCAATGATCGAACACGGGATAGGGTGTTACACTTCATGTAGAAAACGAAGCAATCACTCTTCAGGCTCGTGACTGGGTTAAGACATCGAGTAATAAAGGTGAGTACATGAATTCTATTAATAACCCTTCAGTTCAACCCCCTTTTCAGGAAGCACCACGAAATTACACAACTGAGCCATATCCTAGACCTTGTGCCAACAAAGAAATAACTCATGTGGAGAGAAGGCTTCAGATCGATGAACTAGATGAGTGGAAGACACATGTCAAGGAGAAATCAAGAACACACAAAGCAAAACCGAGGCAACTTAAAGATGAAGCAAACTACTTCAAGGTTGGAGACCGAGTTCTAATGGATAATACAGATCCTCGTGTTGCCACTTCTGAACCTAATGGAATAACCCCTTTCACGGTACTTAATACTTTCCCATACGGTACAATCGAGGTAACTCATTCTCAATTTGGCACCTTCAAGGTAAATCGTACTTATCTAAAACCGTATTTTAATACAATTGATAGCAAGAATGAGGAGTTTCAACTCCTCAAACCACCATGATTATGTGAATGAAAGGTAAGTCTAGCTTAAGACTTTAAACGAGCGCTTCTCGGGAGGCAACCCGAGCACTAACCCTATCAATTTTCATATTTTTTATTTTTAGCACCTAACTAAAAACTAACCAAATTAATAAAGCACAGGCTTCCCTACCATACAGCCTTGCACATGGGTGTGGCCTTAGCCATGTGGACACCACGAATAGGCACCTCGACGTGGCAAAGACCGTGCGAAAAAGGAAGAAAATTTTCCCTAAAACACGGGCTATGATAAAATGCCATGACCGTGTGATACGGCTGTGGTCGACAATGAGAATGTAACACGGGTGCGACACGCCCGTGTCCCTAGGCCGTGGTCGACACTGAATAAGCAACATAGGCGTGGAAACTTCTACACAGGCGTGAGAGAAACGAACGCAGCATCACACGGCCGTGCGATTTAGCTGTGTGACATAACACGCCCAGGGTACAGGGGTGTGGGCAACTAATTTCTATTTAAACCCTTTTTGTCTGCTCACTTTCTTCCCCATATCCCTTCCCTCCCAACATTAGCCACCATAGTTTTTCCCCCTTTTTTCACCATCCTTGCCACCATGACTAAAAGCAAAACCAAGGCCACCATCCCCACGTCGAAAAAGTGAAAAGATCCTAGCACAATATCCCCGTGCGCGACAACTCTATATAAGTTCATGCAACACCCCAAACCCGGTCTATGCGTTAAGACTAGATCTGGTTTGTTACATAAATCGAACTATCTTAATAATTACGAAGAATAGGAATTTAAAATAGAAATCATTTATAATTACAAGGTTTAATAAAACCAAAAGAGTATTTTAAATTTGATGTATATGAGAAAAACATTTATTGAAAATATCATTAATATTGTATTGATTAAAATCCTTAGAGTAAATTTTATAAGAGTTCAAAATATTTAAGAAAATGATAAAGGAATTTCATATATTTGAAAACCCAAATTATTTTAAGAAAACAAAATAATTATAAGCCCATATTAATAGTCCAAAACATAATTTAAATCCATCCACACATAAAATCCATAAAACATTTATAGAGGCCTTATTACATCAAACCCATAATAGCAAATTATAGAAAGTCTTTAATAAAAGTTCAAAGTTTCATTAACCCTTATTTGTAGTATGGCCCCACGACGTCATCCTCGCCCAAGTCCACGTCAATTTCCATTACCCGAGATGAAAATTTGAGGAGTGAGTTACTTAGAACTCAAGTATAACTCACTTACTTATTCATTGGGCCAAATCATCAAATCATAGTTTTGGGCTTGAGCCCATTAGCGTGATTAACAATATAAATAATAATATGTATGCAAAATGAATTTTCCCACCCAACCTAATTTCCATCCGCTACACACCCCCGCATCAACCATCACACCTGGGGATCAAGTCAACCCACCCCGCCATCACACCAATCGTAGGCATTAAGCCATCTTATATTTGTGGCGAGCCACCGAACTAGATTGTGACAAAGTCACCGAACTAGAGGCATTGAGCCATTAATATTTGTGGCGAGCCACCAACTGAGGCAATTAGCCATTTAATTATTTTGTGTAAGAGCCACCGAACTAGATTTTGGCAACAAGCCTTTCTTCTCTTCATTATTAATCCCAACCCATGCAACATGTATGCAAAAAATTTGTCTAAGTTTATATGATGATTTTATCAAAAGATTTGAATAACATAAGAGTCAATATTTCTAGTTTTGTTAAGGCCCAAAATTTTGAAATAGCATTTAGCCCATTTAGCAATCTAGCATCTTAAACCCAATTTACGATCTAGCTAAGAGTTTGGCCCATTTAACAATTTATCAGGCTTTTCGGCCCATTAAACAATTTTATCAGGCTTTTCACCCATTTATCGATCTATCAGAGATTTCGGCCCATTTATCGATCTAGCAGAGATTTCGGCCCATTTATCGATCTAGCAGAGATTTCGATCCATTTATCGATCTAATGTAGATTTCGGCCCATTTTACTAACTAGCATATTTTTCGGCCCATTTTTACGAGACATAAAATTTACATATTAACAACTAACTTCACGAGGGTTTTGTAATTTTCACAATTTTAATCGTTTTCATGTATTTTCACCGAGATATCAATTAATACATATTATACCAATTTAGTCGTCTTTACGATTTTACTCAATACCACGAATGACATCCAACCCGAGAAAAGTGTGAAGTTACACACCTTGATATCGTGAGTACTAAACCTTCCCGCCGTCAACACCCTTTGATTTTGAATCACTTCTATTTTTGGTTTCTCCTCGCTTATCGATTCGTTGTTCGCCGAGAATCCACTAACGCACAAAGGCTCTGGAGTACGAACTACTTCAAATAATTGACTTCCTCGTTGATGGTCCGCAACCCAAAGGAAAATCCGGATTCTCAAAATGCCCTCTTCTTTATATTTAGGGGAATAGCGGATCCACCCTCTTACGTAAGACTATGGATGCGCCTTTTTGCCCTATTTTGAATGTCACAAATATCCTTGTTCGCAATAAGAGAATCGACCAAAACGCTCCTTAACACTTTAAATCGATTCCAACGCTCTATGATACTCACGAACGCTGAGTTCCGATCTTCCGCTATCGCACTAAAGTATAATAAAGAAAAACGTTAATAAAATGATGATGGTGATTCGGTTTTCAAAGAGAAGAAAAGAGAAAGTAAGAGATGTGTTTAGGGGCAAAGTATATTCGGCAATGGAGAAAAGAAGAAAAAGAATGATCTTTGGTGTTGGTAATTTCGACACTAAGAAAAGGCACACAAAAGAATACTAAAGTGATAAGCAAAAATGACCAAATGGTCAAAATAATTAAGGCTTACCAAAAGCTCAAATTCGCCAAAGGAGAAAGGTTGAGAGAAAATGCAAAACTTGCACAAGATGATAGGAATGACCAAAACTAACTCCTAATCCTAGCCAAACTACTAACATATTCGCCACCTCCCTTTAGCTATTAATGTCAGTCCAAATTCATGGTCAAATGGCCATGAATTTGTTTCAAAACCTTTCCTTGATATTTGCCTTATGTCCCCAAATCTTTCCAAACTTTCTTGATTCCCTACCATAAGTTAACAATTACCTTTTTCCGATAGTCTACTTACCAAAATAAAACAATACAACTCATCCATCCTTATCCCCTGTCGACACATGCATAGGTTAAAGCAAAAAATAAAATTTCCTTGTTGCTTGCCAGGTGTTTCGAACTCCTTCCCTCTAGGAGCACTTATGGCGCCATCTCCTCTTTACTACTAGCTCACTTATGCCAACTTTAAGCACTTAATTAATTTAAGTCTTAAGGTCATTTAATTTCTTTACTCAAATGTACACTTAAATAACAATATTTATTCTATCTCCAAGTAACCCGAACCAACATTAAGTAACATAATGATACCCAATTATTTAGGATGCTACAATTCTACCCCTCTTAAAGAAAATTTCGTCCTCGAAATTTACCGATTAAAAGAGGTCAAGATATTGTTGCCGAATAGTTTCCTCAGCTCCCACGTAGCTTCCTCCGCCCATGATTGCGCCCACAAAACTTTGACCAACCAGATCTTCTTTCTTAACACTTTAACATCCTGGCCTAAAATTTCCAATCGGTTCTTCTTCAAAAGACAAGTCTGAATTTAATTCCACTTTTTCAACCAAGATTATATGAGATGGATCCGATCTATAACGCCTCAAAGATGGAAACATGAAAACATTATGAATTTGACTCGGCTCGTGGTAATTCAACTGATAAGCCACCGGGCCAACACGCTTCATCACACAATATGGCCCGATGAACCTAGGGCTCAACTTACCCTTCTTTCCAAATCGAAAATTTTATTCCAAGGTGAGACCTTCAGAAAGACCTGGTCTCCCACAGAAACTCAATATCCTTACGCTTCAGTTGCGATACGACTTTTGTCTATCCGAGGCTTCCTTCAACCGTGCTTTCGAATAACTTTTACCTTTTCCTCTGCTTTGTATGTCATCTCAGACCCAACATCGTTGCTCGCTTAATTCAATCCAACAAGTAGAGTACGGCACCTATGACCATACAATGCCTCATAGGGTGCCATCTAAATGCTAGATCGATAGCTATTGTTATCGCTAATTCTCGCCATGGTAGAAAATCCTCCCAACTACCCTCAAGTCGATTACACATCCCTTAACATATCTTCCAATATTTGAATTACTCTTTCCGATCGTCCATCGATCGAGGATGAAAAGTCGATCGAAATTCAACTTTGTCCCCAAGGCTTCATGCAGCTTTCAAACCGTGATGTAAACCTAGGATCCCTATCGATATAATGGATACAAAACCCATGCAACCTTACAATTTCAGATACATATAGCTTAGCCAATTTTCGCAACGAATAATCCGTACGAACTGGAAGAAAATGAGCAGTCTTCGTCAAATGATCGACTATTACCCATACGAAATTTTTCTTAGTAGGCGTTAAAGGTAACCCACTAACAAAATCCATAGTTATTCGCTCTCATTTCCAAAGAGGAATCTTTATCGGTTGTAACAATCCTGACGGTAATTGATGCTCCGTCTTCACTTGCTGACAAGTCAAACATTTTCCTACAAACTCAGAAATCTCCCCATTCAACCCTGGCCACCAATACTGTTCATGGAGATCCCGATACATCTTATTTCCTCCGAGGTGCATAGCATAAGGACTACTATGTGCCTCCCGTAGAATCATTTGTCTTAGATCTGAATCCTTAGGCATACAAATTCTTCCACTAAAGCACAACACACCTTCCATGTTTATTCCAAAATCCCTATTTCACCATTTTCGACTTGTCAAGTAAGGGTCCCAACTTTTCGCCTAATATTTGCTTTTCCTTGATTTGTTCTAACCACGAGGTTTCACCAAGTTCGCTAACAAGCTACCATCCTCATACAAACTCGGATGAGCAAACAATGCTTTCAAATCGACATCGCCTTACGACTTAACGCCACAAGAACTACATTAGCCTTTCCGGGATGATATTCGATTGAGAAATCATAATCCTTTAATAATTCTATCCATCTTCTTTGTCTCAAATTCAACTCCTTTTGGGTAAGGAGGTATTTAAGACTCTTGTGATCCGTAGATGATAGATTTCTCACCGTAGAGATAGTGCCTCCAAATCTTTAAAGCAAAGACCACCGCAGCCCAACTCCAAATCATGAGTAGGGTAGTTTACTTGTGCGGTCTCAATTGACGAGAAGCATAGGCCACCACCTTTCCATTTTGCATCAAGACACAACCTGGCCGTGTGAGACGCATCACAATAAATGTTGAATTCTTTTCACCTCAAATTTGAATCAAACCTGGAGCTTCCGTCGTAATCTTTTCAATTTCTCAAACTCTCTTGTTGTTTTTCACCCAATTATATGGAACTCCCTTCGCATCAGTTTAGTTAGGGTGCAGAATCAACGAAAACCCTCTACAAAACGCCTATAGTAACCACTAAACCCAAGAAACTCAATTTCACTACCAACGTTGGTGGTTTCCAATCCGAATGGCCTCAATCTTCCGAGGATCTACCCTTATTCCTTCAAATTGATACCACATGACCCAAGAAAGTCACTTCCTTTAGCCAAAATTCGCATTCATCGAATTTGGCATAAAGTTGCTTATCACGTAAGTAGTCAGCAATACTATACGCAAATGCGTGTCGTGCTCCTCATCATTTCTTGAATAGACCAAAATGTCATCTATGAACACTACCACAAACCGGTCTAAATATGGTCGAAAGACCCGCTCATCATGTCCATAAATGCGGCTGGTGCATTGTTAATCTGAACGCATCACTACAAACTCATAATGTCCGTAACGAGTTCGAAATGCCGCCTTATAAATATCCGCTTCTTTCACCTTAAGCTGATGATAACCCGATCTCAAATCAATTTTGAGAAAGCGAAGCTCCCTTCAATTGATCAAACAGGTCATCAATTTTCAACAAAGGATACCTATTCTTGATCGTCAATTTATTCAATTTATTCGTAATCAATGCACATACGCATTGATCCATCCTTCTTCTTGACGAACAAAACTGGTGCTCCCCACAGAGACACACTCGGTCGAATAAATCCCCGATCCAAAGAATTCTTGAATTTGAGCTTTAAGCTCGCGAACTCCTTCGGTGCCATTCTATAAGGAGCAATGGACACTGAGTCGCTCTGCAAAAGCTCAATGCCAAATTCTACTTCCCGATCCGGAGGTATACCGGAAGTTCTTTGGGAAATACATCCGAAATTCCTTCACCGTTCTCACATCATCCAGATATCTCTTTGGCATCCAAAGCACAAATAAAGGCTAGGAATGCTCCATATCCTTTCCGTACTCAATTTCTCCGCCTTCAATACTGATACCACATTTGCCAAGTAGTTCCTTCGCTCACCAATCATGATGACTTCCTTATCATCCGAGGTTCTTATTGACATCCATTTTCAAAGACAATCCAATTGTGCCCGATGTTTAACCAACCAATCCATGCCTGAATGAGATCGAACTCGCGAAAGGCAATTCCATCAAATTCGCCAAAATTCCTCCTCTTGAATTTCTAAAGGCACGCCTCTAAACAGTTTATTTACATCACCGATCGTCCTAAAGGACTAATTATCATCATCTCACTATCGGTAATTTTAGATTTTAGATTTAGGTTTCGAGATATGGCGCTAGCAACATACGAGTGGGTAGAACCAATATCTATTAAGGCAAGAATAGTACATCGAATATGAAGAACGCATCAGCTTATTACATCGTGCATTGCCATCCTCGCGTCTAACGCATAGACGGTCCAGCTATTTTGCATCCGTGTTACCTCTAGGACCATTGCCTCGACCGGTGTACCTCGACCACGCCCAATTTCATTACCACCACGACCTAGTCCACGACCTCTCTGGGCTGCCGAGTACCTCGGCTTATTGTGCATTATTATTACGAACTTCATGAGTCGATCCATACGTCGAGGGCGGTTTATATCGGTGATCCATTGAACCGCATTTGTAATAAGCGCTCGCTTTTCCTCCAAAGACTCTCCGAATGCCTTTTCCCACATTCAGCACAATCTCGACCTCGATTATTAGTTACTGTGTGCTCTACCTTGGTGATTCATCATTCCGAGGCCTCTTTCAAATCTCTTTGAAGAACCCGATCTGTGGTCTCTCTTGTTCCTAAATCTTTCCCGATTCTCGACGCTCGAGTTCTTAGCCTCTTCGACTATCTTGGCCTTCTCACAAGCGTGGCAAAAGTTCTAACTTGTTATGGGGCAATCGAACCTCAACTCATCATTTAGCCCATCCTCGAAATGTACACAACGTCGGATCTGTTGACGCTATTGTCCGAGCATATCGACTCAAGCATAGAAACTCAAACCTCATACGCGCCATCGTCTTACTCCCTTGGACAAGATTCAAAAATTCTTTCCTTCAAGGCCAACATAACTCGCTCCAACATATTTCCCTTGGAAGGCAGTTTTAAAGAATTCCCAAGTAATTAGTGCAGCTTCGGTGCCTTCTCGAACAGTGAGCCACCACTGGTACGCCTCGTCTCTTAACAAGGACACGGCTCCTTTCGTTTCGCTCAACAAAGGCATTCCATATCATCCATAATCCGCTCCACGACTTCGAGCCAATATTCACCACATTCGGGCTACACCTAAACTCCTCTAAAACTTCTCGCATTATTTAACTTGAGTCGTTCCGAAATTGACCCACGAGTTGTTGGCCCAATTCTTGTTCCAGCGACCCTTTCTAGGACTCGCAGCATTGCTTGTGTCAAGGCATTATCTTCTTCCATATGATTGCGTGATCCCGTCTCACTCTCAAATGACGCAGGTGTATCCATTTCCGACATATGATTTGGTGCTTCAGTTGCACCTCTAACACCTCGTCCTCTTCCACGGCCACGTCTATCGCGTCCACGACCACGTCCTCTAGTGCTCATGGTGACTAATTCGATTTAATCTGATTACAAGTTTTATGAATCAGAAAATTGTTTCAGTGTTTATTAACGATGTTTTATGAGATTTGAGTGATAAAGTTGTTTTTCGCAACACATCCAATATATCAATCTCTACGAATATTAACATCTAAAACTAGAAGTTCTAGAGTGTTCCTATGGTCATATCATCATCATAATAATAATCATTTATCAATGAATACTTACATGACTTGGTGGGATGCTTGTGGTGCCATAACGATCTTTAAAACATAATTAAAATATTTTTCCCATCGAAATTATTTGTTGAACCCAACCACAAATGAAGTTTTTGGCGGCTCGATACCATTAATGTAACACCCCAAACCGGTCTATGTGTTAAGACTAGATCTGGTTTGTTACATAAATCGAACTATCTTAATAATTACGAAGAATAGGAATTTAAAATAGAAATCATTTATAATTACAAGGTTTAATAAAACCAAAAGAGTATTTTAAATTTGATGTATATGAGAAAAACATTTATTGAAAATATCATTAATATTGTATTGATTAAAATCCTTAGAGTAAATTTTATAAGAGTTCAAAATATTTAAGAAAATGATAAAGGAATTTCATATATTTGAAAACCCAAATTATTTTAAGAAAACAAAATAATTATAAGCCCATATTAATAGTCCAAAACATAATTTAAATCCATCCACACATAAAATCTATAAAACATTTATAGAGGCCTTATTACATCAAACCCATAATAGTAAATTATAGAAAGTCTTTAATAAAAGTTCAAAGTTTCATTAACCCTTATTTGTAGTATGGCCCCACGAAGTCATCCTCGCCCAAGTCCACGCCAATTTCCATTACCCGAGATGAAAAATTTGAGGAGTGAGTTACTTAGAACTCAAGTGTATAACTCACTTACTTATTCATTGGGCCAAATCATCAAATCATAGTTTTGGGCTTGAGCCCATTAGCGTGATTAACAATATAAATAATAATATGTATGCAAAATGAATTTTCCCACCCAACCTAATTTCCATCCGCTACACACCCCGCATCAACCATCACACTGTGGGATCAAGTCAACCCACCCCGCCATCACACCAATCGTAGGCATTAAGCCATCTTATATTTGTGACAGAGCCATGAACTAGATTGTGACAAAGTCACCGAACTAGAGGCATTGAGCCATTAATATTTGTGGCGAGCCATTAACTAGAGGCAATTAGCCATTTAATTATTTTGTGGCGAGCCATTAACTAGATTTTGGCAACAGCCTTTCTTCTTTTCATTATTAATCCCAACCCATGCAACATGTATGCAAAAATTTGTCTAAGTTTATATGATGATTTTATCAAAAGATTTGAATAACATAAGAGTCAATATTTCTAGTTTTGTTAAGGCCCAAAATTTTGAAATAGCATTTAGCCCATTTAGCAATCTAGCATTTTAAACCCAATTTACGATCTAGCTAAGAGTTTGGCCCATTTAACAATTTATCAGGCTTTTCGGCCCATTAAACAATTTTATCAGGCTTTTCGGCCCATTTATCGATCTATCGAGATTTCGCCCATTTATCGATCTAGCGTAGATTTCGCCCATTTATCGATCTAGCAGAGATTTCGTCCATTTATCGATCTAACAGAGATTTCGGCCCATTTTACTAACTAGCATATTTTTCGGCCCATTTTTACGAGACATCAAATTTACATATTAACAACTAACTTCACGAGGGCATTTTCGTAATTTTCACAATTTTAATCGTTTTCATGTATTTTCACCGAGATATCAATTAATACGTATTATACCAATTTAGTCGTCTTTACGATTTTACTCAATACCACGAATGACATCCAACCCGAGAAAAGTGTGAAGTTACACACCTTGATATCGTGAGTACTAAACCTTCCCGCTCGTCAACACCCCTTTGATTTTGAATCACTTCTATTTTCGGTTTCTCCTCGTTTATCGATTCGTTGCTCACGAGAATCCACTAACGCATAAAGGCTCTGGAGTACGAACTACTTCAAATAATTGACTTCCCTCGATTGATGGTCCGCAACCCAATGGAAAATCCTGATTCTCAAAATGTTCTTCTTTTATATTTAGGGGGAATAGCGGATCCACCCCTCTTACGAAGACTATGGACTGCCCTTTTTTGCCCTATTTTGAATGTCACAAATATCCTTGTTCCGCAATAAGAGAATCGACCAAAACGTTCCCTTAACACTTTAAATCGATTCCAACATTCTTTGATACTCACGAACGCCGGATTCCGATCTTCCGCTATCGCACTAAAGTATAATAAAGAAAAACGTTAATAAAATGAACGATTATTTCGATCCAAGAAATCCTTCTTACCACCATCAATATTCGGCCAAAACCACTATTAACTAACATGAACTAAAAAGAACTCTTACCTATTCTCCACGGTTGAAAAGAAATGATTGAGAATGATGTTTAGGAAAAGAAAGAGATTCGCTATGAGATAAAATAATGGAGAAGGTATGATTGAAAAGAAAATAAAAGGTGAGAGAAAAGATGATGATGATGGTGATTCGGTTTTCAAAGAGAAGAAAAGAGAAAGTAAGAGATGTGTTTAGGGCAAAGCATATTCGCAATGGAGAAAAGAAGAAAAGAGTGATCTTTGGTGTTGGTAATTTCGGCACTAAGAAAAGGCACACAAAAGAATACTAAAGTGATAACAAAATGACCAAATGGTCAAAAGAATTAAGGTTTACCAAAAGCTCAAATTCGCCAAAGGAGAAAGGTTGAGAGAAAATGCAAAACTTGCACAAGATGATAGGAATGACCAAAACTAACTCCTAATCCTAGCCAAACTACTAACATATTCGCCACCTCCCTTTAGCCATTAATGCCATCTAAATTCATGGTCAAATGGCCATGAATTTGTTTCAAAACCTTTTCCTTGATATTTGCCTTATGTCCCCATATCTTTCCAAACTTTCTTGATTCCTACCATAAGTTAACAATTACCTTTTTCCTATAGTCTACTTACCAAAAATAAAGCAATACAACTCATCCATCCTTATCCCTTGCCGACACATGCATAGGTTAAAGCAAAAAATAAAATTTCCTTGTTGCTTGCCGTGTGTTTCAACTCCTTCCTCTAGGAACACTTATGGCGCCATCTCCTCTTTACTACTAGCTCACTTATGCCAACTTTAAGCACTTAATTAATTTAAGTCTTAAGGTCATTTAATTTCTTTACTCAAATGTACACTTAAATAATAATATTTATTCTATCTCCAAGTAACCCGAACCAACATTAAGCAACATAATGATACCCAATTATTTAGGATGCTACAGTTCATGCCGGCCGCTTCATTCACTCGACAAGATAAGGTCCTTTGAGTATATATTTTTTTCCTTTTTCTTTTATTTTCATTTTCATTTTAAAGTCTTCTCCTTTATCTTTCTTGTCTTTAATTTATATTAGTATATTTTGATTTCTTTTTATCTCTGGCTGCTTTTTATTAAGGAATGACCACACCTCCATCGGAGTATCCACCTCCACCTTCACCTCTGCCCAACTTTACTGTTTCTTTTCCTTGACTCAATCCAAAACTCAGGAAGTTCACTTTCTCCTTATCTTATAATTTTCTATATTGTCGATATCTTTTTTTGTACATTGAGGACAATGTACATCTTAAGCGTGGGGACGTGTCAACAATACTGAATTATGCCTTGTTCTTAAGTAACTTTCTCATATTACTATTAGAATGAAACTTCTATTGATTTATGATTTTTGTTGATATATTTTGGAGTAAGTCATAGATAATTTTGCATTGATGGTTTAAACTTTAATGATAAGTCTATTTTCAGAATTAAAAATTTTATTAGGTTGTTTCCCTAAATTTAAATATTAATTTGAAGTTTGAAATTTGAAATGTTTACATAAAAAAAACCATCATTTTTGTGAGATTTTGAGCCTTTTAAAGCATATTCCTTTCTTGCTCACTTTATTGATTATGAGTTTGTCAACATTGATTTGTTATTCTAGAACTTGCCTCGATTATACATATCGAGACCACACCCTTGATTTGATATACTGAAATAATAAAGGCACCTAGGTTTTAACCCACTTATTCCACCAAAAATCCCACCTTCATAATTAACCCCTAGTGAACCCTTTTTGAGCCTAAAAAAAACCGTTTCTTGACTCACCCATTAATATTAACCCAAAACCAAATTTTTACTTCCCCTACTTTATTAACTCCCTTTTGTTGAGATTTGATTTGATCAGTTGCCTATTTATTTTCTTTATTTCAGAGGTTGAATTCATCTTATATCATGAACTTTTTCTTATTTTTAAAAAAAAAAAGAAAGTTGGAAATATATTCATTATTAGTTCTATGTTATTTGAGCTTAAGCAGTTAATTTCATATTTTGAGAAGAAGCTCGTGTTATTAGTGATAAATTCTCAATTGATGTAATTATTCAATATTAGTTTATTTTTCTAGTTAGGTAAATTATCAATTCAATCTCGATTTTAACCCTCTAATTCAGCCTTTATCCACACCTTTAACCCAAGCCCCATTACAAACCTTTTAAAAGACCTTTTGATTTGTGTATTATCTCATTTTATAGTGATGGAGATTTGATTTTCATACAAGCCAATGGTAATAACTCATCATGTTTGATTTTTGAGTGATTTATCTTGAACCTTAAAACACTTTGAGTGATTTGAGTGAATCCTTAGTGAGGATGTCAATTCTTGTCGGTTTTGGATCAAAGGTAATTATTTAGATAAGGGGAAACACCTATGTTTTCATGCTATAAAAACTTATGACTTAGATTGTTTGAATCTTTAAGACTCTTTTAGTTAAATTATCAATGTATGAATTATCTATGAATTATGATGAAACATTATTGATGAGGATTATGAATCAAGGAATTTAATTTTAATTGTGAGTTGAGGATTTTTCTTGAGGACAACCAAAGGCTAAAGTGTGGGGATATTTGATAAACCATAATTTATACATATTTTTACCCCATGCTTGGCTTATTTTTGGATGAAATTTCATTAGATTTGATAAATTTGATCCTCCTAATCCTTAAATTTCATGTTTTACACTCAGAAGAGCTTAGGGAGTTGAAAAGAATGATAAACGGGCCAAAAAGGGACAAAATGGCCCTACCACAAAAATCAACACGGCTTGGACTATAGCACACGGATAGACCACACGACCGTGTGTAGGGAGCAGAAGCAAGCACGGTCTAAGAAGTCAAACACGGCGTGTCACACAGGCGTGTCCCTGCCATATCAAAGTTTAATTCTATTCAAAATAGACTACTTGTGGGCCAAGAGAGGTCTTCCAAAGCCTATATAAACACACTAGAGGGCAACCTAAACGAGGACGCCGAGTAGAAGACAGAATATACTCGAAGACAGCCATTGGGAGTAGCTTAGGAGAAGGATCTCCATCAAGATTGAAGATCTCCTATCAATTTCTCTTGAAGTTTTTAGGTTTTCTTATGTTTTGTTGTTTTCCTTATTTTAAGAAGTTTCCCTCTATTAGTATGAACTAAATTTCCTAAATATCTAGGGGATGAAACCTAAGACGGATCTTATTATTATTTGATTTATAAGATAAATACTTGTTCTTATTCTTAATTGTGAGTTCTTACTCTTGTTTTGATAATTCAGGTTATTGATTCATGTCGAATGTGCTTATTCAATGGAGCAAAAGGCCCTGTTTAAGGGTAGATCAACACAATTAAGCGGAGTTGATTGCAACCCTAGAAATAGGGCGAAAAAAATCTGCAGGATTATAGTCAAATCTAATAAGGGAATAATTAGATCGAGTTAATGGGACAATAGGGGTTTTAATTAGAAAGAGATTTTAATTAATCAACCTAGAGTCAGTTGTTTTTAGTCTTGAAAGAGATATTAACATAAATCAAGGATTTCTACGGATTAAGTCAAGTGAATAAATCGTATGAAACAAAAGTAATAAGTGAAGTCTAGGTGGATTCTTTCTTAGGTATTACCTTTATCATATAAGTTGTCTAAAAGGATTTTCCTAATTCTTTCGTTATCGTGTTTAATTAGTTTTAGTTTAAAAGAAACAACTCCAATTCTTAGGCTAGATAATAAAATTATAGTAATTACTAGTACTCTTGGTCCTTGTGGATACGATATTACCGGTCTTACCAGAACTACACTATAAACGATAGGTGCGCTTGCCTTTATTGTGATCATAGTTAGTTTTAGACTCATCAATAAGATATGTATCTATTTCTTAAATATTTACATACTCTTAATCATTTTCAATTTACTTGTGTAAAATGATTTTTATGCAACTTTATATGAATTGAAATATGCTACTTGACAAATTTATTCAGAGTGTAACATAATTATCACTAATTTACATACTAAGAACATGACATAATTATCACTAAGAATATAATTTATTATTATATTTATACACTACTAATATTTACAAGGTTAATATTTGAAAATAATGAACTTAATAAATTTGTTTATTTAAAATTTCAAAAATATTCACTAATTAATTTCCTTAATGGATGTTTTAATTCATTGGTAATATTGTTTTATTTCAATAATTTAATCCAATAAAGATTGAAGTATTATAAACAAATAAATATTTAACAATAAAATGTGACATGCCCTTATTTATCATTTTACACATATCAGCTTTCAGCTAAGTTTTACCAAATACTTTTAAATAAACAGTTAATAGAATCAATTGGTCAAACTAGCCACTACAATCAGCAATCAACTATCAGCTATGATGACGTCACGAACTAGCTAAAATATGACAAAGGCAAGCGCACCTATCGAATTGTAGTATAGCTATGGTGAGTCGGGAATATCGTATCCACGAGGACTAAAAGTACTAGTAGTAACTATCTTCTTATTATCTAGCTGAATAAATTGAAGGGATTTATTTTAACCTAATCTTAGCTAACCTAATTACTAAGACGAAACAGAAAATAAAATAGGAAAATATTTGAAGAAAATCGATGAGAGAGACAATACCCAGGCAAGAATCCACCTAGACTTCACTATTTATTCTAAATCTGAATTAAACGATTTATTTAGTTGTCTTGATTTGTAGAAATCCCTAAATTATATTAATATCCCTTTCAAGAGTAAAAATAACTAACTCTAGGTTGATTAATTGAAATCTCTTTCTAATTAAAACCCCTATTGTCGCATTAACTCGATATATGGATTCCCTATTAGATTTGAATCTAATTTGGTATATTTATGTCGTCCTATTTCTAGGATTGCATGCAACTTCACTCAATTATGCCAGATCTACTCTTAAAAAGGGACTTTTGCTCCACTGAATATGCACATCAATCATGAATTAATATCCTAAAAATATTAAAACGTGAAATAAGAACATATAATTGAGATCAAGAACAAATATTTATCATGTAATTCAGAAAAATCAAATAATAAGATCCGTCTTAGGTTTCATCCTCCCTAGGTATCTAGGGAATTTAGTTCATACTTTTGGGGAAAACATCTCAAAATTAGGAAAACAACAAAACATAAAGAAGCCCAAAAACTTCGAGAGAATTTGAATGGAGATCTTTAGTCTTGAAGGAGATTCTGCTTCTGAGTTGAATCCGTTGGCGTTCTTCGAGTCTTTTCTTCGTTTAGCTCTGTATCCTCCCTTAGGTCTTCTTCTAATATGTATTTATAAACTTTAAAATGCTTAAAACCCTAAAAATTGGGTTTTTCAACGTAATAGGGAAGTAGGGTGTGAAATCGACACGGGCTGGCACATGGGCGTGTGGCTAGCCCGTGTGGAATTGCCCAGGCCGTATGGATCCTGGAAACAACTCTTTTTGCCCTATTTTAGCTCTTTTTTGCTCCTTTCTCTCCCTTATGCTCACCTAAGTATAGAAACATGAATTTAAAGGATTAGGAGCATCAAATTCACTAATTCACATAATAAATCATCCAAAAATGCATCAAGAATAGGATTAAAAACATGTTACTTTTATGGCTTATCAAGCTTCAGCCAACTACCAAATAGGGCCGAAGATATATTCAATCATCTCAAACTTCTATATTTCTTCTCCAAATCATTTGAATGAATGATAATCTCATTATTCCCATCTTAAACATCCATACCTACTCATTGCTCCTTAGCAAGATTAAATCAAAAGCCATGTAATTAAAAATTCAGACATGTCAATACCAAAAACTTTGACTACACCAAAATTGTTGTTCTAACTATTTTTTGAACATGATGTGAAACAAAACAGTCAAAATTTCTAAAACACTTTTGATATTATTTTATATATTTTAGTAACATATGAAATAAATTTAAAAATATTTGATCAAAACTTTGATATTTCTTTATTAAATTTACAACAATTCTAATAACATTAATTACTACAAGCATTAAACTCAACAAGATTACTTAAACTAATTAACTGAATTAAATCAAAAATCTCCAAATTTGAGACTTCAAAATGGAATAAAATTTGATAACTTAGAAAGATAGTTTTAATTACTTTTTGACGACTTTTTTTTTTGGTAAATAAAATAGTATTAAGTAATTACAATAACAAGCATAAAACAAAAAAAACCTTTAATATATTTTTTAACTAAACCTCGCACAGCTTGAGGAGGTTCGAAGAACACCTGGATATTTATGAATCATGTAGTAGCATGCTTGACCATGAAGTCTAAAACATCATTGTGAGCTCTAGAAATGTGACGGATACGAAATTTCAAATTCATCTGAATTAGCTTATGAATGGCCCATAATTCTATAATACAACTATCAATAGAATTATTGGCTACGATTAATTCCACTAACAGCGCATTATCAGACTCAAGTTCAACATGTCGATAACCCTTTTCCCAAGCAACTTGAAGCCCTTCTAACATGAACCTCGCTTCAATTCTAAACACTTCATCTTTCCTTAATGACATTGAGGAACCACATAACCAATTACCATCAGTATCTCTAATGACTCCTCCAATTGCAAACGAATAAAAGCTAAGTGAAACTGTACCATCAATATTAATCTTAACCCATCCACTCTTTAGAGCTGACCATTTGGGATCCATGGCTATAGAACTTGAATGTAGCATAGCCTTTGAGGTTGGATAATAACTTCTCATCCAACTAATACTTGTATCTACCACATCCTGGACAGAACTGTGACAAACAAAAAACACAAACATATTTATGCTTTTCTAGAATAACCAAAAAACTATAGGAAATAACATTTGCCTGCCAATTTTGTGATTACCACAATTCCCTACATTTTGCATGTTCCAAACAACCCATTCATCAAGAGGTAAGGAGAAGGATAGTACCCGCTTTTGAGTTGGTACAATTGAACTCCGGACTACCCATGGAAATTTACAATCTCTGACTACATGTAACTTGGTCTCAAGGGAAATATTGCAACGCTGACATTGTCCCTCATAGGCCATATGTCTTCTAACTCTCTCCTCATTAGTTAATAGTTTGTTCTTCCACAATAACCAAATGAACACTCTAACTCGTTGAGGGACCTTAGCTTTCCAAAATAACTTCTAGAAATTAGAGTTATCATTCGAATCAAATTGGTACATACCTCTATAGTTTTCTGCAATGGAAAATACATTTCTAGTCACCCATCTCCACGATAAATGATCATTTCTAGCTTCCTAAGAAAGGGAAAAACCAAAGATATTTGCATCAAATTTGGGCTCAATAGAAGGCTTCAAAGACAATTCCAATCCCAATTCCCTAACTTATCCACTAAGTCACATACTCGCAAAAGTTTCATTTGGTTGCTCTGATCCCACATAAAAATTCCTTAAAAGGCCCAGTTGATAAATCCAATTGTCATTCCAAAAATTCATCAAGGCTCCATCCCTAATAGTCCAATATACATTTTTCACCACATCATGCCAAACTTGCATTAAAGACCTTCATATGTAGAAACAAATACTCCTATAGATAGAATTCGGTAGTACCCCACAAATATTGTATTTACTCCTCACAATCTTGACCTATAAGTCATCAATCTTAGTTAATAAAAGAAAATTGAGTTTCAAAAAGAATAGCTTGTCTCGAACAACTAAACATCATATTCCCGAACCTCCAATGTAACATCCCAAACCCGGCCCATGCGTTACGACCGGATCTGACATGTCACATGAAGAAAACATATTAAAAACTTGTAATTTGTACTAAATTAGGTGTTATTTAATTATAGTTAAGAAAAAAAGTTTGGTTGTAAATAATTGATAAAATACTTCTAATCACGAGAGGTTTAATTGATAAATCAAAAATTGAACTAGTGAACCTTAAATCCGTGACTTTTGAAAACATCGTTGATAATTGAAGGAAAATCCAAGTTAAGTTATTTGTAGTTATGAAATTTGTTTGTTAACCGATTTTGGAAAACCATTATTTATGATTTTAGAAAATCCTCATTTAAAACATTTTAAT
Source organism: Gossypium rotundifolium (assembly GCA_025506655.1). NCBI lineage: Eukaryota > Viridiplantae > Streptophyta > Magnoliopsida > Malvales > Malvaceae > Gossypium > Gossypium rotundifolium. Next base: position 61,119,346 of record CP106729.1, on the reverse strand, counting down.
CAAAATAATAAATACGACTAAACATAAAGCAAAATAAAAATATATCAGAGGCCTTATTACAACTTTTAAAACCCAAAATAGTAAAAGTAACGAAATAAACGGAAAAGAGTTTACTAATGTTTGATAATATTATTTCCAAAGTATGGCCTCCACCGAGTTCATCCATGGGCCAAAGTCCTCGTCACTGAGCATTACCTGTAAGGATTAAGAAGATGGAGTGAGTTACAAGAACTTAGTGCATAATCCCCCTTACCGTCATCCACTGGGTTTGAACCCGTATAGCATAACCTTAGGCCTAAGCCCATTTACATAATAATAATTACATGAAATGTATGCAACCCAACCCATCCATCCAATCACACCCCGACCAGCCAATCACACCTGTGGGGATCAAGTCAACCCACCCCGCCACTCACACCAATATCGTATCCAAGCTGCTAATCACAGAATATTTTTGGCCGAGCCACCGAAATTAAAATTATATAATAGATATTTATATTGTGGAAATGCCACCAGGCTACACTGCTCTTCATTCAATTTTCTCATCCCATGCAATATGTAAAATGCAACATATGTAATAAAATATCCACATATATAATCAACCATTAATCTAGTAACATTATTACGGTGAATCAGCCCATTAAGACAATTTAATAGTTTGGCCTACCAAGGCAAATCAGCAAATCGGCCCATGGGGGCATTTTCGTAATTCATCCCATAGGGGCATTTTCGTAATTTTTACTAATTAACACCGATTTTGACAAATCTCAATATTAACGATATTTAAGCAAATCACTCTATTCATACCATATTACCGTTATTAAGTTCTTAAGCAACTTCGATCAATTTTTCTAATATGATGATAAATCACAGATTTATGGGATTTCGGTGTGAGATTACACACCTAATTACAGTAAGACTAAGCCCTCTTGATCGTCGGCACCTCAATCATCATTACACTCGATGAACTAAAAACAAGATTTTATTAATCCAAATTTAAATTAGACGATCTAAAATGATTACCCTTAGTATCGTGAATGACCACGATTTGTCTATTCTCACCAAATGATGGTCCACAACCTTGTGGGAAATCCCGAACCGCCAATATCGCCCTACGTTTGAACTTAGGAGTAGGAATTGCAAACCCACTCCTTTTGTGTCCTCCTATCGCTTTTCCTTTCAAATCGTTACCACTTGCCTCCATTAAAAAAGTCTTAGTCAGTAATATACTACTATGAGAAAAAGTAGTTGTTTAGAGATAGGATTTGGCTTACCTCTATTTCTGAAGAATAAACGAGTAGAGAAAATGAGCGATTTAATCCCTATAACAACCGATTAGTCAAATCCATCATTCCATTTTAGCTGAGTAACCAAGTATTGAGAGATATCGAGATGAACCTTGAAGAAATCCCTTACCTTGACAATAATAGATCCAACTTCCACCGATTGGCTTATGACTAAAGATGATTCAGCAAAGATGTGATATTCAGCCACCACTAAAACACTACAAAAAAGAAGAGATGATCATGATTTGAGAGAGTAGGAGAAAAAGATATCTCGATTTAGAGTAAAATAGAACAACCGGATAGTGATGGACACACATTCGGCTAGAGAGAAAAGAAAATGAAAAGAGAAGAAAATACCACTTACCAATTTGATCAAAGAAGAGAGTGCTAACACGAAAGAGAGTGAAATAATGAAGAAGAGATTAAGGGTTAAAAGGCTCGGCTATGAAGAGAAATGAACAAGAAGATTTGGCCTTCAAAATGTTGGTTAAAGAAGAAAAGAGATGGATTGAAAAAGAAAAGAAAAGATGGAGAAAGTGTGCTAGATGGTTTCAGCTAATCAAAGGAAAAATAGACAAAATGAGGTGAGTGTTTCGGCAACAAAGGAAGAATGAACAAAATGCATTGAGGGTTACAGCAAAGTAAGGGAAAAAGGTTTACAATTTGGCTTTAGAGTTTCGAAAAGCAAAAGAAAAGAGTTGGAAAAGAAAACACCAAAAATGCTCAAAAGAAACAAGCTTTACAAGCACCAAAATTTGCAAAATGGCTATAGGAAAAATAGGCTCCCCTTTTCTCCCTATCAAAACCGTGTATCCCTTTACCAAAAGGATCAAAATTAACCAAAAAATCTTTCCAAAACACCTTCCATAAAATTGGCCAACATGTCCCCCCATCTTATACCTTTCCTTGATTTCTTTCCTTATACTCTTCCTTACCTTATTTTCTTAGCCATCTTTCCATCAATAAAAAGTCTTCCTTACCATATTTAAAGCTTGGCGACACTTTGGAAGAAAAGTACAAAAATTAATCAAAAATTTGTGCAATAGGTGAGATTCGAACCTCCCACCTCTTTGCACTCATCTTAACGCGAAACCACCTTGTTACTAGCTCATCTTGTGCTAGTTAATTACACACTTATTTCCTTAAGCATTGACACCACCTACCTTCTCCCTCCTTAAAGTGCTTAAATACAAAAATTTTCCTATAGCCTAACTTGAACCCGGAACTTCCTAGAACCCCATAATTTTTCAAAATCACCTTCCTAATAAGTCCCACTTGAAATAATATCGTTCTCTTATTCTTAAAAATTTTAAACACTCCTGCGCCCATTGGGCCCAATTCTACTAGGTCCATTGGGCCCAATTCTACTAGGTCTATTGGGCCCAATTCTACTAGGCCCAAATTTGGGTCGTTACATCCAACCTCAACCGGATGACAATAGCCATCCCATTTAACAAGGGTCAGTTTCCTAGTACAGAAGAGGATCCCCAAACAAAATTATGAGTCAGCTTCTCAATATCACCACACATAGTTATAGGAATACAAACTGGAGACATAAAATAATTAGGGATAGATAGCAACATAGATTTAGCTAACGTAATTCATTGGCCAATGAAATTTTATTAGCCTCCCACCCATTGAGTCTATTACGGACATTATCCACCAAAAACTTAAAAGTTCCAACTCTAACTCTCTTATGAATAATCAAAATACCAAGGTACATCCCCAAATCATCCACATGTTCAAAACCCACATTCCTAAAAATATCTGACGCAATTGTATCTAGAACATTATGCAATAAAAATACCTTAGATTTGTTCTTATTCACTTTTTGTCCCGAGAAGTGACAGAAAGTATTCAAAATACCATTTATAACTTCAGATTGCTTCAAGTTCGCTTCCCCAAAAAGCTTTAAGTCATCCACAGAAAATAAATGTGATTGAGCTGGACCACCCTTAGCTAGAAACAGAGGTTTCTACCTCCTATTATTCATTGCTTCATGAATTAAGTGTCCCAACCTCTCCATACGTAAGACAAATAAATGAGGAGATAGGGGATCCCCTTGTCGTAACCCCCTAGAGGGCCTAAATTCATCCATGTTCATACTATTCCAGAGAACCTGAAACGTAGTTAAAGCCACACAATTCATAATTATTGTGATTAACATGGATGGCAACCTTGCTTCTGAAAGTGTATCCCTCAAGAAATCCCTATGAATTCTATTATATGCCTTCTCAAGATTAATTTTAAGGATCATCCCAGATTTTCTACCTTTAAGATTCCTCAAAGAATGCACCACTTCCTAAGCAATAACAATATTGTCCATAATGCTTCTATGTAACGGCCTGTTTTCAGTGGTGTCAGAAATAATAGTTTCGGGACCATGATTATGATAAGTGAGTTAGTATTTTAATATTTATTTTGTAACACCCCAAACTCGGCCTAGACGTTACGACCGGATCTGGCATGTCACATGGAAAGGTTGTTAAAGAATCTACACATTCGTTAAAAATATCAAGTTTTGTTGCTTGTGAAAAATCCAATTTGTTTTATAGTTCTCTTTGGAAAAACATTTTCGTTGATATTTCCGATGATCTTATTTATAATTAATCCAACTCAATGAGTTTCAGAAAAATGACATTTAAATTATTGTAGACATGCGATATTTTGAAAAGAGTTATCAATGTTAAGAAAATCTAGAGTTTTATCTATTATAGTTTGTAAACCGTGTATTAATATTATAAAAAATCATTATTAATGTTTTAGAAAATCCCAAATTGAGCATTCAAAATTAATAAGCAGAATCAATTAAAAGCTAAAACCAAAACAAACTACCAAAGGCCTTATTACAAAACAAAAAACCCAAATTTAAATAAAATCTATAGCACCGTAAAATAGAATTTATTAAGCTACGATGTATGGCCACCACAGAGTTCACCTCGGCTCCAAATTTGTAAATCTAAGAATTACCTACAAAATCAAGTAGAGTGGTGAGTTACAAGAACTCAGTGTGTAATCCCCTATACGAACGATAATTGGGCCTAAGCCCACAGAAGCACATTGAGCCTTAGCTCTCATAGTAATGAAATTGGCCGAAGCCCATACGAGTCGAATTGGGCCGTAGCCCTAACAACATGGCATAAATAATGAATGCAATGCAACCCAGCCCAACCTAGTATTCCATCCTTTACACTCCGCTCCATATGTCCAACCTCAAGACACCTGTCGGGATTTCTACAATCAACCCTCCATTCGCTACACTCCTCATTGGCAGTCATGCTACTTAAAGTCGATATAATGTGACAGAGTCACCGATATATATGGCAAAGCCACCGAAATAATAATATATTCGGCACACAGCCTTAGGTAAATATGATCGACACAGAGTCATCGATATCTGTTAGGCACATAGCCCTCAGCAATGGTAATATAATCGGCATACAGCCTTGGGTAAATACTATTGCCACAAAACCATAATCAAGATGGCACGGAGCCATATTTAGGTTGGCATATAGCCATTATATAGAATGTGGCAGAGCCACTGATATATATACTTCCCCGATCATCAATATCCCAACCCCATGCAATATGTCGTGCATGTCATGCTCAATCATTACACGTATATGCAGAATGTCCATGCTCAGTAACAATCATTTAAACATGTAATAAAAGCATATCAGTCATACAACCACAACCAAACCAATCATATCATAGCACAGGCCAATCACTTACCTACAAAGGCAAATTAGTCATTTTACCCTGTATGGGTATTTCAGTAATCCTACCCTTCAGGGGTAGTTCGATAATTCTACTCAAAACTAGTTCCTATATGCAATGTATCTCAAACATAATCAATCATACAATTAACACATAAAACACTAGTACTACCACGATGGTACAACGATCATTTTATCGTTTAGGGGTAAAATAGTAATTTTACAAACTAGGGGTATTTTGGTAATTTTACAAACTAGGGGTATTTCGATAATTTTATAAACCAAGTTTATTTCAGTAATTTTGCATACCAGGGATATTTCGGTAATTTTACAAAGTAGGGATATTTTGATAATTTTGCAAACTAGGGGTATTTCGGTAATTTTGTAAACCAAGGGTATTTTGATATTTTACAAACCAGGCGTATTTCGGTAATTTTACAAACTAGGGGTATTTCGGTAATTTTACAAACTAGGGGTATTTTGGTAATTTTACAAACTAGAGGTATTTCGGTAATTTCACAAACCAGGGTATTAACGACCCAACAGAAGGTCCACTGTTGCCTCAAACGACTCAAGTATTCTAAACAGAGATAATGATGTGAATGGGCCTAAGGCCCATTCTCAGCCCAAGTGGGCCTACACACTCGTGTGGCCTATTCAGCCCAAACCTAGCCACATATATGAGATTCACATAGTCTAGTTCACTATTTACTACTTAATCATACAATTTACTCATATAGGCCCCCAGGTCCATTGGGCCCACTTGGCCCCTTTCGGGCCATCGTGGCCCAACAGCCCACAAGAATACTCATGGTGGCCTTGACTATATCGCGTCGAAGCTTCCACACGTGCGCTCGCATACGCTCGTATGGCTACCATCGCCGTGTGATTGGCATTTCGGCATTTGCCACTCTATAGCTAGAGTAGGGCGAAATACACACCTAATAGGAGTCTGGTGCTAACCCGCGCTCCGAGCTCTCCTACGTCCAATGCCAACTAGGTATGCTTACTCTCCTCCTAGACAGCTCTCTATATAGCTAGCTTCTCACCTTCCTTCTTTGTATCTTTTCGATGTGGGATCCCTCCGTCAGTAGAGTTTAAATCCAACTCAAACTCTTGCCGTCTAATTCGCAAAATAAATACTCCCTTGCTTATCATAAGATTTGAACCCAAGCTCTCCCATCAGCCAATTCACGCCACTTGCCACTAAGCTACAAGCTCCTCTTGTGACTAAAACCATGCGCAACTAAATATAAATCTATGGTCAAGGTATAAATCCATTTTGAAAAACTACCAAAAAGAAATGCAAGTTCCACGCCTTGAACCTTAGATCTCCTTACCTCCCTGTGGTGTCACTTCCTTGCTCCTTAAGTGGCGTCACTTTGCCACTACACCACACACTCCACTTGTGTCATTTTCTCCACATTTTATTCTTAAAACCTACCTACTAACTCCCAGGGTTTTATTCACCTAAAACCAAAAATTTTCCTAAGGCCTAACTTCAACTCGGGACTTCATAGAAGCCCCCTAACCTTCCAAAATCACTCACCTACTAGATCCAACTTGCATTAAAGCCATTCTCTTATTCTCAAAAATTTTAACGCTACTACACCCAAGGCCCATTGGGCCCAATCCTACTAGGTCCAAATTCGGGATGTTACATATTTAATGTCTATAAGGTTATATTAGGGTCATATTAAATTTTTGTTACGCAATTTTGAGATTTATATAGTTAATTAGGTAAAAAAGACTAAATCGTAAAAGATGCAAAAGTTAGTTTCTATTACTTAAATGAATTAAATGGCTTTGGAAATATAAGTTAATGGATCTAGTTGGTAATTATGCCATTTATTTTCATGGTTGACAGTGATGGACATGATTTGGTTATTTTATAATCTTTTATACTAAGGGTAAAATTGTAATTAATTAAATAAACTCAAAATAAATCACTAAAATGTTATCATCTTCTTCCTTTTAATTTTTTTCAACCGAAAATACCATTAAAAAAGGAGCTTGAATTTTGGCTAGGGTTATTCAATTGCATGGTATGTGTTTGAACCCCATTTTTAGTGATTTTTATGTTTTTGAGCTCGTTTTAGCATAGTTTAGTTAGTCCAAGGGTTAATTCGCAAAATTTTTAAAGGATCAAGGACTTGTCATGGATTAATTTGAATGTGTTTTAGGTTAAATTGAGAGATTATTAAACTTGTTTGTTAAATTAACTTGTTTTGTTAAGTGATTTTTTATGAATTTAAGGTTAAGGGTTAATTTGTTAAAAGTGTAAAATTCCTTGAGGTTGATGAGAAATTTTGATAATTATGGGCTTTTTAGGACCCCTAGTAAAATCAGCTAGTTTGTTTTTGCTAGAAAAATGGTGAATTTGCAAGTTGGGCTTAGGGACTAAATGGTATAAAAGTTAAAATATTAGGGGTAATTTCATTTCACATTGAAATGAGTTATAAACTAGAATTAATGATTTTTTTTTTACTATTTGAAATACTTAATTGAGTTAAATTACTATTTAGATTAAGAAAAGAATCAAACAGACTTGAATCAAGGAAAAGCGAAAATCTCTGATTAATTTTGACTTAGTTGTAACAACCGTGGTGATTGAGGTAATTTCATATGATTTAAACACTTATTAATTATTCTTTGGATAGATTATTAGTTAACGATATGTTAGATATAATTTGATTCGGCAATATTACGATAGCTTGAATATTTGATGTTTAATAATCCCATTTGAACCTTAAGAATTCTTAGGATACAAATGACATGTCATTAGGAATTATATGGTTTCGGATGTTGATCCTAGATGCCCTACTGATGTCTAAGGTCTTGCATTTGTTATAGATCTCCACAGCTCATGTGAGCATTATTAAAAATGATACGATTACATGAAAAAACGCATTATGTGTGAGCATTCTCGAGTATCTGACGTAATTCTATATGGTTCAAAGGAAAAGTAAAGGAACTAATGGGTGTTAATTATATTATGAAATGGAAATTTTGGTTTTTCAAATGAATGGAAAAAGGTTATTAAGCAAACATGTGAGAAAAGATGAATGTATGCAATTCATTTAATGATATATGCCATGTTACTTTGATGATATATTTTTAAGTTATCTACTACCTATGTGGATTGTTGTGAATAGGAAAGTAAAGTATTTATATGATTCAATGAGCATGGTTGAATGATTTTATGTTGATGTTTGATAAGTATGAATTTCTCTTACACAAGCTTATTAAGCACTAGTTGCTTACGTAGTTGTTTTCCTTTGTTTTGTAGATCATCGAAAGCTTAATCGATTGGAATCTTTCTGAGTCCTATCACACTATCCAACATTCATTTGGGTAGCTTTTGGTTATTTTGGTTGTGGTTATAAATGACATGTATAGGTCTTATATGAATAGGTGTTGTGAATATGTTATTTAGTCTACTTGGTTTGGTTATGTTTTTGAGTATATGTTTGTTGGACTTGTAATGCTTATTAAGAATATGTATTTGGTCACTTTTGAGTGATATGTAAAAACATAACTTGAGGTATGTCTATATGTGATTGAAATGGTTGAATGGTTTGTGGTTGTGATGATATATGTTTAGGTTATAATATGATTTTGAATTAGTATGAATTGAGGTGCCTTTGAATGGCATATTTGTTAGAACTTATAGGTTGATTGATTTAGTATGTTTAGACAATGTTTTGGTCAATTGAATGTATGGGTAAATAGTATATCTTGTTGGGCAAGGATAAGTACTAAAGTAGCTTGTTTTAATGGTTAAATTTGGAGCACACAGCCCTGGACATGGGCTATCACATGGTTGTATGCCACACACGGTTATCTCACATGACCGTATGTCATTTATATTTAGGTGCAAGTTTTACACAATTTAAGACACGGTCTATGACACGGCTATGTGTCTCAAAACAGTTTGTCACACTGTCTCACACACGACTTGTAATATGGCCGTGTGACCTAACATTGAATGTACACACGATTTGGCACATGGCCTGCGACAAGACCGTATGACCCTATTTTGAAGACCCACAGGCGGACGCATGGGCTGGGACACGGTCGCGTGTCTTTCATCGAATATTCACACGATCTGAGCATGTCACACGGCCGTGTGACCCCTGTTTCCCAATTTTTCATGTTTTTTCAAAATCTTCTTTTTTGTTCCAAATTGAACCCCAATTTTTTAAATTGTTTTTAAGGCCCTGAAGGCTCGATATAAGGCCCAAATGTGTATGATTGCTATGATTGTAATGAGTTATTGGAAATTAATTTAAATTGTATTTTTGATCTATTTAGAAGTTAAAGGTTTTTTTTTTTGTAGAGTAAGTAATACTCCGTAACCCTAATATGACGACGGTAATGGGTTAGAGGTGTTACATTCTACCCATCACAAAGCTACCTTGATTTTGTTTAGTAAGCCTCAACGTTATTGGTCTTAATATGTTAACAATTGATTTGGTTATTATCATTTATAAAACCATAAAAAGCTAATTGAATGAAAGTGAGTGATAATTTTGGACTGTCAACCTTTGGGATTAGAACGAGCAAAGTTTTATTAATCCTGTGGTCCACTAGACAACCTCTAAACACAGGTTGCACCATCGAGCAAACTGAATGTAACAGCTTGATTTTAGGGCTAGTCGGAACAATAGTCTCGGGACCACTACTCCGATGTTGAGGAAAATTTTTTTAGTGTTATTTTATGTGTCATGGTATTAATATATAGCTATATGGAAATTTTGGTGCTTTAATTTTAGCAATAGCATGCTTAAGTGTGAAAAAAATGACTAAATCGCATAAGATGCGAAAGTTCTATTTTATAAGGTAGGGGTGCCTAATATCTATATAATGTAATTTAGAGGATTTTAAAATGCAATTGGGCCATTTTGGAGTGTAATGGCCGACCATAGGGTGCTTAGGGAACAAAAGCATTAAATCTAGTCAAATTAGGTGATAGTTGGTGACAAATTGACTAAAATATGATAAAATAAGATGACTAAAGGGAGCTATCATCTTTCACTATTCATCTTCCCCTACTACTAAAAATTTCAACAAGTTTAAGGGTTTGAAAGCTTGAAAATTTCAGCTACATCTCATCCTTGCAAGTAAGTGATTTTAGAGGTCTTTCTTGGGTATTTTTATGTTTTTGGAACCCCCAATGCTTAAGTTAGCTAATAAGGGGACTAATTTTATTATGGTGGGAAGTCTAAGGACTTGCCATGAGAGTAATTATGTTGTTAACTGAGTTTTTATGGAAGAAAATGAATGTTAGGGAGATGAGGAATAACTTTTGTGAAAGGTGTTTGCATGAAAACACCTAAATAGGACTTAAATGCAAAGAATGAAATTGTGTCATAAATGCATGAAATGTGAGAACGGTGTAACGGCCTGATTTAAGAGCTAGCCGAAATAGTGATCTCGGGATCATTAATCTGATATTTGAGAAATTTATTTTCATGTTATATTATGAATTAGAACATGATATGCATGAAAATTTTGGTGCTTTAATTTTAGCAATTTTGTGTTTAATCGTGAAAAAGGACTAAATCGCATAAAGAGTAAAAGTTCCATTCTATTAGCTAAATGTGCCAAATTGCATAGTAATTTTGCCTAATATGATTTTGAAATGCTTTTATTAATATAATGATTAAAATGAGCTAAATTTCTATTATAGAGCAAGAAGAACCAAAGACCCGGCTTGATCAGGGAAAGAACAAAGTCCTGTACTAAACCGACAAGTTAGCTCATTTCAAAATCGAGGTAAGCTGTATGTGAATTAAACAACATTTTTATTAGCATGCTGAGAAATGCTTGTCATTTTATTAATGAATGAGATGTTGAAGTCTTAATGAGTCATATTGATTAGAGAAATGACATCATTGAGATATGAAATAGATAAGGTCCAGTATAAGACCATGTCCGAGACATGGCCTCAGCACCGAGTTGAAATCTCGTATAAGGCCATATCCGGATATGGCAATGATACATAAGAGGTAATCCCGTATAAGACCATATCTAGGATATGGCATCGATACAAGAGAAGTAATTCTATATAAGACCATATTCAAGATATGGCATTGGCACCTAGAGGTAAGTCCATATAAGACCATGTCCGGGACATGGCATTGGCATATAGGGGAGACTCCATGTAAGACCACCTTGAGGATGTGGCAATGGCTTTATACTTACAATAGTGATGATAAACGCACGTATTTAGCTATCCCTTGTGAGTAGTGGGATAAGTAGATGAATTTAAAAGTGGAAATGTGAAGGATACTTAAGTCATGTGAATGAGTGAATACAGGTACTCGTGAATGAGTCACGAGGAGTCAGTTTCGATACATGGCATGGAATGTGTTAGATAAGGGCAACTAGGAGTGAGTATTGTCAAGAAACCTTGACTTGTCGTGGATGGATTCTTTTATGAGCATTATTATTGCTATTTATTTCCATGCAACTTACTAAGCTTTATGCTTACCCCTTTTTCCCTTTTTTCTTATAGTATTGACAAGGTAACTCGAGGATCATGGAAGCAGGAGTTCATGAATCACATTATCAACAACACTTTGGTATAACAATTTTAGACTTATTTTGAATATGGCATGTATAGGACTTGAGTATTTTGTTAAGTTGTAATTGTTGGTCAAAGTGTTGGCTATAAGTTTGTAAAAGTTATTTGTAAATGGCCTTATGAATTAGGCAAATACTTGGTAAATTCTTTTGCTTAATGAAGATGGAATTCATGAAGTGTTTATCCCTTTAATTATTTTGTATGTTGGAATGGGTCCTTAGACTTGCTTATGGAATAGGAGTTGTAATGTTTTTGAATGGAAGTATGTATGTGTACATTCTAGGGTGGAAATGGCTTGGTATATAGCCTACCAATTGACCACATAAGTAGACCCATGGGTGTGGGTCTAGGCCGTCTGGGAGGCACGGCTAGCACATGGGCATGCACCCAAGCCGTGTGAAGTCTGTACCTTGCACTTAAGATTTAAATGACCACACGGTTGGGATACACGGGCGTGTGTATAAAATGTGTGGAGAAGTCAAAATGCTAAGGTTTTATACATGGGACAGGGCCACGGGTGTGCCATGGCCGTGGGAATTTAGTCAGTTTTGACCATAGGTGGAAGATAAGGGCATGCTTCAGGGGTACACGGGTGTGTCCCTAGGCCTACACGGGCATGTGACCCCTTTTTCATGAAAAATTTTCTAAGTTCTCCAAAAGTTTCCAAAGTTCTCGATTTCCAAAGTCGGTTTAGTCCCAAATCACTTTTGATCCATGTTTTGGGCCTCATAGGCTCGTTCTAGGGACGATACGAATGATTTTGAATAGTGTTAAATTTGAGTGGAAATTTATGTCTTGGTTTTGAATGTTAGCTTGTGAATAAGTCCAGTAATGCGTCATACCCTATCCTAGCGTCAGATACAAGTAAGGGGTGTTACAAATGGTAAGTAGTTGTAAGAGAAATAAATGTTTAGCTAGGCTTAACTATTGAGGAAATGTGTTGAAAAATAAATTACGAGCTTAGGGGTAGAATCATAATTTTGCCAATGTACAAGGGCAAAATGGTCATTTTTGCCCAAGTGTAGAATTTGATGTATTATGATCATAGAATGATCTAAACGAAAGAATTTCATTTTTATAGATCAAGAAGAGCACAGAATCAACCTTGACCGTGGGAAAGGCAAGGTGATTGAGTAAATCGCTAGTTAACATATTTTGCATCGAGGTAAGTTTATGTGTAAACCTTACAATTTTATTTAAATACATTGTGCCTCTAATTGGTGTATGACATGCTTGAGAACATATGTGAGTCAAGTGGATTGAATGTGGTAGTCATTGAATAATTATTGTTTAATGACGATGAGCTTTGTGTGATACCATCGTCTATTTATCTTTGGGTGGGCTAAGTGCGATACCACCTTATTGCTTAATTATGATGGGCTTTGTGCGATACCATCGTCTACTTATCATTTAGTGGGCTATGTACGATACCACCGAAACCAACCTTTTTGGTGGGCTAAGTGTGTTACCACCCTAATAAAGACTAATGGTGGGCTAAGAGCGGAACCATCAAGTAAATTGACTATAAGTAATTGACTAAGAGATTGTGATGTGTTGTATATTGTAACCTTGTGATGCTAGGCGCAGGGGAACCTGTTAATGAGTGTATGCATTGTGCTAGTGATATGGTTGGAATATGTGAATGGGGGAAATGAGTAAGCATGATCATGAATGTAGATTATTTCTTGCTTAGTATAGAAAGTTATGAGATTGTTGAATACATGTTAAAATGTTATATTGTTTACATGTAAACTTACTAAGCTTAAAGCTTACTCCCCTTTCTTTCCCTTGTTTCATAGAGCTAAAGAGTTGAGCCGGGATATGTCGATAACCAGGAGTCCGCCCATACTATCTGCTCACCTCGGTATATTTAGACTTAGTGATTTTCTGTTTGGCATGTATAGGGACTAGACTAGTTAGACTATTTTGTTATTTTGGCCAAAGATGTATTGGCTCTTGCTAAGACAATTATTTTGTAAATTGCCAAAGTTGATGGCTCACCTTATCATTTATGAAATTATGAGTTACTTATGGGAGTTATATTGAAATCATGAATTGTTTATTAGTATGATGAATAAAGTTATGTGGTATGAGCTAGGAGAATGTAAAGAACTTGGCAAACAACCTCGTTCTCGTCCACATGGGTAGGTCCACGGATGTGTGTCTAGGCCATGTGTGACACACGGTCAGCCCACGGGCGTGCAACCTGGCCATGTGTCCCCTGCATGTTAGCATTTTAAGTCAGGATAGACCATGGACTAACCACACAGGCGTGTCCAGGTCGTGTGAAATTAGTCAGTGTCGACCTCGGGTGGAAGACATGGGCATGTCTTGAGGGTACAGGCGTGTCCCATTCCACATGGGCATGTGCCCTAGCCGTGGGACTTTGGCAGAATGATGGGGTTTTTAGGCACGGTTTAGGTACATGGGCGTGTGAGACTACACACAGGCGTGTGTGTCTTCTAACACGGCCGTGTACTCCTTGTTTAGTTGAGAAAGAAATTTTATGGATCGTAAGGTTTCCCGATATAGCCTTGAGAGCCCTCGTATATATGAGTGAGGTCTCGTAGGACGAAAAAGAAGTTGTTGTAGTGACTCAAGGAGAGTAGTTGCGTTGAGCCTAAGTGGCGATCAAGTAGTTTTATACGGTAGCGCCTCGTGCCCGATTCCGACGGGGATTATGGGTAAGAGGTGTTACACTGAAGGTTCAACAATATTGCACTGGGTTTGATAAAACATCACATGGAAACCATCAACTCCTAGTGCCTTAAGTGGGGCCATACCAAAAATTGCATTACGGGTATCTAAATTTGTTATTTCCAACACAAGCCTATCTTTTTCAGCTAGTGATAAATCTTGAAAATAACCTCTACAAGGCAAAACACCATCAATTGAATAGTCCATGGAAAATAGACTCTTATAAAAATCCACAACATGTTTTAGTATAGTAGGATCAAAACACCAATCAACCCTATCCATGTAACACCCCTAACCCGTATCCATCGTCGGACTAGGGTTAAAAGCGTTACCGGACAGATCGGAAATATTCATAACATTTCGTACATTTCATTCATCCATCACACATACAATGTCCCTCGAATAGGTCAATGAGACTTCAATCATGCTTATAACCTAGGTCAGGACTAAATCAAAACACATACAGAAACTCTCAGAAATTTAAAACATTTCTAAGTTTCAGGGGTTACACGCCCGTGGAAGGAGACCGTGTGTCCTCCACGACTTCTAGACACCCCATGTGTCCACCCCATGGTCATATACTAACTATACCTCCACGGTCACTAGGCACGCCCATGTGCCATGGCCGTGTGCTACTAGGCCATATACTGACTTCCCCACCACGACCGCCAAGCACACCCGTGTGCCGTGGTTGTGTACTCTTAGCTAGCTAATGACTTGTACACCACGGCAAGCTAACACCCCAGTATTGAGGCCGTGTGCTACCAAGCTACATCCTACTATACACCCACGGTCTTTAGGCACGCCCGTGCGCCTCAACCATGTGACATTATAGGTCATTTACAAGGCCAAAATGTCACCCACTTGGGTCACACCTACAAGCAAAATTTACCATTACAATTCATACACATATGACCACCAAAAGCTTACTAAAATAATCATTTAAAACATGTATTCAATACCAATTCCAACCATAACAATTTCAAAGGTTAAAACTCATATCATTACAAGCATAAATCATTTATTTAATTTTCAAAACTTAACCATTTCATATACCAAATAACCATGCCAAAATATGCATCATATAACTCATTCACTCAAGCATATTACCAACTCAAAACTTGTCAAAACTCATGGCTAAGTTCACTTCATAAACATGTACACATATCTAGCCTATACATGCCATAATTAGCTATATACATTTTCAAAAGGGTACCAAAATAAGTTTAGTAGTGTAATGACAAATCCTTGACGGTCCCGAGCCTTCAGTAGCTTTGACGACCTATAAAACAGAGAAAACAAACACACAAAGTAAGCTTTCCAAAAGCTTAGTAGTCAATATACAAACAAACTTGGCATATAAGGCATATAAGCAATTTGATACATTTGCACATCTCATTCACTTAACAAATTATCAAATAAATACTTTGATTCAACTTATGGCCATGCTTGCCACATTCATCAATTCAAGAATCATTTGTACACATAGCTCTTACATAATCATTCTTGCATCGTATTTAATCTTACTTCTCTTCAAAACAAAGTCATATAGGTACTTACCTTTTTATACACACTTGTATATATACCAAATGTACCTGAATCAGACAATCATTCACTTGAATGTTCAAAGCTCGGATTTATTATTCGTATCACAGACTTGCCCGTTGAACCTTTAAGAATCTAGTAGGATACTCAGAAGCTCGGAATAATTGTACAATGCCAATATCCCAGATGAGGTCTTACATGCACTCGAATATCGATGCCACTATCCCAGACAGGGTCTCATACAAATCGATACGATGCCGATGTCCCAGACATGGTCTTACACGTAAAACTCATATCGATGCCAACGTCTCAGACGTGGTCTTACTCGTAAAGTACATATCGATGCCGACATCCCAGACGTGGTCTTACATGAAATCACAAATCAAAGCTAATGTCCCAGACATGGTCTTACATGATATAACATTACAGATACCTATGTCATGACAGAACTAATCTTATCTATTCCTCGGTTCGTACAGGACTTCTCGGACTTTATCGCTATATCAAACTTATCTCGGAATTCATGCACATAGCATCTCATACGTCTTCATTATCATTGATAATCATATGAATATATCCAATTCAATACAAATACGTTTATTGGCATAGTGATTTACCTCAGATTCGGTTTATCGGAATGAAAACGGCTACTCTGTCACTTTCGCTTTCCCACGATCTAAGTCTGTTTTCCTCGGTCCTTGATCTATATGTATTTAGAATTAACCCTTTTATTTACTAATTCATTTAATTCAATCCAAACACATATATGTAGGGTAATTTACAAATTAGCCCTCATACTTGCACAATTTATCAATTTAGTCCATTTTACTCAAAACATCAAATTCATAAAATCAATACACACACAAGCTTAGCCGAGTATCCTTAGGGACTATATAAGTACATATGTTTCAACAAATTTTCAATTTAGTCCCTCAATTTATCATTTTCTCAATTTAGCCCTATTTAGCTAAATTCATCAAAACTTCAAGAACATAACATGTTCATCTAGCTCAAATCTTTCATTTATCAACTAAACTCATTTCAAAACTCAAAATATCAACAATGGCATCTCACACAAACATCATCAATATTCAAAATTAGTTCATGGGTTTGATAGCTCTCAAAGCAATGATTGCAAAAACGTAGAAATTATCGAAAACCAACTAAAAACATACCTTGAATTTGACTTGTAAGTCACCGAAAATCACAAAGCTTCCAAGCTTTCTTTTTCTTTCCAAAAATTTGATGAAAAATGCATGAATGAATGCTTATTTTCATGCCAATTTTTATTAATAAAACATCAATAAACAATCTCCTATTTTATCCATATAGAACAAAAATTTATAACATATAAAACAAGGTCATTTTTGACCATATCCACCCACTATTATATTAATGGCTTATTTTCCAAATAAGGCCATAACTTTAAAAAGCCACAACACATTAGTACTTAAACAAATAGCATACAACTTTCACATTTATTGCAAATCAATCCTTTGCTCAAATTAAACATACAGACGGATAAATTAACTTACGAAACTTTATCACATACTTAGTCACAGATCAACGGCACAAAAAATAATGTTAAAATATTATACTGACTCGGATTTATGGTCCCGAAACCACTGTTCCGACTAGGGTATAAACCAGACTGTTACAATTTTCCCCTTAGGGATTTTTTTCCCCAAAAATCTTACCATTAAACAAAGTCGGATATTGCTGTCTCATTGAGTCCTCAGGCTCCCACATAGCCTCTTCTATTCCGTGTCGATTCCAAAGTACTTTTACTAATGGAATTTTCTTATTTCTCAACTCTTTCACTTCACGAGCTAAGATACAGATCGGTTCCTCTTCGTATGTCATATCAGATCAAATTTCAATTTCAGATGGAGCAATCACATGTGATAGATCGGATCGATATCTACGGAGCATCGAGACATGGAATACGTTGTGTATCTTTTCTAGCTCGGATGGCAACCTTAATCTATATGCAACAGGCCCTACTCATTCAATGATCTCGTACGGTCCAATGAACCTCGGACTTAATTTACCTTTACGCCCAAACCGAAGCACTTTCTTCCACTGAGACACTTTCAAAAATAATTTGTCACCGATTTCAAATTATATATCTTTTCATTTCAAGTCTGCATAAGACTTTTGATGATCAAATGCTACTTTCAAACAATCTCGGATCAATTTCACTTTCTGTTCTGAATCTTTTATTAAGTCAACCCCGTGTAGCTTATTCTCACTAAGCTCAGTCCAATACAGAGGTGTTCGACATTTACGTCCGTACAGAGCTTCATAAGGTGCCATTTTGATGCTCGTCTAAAAACTATTTTTATACGCAAATTCGATCAACGGCAGATACTTTTCCCACGAACCACCAACTCAAATATACAGCATCTTAACATATCCTCTAGAATCTGAATAATTCGTTCAGACTGACCATCTGTCTGTGAATGAAAAGTTGTACTGTAGTGTAATTTCGTGCCCAAAGCTTCTTGCAACTTTTTCTAGAATCGCGATGTAAATCTCGGATCTCTGTCTGACACAATGGATAGTGGCACCCCGTGTAATCTCACAATCTCAAAAATATAAAGTTCAACTAATCTTTCAA
Organism: Gossypium rotundifolium; assembly: GCA_025506655.1. NCBI lineage: Eukaryota > Viridiplantae > Streptophyta > Magnoliopsida > Malvales > Malvaceae > Gossypium > Gossypium rotundifolium. The sequence continues at coordinate 61,100,893 of CP106729.1, read as the reverse complement.
GTGAGTAATCTGATCTTACCAGAATAAAATGAGCAGATTTCGTCAATCGATCACTACAACCCAAATCGCATCTTTCTTTCTCAAAGTTAGAGGCAATCCAAAAACAAAGTTCATCATTACTCTATCCCACTTCCACTCAGGAATCAGAATCGGTTGTAGCAAATTGAACAGAACTTGATGTTCAGCATTCACTTGCTGACAAACTAAACATTTCAAGACAAAGTCAGAAATGTCCCATTTCATACCAGACCACCAGTAGTGCTGTTTCAAATCATGGTACATTTTAGCACTCCCTGAATGAACAGATAGACGACTGTCATGTGCTTCGCTCAAAATCAGTTGAATTAACTCTAAATTTCTCGGGACCCAGATACGACCTCGGAATCTCAAGAAATCATCAACAATTTGAAATTTAGATTCAAAATTTGATTCACACTGAGTTCGTTTCAATAACAATTCATTATCAACCTTCTGAGCATCACATATTTGTTGTAAGAATAAAGGTTTCGCTTTAAATTCAATCATCACAAAACTATCATCAGACAAATCTAACTGAGCATTTAAGGCATGCGATGCAATTGATGATTTTTGACTCAAAGCATCTGCAATAATGTTTGCTTTCCCTGGATGATAATCTATCACAAGCTCATAATCTTTTAACAGTTCTAACCATCTTATTTGACGCAGGTTCAATCTTTCTGGGTCATCAAATATTTCAGACTTTTATGATCTGAAAATACATGACATTTCTCACCATACAAATAATGGCACCAAATCTTGAATACAAATACAATCGCAGCTAGCTCAAGGTCATGCGTCGGATAGTTCTTTTCATGGGGTTTCAATTGTCTTGAGGCATAAGCTACAACTTTTCCTTCTTGCATTAAAACACATCCCAGTCCATTTAACGAAGCATCACTGTAAATCACAAATTATTTGCCCGATTTTGGTTGTACTAACACTGGAGCTTCTGTTAACAGAGCTTTCAAGTAATCAGAACTTTTCTGGCATTTATCCGACCATTCAAATCTAACATCTTTCTAAAGTAATCTAGTCAACGGAGTAGCTATTGTCGAAAAGCCTTTTACAAATCTACGGTAATAACCAGCTAGACCCAGAGAATTGCGGACTTCAGATACATTTCTTGGAGGTTTCCAATTCAAAATAGCATAAATCTTACTCGGATCCACTCGGATTCCAGAAGCTGACACAATATGCCCCAAAAAACTAACCTCGTGTAGCCAGAATTCACATTTGCTGAATTTCGAATACAATTTCTTTTCTCTCAAAGTTTGTAACACAATTCTCAGGTGTTCAGCATGCTCATTTTCATTAGTGAATAAATCAAAATGTCATCTATAAATACCACAACAAATCGGCCTAGGTACACCTAAAAATTCTATTCATCAAGTCCATAAAAACAGCAGGAGCATTGGTTAATCCAAATGGCATAACTAAAAACTCATAATGCTCGTACCTCATTCTGAAAGTAGCCTTAGGTATATCGGAATCTTTCACTCTCAACTGATAGTATCCCGATCTCAGATCTATCTTATAGAATACAGTAGCTCCTTTTAACTTATCAAATAAGTCATCAATTCTGGGCAACGGATATTTATTCTTTATGGTCACCTTATTCAACGGACGGTAATCTATACACATTCTCATCGTACCATCTTTCTTTTTCACAAACAAAACAGGAGCACCCTAAGGTGAAAAACTTGGTCTAGCGAACCTTCTATCAGTCAACTCCTGCAACTGTGACTTTAACTCTTTTAACTCTATTGGTTCCATTTTATACGGAGCTATCGAAATAGGTATAGTACCAGGCAACAATTCAATACCAAACTCAACTTCACGAATCGGAGGTAAACCCGGTAACTCTTAAGGAACACATTAGAAAACTCACAAGCAATAGGTACTGACTCAACTTTCTTCTTAGACACTTTCGAATCAATCACATAAGCGAAATATGACTCATACCCCTTTTTCACATAACTTTGAGGTTTCAAAACCGATATCACAACAGGCAATCCATTCAAATCATTAGACTCAACCCGTACAATTTCATTATTCGGACATCTCAAATCTATAGTCTTTCTTTTGCGGTTCACAATATCATCATGCAAAGACAACCAATCTATACTCAGAATAATATTGAATTCATCAAATGGAAAAAGCATCAAATCAGCAGGGAAACAGATATCTCGAAACATTAACGGGTAGTTCTTGCATACTTTGTCAACCAGGATACTTTTATAGTAAACTAGTAGACTCTACAGGCAAAGTCTTGTTGAATACTAAATTCATGCATATATATGAATGCGTAGAACCAGGGTCTATTAATGCAATCACAAAAGTATCATAAAGAGTAAACGTACCCATAATAATATTTAAAGATGAAGTTTCCTCATAATCTCGAATAGCATAAACTCCAGTTGGCTCTCTAAATTTAGATTTTACAATAGTATCCCTCGTAGACCTCTTACTACTACTGACATTTCTTGTATTTCGAGAAGGTTTATCTCTCTTTGGGGCGTTATCTGATCTCATATTCTGGGTAGTCTCTTGTTCAACAGGCTCTGGGCAGTCTCGAATAAAATGATCTAACGATCCACATCTGAAGCAAGCTTGATTATTCAATCTACAATTCCTCGAATGTCTTTTACCACAGGACTTACACTTAAGTCGCTTGGAGACATTTCCAACACTCGCCATCTTTAGGCAATCTCGAATGAAGTAATTTCATGATCCACATTTATAACAAACTCTATTGTTATACCTGCCCAACATTTTCCCACATGTCGTCTTCCACACTATCTGCACTTAGGTTTGTAGCTTTTAGTACTTCCTTCATTTGATTCAATTGCAGTTTGGGTTCTCAAACCAACATTTGGTCTCACACGATCTCTATTATCATGTCCAAATGAAGCATTTGATCTATTGTTTGTATTATTATATTTCTTTGTTATAGGTTGAGAAAAATCACTCATCAATTTTTTCTTTTATTACAAGTTTTAGAATCGACTTTCTCGATATTATCATCATTAGTAGCCCCGAGCTCTCCGGCCTCATACTTACAAATTTTGTCAACCGGAGGCATGTTCATCAGATTCAGATTCATAGTCAGAAGCATAGCAGATGTCTGAGGGAGATTAACCGGGGGCATAGGTTGCAAAGCAGTCTGGTTATTTCTCACAAATTGAGTGAACCACTCACTCATCATCTGGAAGAAAGCTTGTTTAGCTTCTCCCTCTTGACCGCTCGTAATCGGTCTCGGATCTGAGTTTGTCCCTTCATGCGGAGCAAAGCGCATTACTTTCTACGCCATCGCCACTGGCTCTTTCAGGATCCATACTATACGAAAAATCACATTTTACACGTTAGGATTCATCACACTATCACAGTTCAGATATATGGCATGCATAGCTAAACTCTAACACACTACGTTAGTCTGAGAATCGACTAAACCGTAACTCTGTGTAACACCCCAAACCCGTATCCGTCGTCAGACTAGGGTTAAAAACATTACCGGATAGATCAAAAATATTCATAACATTTCATACATTTCATTCACCCATCACACATACAATGTCCCTCGAATAGGTCAATAAGACCTCAATCATGCTTATAACCTGGGTCAGGACTAAATCAAAACACATACAGAAACTCTCAGAAATTTAAAACATTTTTAACTTTCAGGGGTTACACGCCCGTGGAAGGAGACCGTGTGTCCTCCACGGCTTCTAAACACATCCATGTGTCCACCCCGTGGTCATATACTAACTATACCTCCACGGTCACTAGGCACGCTCGTGTGCCATGGCCGTGTGCTATTAGGCCATATACTGACTTCCCCACCACGGCCGCCAAGCACACCCGTGTGCCGTGGCCGTGAGTTGGTAATATGCTTGAGTGAATGAGTTATATGATGCATATTTTGGCATGATTATTTGGTATATGAAATGGTTAAGTTTTGAATGATCAAATGAATGATTTATGCTTGTAATGATATGAGTTTTAACCTTTGAAATTGTTATGGTTGGAATTGGTATTGAATACATGTTTTAAATGATTATTTTAAGCTTTTGGTGGTTATATATGTATGAATTGTAATGGTAAATTTTGCTTGTAGGTTTGACCCAAGTGGGTGACATTTTGGCCTTGAAAATGGCCTATATTGTCACACGGTTGAGGTGCACGGGCGTGCCTAAAGACTGTGGGTGTATAGTAGGATGTAGCTTGGTAGCACACGGCCTCAATACGGGGGTGTCAGCTAGCCATGGTGTACAAGTCAGTAGCTAGTCAAAACTCACGGCTAAGTTCACTTCATAAACATATACACATATCTAGCCTATACATGCCATAATTAGCTATATACATTTTCAAAAAGGTACCAAAATAAGTTTAGTAGTGTAATGACAAATCATTGACGGTCCCGAGCCTTCAGTAGCTTTGACGACCTATAAAACAGAGAAAACGAACACACAAAGTAAGCTTTCCAAAAGCTTAGTAAGTCAATATACAAACAAACTTGGCATATAAGCAATTTGATACATTTGCACATCTCATTCACTTAACAAATTATCAAATAAATACTTTGATTCAACTTATGGCCATGCTTGCCACATTCATCAATTCAAGAATCATTTGTACACATAACTCTTACATAATCATTCTTGCATCGTATTTAATCTTACTTCTCTTCAAAACAAAGTCGTATAGGTACTTACCTTTTATACACACTTGTATATATACCAAATGTACCTGAATCAAACATTCGTTCGATTGAATGTTCAAAGCTCGGATTTACTATTTGTATCACAGACTTGCCCATTGAACCTTTAGGAATCTAGTAGGATACTCAGAAGCTCGAAATAATCGTACAATGTCAACGTCCTAGACGAGGTCCTACATGCACTCGGATATCGATACCACTGTCCCAGACAGGGTCTCATACGAATCGATATGATGTCGATGTCCCAGGCATGGTCTTACACGTAAAACTCATATCGATGCCAACGTCTCAGACGTGGTCTTACTCGTAAAGCACATATCGATGCCGATGTCCCAGACGTGCTCTTACATGAAATCACAAATCAATGCCAATGTCGCAAACATGGTCTTACATGATATAATAGAACAGATACCTATGTCATGACAGAACTAATCCTATCTATTCCTAGGTTAGTACGAGACTTCTCAGACTTTATCACTATATCAAACTTATCTCGGAATTCATGCACATAGCATCTCATATGCCTTCATTATCATTGATAATCATATGAATATATCCAATTCAATACAAATACATTTATTGGCATAGTGACTTACCTCAGATTCGGTTTATCGGAATGAAAACGGCTACTCTATCACTTTCGCTTTCCCACGATCTAAGTCTATTTTCCTCAGTTCTTGATCTATACGTATTCAGAATTAACGCTTTTATTTACTAATTCATCCAATTCAATCCAAACACATAGATTTAGGGCAATTTACAAATTAGCCCTCATACTTGCACAATTTATCAATTTAGTCCATTTTACTCAAAACATCAAATTTATAAAATCAATACACACACAAGCTTAGCCGAATATCCTTAGGGACTATATAAGTCCATACTTTTCATCAAATTTTCAATTTAGTCCTTTAATTTACCATTTTCTCAATTTATCCCTATTTAGCTAAATTCATCAAAACTTCAAGAACATAACATGTTCATCTAGCTCAAATCTTCCATTTATCAAATAAACTCATTCCAAAACTCAACTTATCAATAATGGAATCTCACACAAATATCATCAATATTCAAAATTAGTTCATGGGTTTGATAGCTCTCAAAGCAATGATTGCAAAAACGTAGAAATTATCGAAAACCAACTAAAAACATACCTTGAATTTGACTTGTAAGTAACCGAAAATCACAAAGCTTCCAAGATTTCTTTTTCTTTCCAAAAATTCTGTGAAAAATGTATGAATGAATGCTTATTTTCATGCCAATTTTTATTAATAAAACATCAATATATAATTTCCCATTTTATCCATATATAACAAAAATTTATAACATATAAAACAAGGTCATTTTTGACCATATCCACCCACTAACATATTAATGGCTTATTTGCCAAATAAGGCCATAACTTTAAAAAGCCACAACACATTAGTACTTAAACAAATAGCATACAACTTTCACATTTATTGCAAATCAATCCTTTGCTCAAATTAAACATACAGACGGATAAATTAACTTATGGAACTTTACCACATACTTAGTCATAGATTAACGGCATAGAAAATAATGTTAAAATATTATACTGACTCGAATTTGTGGTCCCGAAACCACTGCTCCGACTAGGGCATAAATTGACTGTTACAATCCAACTTAAGGCCCTAAATTCTATTCCTTTTACGCCGAGCAAGAGTCCTACCATGGAAGTATTTTGTATTCCAATCACCATTCATAAACCAAACTGATTGAGATTTTTGAAACCATTAGAGCTACTCATGCTTCAACACCTCCTCTAAAGCTTGTCTCAATTCTATTTCCCGAGTATGAAATCTCTCATTCAGGCTTAACTCCATTAGACTCTATACTTTCTTAAATTCGTAAACCAATTGTCTATTTTGGCTAAAGATGTTACCATAAACATGCTTGTTCCAGCCTTAGACCTTAACCCGAAATTGCTCAAGCATATTCACCACGGATTCTTCATAATTTCAATTATTACTAACCAACATCCTAAACTTAGGGTGAAGGATCCAATTATCAAGACACTGAAAAGGTCTTACCCCCACCCGTTGAGGTTTAAGGGACACTAAAATTAGGCGATGACCAGATTTTAACCAATGCAAATTTTGAACTATACAATCAAGCGTGAACATCTCAAAATTAGTATTCCCTAGAGCCCGATCCAAACGTTGAGATAGTCCCGTTCTACTCCATGTAAAGTGAGACCCACAACAACCTAAATCTTGAAGGCCATTATTAAAAAAAATCCTGAAATAGAGGAAATCCATTCCTAGTTGTAGTTGCGCTACCTCTCCTTTCAGATATATCCAAGATCGAATTAAAATCACCAGCAATTAGCCAAGGTTCATCACATGACTCAACTAGAGAATTCAAATGATCGTACAACATATGTGTAACGACCCAATTTCAGTGAAATCGAAAAAGTGGTTTCGTGACCATAAATCCGAGCTAAAAAGAAAATTTTATTTTAATATTATGGCATGGTCTATATTATGATAAAAAGGTGACATGAAAATTTTGATAAGAAAATTTTATTGATTTTATAGTTAATTGATTAAAAAGGACCAAATAAAAAAAGGTGTATTTTTGGGACTCCGTTTCGATAAATCGGATTCATAAATATTTTTAGAAAATATTTACAAAGCTAGTTGTGTAGTTAATTAGGTTTTGGTTAGGTGAATTTGACTTAATTAGGAGTAATTATTAAAAGGGCTAAATTGCATAAAGGGTAAAAGTTTAATTATAGATTAAAGAAAGTTAAAAGGACCAAATAGGCAATTATGCCAATTAAAAAGGTTGAGGCGGCATAACTAATAGATTTTATATATTTTTATTATTATTTAATGATAAATAATAATATTATTATATTATATTATATTATATTATATTATATTATATTATATTATTATAATATATTATTATCATTAAATATAAAACAAAGCAAATGAAAAAGAACATAAACAGAATAGCAAAAACGAAATAGGGGAAAGAAAGAAAGAAAAAGGAAAGGGAAAATAGAGATTTCAAGGGTTCAAACTTAAATTGGTAAGTCAATTTAGCTTATTTTCTTGTAATTTTTGAGTTTTTATGATCCTAGAACAAAATCCTACTGAGTATATGTTGAAAATTTTAAAGTTAGTAGATTTTTGGACATGGTTTATGTTGAATTAATTGATGAATTAGGGATTGAATTGATAGAATTTCAAGTTAGAATTGGGTAAAGGATTAAATTGAAGAATAAGTTAAAAGTTTTGTCTAATAGGGACTAAATTGTAATCTTGTGAAATTCAAAGAAAACTTCTAAATTTTGTGAAACATAAGTGCTGTAAATGATATATGAAAATTTCGGCTAGGCTTGAAACAAGGATTAGATTGCATGAATTTTATTTTTCGAGCTTAGGGACAAAATTGGAACTAATGAAAAATTTAGGGGCAAAATAGTAATTTTGCCTAGAGTGTAAATTGAGTCCAAATGAATATGAAATGTATTAAATTGATGATAAAACCAATTTATTTAAATTGGAAAACTCAAATACGAAGATAGATCAAGGAAAGGAAAAAGTCCGAATTAGTAGACTTTTGTATACAAACAAGTATCGAGGTAAGTTCGTATAACTTAATATTGATTCTTGAAATGTTTGGATTGTATTATTATGTGATATGAATGTTAATTGAATATTTAATATATATGTATATATATATATATATATAATATGATTGTATGTTCAATATGACTTGAGAAAAGGGATAAGTCCCGATTGAATGAAGGAAATTCGATGGAATATTGTAAAGGTGATTCTGCATATGTTGCAGATAGGATTTAGCTCGAATGAGTAATCCTGATAAGTCTCTCGAGAATTATGAGATAAAGTTCCATGAGTATAGTGATTGGTAGTATTCCGCGTAAGTTGCGGACTACCGTAGCTCTGTGTGAGCATCGAGGACTGGTAGTATTCCGCATATGTTGTGGACTACCGTAGCTCTGTGTGAGCATCGAAGCATACAAATTTCCTAAATGATTTAAAAAGGGTAGCTCGAGAGTTACGTATACATTAAGTGTACTATACGAGAGTATCCATCGATACTACGATAAATTCAACGGGCAAAACTTGGAAATGGTTAATTGGTTTGAATGAATTTCTCTTAAAAATGTACATGTGGTATGGAATTATAAGCAAGTATAAATTATGACATGATAAGCTTATCTACATGATGATATTATGTGTAATTGCTTGACTAACTTTGATGATGAAGTTGTATGTGATAGGACAATGAATTATTTGCTTGAATGCATGCATGTTTGATTAAATTTAATAGAAACACTTGGTAAGTTAGTTTCTAGTTACATGAACTTACTAAGCATTAAATGCTTACTAGGTTTTATTTTCTATGTTTTATAGTGCTCGGAAGCTCGGGAAGGTTGGAAATAAATCGGAGCATCATCACACTATCAACCTACTCATTTTGGTATTCAAAAATGTTTTTATTTTGGTATAATGGCATGCATAGACTACTAGTACCGATGTTAATGATGAATTGGATGAATGTAATCTAGCCATTGGAATGGCTAGTAATGACTTGATTTTGGTATGTTTATAAAGTAAATTATGGTTATACATGTATGCTTGGTATATTTTGGGTTAATTAGATTTAACCATGTATGTTATGGAAAGGTAAGGTTTGAGTTAACATTGTAAGTATACATATCATGTTAAATATACATATCACGTTAAATGTTTGAAATTGGCTTGTCAATCATGCTTGAATTGGTTGGTTGGTATTGGGAAAGTTTTGTGCAGGTTTTGGATGAAATGGTTGAGAAATAAGGCTTGGAAAATAGCCTTATTTTGGCCCTCACGGATGTGTGACTCCTATAAGTAAGAAAATTTTAGAAGTTTGCGAAAAATTTCTCCAAGGTCTCGATTAGTCCCGATCGATTCTAATGCTTGTTTTAGGCCTCGAGGGTCCATTTAAGGGACGTTAAGACTAATCTCAGGAAATGAATAGTGTTTGACTCGATTTATCTAAAAATGTTCTATAAACTCTGGTAATGCCTTATAACCTTGTTCGGCGATGGATATGGGGTTAGGGGTGTTACAATATGCCTATTAATTCTTTGGGGACTAAAATAAACCGACAATTTTTGGCTATTACCAGTCCATATGTGAATAGCCTTAGAATTTAATCCCAAAATTTTAACATTAACAATATCATTCTAGAGAACCCAAATACCATATGAGAATCTATTTGCCACAATTCTACAAGAGTTCGAACACCCCAATTTGCTAATAACTCCATCAGCATGACAACTGTAACAGCACGATTTTGACCCTAATCGGAATAGTGGTTTCGAAACCACAAATTTGAGTCAGTAAAATATTTTAATATCATATTCAGTGTCTCGATATATGATTGAGCATGTGTTAAAATTTCGTGAGTTAATTTTTCCGTTTGTGTGTTTAATTTAAGAAAAAGGACTAAATCGCATAAGTGGTAAAGTAGTCTTTTTCTTGATTGAGTGACTAAAATTGATGTGTCTTTATAAGAGGAGGCCTTATGTTGTAAATTATCCATTTTTCAAGAGTAGTGGACGGTAACATGCATATATATTATGCATTTATATGTTTATTATATGTTAAGTTAATAATAAAATAATGTTATAAGTTTTATTATAATAAAACATAAAAAAGAAAAGAAAAGAACATGCATGTTGTTCATCCATTTTTACTGAAAACAAAAGAAAAGAGAAAGAAAAAACTTAAGCTACATTTGGTCGTTGGAAGCTTTGATTTAGGTATGTGTTTTGTTTGGTTTTTGATAATTTTTACGTTTTTGAGATCGTTGCTTCAAATACTATTCGACCCATGCTAGAATTTCTAATTTTGATGCATATTTTGAGTTCGGTCATTGATGAGTATTTGTGTTTTGTAATGTTTAATGACAAAATATTAAAGATATGTTTTAGATTAACATATTTTGTATTGGAAATTTTGATGATTTTGAGTAATTTGGACTAAATTGCAAAAATAAATTTTTAAGGGACTAAAATGTGAAATAAATGAAATGTATGGACTTATATGAGCATGAGTAACATTCGGCCTAAGCATAGTGTGTGCAAATTTTGCAAATTTTGTGTTTTATGCTATAGGGACTAAATTGCAAAAAGCGTAAAATGTCAGGGGTAAAAATGTAATTTTCTTATTTATGTGTTTTTGGATTAAATTGAATGAAAACATGTTGAATGAGCTTAATTTAAAATTTATTTAGATCAAGAACAAAAAGGATCAGGAGTGGATCGGGGAAAAACGAAGTTAATTGAATAGTCGGGAAATCTAGTCCGTCGATATTCGAGGTAAGTTTTTAAGCAATTGGGTTGAATTAAATTTTTCTAATCTATATTAATGTACATGTATTTAATAAAGGTAAGTATGTATAATGTCTTAATGTCGAATGTGATGTTGATTGAGAGATGTATTTAGTCGAATGTGGGGTAGACATATAAGTCTTTGGTTCATCCGAATGGAATGTGTATATATATATATATATATATATATCAATGATATAATCAAATGTGGTATTGAAATGTGAGATGGTTATATTCGAATAAGGTGTGTATGTATGTATTGAATATTGCCGAATGTGATAATGTTCCATGGGATGAATGAGTTGATTTGGAAATGAGTATATGTATATATATGATTGAAGATAAGGATAAATGTATTTGTATGGATGGGAAGGAAATCAAATAATGAGCACTAAGTGTGCGAATTGAACTTCTGAGAACTAAGAGCACTAAGTGTGCGAATTGAACTTCTGAGAACTAAGTGTGCAAAATCAGATAATGAGCACTAAGTGTGCAAATTGAACTTCCGAGCATTAAGTGTGCGAAATTGGATAATGAGCACTAAGTGTGCGAATTGAACTTCCGAGCACTAAATGTGCGAAATCAGACAAGAAAACTTTAAGTGTATGTATTGAACTTCAGAACAATTTGGGTCTATTAATTCGGTTGATGAGCAATAAAGGTAGAAGTAAATATAAATTTAAAGATTGAATTTGGTAAGTTTCGATGATATGAGAGATTATTATTTGAATGGTAAGTATAGATTTCGTAAGTAGTATATGTATAAGAAATCAATTGTTAAATGTATGTCTATTCAGTTTTTGGAGCTATGAAAGGTGATAGTTTAGTATGCAATTGTATTAAATTGAGGAATAGATTATATACTTATGTGAAGCCTGTTATGGAATGTTAGAATATTCGGTTTAAGGGTTATGAAATGTGTAAATTTTCTCTTATAATGTTTTAAAGCATTGTTATATGTAATTGCTTATAACTTACTAAGCTAAGATAGCTTACTTTGTGTGGTTGTTATGTTGCTTATTAGGTTTTGAAGTCTAGACTCGAGCTCGGGGATCATCGTCAAGTCTATCACACTATCAACTAACTTTGGTACTTTATAATTAGTACTTCTTTTGAAACTATGGCATGTATAGGCTATGTCACTTTTGAGTTGATTTTGAATGGTGTGTATTTGTATAAATGCCATGCGAAAATGGCTAAATTGTGGTATTATGGCTTTATATAGATTTGGCTATGGTATTAACTTAATTTAGAGTATAAACTTTAATGTGTTTATGTTTGGTTTTTGGTTATAAAGAATGAATGAATTGAGTTAATCATAGTTGTGAATATTCGATCATGGTATTTGTATGCTCATGATTAGTATGAATGACATTATAGGTTATGTCTTTGGGTTGTGCATATTCGGACATGATATGTATATGTATATGTATGAAGATTGATTTTTATATGTTTTGGTTATGGTAAGATATGTATGATTTGGATAATTTGGCTATGATGATTATAAGAAATGTGATCTATAGCATAGTTGAATGTTTTTGGCAATTGGTATGATTATGGTTACATCCTAGTTTCGGTTAGGTAAGGTTTTGATATATAGATATTTTTGGTCTTTAATGATTGAGAAATCGTTTAGCAAAGTGATTATAAACATGAGCATATTCGGCTAGCGGGATTTTAAATGGCCAAATGAATAGTGACATTTGCTAATTGTTGTAAAATGTTTATATATATATATATATATATATATATATATATATATATGTATTAGTTGAATAGATTTAAGCTAAGTGCATAAATGTTTAAGTATTCTCTGATAGTATATCGATAATTATTATGTATTCGATTATGACTATTTAAATAGTAATTATTTTGCTATGATCTATGCTAAGTCTAGTAATGCCCTATAACCCTAATCCGGCGACGGATACGGGTTAAGGGTGTTACAACAACCACTTATCCGAGTCTTAAATAAGTAAAAGATATTAGGACTAAACTCACGTCTATATTCAAAAATAAATTTATGGAAACGGGGGTGACCTACTCCTTGAGAATTCCAAAAAATTAAAATTTAATCCTTCAAAATATATGACAAGATTGAGCATAAAAAAAAAAAACATGGCACTAGCAACTTACCCCAACGTCATGATCAAGAACTATAATCGAATTCTCACATTTTATCAAGGAAGTAAACCCCACATTGGAATGTTCCAAAACCTTATGTAAATTACCCATAATACCCTCCATAGCCGCTGAAACGTCCACGGTAGGTTGCACATTGTAGCTCGATTTACATCAAGAGGATTTCTTTTTTAAATATTGTCCTCTAAAACAAGCTTAGATCCTTCTTCCAAAGATAATTTAAACATATTATTCTCCTTCCCAGCCCTAGTACCATATGATTCAATATTAATAGCCCAAAATGTCACGTGCTTTAATTTATCCAAATTGGTCATTAGAGGAACACTCTTGAAATTTTTCTGACCCAAAATATCCTCATTACCACTCGGCCCAACAAAACACCTATACCAAACCCATTAGTATTTCTTTTTTAGACAAACCCACCTCCACCATTATTGGGCATCAAAACCCTTCCAATAGACTTAAGCCCAAAATTTCCAATCACCCATTTACCGTTAACCCTAGCGTCCCTTCTCCTAACCCCAGCATCCCCATTAGCCGCCTCCACAACTTTCCTTTCTAAAAAAGACATTCCTTTCCTTACTTCTATCACCTTTTCATTATTCAATGAAAAAATTGTCAGATTCTCCTCCATCACACCAATTCCAATCGATTCACTCACCCTGTGATTGTTGATTCTTGTCTCCTCCCCTTCAGCCTCCAACACGAAAAACTTAGAGCCCCCGAAATGGTTGTTACCACTAACAGTTCTTCCTTTGGATAGATCACGCAATTTCCTCATTTATTGTCGCTCAATCATCATCTAAGGGCCAAAAGCCTCTTACTCCACTCGAGATTGGAGACCTGAATTCTCAACCCGGATCCGCCAGCAATAGTTGCATCCTTTGCTGCAGGCGATTTGTTTTCAGTGCATAACAATAAGGTATGTCCAAGAAGTCCACACGATAAACAAAGATTAGGTAACCCTTCATACTCAACTATTTGGATTCTTCCATTGATTCTAACTTTTGAAACCAAGAGTTTTTTCAGATCCACACTAATAGCCAATCCCACAAATCTCCTTTTGACTAATACCAAATTACTAAAATGCCCTTAATGAAAAATTTTAAAACATACCTAACCATGTCCATTTTTGCCCACCAACTTAACCAATGGTCTAATTACCATTTAAAGACCTCCAATTTAAAATTTCATAACAATTAGACAACTTTAACCTATAGAACTCACATTTTGCACCTATTACAATTTAGTTCTTTTGACTAAATTGAGTGCCCAAACGTCAAAATTTTTTAACAAAATTTTCACAAAATCATTCCATAAAATTGTAGACCATAAAAATATAATAAAAATATTTTTTTTCGCATCGAATTTGTGGCCCTAAAACCACTGTTCCGACTAGACCCAGAATTAAACTGTTAAAGCCAATCTCGTGAATCTCCCTTTAACTGCCGCATCAGTCTGAGCATCGATCCTGTAAACTGATCCGATCATACTTTCGATGGCCCTTAGCCAAAAATCAAAGTAATATCCTTCAGACAACCCCAATAATCAGATCCAAACTACCTAAGTATCCATATCACTGTTGGTTGTTGAAAATTGGCTGACCAGGTTCTCACTGACAAGTAATGATCAAACATCACCCAAGGGCCACCTAACACCACCCTATCAAAGTCATCTTTCTCCTGGAACCGAATAAGGTAAAAGTCATTTTACAGATCCATTAACTGAAATCAGCCCCTAATATTCCATAGAACAGACACCTTGTTTAATAAAGTGTTGAAAGCTATTTTCCTACCCAATAATCTGATCATAATTGATAGATCCAAAAATGCGATAGAAGGAATTCCATTCACAATTTCCATCATCACATCTTCATCCTATAACTTGAAATCTTCTTCCATACTAGCACCCCCATTTGGATCTGTTGAATCTACCATCAACTTAACCTTGTACGAATCCTTTGCCACGATCTCCTCTTGCACCCGTCTACCCGTTTCCATCCATTGTCGAGTTAGGCACCTCCATAATTAACTCCGACTGTCATTTGATTTTCTTCGTAACCCTTTCGACACCACAATTCGAAGCCGTGGAATTCGCTGCAATAGCAAAATCAACTCGAGAGAGCATTTCAAACATGTTTTCTCTAATTGTAATAAAAGTCAACTGTTAATAAAAATTCAACCTTTTTTATAGTTTTACTTTTTGACAACTTTTGTTAATAGTTTGGTAACTTTTAAAATGATTGTGATTAAGACAAACATAATTTAGGGCCAGTTTTTCATTGCTTTTCAAAAGCAATTCTGGCTCCAAAAGCACTTTTGGAAGAAAATCGTGAGAATAATGTTTACTTTTAATTTGGAATTTTGACTTTTCAGAAGTGCTTTTGAAAAGCACTTTTAAAAAGGAGAAGCTAAAATTTTTAGCTTTTCCTCTCCCAAAAGCACTTTTAGTGCTTAATTACTTTTTCACCCCTCTAATAATATAGTACTTTCCCTTCTTTTTTTCGTGATGCTTAATTACAAATGTGTTAAAATCATTAATTAAAAATAAAAATATTTTTAAAATATTAATTACAAATATTTAATGGTTATATTTAAATATTTAAAATGTAGTTTATATATTCTAATTAAATTTTATAAGTAATTAATATTTGTTACTTAAAATATTTAAAATTTATATTTCATATATTAAAATATTAACAAGTTATAGTAATTTTTTTATTCTTACTAAAATATAATAATATTAACTAATTTAAATTTTATTTAAATATATATTTTTACTTGATAATAATATGTAAAATGAACATTTTATTTCTCAAAACTTTTTGACAACAATGCTAAACACTTAAATTTTAAAACAAACTTTTCAAAAGTACTTTTTAAAAATATTTTTCCACAGCACTTTTCAAAAGTATTGTCAAATTAGCCCTTAGAATAATATAATAACTTCAAATATAATTTTTATAATATTTAATTTATAATTCATGAATAAAGTATATGCTAGTAATTAAGACAATAGCATCATCAATGCTAACGTAAGCGGTGACATCATATTTTGTGAGAGAATAAGAAAACAAGCTTTTGCCAACAAATTCAATTGTTAACTCCACTCAAACGTTTACTTGGTAGACTTGAGACCATCGGCTGCTTTGTCTCAAAATATAATATTTACTTATATTCATCTTTTGACATGCCAAATTATTTAAAATATTAACTAAATTAAATATGCAGAGATGAAATTGTATGTTATATGACATGAGAAATTCAAATAAAACTTGGTAATTTTTTTTACACTTAATTGGAAATATTTAATAATGAATAAATATAATCACTTTCCAAAATGTATAAATACAATTGCTTATTGTATTCTATTTCTAAGGGTTTATCTCTATTTTTTGAAGATGATGATTCATTGATAAAATCAACTTCACTAATTTCTCTAAATTATATTCAACAATGCTAATGTCATGAGTAAAGTACAATTATTTGTACAGACAATAATAAAACAAACCATTTTCTATCACAAAATGTCTTACACCTTTTCTTCCTTAACGGGTATCTATGTCTTGATGAGCAAGAAAAATATCATTATATGCTTCTCAACTCGATTCGAGAAAATTTCAAATCAAATTAGGATGATAAAATACGATTAATCAACTTTTATTTTCTTACTTTATGTGCCAATTTCTCTTACTTTATGTGCCAATTTCTCTCTTTTTTATGCTACAACTTTTTTAATGAAATATATTGTTATCAAGAATATTTAGTTGTGTATTTTGAGCTATTTTTTTACCATTTATTTACTCAACAATTTTAGTATATTTAAATAATTCCTAAATTGTAGCATTCTAATAGATTTTGTAAAATAAGGTAGGTTTGAATGGGCGTTAAATAGAGTGTAATGCGTTTATCTTATTTCTTGTCTCACACTACGTATCATTATAGTATCAAATCTCACATCCCTAAATAGTAATAATAATTAAAGTATTCTTTATATATATATATATATATATATATATATATATATTACTTCTAAATTGCAACATATTTTTCTTATGAAGCCCTTTCTATTAAACATATAATATAAATTTGTATTTATATAAACTATTATATATATATTAGGCTCCAATGTCATAAATTAACTTACCATAAATTCAATTGTAAAATTACTTAAAATAATATTTTAAATTCAAAGTAAGATATATTATTAGAAGGTGTTTTTTTTATTTACATATAAAATCAATAAAAACAAAATTATAGTGTAAATTGAACCCATGACACGATCTATTTTAAATATTTAACTTTATAATTTTGCATCTATCTATTTGTTTGTATGCCTGATTAACTCTCTATATATATGTTATATTTAATTCATTGACTAAGATGATGTCACGAGTTAACTGAGCACTAATCTAATTGAGAAATGATTAAAATAATGTTTCTACTTATAAAGTAACAAATATTATTATGAGGCTATTTTTATCTTTTTTATTTTATAATATATCTATAAAAGATAGTTTAAACCTAAAATAAATTCATAAATAGTAAAATTTAAACCTAAGACACTATCATCCCTAAAGCCTCTATTTTAACCAAAGTCTACATTGATTTTTACATAAAGTTTTAATGAAGTGCATTTTTACAATTTTTTTGGCTAATGTCATGATTTAACCTCAAAATTATACTCTTTTTTCATTTTAATATCTAAACTCTTTTTCTATTTTTAGCTTAAAATATCATTTCATTATAATTTTGGTCCAAAAATTAATGATATTAAAATAAAAAGATAACACACCAAACCAATGAGAACATGTCACAATGTTCATAGGAAACGATGATGTGACATTCATTAAATATTTCAAAATTCAAAATATATATAATATTTAAAATTTAATTTTTAAAAACTAAAATTTTATTAAATTAAAAATCCACTTTTTTCTAAATAAAATTAAAATTATATAAAATAAAATATTATAAAAACATTATGAAATATAGACAACTCAAATATCTATAAATTCAAAAAATAAAAATTAATATATCAAATATAAAAATTGTATTAAATTTCAAAAATTAATTTTTATAGTATATTAATTATATAAATAAAAATTATAAAAAATTATAAAAATTATAAAAAATATTTAAAAGAATATGTAAGAATTTTAAATTTTTAAAATATATAATTATATAAATGAAAATTTATAAAATGTTATATAAAATAAAGAAAACAATTCTAAAAGGCAAAATGAAAAATTCTAAAATAAAAAATTGTATAAAAGTAGCCAAGTGTCAGTCAACGTGGGTTTGCAATTAATTAACCAAATTAATAATCAATGGCTGCATATGAGAAAAAGTTAAACACGTGGCATGTTTTTGTTGGTTGACCATACCCTTTTATATATATAATTTTATACTTAATTGTGACACTTTTTCTAATATGATATATGTGTTATTTTTTGTTTAATTTGATATTTATATTTAATAAAATATATATTTTAGAATTTAAAAATAGTGGTGTTAATTTTTAATGTTTAATTTGGGCTTTAATGTTAATTTGATTAAAACTAATTGTTAATTTTAATTTGATTAAAATTAATTGTTAATATTAATTCTAAAGCCCATATCAAATCACATCCATTGAATTTTATTTGAAAAATTAAACGTAAAATTAAACAATTTTACAATAAACACTAAATTTATTCTATTAGCAAAATCATGAAAAAATTAAACCTAATAATATTATCAATTAATTTCATCAAATCAACTCTAAAACCTAAATTAAATACTAAATAATTTACATTGTTATCTTGGTACCAAATTATATAACTTTTGTCAAATATAAGTATAAATTTGAACAAAAATAATACAGAACCATATTAAAAAAATGTCAAACTCATATACTAAACGATATATTAAGTCTTTTTTAAAACACTATCAACTTTTATACTAAAAATTATATCGGATGAATAGCTTATGTGCAAAAATAGGACGAAAAAGTTAAAAATCAAGATAAAAAATATAATTAGAAAGTCTCGTGACATAATTAGAGGTGATCATGGGCCGGGCGGGGCGGGTTCGAGCTAGCCAAGACAAAATTTTAGGCCCGTTTTCTAGGCTCGAGCCTAGCCCGGCCCGAAATATGGGCCTAAAAATGTCCAAGCAGGCCGGCTGACCCATATTAATTTTTTTAACATTTTCATTAAATAAAAAATTTTAAAACAAATATTAAAACAAAAAACAAATAAAAAATATGTAAATTTAAAAAGTATATTTGATTAAAAATAAAATATATATTTAATATATAATTCGGGCCATGCCCGGGCAAAAAAAGTTTTACCTGAGGCCCGACCCGTTTTCTAAACGGGCCTCGATTTTTGCCTAAACCCATATTTTAGGCCTATATTTTTACCCGAACCTTCCCATTTTTCAGGCGGACCGTCAGGCCAGGCTGGTTAGCCCAACCCATGATCACCTCTAAACATAATTCACATGGGTGCTATAATCTACTTTAATCTAATTTTTATTTATTATAAAAAATTTTATTGAGTTGATGCCACGGTTTAATTGGATATTAATTTAGTTGAAAAAATTTGGTTCAATAGAGTAAAAAATTTTCAAACTTTCAAAAAAAAAAAAAAAAAGAAGAAGCAATTAAGCTCCTTTTTTTTCACTTAATTGAGCACCTGAACTTTTAAAATGCATTAAAAAGGCCCTCAAATTTCTTTAAAAAAGCAATTAAGCCCTTAATTTTTTTTCACTCAATTGGATACTTGAACTTTCAAAATACATCAAAAAGACCCTCAAAATTTTTCAAAAAAGCAATTAAGCCAACGCTCTTATTAAAAATTAGAAAAAATATAAATAATAAAAATAATAAATTTTAGAAAAATTATTAAATTTTAATAAAATTTAAGAATTTTTATAAAATTGGTAAAAATAAAAAATTATAAAAATCATAAAAAATTTAACAACCCTAGTTTTTTTAATTGAATTTATCACGTGTCGTAATATAGTGTGACATGTGGCTAAAATTATAAAAATAAAAATTAATAAAAGTTATAGAAAAATTATAAAATGCTTCTTTTAGTATGATAATTTTATAAATTTTTATATTTCTATATATTTTATATTTTTACGATTTTTATATATATTTTTAATTTTAATATTTTAATATTTTATTAAAATTTAATAATATTTATAGCTTTTATCGATTTTAATTTTTTATAATTTTTAATAAAAAATGGGCTTAATTGCTTTTCTTGAAAAAGCTTGAGGGTCTTTCTGATGCATTTTAAAAGTTCAAGTACCTAATTGAGTGCAAAAAAAGCTAAGGACTTAATTGCTTTTTTAAAAAAAAATTGAAGGATTTTTTTATGTATTTTAAAAATTCAAGTACTCAAATGAATAAAAAACAGGAGTTTAATTATTTTTAGAAAAGTTTTGCTTTTTAGCCAAAATTTAATACACCCTTTCTAATAAATTATTAGTTGGTATTATGCCTTTTCATATTTTTATATATTAATCCTTAAATAAAAAATTAAATTAATATATTTAAAGATCAAATATGTGTTCAATAAATTTCAAAATAAATATTTTTGTGCGCTATCAATAATTATTATTAAATAAATATAAATAATATTTTTACATAAAATATTTTTATTTATATTTTATTGTATTAATTATTTTCTTTTAAATCCTTTAATTAAGTCTCAGCCCTAGCCCTATCGACTAACAGGGTGGCTACCTATTATTTACTTATTTATTCTTTATAATTAGGTAATTTTCTTTTAATTATATTTATCTAGTTCCACCTACATTGGAGAAATTTGTAGTCCAATTACAAATATTTTATTTTACTTTTTCTATTCCTTCCTTTTCACGATTTAGTTTAATTTTTATTTTAAAATGAATGATATTTAATCCCCTTCCCTTTCTCAATTTTGAAGAAAGAAAATATTATTATTCTTGATTTTATTTGTATATCTCAAAAAGGATTAAATTTTCTATTTATGTAATATGGTTACTATTCATGAATGTGATGTCGTGGATAGGTCTCCATGCATGCCAACACGTACCTTACTCTGGGATTAGCACGTATTCCCTAAGTGTAGGTTCGCCCGCATGGTGGTGTGAACCCACATCATGTGAGCTCATGAAAGGATGTGAACACATGGGTCAGGACCCAATCGGTAATCCGGGCGCGGGTTGGTAATGACGAAGACCATAACAATTTGTCCCCCACCTAGTTCAAATAAGAGTTACAAAGTAGCTCTTCTGAAAAATTGGCTTCACAAGGTGGGAGATTACTGAGATAGAAACTTATCGTGTATGCTTTTCGCTTTAGATGTCATACACGCTTTGCCACATGTTGAGGAGAGGTACAACTGTATATAGTTAATCGTGCATTCATTTTCGACGCACGGATCGTTAAAGTGTAAAATTCATTTAAAATGAGGTTACCATAGCCCTCAAAATCAAATCATTTGAATTTGAAATTTTTGAGAAAGAGCTAATGTTGAGGAGGACAATCATGTTTCAAAGGGAATTTTCTTAAAATTTCCAAATTGTTCTTGTGGTTTTTCTGGGTTTATTCGGGTACACTAGTTAGGGCGAGAGGAGGTGGTCGTATTACTATAGGTATCCATGGTGGTTTAGGGAGTGAGCCTTCATAACGTCGTGAGGTAAATGCTCTCATGAAGGTGAAAGCTTATGTTTGCACCACCAAACAAGAAGAGATGAAATGTCACTTGGCCATTCGGGGAATTCAATTAACTAATTTTGCTTATCAGATCTCAATTGTTGAAGGGTCCAGGCGATTGAGTGACACCATCAATGAAAGTTTTTTGCTTCCCTTACACGTACTAGAAGCAGGCTTTCATCTTCCCTTCCATCCGTTTTTTCGCAATTTACTTGACTAGTATGGGATAGCTCCGGGATAGCTATTCTGCTTCTCATGGTGGGTCGCGGTGGCCTACTTCATTGAATATGGCTAACAAGAGAAGGCATCATTAATTTTTATTTTTCAGAATCTGTATCAACTCAAGGCATACAATTGAGGGTGTTTGCTAGGTTTGTTTTATTTTACTCCTCGTAATGGACTAGAATCGATAGTTTCGAATTAGTCTTCGAACATTCTATTGAACCGCTATAAATACATAGGGTAAAGAATAAAATCAAAGTTAGTTTTGAATTTCCATTGAATGGTTTATACTTAGCAAGAGTGTGTGCTTGCGAAGACAAGACATTATATTAGAGGCGGGGTGGGCTCAATTCTATAGGCTTCACCGAGGTCGTGTATTAAATTTGGAGGAGTTGCTAACTGTTAGAAATGTATTTCATTACTGCCTCACAAATTTGAGCCATAATGGATGGAGGCAAGTTGATGATGGCAATGGTGCGAACACCATTTCAATTTTGCCCGCTCAGTTTGCGTGGCCACATGGAGCCGTTGATGAGTTAAGACTTATTTTGTTAGGGAAAAAGGAGGAGCCTACAAGTTATTTTTATACTTTTTGTAAATTAAAGCCTCATTCGTGGTCCTCTAAACCTGTAAGGGAGCAAGAAGGTAGCGTGAACCCCTTTATGATTACTGCTAGTGATGATAATATACTTGTTGGTGATGTAGGCATAGCTCGCGTTGTTGAAGAGAGTTCAAAGGAATTAACAAGTTTATCCAGGAAGATCGACGAATACATGAAAGTTCGATCTTTGATGCAAAATGTATGAGGAGGTCCCTCTAGTGCTTTTGGTAGGGAAGGAAGCACAAGTAGTCAAAAGAAACAAAAGACTACGACTGGAGCTACCAATATTATTCTAAGCAACGAAGATGAGGGTAGCCCTATTAGGGAACTTTTCCGAAAGAAAGGAAAGGATCGCGCTGTAAAATCTAGTGATGTGGACATCACTGTTACAATTCTTGCTGTGATTCCTTCTCCTCTTGGGTATCTGATAAGTCTAATTATATAAACTCATTTAGCATCTTTTTACTTAATATTTGAGCAAATTTCGAGTATATTGTTAGAAAATTATATGAATTTAATTCATATTAAGACATTGAGCATGATTTTAGTAAGTTTGTAATTTTATTAATTTCTAGAGTTAATTTTGCATAAAATTGAGTTATATTGTTACATGCTTAATAAAGTTCTTAATATATTGCAATGGGACCATGGAATTGACTAACATGGGAGCAAATTAAATTGCACACATGAACAAGTTATATGGACAGTTAGAGCATGATTGGGTTCAGAAATTTTACCTTGACCCAGTTGAAGTTGGTTGCTGAAAAGAAATCTAATTGTGTCTCGAACTGGGTCACAAAACCGTCCATCAAGGGGAAGAGAAGCTCAAATTCGACAAATGCATATGAGCAGCCCAAAATCAACTTTTGAAATATTTATTTGGAAGTCATTACACTTGGGAAAGAATTAAAAATCAGCTCTCAATTATTACCCAAGAGACCGTCCAACCCCTAGCACAAATCAAGCTAGAATCAAGCAAGAAAATCAAGGAAAAAATCAACCACTTTCCACATTTCATGGCTGACCAAGAGAGTGAGCATTTGAAGGGATCCCTCAAGCTATTTTTAGCAAACTCTCATATCACCCTTCTACTCTAAATACCACCTCTCATTCCCGTATCACTTATCCACCAATCATTCATTCATTCTTCATTCTTCACTTATTCATTCCTATTATTTTCAAGCATAAAGCCATTCATTCTCCCCATTCCTCTTAGCTACCAATTCATTGAGAAAATTCTCTCTTGGTCGGTCACCTTGAGAAGTATTTTACTGTAACACCCTTTACTCGTATTCGACACTGAAACCAAGTACGAGGTATTACCGGACTTATCTCGCTTGAACATATAGAGTTGGACTATCAAATTTCATTCCAATTTTAAATATCTCATTTACATTCATAATCATTCTTATTATGGGCCTACGAGGCCTTAAAACATACAAACAGAGGGTTTCGGAACCCAACCTGGAACTTTTGTGCACTTAAATTTTTTTGTCTAAACAGGGGCCACACGCCCGTGTGAAATGGGACACACCCGTGTGGGCAGGCAGTGTGGTCACACACGCCCATGTCCCTAATCCGTGTGGGATTTATTTTCATTTGAACCTATAAGAGTTTTCACACGGCCGGACACACGCCCGTGTTCTTTGCCCGTGTGCTCCACACGGCCTAAACACGTCTGTGTCCTCACCCGTGTGTAAAAACTTGGGTATTCTGTTTATGACGTCAGCAACCTCATAAGGGTCACACGGCCTAGGCACACACCTGTGTGGCTAGCCCATGGTCGACACTGACTTGCAACCTTAACATGCAGGGGATACACGGCCTGGTCACACACCCATGGGACTGACTGTGTGTCACACAAGGCCTAGACACACGGCCGTGTGCTTGCCCGTGAGGACAAGAACAAGGCTATTTGCTAAGCTCTTTTTATCACCCTAACTCATGTATTCACAATCACATTCAGCCATTCACTAAGCAACTCAATTATGCAACATACACGTTCATGAATAACCTCATCTTTTCATAAATTAGAAATAATGAGCCATCATCTATGGCTATATACAAAAGAGTTTATCTTTAAAGGAGCCAACATACACTTGGCCAAAACAACAAAACATTTCCTCTAGTCTAGCCCCTATACATGCCGTACTAAAAAAATACTACTTCTAGATATACCGAGATGAGCTGATAATGTGGGTGATCTTCCAGTTAACTTCTATCCTGAACCGGCTCTTTGACACTATAAAACAAGGGAAAAGAAAGGGAGTAAGCTTTAAGCTTAGTAAGTTTACATGTAAATAATAAACATCATAACATATGTTAATCAATAAATAGCATTATGTACTAAGAAAGATCACTCCTCATTCCATAAACATACTTACTCAATTCATCTCATACCAAATTCATACCATATAACAAGTTTAATGTTCACATTTATTAGCATACATTCCCTGCACTTCTCACCACAAGTCATATGAAACATTACTTAAATAATATCTCAATGAACCATTTGAAATTAAACTTAACACTCGGTGGTTTTGCAAACAGCCCACCATTAATCAACAATAGGGTGGTATCGCACATAGCCCACCAAATGATAATATAAATGATGGTATCTCACACAGCCCATCGTGAATGAGTAGTAAGGTGGTATCGTACATAGCCCACAATTAGCCTATAATTAGACTCATACGGGAATTACCCAATATCTATTGAAATCAATCCATCTCAATCATAAAATGCACCATTAATTAACACAATGCATACTCATAATTAATCGTTTACACATAAACTTACCTCGGTGCAAAATGTGTTAAATTTGCGATTTAATCAGTAACCTTGCCTTTTCCCCTGTCAAGGTTGTTTCTGCGCTCCTCTTGATCTATAAAAATAAAATTCACTCATTCAATCATTTTATAACTCATAATACATCAAAATTTCTACTTAGGCAAAAATGACCATTTTGCCCAAAAATGACCATTTTGCCCTTACACTTTGGCAAAATTATGATTTTGCCCCTAGGCTCGTAAATCATTTTTCGTCATATTTTCTCATTAAAAAGGCCTAGCTAAACATTTATTCCTCTTATAACTACTCACAAATCCAACTATTTCATGCATTTATTACTAAATTACAACCTTTACAACTTAATCCCATTTAGGTGTTTTCATGATAACACCTTTCACAAAAGTTGTTTCTCATCTCACTAACATTCATTTTATTCCATAAACACACAGATAACAACATAAACACTCTCATGTCAAGTCCCTAAACTTGCAACCATATTGCAATTTAGTCCCCTCATTAGCTAGCTTAAGCTTTGGGGGTTCCAAAAATACAAAAATCATCAAGAAAGACCTCTAAAATTACTTACTTGCAAGAAGATAGATTGGTTGAAAGTTTTGAGCTCTAAATCCTCTAATTCTCTTCAATTTTCGATGGAGAAGAAGAATGAATAGTAAAAGATGATATCTTATCTTTTTATCTTATTTTATCATGTAACTTCACCAAATTTTACCAAAAATTTAATGTCCTTGTCTCCCTAGACTCTATGGCCGGCCAACACACTCTAATTGGCCTAATTGCACTTTAAGGACCTCCAATTTAATATTCTATGGCTATTAGACACCTCTACCTTGCATAATAGAACTTTTACACTTTATGTAATTTAGTCCTTTTTCACAATTAAGCATACAATTGCTAAAATTAAAGCACTAAAATTTTCATATAGCCATATATTTATGCCATAACACATAAAATAATACCAAAATAATTTTCTTCAACCTCGGATTAGTGGTCCCAAAATCACTATTTTGACTAGCCCCAAAATCGGGCTGTTATAACTCTCCCCTCCTTTAGAGATTTTCGCCCTCAAAAATCTTACCGGTAAAAAGGTTTGGATATTGTTCTCTCATGTTTTCTTCTAGTTCCCACGTAGCCTCTTCCACACCGTGTTTCTGCCATAACACCTTTACTAAGGCTATGTTCTTATTCCTCAACTGTTTAACCACTCGAGCCAATATCTTAATTGGTTCCTCTTCGTAAGTCATGTTCGGTCGTATCTAAATTTCTGTTGGAGGGATCACATGTGAAGGATCGGAACGATATCGCCGTAACATCGACACATGGAACATGTTGTGTATTCTCTCTAATTCTACCAGCAAAGCCAACCGGTATGCTACTGGCCCAATCCTTTCAATAACCTCATACGGCCCTATGAATCGTAGACTCAATTTACCCTTTTGACCAAATCTCAATATTTTCTTCCGCGGGGATACTTTCAGAAATACTTTGTCGCCCACTGGAAACACGATTTCTTTCCTTTTTAAATCTGCGTATGACTTTTGTCGATCCGAAATAGCTTTCAAACTATCACGGATTACTTTCACTTTCTCCTCGGTCTATTTAACTAGATCAACTCCGTGAATTCTCTTTTCACTAAGCTCAGTCCAATACAAGGGAGTCCAACACTTGTGACCATATAAAGCTTTGTACGGTGCCATTTGTATACTCGACTGATAACTATTGTTATAGGCAAACTCAACCAAAGGTAGGTATTTTTCCCAACTACCTTCGAATTCTAACACACAGCATCAGAGCATATCCTCAAGAACTTGAATCACTCTTTCAGATTGACTATCGGTTTGAGGATGGAACGCAGTACTAAAATTCAATCTTGTACCCAAGGCTTCTTGCAACTTCTTCTAAAACCTCAAAGTAAATCTCAGATCTCAATCCGAGATAATAGATATAGGCACCCCATGTAATCTCACTACTTCAACAATATACAATTCAGCCAACTTATCGAGTGAATAATCCACACGCACCGGTATAAAGTGAGCTGACTTCGTTAATCTATCCACAATAACCCACACAGCATCTTTCTTTTTCGGAGTCATAGGTAACCCCGTTACGAAATCCATTGTGATTCAAGCCCACTTCCACTCTGAAACCATCACTGGCTGAAGTAATCCTAAAGGTACTTGATGCTCTGCTTTCACCTGTTGGTAGATCAAACATTTTGTAACAAACTCGGAGATGTCTCTTTTCATACCCAGCCACCAATAAAATTTCTTCAAATCATTGTACATTTTCGTGCTGCCCGGATGCACTGACAAACAACCATTGTGTGCTTCATGTAAAATTTTTCGAATCAACTCATCATCCTTAGATACACAAATCCTGTCATGAAACATCAAACAAGTATCTGAACTTATCCAAAAATCAGAATCATCTCCAAATTCACACTGAACTCTCTTAGCTTGCATCTCACTATTATTCTTTTGAGCCTCACATATCTGTTGAATAAATAACGGTCTAGCCTTCAACTCGGACAATATAATACCGTCATCAGATAACACTAAGCTCGCACTCATGGCCCTCAAAGCATATAGGGATTTTTGCTCAAGGCATCCGTAACTACATGCGCTTTCCCTAGATAATAATCAATTACTAGCTCATAATCCTTCAATAATTCGAGCCACCATCATTGCCGCAAATTCAGATCCTTTTGGTCCATCAGGTACTTCAAACTCTTGTGATCAGTGAAGATTTGTCACTCTCACCATATAAATAATGATGCCAAATCTTCAAAGCAAAAGTGACTACAGCCAACTCCAAATCATGAGTCAGATAATTCTTCTCATGCGATTTTAGCTGTCTTGAGGCGTAAGCTACTACCT
Organism: Gossypium rotundifolium; assembly: GCA_025506655.1. Lineage (NCBI taxonomy): Eukaryota > Viridiplantae > Streptophyta > Magnoliopsida > Malvales > Malvaceae > Gossypium > Gossypium rotundifolium. The sequence goes on along the minus strand of CP106729.1, from coordinate 61,072,436 downwards.
TACCCTCTTGCATCAATACACAGCCGAGATCATTAAATGATGCATCACTGTAGACCACAAATTCTTTCCCCGACTCAGATTGTACTAAAATTGATGCCTCAGTCAACAATGCTTTCAATCTTCCAAAACTCTGTTGACATTTTTTAGTCCATTCAAATTTAACATCCTTATGCAACAGTTTCGTCATCGGGGTGGCAATCATGGAGAACCCCTTTACGAACCGTCTGTAGTACCCCGCTAAACCCAAAAAGCTTCTGACTTCCAACACATTCCTTGGCGGTTTCCATTCCACGATAGCCAAGATCTTACTTGGATCAACTCTGATACCATCGCCCGACACAATGTGTCTTAGGAATCTGACTTCTCGGAGCCAAAACTAGCTCTTGGTGAATTTAGCATACAATTGCTTGTCTCTTAAAGTCTGCAAAACAATTCTCGGATGCTCTGCATGCTTACTCTCATCCTGAGAATAGATTAATATGTCGTCAATAAAAACGACTACAAACTTATCTAAGTACGGTCGGAAGATGCGATTCATTAAATCTATAAAAATCGCAGGGGCATTCGTTGGGCCAAACGGCATGACAAGAAACTCATAATGGCTATACCTCGTCTGAAATGCATTTTTGGCATATCTTGCTCCTTAACTCTCAACTGATAATAACCAGACCTTAGGTCTATCTTAGATAACACAGTAGCTCCCTTCAATTGGTCAAGTAGATTGTTTATCCTTGGCAAATGATACTTATTCTTTACTGTTAACTTGTTGAGTTGTCTATAGTCTATGCACAATCTCATCGACCCATCTTTCTTCTTTATAAAAAGTACCGGAGCACCCCACGGTGAATAGCTCGATCTCGTAAAACCCTTATCCGTTAACTCTTGCAACTGAACCTTTAACTCTTCCAACTCCAACGGTGCCATCCTATATGGAGCAACCGAAATAGGTGCCGTACCCGAAACTAACTCAATCCCAAATTTGACTTCTTTATCTAAAGGCAATCTAGGTAACTCTTCCGGGAACACATCTGGATACTCGCATACCACCATCACTGATTCAATCTTTACCTATGACTCTTGAATATTCAACACAAAGGTGAGATATGACTCGTATCATTTCCTTAAGTATTTCTCGGCTACCATAGATGAAATTATCACAGGTAAACTATTTGATCTACCTAATTCAACCCGAATGACATCTCTATTTTCACATTTCAATTCAATAAATTTACTACCACAGTTCACTAAAACATTATGTGCAGTCAGCCAACCCATACTAAGAATCAAGTCAAATTCATCAAACGACAATAACATGAGGTTTGTCAGAAAACAATGACCTTTAATTGTCAAATGACAATTTCTACACACCTTGTCAACTAACACATGTTTGCCTAACAAGTTTGACACCTTTACTACAAATTTCGTAGACTCAACAATCATACTCATACTAGATGCCAATCTCATACAAATGTAAGAATGGGTAGACCTCGGATCAATCAAAGTAATAACAGAGGTATCATGAAGAGAAAAAGTACCCGTTATCACATCTGGAGATGATGCCTCTTCGCGAGCACGAATGACATAAGTCCTTGCAGGTGTTCGACCCTCTTGTCTCACAGTAGAGTCTTGAGGCACACCTCTACTACTAGTCCCACCTCTAGGGTTCTTTTGTGATCTACCCCTCGAGGATGCATTTGCTTGATCTCACTTCACGCTTTCTTTCCTTCTCATCCCTCTCTGGACAATTTCGGATGAAATGGTCGAGGGAACCACACTTATAACAATTTCGGTTGTTTCCCCAACACTCCCTAGTGTGCTGCCTACCACAATTTGGACACTCTAGTTTATTTGACTTTGGATTGCCCACGGTTTCTGTAACATCCTGAATAGGGCCTATGCATTTCCAGTCTAATTGTATGAAATGACAAGTTTCAAGTACTATGAATAAATTTTTGATACTTTTGGAAATCTAGAAATGCATGGAAATGGAAATGAAAATGGAAATGAAAATGAAAATGGGAAGGGAAATGAACATTTTTGGAAACCTAGACATTTTTGGAAACTTAGACATTTTTGGAAACTTAGACATTTTGAAACCCGAACATTTTGGAAACTTGAACATTTAGGAAACTTGAACATTTTGGAAACTTGAACATTTTGGAAACTTGAACATTTTGGAAACTTAGACATTTTGGGAAACTTGAACATTTGGAAACACGAAAAATACAGAGTCACCTTGAAAATTTTAGGAAACTTAAAATTGACCTTTAATGTCGAATTTTAGAGCCCAAAGGGAACTTAGGGCCAAGTGACCCTAAAGATATAAAGTACATGAAATTTGACCCAATAACGGGCTTGGAAATGTGGCTGAAGATGCCACATAAGGCCTTAGGAAATGGCCCACATGCAAAAGGTTTTGGGCACGAGTTTGAGACATCCAGAAGCAAATAATGAAGGCCTTATTTTGCTTCCAAGGCTAGGAGGTGGGACGGCACAAGCATGTTGAATAAGAGGAGTTTCACTTCGATTAAAACTCGTTTAATTAAGTGTTAAGTAAAGGAATTTCTTTTAATAAAAATAAATAAGGAGATAAAGGATGGATAAAGTACTTATAATTTAATTAAAGTGATAATTAAATGATAATATTATCACTTGTAAAGGAGTAGTGGCCAAGTTTTGGACTCTTGGTCTAACAATTTCAGTTAAAAGAGGAAAAGTGATACTCTCATCTCATTCATCAACTTTGCCGAAACTTTGCTCTCACTCCCCCTCTCATTGCCGAATTCTCCTAAGCAAGGAACCATCCTCTCTTTTTCTATTTTCTTCCTCGTTCTACTATCAAAATTCAATCCTTATTGATTCTAAGTAGAGGAGGAATCATCCACAACATCAAAAAGAGGTAAGATCTGTGGATTAGTCAACTTCTATTCTTTTCTTTTTACCAAAATCAAGGTACTAATCCCATTCTTGTTCATGGTCAATCCACCATGATTCCTTAGATTTCTACCATCATCAATTACAAAGAGCAAGGATCTAAGGTAAGAACAATTAATTTTTGTTCTTCTAAATCTTTTAATCAAGAACAAGGAAATAACCTTTTCTATGTCTCATGGCCGAATGAAAAAGGAGAGTTTCGGATTTCAAAATCAAGGATTTAAGGTGAGGCACAATCGGCCAAAGGCCAACTTCTTACTTATTAAAGTTAGATCGGATCTAACATATGAATTTTAGGAATTTGACGGATATTCAAGACAAAAGGAACTTTCGGATTTGGAAATCTATAAGGTAAGCCTCAAACATTCGACCAATGGTGGTAAGATCATCTAAATTAATTCCTTAATTATTGAAAAGCGAAAAACTAACCATATTGAACTACAAGGTTGGTCGAATATCAAGTAGAGGAAAACCCAAACTTCCGGATTTGTGTAATCACCAAATCGGCAAAGGTGAGTTTTTCCTTACAAATCCTACTAGGATTTGGTTTTGACTAAAAAGGGTTATTAATGTGTTTTAATTGGTGGGCGAATATAGGATTAATAGATCTAAAAAGAATTAGATCGGGATTCTCAAGATATCAAGGAAACTATTAGCGAAAAAGGTGTGTACCCTTACTATCCTTCGATATTTTATGGCTAAATATTTTAATGTATGATATGAATAATATTATGAATGTGGCTAAGTACCACACATGTGACAAAAAGTACCAAGGCACGTTTCCTACTTGATAGGATTGTGATAAAATGTTATTTTATAACATGCGAATATATGAATATGAACATGAAATTAAGTTATGCATAATATATGAATTTTTGGGCCATTCGGATTTATGTGAAAGGGGAAGAACGGTGTTGACTTGGTCTCACCAACGAAATATGTTGACTACGGTCACATTGCGAAATTTAGGTGTCGACTTGGTCTCACCAACGAAATATGTCGACTACGGTCACATTATGTAAATTTTGGTAACCGGTTACAATAGTGTCTAATGACACAACGTGAGAGTAGCGGATGGAGGTCGACTTAGTAGTCCCACGGTGTGCGAGGTTGGTACGGTGGAGAGTAGCGGATGGCTTATAGGTTTGGGTTGGGTTGCATCATAATTTCATTATTACATGGACTTGATGATTTGATCATGAATGCCCGATTTATTGAATGATAGTATTGTGTGCACATTGAGTCATTGACTCACCCCATTGTGGGAATTATTTTTTCGTGTGATGAGCGGATTTGAATGGGTAGGTAGATCATGAGGAGGCCATGCATCACTTGAAGAATTTATTAATTTGGACTTTATTTAATTTTAATACCTTTTTAATTTTATTTTGGGTTTATTTGATGTAATAAGGCCATAAGGCCCAATGGATTATTCTTTGTTTTACATTACTTTTTAATATTTTGCTAAGAACTATTTTGGACATGTTACATCGAATTGGATTTACAAGATTAAATGAATGGGTTTTCAATCTAAGCCCAACTCAAATAATAGTTTTTCTAAAATCTACAATTTTCTCTAAGTATCGAATGTTTTTGAGATCGGTTTACTTTAGGAACATACCAGATCCGGTCGGGCTCGTGGGGTGTGGGTGTTCGATTTGTATCGAGCCGATTTTAAACTCTCGGCACGTGGGCTCGGGCCCAAAACGCTTTCAAAGCGAGCCAAATGATTTTCTTTGAACATAAGCGTGCTTTTGGCATGGCCCCTAAGTCTCCGACCCGCAGTCCACCGGTAAGTACCCCTAACTATATGTGTGATTTTGTGATTTATATAAGGGTAGAAAAGGCATGGAACGTAGAATAGAATGATAGGAACTTGAACTTTAGGATTAGACTACTCAAACACAAACACATAAGACTTAATGTACTAAACCAACCTATGGCTAAGTCACTGAGCTAGTGGTGTGGTAACCCTTGTACGCATGTCTAGGATTGGATCCGGAAGAGCTTGGTATTTAAGCAGTCCTAGTGACTCACCTCCTCTTCAGGAATCCTACCTGGTGCGTAGCTTCGGTTCACCCTAACCCAGAGGGCTCGGTGGTGTGGCAACCTCTCATGCATGTCTAGGAATGGTTTGGTGGGAGCTTGGTATTTAAGCAATCAGCGTGACTCACCTCCTCTCCACACTAATCTCGCACAGTGCGTAGCTTTGGTTCACCCCGACCAAGAGGGCTCGGTCATAGGCTAAACATAATGACTAAAACCCGAAAGGAACTAGCCATGTTTTAAAAAAAAAAGAGAGAACAAAACAACAAACCCTAGTTTTCAAACTTTTAAAACTTTCTTCTAAATCTGAGAAAATTATTTTTACAACATTCTCTGAAAAACTCCTGATTTGCGAAAATTACAAAAATGCCCTTAAGCAGTAAAATTACCAAAACGCCCCTGGTTTGTAAAATGTTCAACTATTCAACAACTTTACCAAAATTTCATGATTTCATAAACATTCAAAACCCTAAATTGTAAAATACCAAAATACCATGATTTTGGAAAAAAAAATTATTACAAAATTGCCCCTAACTTACAAAATTACCAAAATGACCCTAATTTTCAAATTTTTGCAACATCCCCATCTTTGAAGGAACAATTTTCGAAAAGAATCCTCAAAGTTTTACAACTTATTAAAATTTTCAAATTTATCTTGATTTGTGGAAAAATTACCAAAATACCCCTGAGGTCAAAAATTACCGAAATACCCTCAGACTTCAAAATTCTTTCCAAATTACCCCTAGACTTCGAAATTTTCAAAATAATTTTGACAAAACACCAAGGAACATTTTCTTCGAAAAATTACGAAAATGCTCATAGGACAAAATTACGAAAATACCCTCGGTAGTGGAAAACAACAACAAACAACAAAAACTACAACGTTTCTCCGAATGAGCGGAAGTTCATACTTGTTTGATGAATGAATGGAAGAATGGAAAAGACGTGTGTTTGTATGATACGAAAGAACCACTCTAAAATCCCTTCTCATAAAACTCCTTCACGATAAATAAGTGGAACAAATAACTAATCCATAAAATTTCTTAATCGATCCCGACGCTAGAAAATGAGCTCTAGAGGACGTGGTCGTCGTGGTCGAGGAAGAGGAAGGATGACCGTGTTGAACCCGTTAGGTCGGGTCAAGGGTCCGACAATGAGATGCCACCGCCACCACCACCCCCAATTTGTCAATGTTGAGCAGCGAGCTCATGACGGGAAAAGGCGTGTCGCAGTCGCTCTGCGAGTTTTGGAATTGGTGGCGGTGCAAGGAGGAAATGGAGGAAATCGAAAGTCGGTACTGAACGACTCGAGCTAATGGAGCGAAATGTTTCGAGGAGTATCCCATGTGGCACCTAATGCGGTGAAGTCTTGGTTAGAAGCAACGGAACGCATCATGGATGAGCTTGATTTGACTCGGAGGAAAAGTCGAAAGGAATGGTGGCGTTATTCTGCGATGAAGCGTATCAATGGTGGTTGATTGCTCGTGATGGTACCAGTAGTGAAAATCGACACAGGAATTTGTTAAGGAGGCCTTCGGAAGAAGTATGTGGGAACCGTATGAGATGAGCAGAGGAAGGCTTTTCTAGGGTTGGTGCAAGGAGTAAGTCCGTCGCAGAATATGAGGCGAATTTCGAGGTTGAGCCGCTATGCTCGAGGGTAGTGGCAATCGAGCATGAACGCCGTGTTCGTTTTGAGGACGGTGAGAGATGATTTAAGATCATAATAGCACCGCATCGTGAGCGGAATTCTCTTTGGTGGATAAGGCTAAAGTGGCCGAGGGAATTAAGGATTCCATCAAGCGAACAATCGATCGAAATAGGTAGGAAGAGGTTTTGGATCATCGGGAATAAGAGGCCTAGAACGATGGGCCAAAGGATCAACAATTTGATGCAGTGGGCGATTCATCCTTGTGAGTATTGTGGAAAGAGGCATCTAGGGAGTGTTGGAAAAGATAGGAGCATGTTTTAGGTGTGGGTCCAAGGACCATATGTTTAGGGATTGTCCCAAACAATCGATGAGAGCCGACCGGTGAGTTCGAATGCTAGCTGACCGGTAGAGGCGACAGCAATTTCAACGGGGTCGTGGTTCGAGTAATGAGATAATGGTTCCGCCAAGGTCGTGGAGCACCAAGCGGAGGTGTTGAAAGTTCGAAGCAAGACAACCAAGGATAGTTTATGCGATACCGTCGCGAGGATAGTGACGCCGAGATGAGACAACGAGTAAGTTTCTTATTTATGGATTATACTTCATTACTTTTCTCGCTACGATTAGTTCGATCTTATGTTGCTAATGAAGTATATGGAACCTTGATTGTGAACTTAGAGAATGTGCCTAGAAAGTAAGATAGTTCTTTAAGATCAGTCTTGTGACAATAGCGTAGTGTGGTGAGTTAGACTATACGGATGAACGATAGTAAGTAATTTTGAGGACGAAATTATTTTTAAGGGGTAGAAGCGTAACATCCCTGAATAGGGCCTATGCATTTCAGTCTAATTGTATGAAATGACAAGTTTCAAGTACTATGAATAAATTTTGATACTTTTGGAAATCTAGAAATGCATGGAAATGGAAATGAAAATGGAAATGAAAATGAAAATGGGAAGGAAATGAACATTTTGGAAACCTGAACATTTTGGAAACTTAGACATTTTGGAAACTTAGACATTTAGGAAACCTGAACATTTTGGAAACTTGAACATTTAGGAAACTTGAACATTTTGGAAACTTGAACATTTTGGAAACTTGAACATTTTGGAAACTTAGACATTTTGGGAAACTTGAACATTTTGGAAACACGGAAAATCTGAGCCTTGAAAATTTTAGGAAACTTAAAATTGACCCCGGAATGTCGAATTTTAGAGCCCAAAGGGGAACTTAGGGCCAAGTGACCCTAAAGATATAAAGTACATGAAATTTGACCCAATAACGGGCTTGGAAATGTGGCCTGAAGATGCCACATAAGGCCTTAGGAAATGGCCCACATGCAAAAGGTTTTTGGGCCTGAGTTTGAGACATCCAGGAAGCAAATAATGAAGGCCTTATTTTGCTTCCAAGGCTAGGAGGTGGGACGGCACAAGCATGTTGAATAAGAGGAGTTTCACTTCGATTAAAACTCGTTTAATTAAGTGTTAAGTAAAGGAATTTCTTTTAATAAAAATAAATAAGGAGATAAAGGATGGATAAAGTACTTATAATTTAATTAAAGTGATAATTAAATGATAATATTATCACTTGTAAAGGAGTAGTGGCCAAGTTTTGGACTCTTGGTCTAACAACTTCAGTTAAAAGAGGAAAAGTGATACTCTCATCTCATTCATCAACTTTGTGAAACTTTGCTCTCACTTCCCCTCTCATTGCCGAATTCTCCTAAGCAAGGAACCATCCTCTCTTTTCTATTTTCTTCCTCGTTCTACTATCAAAATTCAATCCTTATTGATTCTAAGTAGAGGAGGAATCATCCACAACATCAAAAAGAGGTAAGATCTGTGGATTAGTCAACTTCTATTCTTTTCTTTTACCAAAATCAAGGTACTAATCCCATTCTTGTTCATGGCGAATCCACCATGATTCCTTAGATTTCTACCATCATTAATTACAAAGAGCAAGGATCTAAGGTAAGAACAATTAATTTTTGTTCTTCTAAATCTTTTAATCAAGAACAAGGAAATAACCTTTTCTATGTCTCATGGCCGAATGAAAAAGGGAGAGTTTCGGGATTTCAAAATCAAGGATTTAAGGTGAGGCACAATCGGCCAAAGGCCAACTTCTTACTTATTAAAGTTAGATCGGATCTAACATATGAATTTTAGGAATTTCGACAGATATTCAAGACAAAAGGGAACTTTCGGGATTTGGAAATCTATAAGGTAAGCCTCTAAACATTCGGCCAATGGTGGTAAGATCATCTAAATTAATTCCTTAATTATTGAAAAGCCGAAAAACTAACCATATTGAACTACAAGGTTGGCCGAATATCAAGTAGAGGAAAACCCAAACTTCCGGGATTTGTGTAATCACCAAATCGGCAAAGGTGAGTTTTTCCTTACAAATCCTACTAGGATTTGGTTTTGACTAAAAAGGGGTTATTAATGTGTTTTAATTGGTGGGCCGAATATAGGGATTAATAGATCTAAAAAAAGAATTAGATCGGGATTCTCAAGATATCAAGGAAACTATTAAGCGAAAAAGGTGTGTACCCTTACTATCCTTCGATATTTTATGGCTAAATATTTTAATGTATGATATGAATAATATTATGAATGTGGCTAAGTACCACACATGTGACAAAAAGTACCAAGGTACGTTTCCTACTTCTGATAGGATTGTGATAAAAATGTTATTTTTATAACATGCGAATATATGAATATGAACATGAAATTAAGTTATGCATAATATATGAATTTTTGGGCCATTCGGGATTTATGTGAAAGGGGGAAGAACAGGTGTTGACTTCGGTCTCACCAACGAAATATGTTGACTACGGTCACATTGCGAAATTTAGGTGTCGACTTCGGTCTCACCAACGAAATATGTCGACTACGGTCACATTGCGAAATTTTGGTAACCGGTTACAATAGTGTCTAATGACACAACGTGGAGAGTAGCGGATGGAGGGTCGACTTAGTAGTCCCCACGGTGTGCAGGTTGGTACGGGTGGAGAGTAGCGGATGGCTTATAGGTTTGGGTTGGGTTGCATCATAATTTCATTATTACATGGACTTGATGATTTGATCATGAATGCCTGATTTATTGAATGATAGTATTGTGTGCACATTGAGTCTGTTGACTCACCCCATTGTGGGAATTATTTTTTTCGGTGATGAGCGGTGTGGACGGGTAGGTAGATCATGAGGAGGCCATGCATCACTTGAAGAATTTATTCGTAATTTGGACTTTATTTAATTTTAATACCTTTTTAATTTTATTTTGGGTTTATTTGATGTAATAAGGCCATAAGGCCCGATGGATTATTCTTTGTTTTTACATTACTTCCATCGAGGTGGCGTGGTAGGGTTAGACATCGAGGTCTTGGACTCTCGAGCAGTATGTGTTACCTCGATCTCGGTGCGAATATCTAAACCGATGCATGAGTCAGGGTTCATTTCCTTGGACCTCTTTGATTGAGTTTGACGTGATTTACTCATTAGCCTCTTTCTTGCATCTCGGGCATCACTCATAGCTTTCCTCTTTTCCTTATTCAGTTCTTCGACCTTGCATGCCCTATCAACTAACACCACAAATTCTTTCAGTTCCAAGATCCCAACTAGAAGTCTGATAACCTCATTCAGCCCATCTTCAAACCTCTTGCACAAGATAGTTTCTGTAGACACACACTGTAACACCCCTTACCCGTAATTCCTGTCAGAACCGAGCCCAAGGCATTACTATATTAAAACCACATGGTCACCACTTAGGCTCATCGTGACTACTCTCTTAAGTCACCTAAATAACCTCATTCTCTACTTACAAAGCCTCACTCAAATTCACGAGGGCTCTCGAGGCCTTATCGAAAACTTCTACGATTTTAAAATTTCTCCACCTAAGCAGGGACTACACGCCTGTGTAAGGTGAGACACGCCCGTGGAGGTTACCCACGCCCATACCCTCAACCCTGCATGAAAACCCAAGCATACTACCAATGCCCCACGGCTAGGGCACACGCCCGTGCTCCCCACCTGTGGTGAACACTCGCTACCTTACACGGCCTAGAGTCTAAACACAAGCTCGTGTGGCTAGCCCGTGGCCTATACCACTTGAAACTGTCAAAGAGACACGGCCAAGGCACACGCTCGTGGTCTGGCCGTGTGTCACACATGGCCTAGACACATGCCCGTGTGTCTATTCACATGAACAGGAACAAAGCTATGTGCTAAGCTCTTCTCACCCCTCAAGTTCATACAACATGTACTCATTTAACTCATCCATAAACAATTCATATTAAAACATAATCTCACATGGTTATCTACCTTTTTTCATATAATAAGATAGCCAATAACCATAGCATTATACAAAATAGATTATCCATATAAAGGCCAACACATCTTAGCCATTACAACAAAGTTCACTAACTTTTCTAGCCCCTATACATGCCCTATACAAAACATTGAGTCTAATGTACCGGAGTGTGTTGATAGTGTGAACGATCTTCCGTTTGATCCACGTATTTCGAATCAACCCTTTTTCTCTATAAAACAAGGGAAAAGAAAGGGAGTAAGCTTTGAGCTTAGTAAGTTTACACATAACAATTTAAGCATTCTAGTATAAGCTAAACAACAATTAGCATTGTACTATCAAATAAATTCACATCACAACTATGCTTATTCTTTCTATCCCTTACCACATTTCCAAGACATCATGAGTCGCATACTCATAATTATTAACATGCACCCTTGCATTCAATATCACATTTACTCATAATAATAACATTGTTATTTCTCAATAACACATCCACACAGCTAATTTACTCAATAATACATCCACACAACTAAATTCTCGGTGGTTTCGCACTTAGCCCACCACAATCAAATTATAGGGTAGTATCGCACTTAGCCTACCAACAAAGTAATCATAGTGGTTCCACACTTAGCTACTAGATAATATACTTAACATTAGCACCACACATAGCCCAGCTCATTGTCGTTAAGTATTAGGGTGGTATCGCACTTAGCCCACCATCAAGTATTATCACTACACATTCACTTGTCTATTTTACAATTCATTCATCCATTCACAATATCTACTACATCCATTCCACTTGAACCACATCGGTTCTCAATCATTCTCAGTCATGCTATACACTAACTAGCACCAACAAATTGTAAGTATGAATGCATTATTTGTGTATAAACTTACCTCGGCACTCAAAAGTATAGAGATGTGCAATTTAGTCCACCACCTTACTCTTGCCTCAATTTCGATCCGGGCTTCGTCTGTCTTGATATATAATGAATAAATCAACTTATTCAATACAGACATTGACTAAATTGGCCCTTATCTCATACTTTAGAAAAATTACCATTTTGCCCTAAAACTTTTTCATATTTACACTTTGGCCTAAGGCTCGTAAACTGATTTTCATTCAACTTTCTAACCTTTCATGCATAGCCGAACCATTTACTCAACTAAAGCAATCATCAATTCTCACTAAATCACACATGTATGACCAATCTCAAGACTTTCACAAAGTAGTCCCTACATGCATTTTTTTATGGAATTCACTTAGCAAAAGATGTTTCTACTACATCAAGTTTTCATATTTTTCCATAAAACATCAAAATACATGCATGTCATACATGGGTATATTTTTGAACATCCATCTTAGCTCAACATATAGCTAAAAATAACTTACTCATGCTATTAGAACTTCAAAAATACGAAGAATATCAAAAACGGAACTAGAATACACTTACTAGCTAGCTTGAAAAGTTGAAGAGCCCTAACAATGGCTTCTCTCAATTTTCGGCAGCTTGGAGAAGAAGATGGATGAAATTCTATCATCTTTTCCCATTTTAATCATTTAATTGACAAATGACCAAAATGCCATTTTGTCAAACTTTCAAATTTTAACCTATTCATGCTTAATTTTGTCCAAAAATTAAAATTTGGGAAAATTACTATTTAAGGACTTCTAATTGATAATTCAAAACTATTTCACACAAATAGCTTCTAGAACCTCACATTTTATAACTTTTGCAATTTAGTCCTTTTAGAATATTTAACCGCAATTTAATAAAATTGCTTTATTAAACTTTCACACTAACATGCAAACATGACATAAACCTTAAAAACTCATACATATACCTCAGATTTGTGGTCTCGCACCACTATTCCGACTAGGCCCTAAATCGGATGTTACAACTCTCCCCCTTTTAGAGATTTTCGCCCCCGAAAATTTTACCAGTAAAAAGGTTTGGATATTGCTCTCTCATAGCTTCTTCTGTCTCCCATGTAGCCTCTTCCACACTGTGACTGTTTCACTTCTCGAGCCAAGATCTTAATCGGCTCCTCTTCATAAGACATATCCGGTCTTCTTTTAACTTTCGTTGAAGGAATCACATGCAAAGGATCGGAGCGATATCGTCGCAACATCGACACATGGAACACATTATGAATCTTTCTAATTCCATCGGTAAGGCCAAACGGTAAGCTATTAGTCCAATTCTGTCGGTAATTTCATACGGCCTTATGAATCTTGGGCTCAATTTTCCTTTTCGTCCAAATCTCATGATCTTCTTCCATGGAGATACTTTCAAAAACACTTTGTCACCCACATCAAACTCAATTTCTTTTCTTTTCAAATCCACATACGACTTCTGTCGGTCTAAAGTAGCTTTCAGACCATCACGGATCACTTTCACTTTTTCTTCAGTTTCTTTCACTAGATCGACCCCATGGATTCGCTTCTCACTAAGCTCGGTCCAATACAAAGGAGTCCAACACTTACGACCATATGAGGCCTCATACGGAGCCATCCGTATACTCGACTGATAACTGTTATTGTAAGCAAATTCGACCAAAGGTAGATATCTTTCCCAACTACCTTCGAATACTAACACACATCATCGAAGCATGTCTTCAAGAACTTGAATCACTCTTTCAGACTGACCATTAGTTTGCGGATGGAACGCAGTACTAAAATTTAGCCTCGTACCCATGCCTTCTTGTAACTTCTTCTAGAGCCTCGAAGTAAACCTCGAATCTCTATCCGATATTATAGACATGGGCACACCATGTAATCTCACTATTTCTGTCACATACAACTCAACTAACTTATCCAGTGAATAATCAACAGTACTGGAATAAAGTGAGCCGACTTCGTCAACCTATCCACAACAACCCACACAACCTCTTTCCTTTTTGGAGTCATCGGCAACCCCGTCACAAAATCCATGGTAACCCGATCTCATTTCCATTTGGGAACCATCACTGGCTGAAGCAATCCTGAAGGCACTGATGCTTAGCTTTCACCTGCTGACAAGTCAGACATTTTGCCACAAACTCTGAAATGTCCCTTTTCATACCCGGCCACTAATAAAACTTTTTCAAATCGTTGTACATTTTTGTACTGCCCGAGTGTACTGACAAATAACCACTATGCACATTATGCAAAACTTTTCAGATTAACTCTTCATCTCTTGGTACACAAATTCTATCATGGTACATCAAACAATTATCCAAACCCACTTAGAAATCAAAATCACTTCCCGATCCACACTTAGCTCTCTTAGCTTGTATCTCACTTTCATTTCTCTGAGCCTCACTAATCTGTTGGATGAATAGTGGCCTAGCTCTCAACTCGGCCAAAATAGTCCCATCATCAGATAATGCCAAACTCGTGTTCATAACTCTTAGAGCACACAAGGATTTCCTACTCAGGGCATCCGCAACCACATTTGCTTTTCCTAGGTGGTAATCAATGACTAACTCATACTCTTTCAACAACTCAAGCCACTTCCTCTGTCATAAATTCAGATCCTTTTGATCCATCAAATACTTTAAACTCTTGTGATCCGTAAAGATTCGGCACTTTTCCCCATACAAGTAATGTCGCCAAATCTTTAACGCGAAAATAATTGCAGCCAACTCCAAATTGTGAGTCAGGTAATTCTTCTCGTGCGATTTTAATTGGCTCGAGGCATAAGCGACTACTTTACCTTCTTGCATCAACACGCAATCGAGACCATTAAATGACGCATCACTATAAACCACAAACTCTTTTCCCGATTTTGGTTGAACCAAAATTGGTGCCTCTGTCAACAATGTTTTCAACCTCTTGAAACTCTGTTAACAATTTTCAGACCAATCAAAGTTTACATCCTTATGTAACAGTTTCGTCATCGGGTAGCAATCATAGAAAATCCCTTTACAAAACGTCGACAGTACCCTAGTAGTCCCAAAAAGCTTCTGACTTCTGACACGTTCCTCGGCGATTCTCGATCCACAATAGTCGAAATCTTGCTCGAATCAACTCGAATACCATCACCTAACACAATGTGTCCTAAGAATCCGACCTCTCGGAGCCAAAACTCACTCTTGCTAAACTTAGCATAGGACTGCTTATCTCTCAGAGTTTGCAAGACAATTCTCAAATGTTCTTCATGATCGTTTTCATTCCGAGAATAAATCAATATGTCGTCAATGAAGACAACCACAAACTTGTCCACATACGGTCTGAAGATACGGTTCATCAGATCCATAAAAATTGCAGGTGCATTCATTAAACCAAACGGCATGACCAGAAACTCGTAATAGCCATACCTTGTTCGAAATACAGTTTTCAACACATCTTGCTTTCTCACTCTCAGTTGATAATAACCAGACTTTAGGTCTATCTTGGAGAACACTGAAGCTCCCTTCAGTTGATAAAAAAGATCATCAATCCTTGGTAAAGGATACTTATTCTTCACCGTCACCTTGTTGAGTTGTTTATAATCTATGCACAATCTCATCGACCCATCTTTCTTCTTTACAAATAGCACCGGAGCACCCCACGGTGAGTAGCTCGGTCTCACAAAACCTTTATCCGCCAACTCTTGCAACTGAACCTTCAGTTCTTTCAACTCCACAGGTGCCATCCTATACGGAGCAATTGAAATAGGTGCCGTTCTTAGAATTAACTCAATCCCAAACTCAATCTCTCTCACTGGAGGTAATTCGGGTAACTCTTCTGAAAATACATCCAGATACTCACATACCACCGGCACTGATTCAATCTTCACCTCAGACTCTTGAGTATTTAATACAAACGCGAGATAGGACTCACATCCCTTTCTCAAGCATTTATCGGCCACTAAGGAAGAAATCATCACCGGTAGACTATCCGATCCACCTGATTCAACCCTATAACATCTTTACCCTCACATTTTAGCTCTATAAACTTACTACCACAGTTCATTAAGACACTATGTGTAGTCAACCAATCCATGCCAAGGATTAAATCAAACTCATCAAACGACAACAACATCAGGTTTGTCGAAAAACAATGACTCTCAATCATCAAAGGACAATTCTTACACACCTTGTCCACTAACACATGCTTACCTAACGGGTTTGACACCTTAACCACAATGTTTGTAGACTCAACGGTCATACTCAAACTAGATGCTAGTCTCATGCAAATATAAGAATGGGTAGACCCTGGGTCAACTAAAGCAATAACAAAGGTGTCATAGAAAGAAAAAGTACTCGATATCACATCTGGAGAGGATGCCTCTTCGCGAGCGCGAATGGCATACATCTTTGCAGGTGCCCAACCCTCTGGTCTCACAGTAGAATCTCGTGACACACCTCTGCAACTAGTTCCCCCTCTCGTGTTCTTTGGTGACCTACCCTCGTAGGTACATTGCTAGATCTTATCTCTTACTTTTCTTCCTTGTCATCCCTCTCGGGACAATTTCGGATAAAATGGGAGGGGGAACCACACTTATAACATTTTTGAAATTTACCCTAACACTCTTCAGTGTGATATCTACCACAACTTGGACACTCCAGTTTGTTCTTCGGATTGCCCACACTTTCCATCGAGGTGGCTTGGACTGTTGAACCCGAACAAGTATTGCCTTGATCTCGAGGTGAATATCCCACTGATGTAGTGGTCTGAGGATTCACCTCCTTGAATCTTTTCGATTGAGCTTGGTGTGATTTGCCCATAGGCCATTTTCTCGCATCTTGGGCCTCATTCACTACTCTCCTCTTTTCCTTACTCAGTTCTTGACCTTGCTTGCCATATCAACTAACACTACGAACTCTTTCAATTCCAAAATACCAACCAAGAGTTTTATATCCTCATTTAGTCCATCTTCGAACCTTTCACATAAAACGGTCTCCGTCGACACACATTCTTGAGCGTATTTGCTAAGCCTAACAAACTCGCGCTCATATTTTGCTACTGACATTCTTCCTTTCTTCAACTCAAGGAATTCCTTCCTTTTTGATCAGTGAATCTTTGGCTTCTATACTTTTTTCGAAACTCTTCTAGAAAGAAGTCCCACGTCACCCGCTCTCTCGGGACCACTAACATCAATTTTTCCACCAATGGTATGCTGAGTCCCTTAGTAAAGATACGCCACACTTCAAGCTCTTTTCGGGTGTACATAAAAGTTCATCAAACACCCTCATTGAGTTCTCTAGCCAGAACTCTGCCCTCTCAGGTTCATAATCTACCTTAGCTCTAAACTCCTAAGCCCTGTGTTTCCTAATCTCATCCACCGGGGGCTCCGTTACTCTCACTACTTCTATACCTTGAGGAGCCACTAGAACTGGCTGAGGTATAAGAGGAGGTGGAAGAGGTTGAGCATAAGGGTTTGCTCGAACATACTCTGATCAAGCCTTATTTCTTTGACCCTCATTCTTGGGTTCACTCTGCACAGGCGCGGTCCCTTGCCCGGGAGCCGGCGCATTACTAGCTGCGCCATTAGCAGCCGATTGATCGGGATCTATACACTATATAAAAACAAGTTTAAAATCATCAGAAGCCACCACACTATCATTATAAACTTATGGAATGTATAGCTAGACTCTTACACCCGCTACGATAGTCCTCGAACAGACTAAACCATAGCACTGATACCACTAAATGTAACACCCTTTACCCGTAATTCCTGCCAGAACAGGGCCCGAGGTGTTACTATATTAAAACCACATGGTCGCCACTTAGGATCATTGTGACTACTCTTTTAAATCACCTCAATAACCTTATTCTCTACTTACGAAGCCTCACTCAAACTCACGAGGGCTCTCGATGCCTTATCAGAAACTTTTACGATTTTTAAATTTCTCCACCTAAACAGGGACTACACGCCCGTGTAAGGTGAGACAGTCCTATGGAGGTTACCCATGCCCATACCCTCAACCCATTCATGAAAACCAAAGCATACTGCCAATGCCTCACGGCTAGGGCACACGCCCGTTCTCACTACCCGTGGTGAACACTGACTACCTTACACGGCCTAGAGTCTAAACACATGCCCGTGTGGCTAGCTCGTAGCCTATATTACTTGAAACTATTAAAGAGACATGGCCAAGGCATAGGCCCGTGAGTCTGGCCGTGTGTCACACATGGCCTAGACACATGCCCGTATGTCTATCCACATGAACAAGAACAAAGCTATGTGCTAAGCTATTCTCACCCCTCAAGTTCATACAACATATACTCATTTAACTCATCCATAAACAATTCATATTAAAACATAATCTCACATGGTTATCTACATCTTTTCATATAATAAGATAGCCAATAACCATGGCATTATACAAAATAGATTATCCATCTAAAGGCCAACACATCTTTGCAATTACAACAAAATTCACTAACTTGTCTAGCCCCTATACATGCCATATACAAAACCATTGAGTCTAATGTACCAGAGTGTGTTGATAGTGTGAATGATCTTTTGTTTGATCCACGTATTTTGAATCAACCCTTTTTCTCTATAAGATAAGGGAAAAGAAAGGGAGTAAGCTTTGAGCTTAGTAAGTTTACACATAACAATTTAAGCATTCTAGTATAAGCTAAACAAAAATTAGCATTGTACTATCAAATAAACTCACATCACAACTATGCTTATTCTTTTTATCCCTTACCACATTTCTAACACATCATGAGTCGCATACTCATAATTATTGATATGTACCCCTGCATTCAATATCACATTTACTCGTAATACATCACATTATTATTTCTCAATAACACATCCACACAGCTAATTTACTCAATAATACATCCACACAGCTAAATTCTCGGTGGTTTCGCACTTAACCCACCACAATCAAATTATAGGGTAGTATCGCATTTAGCCTACCAATAAAATAATCATAGTGGTTCCACACTTAGCCACTAGATAATATACTTAACGTTAGCATTGTACATAGCCCAGTTCATCGTCGTTAAGTATTAGGGTGGTATCGCACTTAGCCCACCATTAAGAATTATCACTACACATTCACTTGTCTATTTTACAATTCATTCATCCATTTACAATATCTACTACATCCATTCCACTTGAACCACATTGGTTCTCAATCATTCTCAGTCATGCTATACATTAACTAGCGTCAACAAATTGTAATATGAATGCATTATTTACGTATAAACTTACCACGACACTCAAAAGTATAGAGATGTGCAATTTAGTCCACCATCTTGCTCTTGCCTCGGTTTTGATTCGGGCTTCGTCTTTCTTGATCTATAATGAATAAATCAACTTATTCAATACAGACATTGACTAAATTGGCCCTTATCTCATACTTTAGAAAAATTACCATTTTTCCCTAAAACTTTATCATATTTACACTTTTGGCCCAAGGCTCGTAAAGTGATTTTCATTCAACTTTCTAGCCTTTTATGCATAGCCGAACCATTTACTCAACTAAAGCAATCATCAATTCTCACTAAATCATACATGTATGACCAATCTCAAGACTCTCACAAACTAGTCCCCACATGCATTTTTTATGGAATTCACTTAGCAAAAGATGTTTCTTCTACATCAAATTGTCATATTCTTCCATAAAACATCAAAATACATGCATGTCATACATGGGTATATTTTTTAACATCCATCTTAGCTCAATATATAGCTAAAAATAGCTTACTCATGCTACTAGGACTTCAAAAATACGAAGAATATCAAAAAATGGAGCTAGAATACACTTACTAGATAGCTTGAAAAGTTGAAGAGCCCTAACAATGGCTTCTCTCAATTTTGGTAGCTTGGAGAAGAAGATGGATGAAATTCTATCCTCTTTTCCCATTTTAATCATTTAATTGACAAATAACCAAAATGCCCTTTTTGTCAAACTTTCAAATTTTAACCCATTCATGCCCAATTTTGTCCGAAAATTAGAATTTGGGAAAATTACTATTTGAGGACCTCTAATTGATAATTCAAAACTATTTCACACAAATAGCATCTAGAATCTCACACTTTATAACTTTTGTAATTTAGTCATTTTGGAAAATTCAACCGCAATTTAATAAAATTGCTTCATGAAACTTTCACACTAACATGCAAATATGGCATAAACCTTAAAAACTCATATATGTACATTAGATTTGTGGTCTCGCACCACTAATCAGACTAGGCCCTAAATCGAGATGTTACACACACTCTTGTGCATACTTGCTGATCCTAACAAACTCGCGCTCATATTCCGCCACAGTCAATTTTCCTTTCTTCAATTCAAGGAATTCTTTCTGTTTCTGGTCCACAAACCTTTGAATTATATGCTTATTTCGTAACTCTTCCAAAAAGAAGTCCCACGTTACTCTCTCTTGGAACCACCGACGTTAACGTCTTCCACCAACAATAGGCCGAGTCCTTTAGCAATGACACGGTGCATTTCAAGCTCTCCTTAGGTGTGTAGGAGAGTTCATCAAATACTCGCATTGAGTTCTCAAGCTAGAACTCTGCCCTCTCGGGGTCATCATCTATGTTAGCTCTCAAATTCTTCCGCCCCTTGCTTTGAATCTTATCTACCAGGGGTTTGGTCATTCTCACCAAATCTATACCTTGAGGAGCCTTAGGAACTGGCTGAGGTATAAGAGGGGATGGAGGAGGTTGAGCATTAGGGTTCTCTCGTACATACTCTGTGTACCAATTACTCATCATTTGGAGAAAGGCTTCCGAGCCTCTTCTCATTGACCCATAGTCTCAGTCTACTCTCTATAGGCGCGGTCCCTTGCACGGGAGCTAGTGCATTACTAGCAGCATCATTAGCAGCCGCTCTATCAGGATCTATTTACTATATAAAGACAAAGTTCAGAATTGTCAAAAGTCACCACACTATCAATATACATTTATGCATGTATAGCTAGACTCTTACACATGCTACAGTAGTCCGAGAATCGACTAAACAATAGCTCTGATACCATTAAATGTAACACCCCTTACCCGTATTTGACGCTGGAATCGGGTACGAGGCATTACCAGACTTATCTCGCTTGAACATATAGAGTTGGACTATCAAATTTTATTCCAATTTGAAATATCTCATTCACATTCATAATCATTCTTATTATGGGCCTACGAGGCCTTAAAACATACAAATGGAGGGTTTCAAAACCCAACCTGGAACTTTTGTGCACTTAAATTTTTTTGTCTGAACAGGGGCCACACGCCCGTATGGGCAGGCCGTATGGTCACACACGCCCATGTCCCTAATTCGTATGGGATTTATTTTCAGTTTGAACCTACAGGGGTTTTTACATGACCGGACATATGCCCGTGTTGTTTACCCGTGTGCTCCACATGGTCTAAACATGCCCGTGTCCTCACTCGTGTGTAAAAACCTGGGATTCTATTTATGACGTCAGTAACCTTATAAGGGTCACACAGCCTAGGCACACGCCTGTGTGGCTAGCCCGTGGTCGACACTGACTTGCAATCTTAACATGCGAGGGACACACGGCCTAGTCACACACTGATGGGACTGACCATGTGTCACACACGGCTTAGACACACGATCGTGTACCTGCCTATGTGGACAAGAACAAAGCTATTTGCCAAGCTCTTTTTATCACCCTAACTCATGTATTCACAATCACATTCAACCATTCACTAAGTAACTCAATTTTCATAAACTAACAATAATGAGCCATCATCTATGGCTATATACAAAAGAGTTTATCTTTAAAAGAGCCAACATACACTTGGCCAAAACAACAAAAACATTTCCCCTAGTCTAGCCCCTATACATGCCATACTCAAAAATACTAATTCTAGATATATCGAGATGAGCTGATAGTGTGGGTGATCTTTCAATTAACTTCGTATCCCGAATCGGCTCTTTGGCACTATAAAACAAGGGAAAAGAAAGGGAGTAAGCTTTAAGCTTAGTAAATTTACATGTAAATAATAAACATCATAACATATGCTAATCAATAAATAGCATTATATACTAAGCAAGATCACTCCTCATTCCATAAACATACTTACTCAATTCATTTCATATTAAATTCATACTATATAGTAAGTTTAATGCTCATATTTACATTCCCTGCGCTTATTACCACAAGTCACATGAAACATTACTTAAATAATTTCTCAATGAACCATTTGAAATTAAACTTAACACTCGGTGGTTTCGCACATAGCCCACCATTAATCAATAATAGGGTGGTATCGCACATAGCCCACCATTAAGAATATTTAGGGTGGTATCCACCTAACCACCAAATGATAATATAAATGATGGTATCGCACACAGCCCATCGTGAATGAGTAGTAAGGTGGTATCGCACATAGCCTACCATTAGTCTATAATTAGACTTATACGGGAATTATCTAATATCTATTGAACTCAATCCATATCAATCATAGAATGCACCATTAATTAACAACATTGTGTACTCATAATTAATCGTTTTCACATAAACTTACCTCTATGCAAAATGTGTTAATTTGCGGTTTAATCCGTAACCTTGCCTTTTCTCCGGTAAGGTTGTTTTCATGCTCCTATTGATCTATAATAACAAAATTCACTCATTTAATCATTTTATAACTCATAATACATTAGAATTTCTACTTAGGCAAAAATGACCATTTTGCCCTTACACTTTGGCAAAATTACGATTTTGAACCTAGGCTCGTAAATCATTTTTCATCACATTTTCTCATTAAACAGGCTAGCTGAACATTTATTCCTCTTACAACTACTCACAAATCCAATTATTTCATGCATTTATTACTAAATTACAACCTTTACAACTTAATCCCATTTAGGTGTTTTCATGATAACACTTTTCACAAAAGTTGTTTCTCATCTCACTAACATTCATTTTCTTCCATAAAAACTCAGAAAACAACATAAACACTCTCATGACAAGTCCCTAAACTTGCAATCATATTGCAAATTAGTCCCCTCATTAGCTAGCTTAAGCTTTGGGGGTTCCAAAAATACAAAAATCATCAAGAAAAACCTCTAAAATCACTTACTTGCAAGAAGATAGCTTGGCTGAAAGTTTTGAGCTCTAAATCCACTAATTCTCTTCAATTTTCAGTGGAGAAGAAGAATGAATAGTAAAAGATGATATCTCATCTTTTTATCTTATTTTATTCCTTATTTTATCACCTAACTTCACCAAATTTTACCAAAAATTTAATGTCCTTGTCTCCCTAGACTCTATGGCCGACCAACACACTCTAATTGGCCTAATTGCACTTTAAGGACCTCTAATTTAATATTATATGGCTATTAGACACCTCTACCTTGCGTAATAGAACTTTTGCACTTTATGCGATTTAGTCCTTTTTCACAATTAAGCATGCAATTGTTAAAATTAAAGCACCAAAATTTTCATATAGCCATATATTTATGCCATAACACATAAAATAATACCAAAATAATTTTCTTCAACCTTGGATTAGTGGTCCTGAAACCACTGTTCTGACTAGGCCCAAAATCGGGCTGTTACATTTACGAAGGAGCAAACACAAGAATCGGAGGAAGCCACTGTAATTGATTTTCGGAGGACTGTCAAAATCATTCAGAGCTTATTCTTCCTTATATTTATTTTGTTCTTATTTATTCAACATGTTCACAAATGGTTTTAAATTTTTATCTCTAATATGGTAGCTTAATTTTGTTTAGCTAGAATGGTTACATTAATTTGACAAAGTTCATTTGATTCATGTTTATGATGTATGTGCCTCAATCATTCATGCATGTATTTCATTTATTAAAATATGATTGAATGCATTAGAATTAGTTGATCAATCCTAGTCAAATGACAATTAATAGTCGCAATAATTGAAAGATGTATGCTTAATTTAGATCCTAGCCTGATTAAATTAAAGGTTCATAATAACTCGAGAGAGCTATACTACCTTGCATAACTTTTAGATTTGTTTGGTTTAATTGTTTCAATCATAATCCATCCCTGTTACTTCACATAAATCTAAAAAACCCTTAGTTAAATATGATCATGGTAGTATGCATGTTTTTCTAAGCATAAGATTCGAAAGGACTTATAATTGGTTTTCAACTTAATAAAAGATCGAGTTTCCATGGAATACTTTCTGGGCATTTTTAAGCATGATAAAAAATGAATTAAGTTGAATATTGTAATTATTCTAGCTCATTATCCTCAAGCTACAGATAGGCTACTGGGGCTTCCACGCGGGTAGAGCTAGAAAGAATAACATAAGAAAAGACCCTTTCTAATTGCCATCACTGAAAAGCAGTACAAGTAATACACGAACACACTAAAAGGAGAAAAAGACCGAGACTAGGGAATTTCGTTTCCATGGAATACTTTTCGGGCATTTTTAAGCATGATAGAAAATGAATTAACTTGAATATTGTAATTATTCTAGCTCATTCATGTTATTATTGTTGAAATTTGTGAATTTGCTGCTAAATCATATCATCTCATTTTTTGCATTTAGATTAATTCGTTTAAATTTAGTTCATATTAATTTTACCATCACATCAAAATTATTGTGTTTTTTCACTAACTTGTAATCTTTAATTTTGCAATTATTTGATTAACATATACAATCACTATGGAGACTAACTCTTATACTTACTTATTACTTGATAGCGACTATGTATACTTGCACAAACCTACGATTACAGTCTCTGCCTCTACCAAAACCACCTACAGAGGACACATTTGGTGTGATTGTTTAACGTGGCCCTCTTGGAGGTTCAATTCAATTTATGTCTAATAGAGGTGAGACACAGATGTTGTTTTCATGGCGTGAGCACCTAGGTATGCAAAATTTCCTTATTTCCCTACTAAGGTAAACAGAGAGTGGAAATATTTTATGCCTCAAGAAGCAAATGAGCATGTTTATCATTTTGCATCATCCATATTTGTGAAGAAACCATCATTGAAGGAACTAATATTATCTTTTCAGGTGGCCTTAATTGACGCTGGTATGGTAAGTGTGGGGATCGCTGAGGGTATTAGCGTAGAAGAGGTAAGGAGGATGGTATCTGAAAATGCTCACCAATCCACTATGGGGGCTTTGGAAAGGGCTCGCGAACTACACAAGCAATTGGATGAAGAAAAAAATTGGTGGAGCAAAGTAGGAGGTTACAGGATCGCATTGCTACTGCTGAAAAAGATATTAAAAAATTGTATGGAGAGATTGTAGGTGAGCGAGCTGATAAGGTTGTTTTGGAAGTGACTATGAAAAGCATGGATAAGCAACATAAACTTGCTATGGCTAATCTGACAAAGAGTCATGAAAAGGATATGAAATCTAACTCCCTGCTACATGCTCAAGTGGTTGGCGGTCCCTTTGAGACTTGCAGGCTAAACATTGATGCTCTTAGCCACCTCATGAGAGTTCAGATGGACTTTGATATTCACTTCCCTCTAGAGTTGCTTGGGAGGAATTTTTGGAAAAGTGGAAGAATTCCAGCAGACTTTATTTTGATGATACTTCTACTGAGACCAATGTAGCTCACACTGTTAGGTGTGGAGAGGATACTAACAAATGAGTAGAGGAAGAGGAAGATGAAGAGTTCGTCAACCCCCAAGATACTAGTGCTAACTCATGACTTCCTTGCATTCATTGTATATGTTGTTTTTGTTTTGAAATGGGAAAAATCATCTTTGCCTTTTGTTGAAACTTTGTAGTGTTTGATCGTGATTTTGTTTGAGTAAACTGCATAGCTAAGTGGTCGTCGTAAATGACTTAAACAAATATGATTTAACTGGTGATTAGGAACCATAAGATTATTCATCTTAACTATGATTTGAAATCATCGTTTTTAAGTTGTAATCATGAATCAACTTAAGAAAGATTATCCAGGATCGTAAATCATTAAACTTAGGCTATGATCATAAATCAATGAGACTTAATAATATCAACTGAGATCTTGAATCAACTAATTGTTTAGAGTAGTGGCAATAAGTCAATTAACTTAAAGAAGATTGTTCATGATAGTAAATCAAATGAACTTAGGTTGTGATCGTAAATTAATGAGCCTTAATAACAATAACTATGATATTAAATCAGCTAGTTGTTTGGAGTAGCGATAGTAAGTCAACTAACTCAAGAAGATTGTTTATGATAGTAAATCAAATGAACTTAGATTGTGATCTTAAATCAACGAGCCTTAATAATATCAACTGTGACATTAAATCAGCTAGATGTTTGGAATAGCAATAGTAAATCAGCTAACTTAGAGAAAAATTTTCATAATAGTAAATCAAATGAACTTAGGCTATCAGCGAGCCTTAATAATATCAGCCATGATATTAAATTAGCGAGTTGTTTGGAGTAGCAATAGTAAATCATCTAACTTAGAGAAAAAATTTCATGATAGTAAATCAAATGAACTTAGGCTGTGATCATCAATCAGCAAGTCTTAATAATATTAGTTGTGATATTAAATTAGCGAGTTATTTAGAGTAGCAATAGTAAATCAGCTAACTCAGAGAAAATTGTTCATAATGGTAAATCAAATAAACTTAGGTTGTGATCATAAATCAATGAGCCTTAATAATATCAGCTATGATCTTAAATCAACGAGCTGTTTGGAGCAGCGATAGAAAATTAACAAACTTAGATAAGGTCGTTCATGATAAATAAACTAAATAACATTTTTAAAAAGTGTACCTTTATTGAAAAAGAGAGAAACATTCATACATAATATTTTTTCAAATGGTGTGCATTCCATGTACGAGGTAGAACAGGGTCATCCATTTTTGCTATTCTATAAGCTCTATAGCCTATTTTTTCGACAACTTTGTAAGGTCCCTCCCAATTAGGGTAATTTTTCCTTGCTGTAATGCCGGAAAACTGGCTTCAATATTTCTCAAAACTAGATCGCCCACTTGAAACTGTTTGTTTTTCACTTTAAATTTGTATCGAGCGACCTGTTGAGCTCGCGCAAAATTCCTAATTTCTGCTATCTCCCTGGTTGGCATTTTCATAAAAATGAGATGTCCTGTGGGATCGCAGGCCTATCTTAGTAGAGATTACTGCCTCTACCTCATATTCTAGTGAAAATGTTGTCTCTCTAGTTGCTGTGTGAGGAGAAGTTCGTAGAGCCCAAATAGTTCCTAATAGCTCTTCTAACCAGGCACATTTGGCCTCATAAACCTTTTTCTTTAAAGCCATCAACAATCTTATGCCACCTCAACCTCCAAATGTGGCTTAATTGCCTATTTGGTCCCTATTATTTTCTTTTAATCTATAATTAAATTTTTACCCTTTATTCAATTTAGTCCTTTTTCCTAATTACTCTAAATTAAGCTAAATTTACCTAGTAAAAACCTAATTAAGCACACTACTAGACTCATAAATATTCCTAATAAATATTTACTAATTCAGTATACTAGGACGGAGGCCCGATACTGCACTTTTTGATGCCCATGAATTTTAGGTCATTACACCCCCAACTTTAGAGCTAGTTGTAGCTCGAAAATTAATGCCTCATACTCTATAATGTTCTTTGATGCTTGGAAGCTGAAGGGTAACCCATATTGCCACTTATTCTCATCAGGGTTTATAAGGATAACACTCGTTCCTAATCTTGTCTTCGCTATTGAGCCATCAACATAAATTGTCCAGCATTTTGACTTCGTAGTTAAGCTAGTTTATCCATGTGATGAGCTAACTACTACATCTTATATAATCAATAGAAAACAATTTTAGAACCAAATGTATATTTGTAATGAAATATCATGAAGCAAAATGAGTATTTGTCAAATAAAATTCCAATAGCCACCGTGACATACTATTGTATCATTTATGTCAGTAATAGTGTTACAAGTTAAAGAGTTACTTGTACGGTCTGACGATATATGAAAAGAACAATTTAACATGAAGTCAGCTAAGATCTGAGCTTTGATTGTTATTCTCGTGGCATACTCTATTACAAATTCTACTAGCTTGATTCCCCACCTGGTCATTCTTTCTAAAGTGTCTACTCTATATAATATGTCTTTGATTGGTTGGTTTGTTATGACTATCACAGTATAGGCTTGAAAGTATGGTCGTAACTTGCGAGCTGCCACTATTAAATGAGCTTTTCTGTCTTTAAGTACCTTTGTTTGCCATTTTGCAACACTTTGCTAACATAATACACTGGAAATTGAAGAACTCATTCTACTTTGATTGAGACTGCTACCACTATTTCTTCAGAGGTTTCCAAATAAAGATAAATAGTCTCCCCCACTCGATGTGACATTAGAAGTGGTGGAGAAGTGAGATACAACTTGTGCTTTTCAAAATTAACATGGCATTTGTCTATCCAACTAAAAGAAGTTCTTAAGGCCTTAAAAAAAGGTAAGCACTTATCTACCATTCTAGAGACAAATCTATTGAGTGCGACCACCCTTCCCATTAGACATTGAATATTCTTAATACTCTTTTGGGAAGGCATATCTGGAATGGCCCGAATCTTCTTAGGGTTTACCTCTATACCTCTTTTCAAAACCATGAAGCCTAAGAATTTCCTTACTTTCACGCCAAAAACAGACTTCTCTAGATTTAACTTCATGTTATAGGCTCGCAGAACAACAAAAGTTTTAGACAAATCCCTAATATACCCCTCAAAAGTATAACTCTTTACTAACATGTCATCTATATAGACCTCAACACTACGACCAATTTGCTCTTTGAAAATCTTATTAGCCAACCTCTGATAGGTTGTACCTACATTCTTCAACTTAAAAGGCATAACTCAATAGTAGAACAAGCTTTCTTCTGTAACAAAGGTCATTTTATCCTAATCTTCTAGAGTCATGGAAATTTGATTATACCATGAGAATGCATCTATGAAGCTCATGAACTTATGGCTTAATGACACATCTATTAGTCTGTCAATTGAGGGCAAAGGGAAACTATCATTCGAGCAAGCCTTATTAAGACTAATAAAATCAATGCACATTCTCCATTTTTCATTAGCCCTTTTCACTATTACAACATTTAATATCCAGTCCAGGTGCACCATCTCCATGATAAATCCTGCTGAAAACAACTTGCCTACTTCCTATCTAATAGCCTCTACCACCTACGGAGCACCTCCTTTTCTGTTTGACTTTGGGTGAAACATTTAACCGATAAACAATCACCTAATGATCCATACTAAGCATGTTCGCCGCTCACCACGTAAAAATGTTTGAATTCTCCTTCAAGCACTGTACTCAAGTTCTCATTTTATTCTTTTGTTAATGCTGATGAGATCCTTACCACCTTACCCATTTTATCATAAAACAGTTGCAAAGTTTCTATGACTTTTGCTACTTCTGGCTTGCGAATTCTTTCCTCTCTTTTCACATCTAGACTATCCAAATATCCACCTCTGCTTGTTGCGAACTCTAACCCTATGGCTCTTGCTTACGCGTTTGCTTAACTGACAACATATGACATTGCATGGCTGTTCGTTGGTCAGATTCATGAAATCTATCCCGTTCTGGTAGGGAATTTAATCTTTATTCAAAAAGTAGCTATAACACCCTTAGCCTATATCCGTTGTCGAAATAGGTTTAAACATTTCATAATCATAGCAAAATCCATTCAAATATTTGCATATCGTACCTTATTTGAGCCATCAAGGCCTTAGAAACACATTAGAAACTATTTGGGACTAAATCAGAAACATTTAGAACTTCATGGAAGAAGATAGAAAATTTCACATTATAGGGGTTACACAGCCGTGTGGCAAGGCCGTGTAGCAAGGTCACACGGCTGAGACACACGCCCATTTATTAGGCCATGTGGACATTCGAAGTAGGGACACGAGGTCGTGTCCCAGCACGTGTCCGTGCCCATGTAACTCGCTGAGTTTGGTCACACGGCCAAGCCACATGCCCGTGTGCCAGGCCAAGTGTTAGGCCGTGTAACTGCCTAACTTGCAACCCTTTTAAACCTATAGGGGACACACGATTGTGTCGCATGTCCATGTGTCACACATGGCCGAGACACATGCCCTTGCCTTAGGCTGTGTGACAAGAAATAGGCCATTTTCAAGCCATTTCTTTCACCCAAATCAAGCTCACACCTACAAGCCATTTGCACATATCATCAAACTTCAAAACATACCTAAAACATGCATAATAGGACTAATTCAATATGGTATCAATATATACAACCAATATGCCAAAAGGCAGCTCAATCACAAATCATCAACTCAACCTAAACATAAACATAAATTAGTCATTCATAAACTATATCTTTATAACTTAATTCCATACCAACTTACCACAATGACCATATGCCAAAAATCACATTCAAACATACCAAATTGGTCATTCAAAACATAACTTCTCTTAACCATTTCAACACCAACCATCAAAGCATTAAAATACCAAAAGTTCATCAACCATAATACCACATTTACAAGCCAAACATAATGACCATTTCATTAAGCACAATTCACCTATACATGCCATTATAATCATAAACAAAACATCAGAAGCTACTGATATAGCAGCTGGATAGTGTGATAGGTCTCTGACGAGCTTCCAAACTGAACGAGCTTCTGATTATCTATAAATAATGGGAAAATGAACTATGTAAGAATATAATGCTTAGTAAGTTCGTATAAAATAAAACACAACTTACCATTTCATTAATAGCATTGAAATTTAACATGATATAATCCAACTTTTAGCTTGGCACAAGCCTAAGCACCAACACAAACATGTTAGCACACTGAACATAATTCATATGAATTTAACATGGATAACCATTATACTATAGCATGATTCAATTGGATTTATCATCCATCATAACATAACATGTTTTCCATGTAGCTCACAATTTCAATGTATTTCATTCATACATGTCTTGGTTCATATTGAACACTTACCATTTCCTTCAAATTTCATGCCCGTTGAACCGTTTAGAATATCATCAAATATGCGGGATAGCTTACACAAAGTTTTCTAAACATATAATCATAATATTTCATTCCTTTTATAATGTTGCTCACACGAGCTGTGAAATGGTTCTGCTCACACGAGCTGTGAAATGGGCCTGCTCACACGAGCTAAGTCAGAATGTAAGCTACACAATGCTGGTCACACGATCTGTGGAGTATTCATAACACATGCTAGACCTCAGCTATCGGTAGGACAGTCAAGATCAGTACCTAAAATATGGAAACCCTAATGACATGTATCCTACGAATTCCTAAGGTTCAAAAGAGGCTCGATAGTCCTAGTAACATTGTTGGATTTGCATTAATTAATTACATAACAATCCACAATTTACATACAGCTCAAAAGAAAACATTAAAACATTATACGATTACACGAACTTACCTCGACAATAAAGGCGTAGAAACAGAATTGACTAATCCAAAGCTTTATCTTTACCCCGATCTAAAGCCATACGAGGTCTATCTTAATCTAATTAAATAAATTCAATTTATTTAATATCCATTCTATTCAATTCAGTCCAAATTTCATTTTTTGCAAAAATTATACTTTTGCCCCTATTGTTTTAATTTCTTTACAACTTAGTCCTTAAGCTCATAAATTAAAATTTGTGCAATTTCATCCCTACCCAGGCTAGCCGAATTCAATATAGATCCATTGAAACTCACACAATTCATGATGTCACAATTTTTAGCATGTATTTTATGCATTTTACAAATTAATCCCTATTTGACATTTTCAACAAAATTCGCTTAACAAAAGTTGCTCATTTATCAACAAAGATGCATAAAACCTTTCTAAAATTTTAATAATTTTTTATCAAACATAAAAATCACATAAAAAAACCGAAATTTTACTTACATGCAAGAGGAATGTCTAGCTAAACTCAACAAGCTACCATGGAGGTTTTTTTCTTCTTAATTTTGGTGGAATAGTTCATTAAGGAAGATGATAGACTTTTCTTTTATTTTTTTACTTAACATATTTATCAATTTACTTAAATAACCTTATAATGTAACCTTTAAAAACACACATTTAATGTCCATATTTGTCCACTCATAATAACAGTGGTATAATTACCATTTAATTTCATAGCCATTTAGTACTTAACTTATAGAATTCTAATTTTGCACATTTGGCGATTTAGTCCTTTTCATCAAATTAAACATGCAAACGATAAAATTTCTTAACGAAATTTTTATACGACCTTGCTAACATACTATAGACATTAAAATAATAATAAAATAAATATTATCACATCGAATTTGTGGTCCCAAAACCACTATTCTAATTTCAATGAAAACGGGTTGTTACAGTAGCAATCATTATTTTAGCTATTCTCATAATAAGACGCCCAAAAATAACATTATAAGCCATTGGATGGTCTACCACAAAGAATAAAAATATTCTGTGATGGTGTGTTCACCATCTCCTAGGGTAACAGGCTGGGTAATACATCCTTTCACCTCAACTAGATGGTTCAAAAAGCCATATAAAGGGCTTGCCTTCTTTAGAGCCTGGCCTTTTAGCCCCATCTTTTAATATGCGTCCCAAGTTAAAACCTCTATGACACTTCCACTATCTACCAGAATCCTTTTAACCTCAAATTTTACTATAGTTACTGATACGACCATAGGGTCATTTCCTTCGTTATCACATATTGAATCCTTATATTCCTCACTGAACTCTACCTTCCCCTTCTCTTGCTAACACAGCCCCTTCGACGAACTGACCGACATCACACTTCTGAGATAAGCCTTCCTCTTCGTGTTATAGGTCACTCACTCTTTATCAGTACCAATACCACATGTATTGTACCTTTAATCTTCTGTTTACCCTTATCACTGCCCCGCAAACCCTGACCTAATGGTGAGGCATCTTGAACCACAAAATCTTTCAGCTCACCATTTCTAACAATCTCTTTTATAACATCTTTCAAAGAGAAGCAATCCTCGGTCTTGTTCCCCTTGTCATTGTGAAAAATACATCTGTCTCTCGAGTTGGTTATTAATTGACTGTGTCGCATAGGTAGAGGGCTAGGCAAAATGTCCAAACTCCTGACCTAATTCAGAATGCAGGTACGCAAAGCATTAAATGGGGTGTAAGCTTCAAATTTTCCATGAAGAACATACCTTGCTCGTCCTAAGGCCTCTGGAATGTCCTTGATGATTCATTTTGTGAATAGTTCTTCTATTATCCCCCACCTTGCACACACAGACTTTGAGAAAGAGGACCTTCTTGGCTACGCGCACCCCAACAACCCTTAAATTGATTGTTATCCCTCTGAAAAGTGTTACGAGTTGCTCTTTTAATCTCCTCTATCCCTGTGAACTTACGCTCCCTCTCATACAAATCTGCTAAACTTTGTGGCCTATTATTAGTAAACGAATATTGTATATGCTTATTTTGGACTCCTATAATGAAGACATCAATGACCCACTGGTCCTCCAAGTTCTTTGTGTTCAACGAGGCTACATAGAACCATTTGACATAATCCTACAATGATTATTCATCCTTCCATTTCACTGACATTAAACCCATAAGAGTTCTCATTATTGTCCTATGGGCTCGAAATCTTCCTAAAAATATTTGTCTCGACTGGGAGAAGCTTTGAGTGGAGCCATGCGGCAAAGATAAATACCAACCTTTTGAGCTTCCCTTGAGAATTTTCGAGAAACCTTTACACATCACCGTATCTGAAGCCCATATCACATTCATATAATCATTATACTGTATGAGATGTACTTTGTGATCCCTCTTACCTTCAAACATCTCTTTCACCACTTTAAACTCGGATGGTAGGCTCACAGTTGGCACTATTGGGGATAAGGGTTATTTGAACAAAACAACCAATTCTTGTCTTGTACATCAGGGTGTAATGCTCGAACATCTTTACGTAAAGCATCCATCTCATTTTGCCATGGCTTTGCATGTGCTCCCCCAGCCTTCTCCTCGATAGACATGACATGATCTTGAAGATCAGATTTATAACACCCCTTACCCGTATTCTATGCTGGCCCGAGGCATTACCGGAGTAAAACCACTTAATCACCACTTAGGCTCAACGTGACCACTCTGTTTAGCCACCACAACAACCTTATTCTCGACTTTCGAGGCCTCACTCATACACCCGAGGGTTCTCGAGACCATATTGGAAACTCTTACAATTTTAAAATTTTCTCCATCTAGATAGGGACTACACGCTTGTGTGTAGTCACGCACGCCCATATCCACGATCTGTGCACAAAACTCAACCATTCTACCAATGTCCCATGGCTAGGGCACACGCCCGTGGCTAGGGCACATGCCCGTGCTCTCCACCCGTAGTGAATACTGACTACTTTACACGACCTAGAGTCTAGACACACACCCGTGTGGCTAGCCCGTGGCCTACACGACTTGATTCTGTCAAAGAGACAAGGCCAAGTCACACGCCTGTGGGCTGGCCGTGTGTCACACATGACCTAGACACATGCCCATGTGTCTATCCACATGGACAAGAACAAAGCTATTTGCTAAGCTCTTCCTACCCCTCTAGCTCATACAACATGTATTAATTCAACTCATCCATAATCAACTCATAATGAAACATAAACTTATATGGATAACTACATCTTTTCTTATAATAAAGTAGCCAAAAACTATGGCATTATACAAAATAGATTATCCATCTATAGGCTAACACATCTTAGCCATTTACAACAAAATTCACTAACTTGTCTAGCCTCTATACATGCCATATACAAAACATTAAGTCTATTGTACCAAAGTGTGCTGATAGTGTGGGCGATCTTCCGATTAATCCACATATCTCGAATCAACCCTCTTTCTCTATAAGACAAGGGAAAAGAAAGGGAGTAACTTTAAGCTCAGTAAGTTTACACATAAACAATTAAGCATTCTAGTATAAGCTAAACAACAATTAGCATTATATTACCAAATAAATTCACATCCATAACTATGCTTACTCTTTCTATCCCTTACCACATTTCCAACACCTCATGAGTCACATACTCATAATCATTGACATGCACCACTGCACTCAGTATCAAATTTACTCAATATACGACACATCATCATTTCTCAATAATACATCCACACAGCTAATTTACTCACTAGCACATCCACACAGCTAATTTCTAGGTGGTTTCGCACTTAGCCCACCACAATCAATTTATAGGGTAGTATCGCACTTAGCCTACCAACTAAGGTAATCATAGTGGTTTCGCACATAGCCCACTAGACAATATAGTTAACAATAGCATCGCACACAGCCCAGCTCATCATTGTTAAGTATTAGGGTGTCGCACTTAGCCCACCATCAAGTATTATCACTACACATCCACATATCTACTTACTCATTCATTCATTCACAATATCTACCACATTCATTCCACTTGAACCACATAGGTTCTCAATCATTCTCAATCATGCTACACACTAGCTAGCATTAACAATGTGTAAATATAAATGCATTGTTTACGCATAAACTTACCTTGGTACTCAAAAGTATGGAGATGTGCAATTTAGTCTACCACCTTACTCTTGCCTCGATTTTGATCCGGGCTTTGTCTTTCTTGATCTATAATGATAAATTGATCCGTTCAATACACACATTTACTAAATTGACCTTTATCTCATACTTTAGAAAAATTACCATTTTGCCCCTAATTTTTCTCATATTTACACTTTTGTCCCAAGGCTCGTAAAGTTATTTTCATTTAACTTTCTAGCCTTTCATGCTTAGCCGAATCATTTACTCAACTAAAGCAATCATCAATTCTCACTAAATCACACGTGTATGACCAAACTCAAGATTTTCACAAACTAGTCCTTACATGCATTTTTCATGGAATTCACTTAGCAAAAGATGTTTCTACTACATCAAGCTTTTATATTCTTCCATAAAATATCAAAATACATGCATGTCATACATGAGTACATTTTTGAACATCCATCTTAGCTCAACATATAGCTAAAAATAGCTTACTCATGCTATTAGGACTTCAAAAATATGAAGAATATCAAAAACGGGGCTAGGATGCACTTACTAGCAAGCTTGAAAAATTGAAGAACCCTAACAATGGCTCCTTGAAATTTTTGACAGCTTGGAGAAGAAGATGAATGAATTTTGTCATCTTTTCCCCCTTTTTAATCATTTAATTGACAAATGACTAAAATACCCTTCTTACTTAACTTTCTAATGTCATCCACTAATGCCCATTTTTGTCCAAAAATTAGAAATTGGGAAAATTACTATTTAAGGACCTCTAATTGATAATCCAAAGCTATTTCACACAAATAGCTTCTAGAATCTCACATTTTGCAACTTTTGCAATTTAGTCCTTTTGGACAATTCAACCGCAATTTAACAAAATTGCTTCATGAAACTTTCACACTTACATGCAAACATAGTATAAACTTCAAAACTCATACTTATACCTCAGATTTGTGGTCTCGCACCACTATTCTGACAAGACCCTAAATCGAGATGTTACAACTCTCCCCCCTTTAGAGATTTTCGCTCCGAAAATCTTACCAGTAAAGAGGTTTGGATGTTGCTCTCTCATGGTTTCTTCCAGTTCCCACGTAACCTCTTCCACACCGTGTTTCTACCATAACACTTTCACTAGGACTATACTCTTATTCCTCAACTGTTTCACCTCTCGAGCCAAGATCTTAATCGGCTCCTCATCATAAGACATATCCGGTCTTATCTCAATTTCTATCAAAGGAATCACATGTGAAGGATCGGAGTAATACCATCGCAACATCGACACATGGAACACATCATGTATCTTTTCCAACTCTACCAGCAAAGCCAACTGGTAAGCTACTGCCCAACTCCATCAGTAATCTCATATGGCCCTATGAATCTTGGACTCAATTTCCCTTTTCGTCCAAAGCACATGATTTTCTTTCATGAGGACACTTTCAAAAACACTTTGTCGCCCACTTCAAACTCAATTTCTTTTCTTTTTAGATCCGCGTACGACTTCGGTCGGTCTGAAATAGCTTTCAGACTATCACGGATCACTTTCACTTTTTCCTCGGTCTCTTTTACTAGATCAACCCCATGAATTCACTTTTCACTAAGCTCGGTCCAATAC
This sequence comes from Gossypium rotundifolium, assembly GCA_025506655.1. NCBI lineage: Eukaryota > Viridiplantae > Streptophyta > Magnoliopsida > Malvales > Malvaceae > Gossypium > Gossypium rotundifolium. The sequence continues at coordinate 61,035,503 of CP106729.1, read as the reverse complement.
AATGGAGTCTGACACTTACGACCATACAAGGCCTCATACGGTGCCATCCGTATACTCGACTGATAACTATTGTTGTAGGCAAATTAAACCAAAGGTAGATATCTCTTCCAACTACCTTCGAATTCTAACACGCAGCATCAGAGCATATCTTCAAGAACTTGAATCACTCTTTCAGACTGACCATCAGTTTGTGGATGGAACGCAGTACTGAATTTTAACCTCATACCCAAGGCTTCCTGTAACTTCTTCCAAAACCTCGAAGTAAACCTTGGATCTCTATCCGATATTATAGACACAGGCAAACTATGTAACCTCACTATCTCTGCAACATACAATTCGGCTAACTTATCCAGTGAATAATCAAAGCATACTAGAATAAAATGAGCCGACTTTGTCAATCTATCCACAACAGCCCACACAACATCTTTCTTTTTTGGAGTCATAGGTAACCCCGTCACAAAATCCATGGTAATCCGATCCCACTTCCATTCGGGTACCATCACTGGCTGAAGCAATCCCAAAGGCACTTGATGCTCAACTTTTACTTGTTGACAAATCAGACACCTTGCCACAAACTCAGAGATGTCTCTCTTTATACCCGGCCACCAATAAAACTTTCTCAAGTCATTGTACATTTTCGTACTACCCGGGTGTGCTGACAAATAACCACTATGCGCCTCATGCAAAACCTTTCGGATCAACTCTTCATCTCTGGGTACACAAATTTGGTCATGGTACAACAAACCACCATTCGAACCAACTCAAAAATCAGAATCACTTTTCGATCCGTATTAGCTCTCTTACCTTGCATTTCACTTTCATTTCTTTGAGCCTCACATATCTGTTGAACAAATAGTGGCTTAGCTCTCAACTCTGCCAAAATAGCACCATTATCAAACAATGCTAAACTCGTGCTCATAACTCTTAAAGCATACAAGGATTTCCTACTTAGGGCATCCACAACCACGTTAGCTTTTCCTGGGTGGTAATCAATGACTAACTCATAGTCTTTCAACACCTTAAGCCATAGCCTCTTTCGCAAATTCAAATACTTTTGATCCATTAAATACCTCAAAATCTTATGATCCGTAAAGATTTGGCACTTTTCACCTATAAGTAATGTCACCAAATCTTTAACGGGAAAACAATCGTAGCCAACTCCAAATCATGAGTCAGATAATTCTTCTCGTGCGATTTTAATTGCCTCGAGGCGTAAGCAACTACCTTACCCTCTTGCATTAACACGCAACCAAGACCTATTTAACGACGCGTCACTGTAAGCCACCAACTCTTTCCCCAATTCTAGTTGAACCAAAATCGGTGCCTCAGTTAACAATGCTTTCAACCTCTCGAAGCTCTATTGACATGTCTCAGTCCAATCAAACTTGACATCCTTATGCAACAATTTCATCATCGGGGTAGCAATCACAGAGAACCCCTTTACGAAACTTCTGTAATATCTCGCTAATCCCAAGAAGCTTCTGATTTCTGACACATTCTTCAGCTGTTTCCAATCCACAATAGCCGATATCTTACTCGGGTCAACTCTAATACCATCACCCGACACAACGTGTCCAAGGAATCCAACCTCTATGAGCCAAAACTCACTTTTGCTAAACTTAGCATACAACTGCTTATCTCTTAAAGTTTGTAAAATAATTCTCAAATGTTCTGCATGATCACTCTCATCCCGAGAATAGATCAATATGTTGTTAATAAAGACAACTACAAACTTGTCCACATACGGTCGAAAGACACGGTTCATCAAATCCATAAAAATCGTAGGTGCATTCGTTAAACCAAACGGCATGACCAGAAACTCATAATGGCCATATCTCATCCGAAATGCAGTTTTCAACATATCTTGCTTTTTCACTCTTATCTGATAATAGCCAGACCTCAGGTTTATCTTGGAGAACAATATAGCTCCTTTCAGTTGATCAAATAGATCATCTATCCTTGGTAAAGGATACTTATTCTTCACCGTCACTTTGTTGAGTTGTCTATAGTCTATACACAACCTCATCGACCCATCTTTCTTTTTCACAAATAGACCGGAGCACCCTATGAGGAGTAGCTCGATCTTGCAAAACCCTTATCTGTCAACTCTTGCAACTGAACCTTCAGTTCTTTCAACTCTAAAGGTGCCATCCTATACGGAGCAATTGAAATAGGTGCCGTTCCTGAAACTAACTCAATCCCAAACTGGACCTCTCTCACTAGAGGTAATCCGGGTAACTTATCCGGAATACATCCGAATACTCGCATAATACTGGCACTGTTTCAATCTTTACATCAACTCCTTGAATATTCCACACAACAACGAGATAGGACTCACATCCTTTTCTCAAGTATTTTTCGGCCACTAGGGAAGAAATCATCACTGGTAGACTATCCGATCCACCTGATTCAACCCGAATAACATCTCCAATCACACACTTCAATTCAATAAACTTGCTACCACAATTCACTAAGACACTATGTGTAGTCAACCAATCCATACTAAAGATTAAATCAAACTCATCAAACGGCAACAACATAAGGTTTGCTGGAAAACAATGACCTCTAATTGTCAAAGGACAATTCTTACACACCTTGTCCACTAACATATGTTTACCTAACGGGTTTGACACCTTAACCTCATTGTCCGTAGACTCAACAGTCATACTCAAACTAGATGCCAATCTTATGTAAATATAAGAGTGAGTAAACCCTGAATCAATTAAAGTAATTATAAAGGTGTCATAGAGAGAAAAAGTACCCGTTATCACATTTACGGAGGATGCCTCATCATGAGCGTGAATGACATATGTCCTCGCAGGTGCCCGACCCTCCGGTCTCACAGTAGAGTCTCTGGACGCACCTCTACAACTATTCTCACCTCTCGGGTTCCTTGGTGGTCTACCCCTTGCAGACACATTGCTAGATCTTATCTCTTGCTTCTCTTCCTTGTCATCCCCCTAAGGGTAATTTTGGATAAAATGGTCGGGAGAACCACACTTATAACAATTCCAAGTATTTCCCAACACTCTCCAGTATGATATCTACCATAACTTGGACACTCCGGTTTATTCTTCGGATTGTCCACACATTCCATCGAGGTAGCTTGAACTCTCGAACCCGAACGAGTATTGCCCAAGTCTCGATGTGAATATCCCACTAGTACTGTCATCGAGGATTCACTTCCTTGGATCTTTTCAACTAGGCTTGATACGATTTGCCCATCGGCCTTTTTTTCACATCTCGGGCTTCCCTCATAGCCCTTCTCTTTTCTTTACTGAATTCCTCGGCCTTACCTGCCCTCTCAACCAACACAACAAACTCTTTCAACTCCAAAATACCAACTAGGAGTTTGATATCTTTATTTAGTCCGTCTTTGAACCTTTTACATAAAACGGTCTCCATTGACACACATTCTTGAGTGTATTTGCTAAGCCTAACAAACTCACGCTAATATTCCGCTACCGTCATTCTTCCTTGCTTCAACTCAAGGAATTCCTTCCGTTTTTGGTTAGTAAACCGCTGACTTATATACTTCTTCCGAACTCTTCTAGAAAGAAGTCCCACGTCACCCGCTCATTCGGGACCATATGACGTCAATGTCTTCCACCAATTGTATGCTGAGTCCCTCAACAAAGATACGGTACACTTCAAGCTCTCTTCAAGTGTACATGAGAATTCATCAAATACTCTCATCGAGTTCTCTAACCAGAACTCCCCTCTCAGGGTTATCATCTACCTTAGTTCTAAACTCCTCAGCCCCGTGTTTCCTAATCTTATCCATCGAGGGTTTTGATATCCTCACTACATCAATACCTTGAGGAGCCACTGGAATTGGCTGAGGTATAGGAGGAGGCAGAGGAGGTTGTCCATTTGGGTTCGCTCGAACATAGTCCGAGTACCAATTACTCATCATCTGGAGAAAGGCTTCCCGAACCTCTTCCTCTTGACCCATAGCCTTGGGTCCACTTTGAACAGGCACGATCCCTTGCGCAGGAGTCGGTGCATTACTAGCTGCTTCATCAGCAGTCGATGGATCATGATCTATATACTATATAAAACAATATTTAAAATCATCAGAAACCACCACACTATCATTGTACACTTATGGCATTTATAGCTAGACTCTTACACCCGTTACGGTAGTCTTAGAACCGACTAAACCATAGCTCTGATACCACTAAATGTAACAACCCTTACCCGTATTCTACGCTGGAATCATGCCGAGGCATTACCAGAGTAAAACCACTAAATCACCACTTAGGCTCAACGTGACCACTCTCTTTAGCCATTACAACAACCTCATTCTTGACTTTTGAGGCCTCACTCATACACACGAGGGCTCTCGAGACCATATCAGAAACTCTTACCATTTTAAAATTTTCTCCATCTAGACATGGACTACACGCCCGTGTCAGATTACACATGCCCGTGTGTAGTCACGCATGCCCATATCCATGATTCGTGCACAAAACTCAACCATTCTGCCAATGTCCCACAACTAGGGCACACGTCCGGGCTCTCCACCCATGGTGAATACTGACTACTTTACACGGCCTAGAGTCTAGATACACGCCTATATGGCTAGTCCTTGGCCTACACTACTTGATTTATTATATAAATTTTAAGACTTTCAGACCAACGATCAAGTTTTTGGCGCCGTTGCCGGGAAACTAAAATATTAGGAATACTAAATTTTTTATTACTTTAGCCATATTTTTTTTCAATTTACATTTATTTTTATTTTAAATTTAACTTTGCTAATTTTTCTTTTATTTGTTCCTGGCAGGTACCTCTAGTTTATGACTAGAAGGAACCCAACAGGACCCTTAATTTACGACAGTGATATTGAAGGTATTGTTCGCAGAAATCGTAGAGAAATAAGGCGAAGATTAAATTACATAGAAGAAGAGCAAGAAGACGAAACCAATACTATCAAAGAGATGGTTGATAACAATCCACTACCTCCTGTAGTTGCAGGAAACCCGGTGAATCAAAATTCTGCTCCTCGTACTATGTATGTTTATGCTAAACCTAGTTTAACAGGAACTGAATCAAGTATTGTTAGGCCTACTATTGCTGCTAATAATTTTGAACTGAAACCTAACACTACTCAAATGATTCAACAATTTGTTAAACTTGATGGTTTGCAGGATGAAGACCCAAATACTTATTTAGCAAATTTTCTAGAATTTTGTGACACCTTCAAAATAAATGATGCCATCTATCTTCGGTTATTTCCCTTTTCTTTGAGGAATAAAGCCAAACAGTGGTTGAACTCTCTTCCACGAGGGTCAATCACTACATGGGACCAAATAATCGAAAATTTTTTATTAGAATATTTTTTGCCGGCCAAAACGGCTAAGTTGAGGAATGATATCTCTTTTTTTGTGCAGATGGATCTAGAAACACTATATGATGCATGGGAGAGATACAAGGATTTGTTGAGAAGGTGTCCTCACCATAGGTTACCTTTGTGGCTTCAGGTTCAAACCTTCTACAACGGTGTACACCCCTCGACTAGGCAATTAATTGATTCAGCCGCCGGTGGAACCTTGAATAACAAAACACCTGAGGCTGCCTACAAATTCATCTAAGAGATGTCATTGAATAACTATCAGTGGCAAGTCATAAGGACAAGGCCAACAAAAACCACCAGTGTTTTCAACCTCGACGCAGTGACCATGCTATCAAATCAGGTAGATATGTTAAATAAAAAGATTGATGGTTTATGTGGTTCTTCGCAGGTACATCCAGTTATGTAGTGCGATATGAATGGAGGAGGGATGAGCAATACAGAATATACACCTTACAACCCGAGCGCTGAAAACGAGCAAGTTCACTATATGGGTAACAATTTTAAAGCTCAAAATAACCCTTATAGTAATACTTATAATCCAGGTTGGAGGAACCACCCCAATTTCTCATGGGGTGATCAAGGAAATTAGAGACAACAACCCCTCCAAACTTCCAACAACAGCTCTACCCACAGGAAAAGAAGCCGAACCTTGAAGATATGCTAGAAAAATTCATTTCAGCGTCAGAAATTCATTTTTAGAATACCGAAACGACGTTGAATAATCAGCAAACATTAATTCAAGAGCTTAAAAATCAACTAGGACAGCTGACCAAGTTATTTTTGAAAGGCAACCAAGTCGTTTACCTAATAATATTGAACCTAAACCACAAAAGCAAGTGAAGGCAGTAACATTAAGGAGTGGGAAAGAATTGGTTGAAGCAGAAAAAAAGGTACCACAAGAAACTAATAAGGAGAAAAGTGAGGAAATCGAGAATGTAACACCGGTACGTGAAGAATTTAAGCAATCGATCCCATATTTAGAAAAGTTGAAGAAAGATCGCTTAGACGCAAATACGGTAAATTTCTTAAACTTTTTAAATAGTTACATATTAACTTACCTTTTGTTGAGGCTATTTCGAAGATACCATCGTATGCAAAATTTCTAAAAGATCTTATAACAAATAAAAGGAAGTTTGAAGAGATATCAACAGTGGAACTTAATGAAGAATGTTCAGCCATCCTCCAAAATAAGCTACCAACCAAATTGAAAGATCTAGGAAGTTTCACTATTCCTTGTTTAATTGGTAGTTTAAATATAAAGAAAGCACTAGATGATCTAGGTGCCAATATTAATTTAATACCTTATAAAATGTTTAAGCAACTTGGTCTTGGGGAACTAAAACCCACTAGGATGAGTATTTAGTTAGCTGACAGATCTATTAAATATCCTAGGGGAATTATTGAAGATATTCTGGTAAAATTTGATAAATTTATATTCCCTGTTGACTTTGTTGTGCTTGACATGGATGAGGACGTTGAGGTACCTTTAATTTTAGGGTGCCTCTTTTTAGCTACCGCTAGGGCTGTTATTGATGTAGGTGATAGTAAACTTGCGCTAAAGGTAGGCGACGAGGAAATTATTTTTCAAATTTACGATGCTATGCGATATTCTAGAGAACAAGATGATTCATGTTATTTTGTTGATACCATTGATCACTTTATCCAAGATTCTTTGCAAAAAATCATACATGACGACACGATGGAACTGTGTCTTACCCAATGTGAGGGGGTAGATGATGATACCGATGAGTTGAATTCTAATACATCTTCCTTTAGACAAAAGAAAGAAAAGGGCATTAAAATCAATGACAAACTAAAACAAAAACCCTCTATTGATGAACAACTGAAACTAGAATTAAAACTGTAACACCCCTTACCTGTATCTGACACCGGGATAGGGTACAAGGCATTATCGGACTTATTCACAAGATAACATTCAAAACCGATACATAAATTTCCACTCAAATTTAAAACTTTTCAAAATTATTCATATCGTCCCTAGAACGAACCTACGAGGCCCAAAACATGCATCGAAAGTGATTCGGGACTAAACTGAGAACTTTGGAAACTTTTGGAGAACTTAGAAAATTTTTCATGAAAAAACACGCCCGTGTAGGCCTAGGGACACACTCATGTATCCCTGAAGCATGCCGTGTCTTCCACCCGTGGTCGACACTGACTAAATTCCCACGGCCATGGCACGCCCGTGGCCCTGACCCATGTATAAAACCTTAGCATTCTGACTTCTCCACACATTCTATACACACGCCCGTATACTCCAACCGTGTGGTGATTTAAATCTTAAGTGCAAGGTGCAGACTTCACAAGGCCTGGGTGCACGCCCATGTGCTAGTCGTGCCTCCCACACGGCCTAGACCCACGCCCGTGGGTCTACTTATATGGTCAATTGGTAGGCTATATACCAAGCCATTTCCACCCTAGAATGTATACATACATACTTCCATTCAAAAACATTACAACTCCTATTCCATAAGTAAGTCTAAGGACCCATTCCAGCATACAAAATAATTAAAGGGATAAACACTTCATAAATTTCATCTTCATTAAGCAAAAGAATTTCCCAAGAATTTGCCTAATTCATAAGGCCATTTACAAATAACTTTTACAAACTTATAGCCAACACTTTGACAAACAATTACAACTTAACAAAATACTCAAGTCCTATACATGCCATATTCAAAATACGTCTAAAATTGTTATACCAAAGTGTTGTCGATAACGTGATTTATGAACTCCTGCTTCCACGATCCTCAAGTTACTTTGTCAATACGATAAGAAAGAAGGGAAATGAAAAAGGGGTAAGCATAAAGCTTAGTAAGTTGCATGGAAATAAATAGCAATAATAATGCTCATAAAAGAATCCATCCACGATATTAGCTAACCGTACACAAGTCAAGGTTTCTTGACAATACTCACTTCTAGTTGCCCTTATCTAACACATTCCATGCCATGTATCGAAACTTACTCCTCGTGACTCATTCACAAGTACCTGTATTCACTCCTTTACATGACTTAAATATCATTCACATTTCTACTTCTAAATTCATCTATTTATCCCACCACTCACAAGGGATAGCCAAATACATGCATTTATCATCACTACTATAAGTATAAAGCCATTGCCACATCCTCAAGGTGGTCTTACATGGAGTCTCCCCTAGATGCCAATGCCATGTCCCAGACATGGTCTTATATGGAATTACCTCTAGGTGCCAATGCCATATCTTGGATATGGTCCTATATGGAATTACTTCTCTTGTATTGATGCCATATCCCAGATATGGTCTTATACGATTTCCATATTCATTACCGAAGCTATATCCCAGATATGGTCATATACGGGATTACCACTTATGTATCGTTGCCATATCCCGGATATGGTCTTATACGAGATTTCAACTCGGTGTCGAGGCCATGTCCCGGACATGGTCTTATACGGGACCTTATCAATTTCATATCTCAATGATGTTATTTCTCTAATCAATATGGCCCATTAAGACTTCAACATCTCATTCATTAATAAAATGACAAGCATTTCTCAACATGCTAATAAAAATGTTGTTTAATTCACATACAACTTACCTCGATTTTGAAATGAGCTAACTCGTCGGTTTAGTCCAGGACTTTGTTCTTTCCCCGATCAAGGCGGGTCATCGGTTCTTCTTGCTCTATAATAGTAATTTAGCTCTTTTTAATCATTATATTAATAAAAGCATTTCGAAAATCATATTTAGGTAAAATTATTATTTTGCCCCTAGACCTTGGGTAAAATGACCATTTTGCCCTTAAGCTCAGAAATTAATTCTAATCACATTTCTACCTTCAAAAAGCCTAGGTGAAAATTTAGTACTCTTATAGTAATCATCAAAACTCAACATTTCACATAATTACTACAATTTTGTAACCTTTTCATTAAGGTCCAAATTAGGTGTTTCTAAGACAACACATTTCACAAAAGTTGTTCATCTAACAACTAAGACTCAACTTCTTCCATAAAAATGCAGCAAATAACTAAGATAGTTCTCATGGTAGAACTCTAAAATTTTCACAATATTGCACAATAGTCCTTTCATTTGAAAGCTTAAGCTTTGGGGGTTTCAAAAGTACAACTATTTTAAAGAAAAGGTCACTAGAACACTTACTTGAATGGATGAGAACTTGTTGAAATTTTTGAAGCTTTCTACCCCTTATTTACTGCTTAATTTCGGTGGAAGAGATGTGCAAGAAAGATGGATATCATATTTTCTTTATTTTATTACTATTAGTTAAATTAGCCACCAACTATCAACAACTTTGACCAATTTAAACACAATTTGTCTCTTATGGCTGGCCATGCTATCTCTAGGGGTCTAATTGCCTTTTAAAGACCTCCAATTAATAATCTATGGCTATTTGGCACCTTTAGCTAATAGAATGGGACTTTTACTCTTTATGCGATTTAGTCCTTTTCACGATTAAACAAGAAATTGCTAAAATTAAAGTACCAAAATTTTCATGCATCTGAACTATCATGTTCTAACTCACAATATAACATGAAAATAAATTTCTCAAATCTCAGATTAATGATCCCGAGATCACTATTTCGACTAGCCCCTAAATCGGGTCGTTACAAAAATAGTTGCCAAATCACTTAGAATATGCATTCCTCGGGGATAATTCTACGCTACCAGTAATCATCTCTTCAGAACTGGAACCCGAAGCGAAAGACGAGTTGCTAAAGGTACTAAGGGAACATAAAAAAGCCATAGCTTGGAAAATTTTTGACATTGAAGGAATAAGTCCATTGTTTTGCACCCACAAAATTTTAATGGAAGATGAGTATAAACCATGTGTACAACCTCAAAGATGATTGAATCCCAACGTGAAAGAAGTTGGTAAAGCTGAGGTAATTAAACTTATAGATGCTGGAATTATTTATCCTATTTCTAACAGTACTTGAGTAAGTCCTGTGCAGGTCGTTCTAAAGAAAGGAGGCATGACTATTGTAACCAACGAAAAGAATGAATTGATTCCTACAAGAACATTCACAGGTTGGATAGTCTGTATTGACTATAGAAAGTTGAATGACGCCACCAGAAAAGATCACTTCCCTTTGCCCTTTATTGATAAGATGTTAGAAAGATTATCTGGGCATATGTACTACTGCTTCCTAGACGAACTCTCTGGCTACTTCCAAATCCCAATAGCCCGTGAGGATCAAGAAAAGACAACATTTACATGTCCATACGGTAAGTTTGTTTATCGTAGAATGCCTTTTGGATTATGTAATGCTCCTGCTACTTTTCAGCACTGCATGCTGGCCATCTTTGATGAACTTGTAGAAGACATTATGGAGGTATTTATGGATGACTTTTCGGTATTTGGTAATTCTTTCCATATTTGCCTTAAAAACCTAAAATGAGTTCTAATGATATGTAAGGAAACGAACCTCGTACTAAATTGGGAAAAGTGTCACTTTGTGGTTCAAGAGAGGATTGTTTTAGGACATAAAATTTCTAGTAAAGGGATTGAGGTTGATAAAGCAAAGGTTGAAACTATAGAAAAATTACCTCCTCCTAGTTCAGTTAAGGCTATTCGAAGCTTTTTAGGACATGTTGGATTTTATCGAAGATTTATTAAGGATTTTTCTAAAATAGCTAAGCATTTAACAAAACTACTAGAAAAGGATGTGCCTTTCGATTTTGATTAGGAATGTTTAGATGCATTTAACACCCTTAAAATAAATCAATAAATGCCCCAATAATAATTTCACCTGATTGGAACTTACCCTTTGAACTAATGTGTGATGCGAGTGATTTTACAATAGGTGCAGTTTTGGGACAGCAGAGAGACAAACATTTTCAGCCAATTTATTATGCTAGCAAAACATTGACGGTCGCACAAGAAAACTACACCACCACAAAAAAAGAATTACTAGCTGTGGTTTTTGCATTTGACAAATTTAGATAGTATTTGATATTAACTAAACCTCTCGTTTACATTGACCATTCAGCTCTCCGTTATCTTTTAACTAAATATGATGCAAAACATCGACTCATAAGATGGATTTTACTCTCACAGGAATTTGATTTGGAAATTCAAGATAAGAAAGGAGTTGAAAATCTTGCAGCAGATCATCTTTCTAGGCTTGAAAATCCACACATTAAAGAAATAGATGAGAGTGAGATAAATGACTCGTTTCCTAAAGAGTAACTATTCACTATATCTAACTCCAAAGTACTCTGGTTCGCAGACATTGCAAATTACTTAACTGCTAACATCTTACCAAAAAGGTTAACACATCATCAAAAGAAATGATTCTTTGCTGATGCAAAAATTATTTTGGGAAGATCCTTTTCTTTTTCGTATATGTGCAGATCAAGTAATTCGGAAATGTGTTACAAAAGCAGAAGCAAGCAAAATCTTAGAACGTTTCCATTCAAGACCTTCAAGAGGACATTACAGCTGGATCAGGCAGCATACAAAATGCTCGAATCAGGTTTTTATTGGCCTACCTTGTTCAAAGACGCTAACAGGTATGTTGCTTCATGCGATAGATGTCAGAGAACAGGTAATATCTTTAAACGCGATGAAATGCCCCAAACATACATGCTATCATGCGAAATTTTTGATGTATGGTGTATTAATTTTATGGGCCCATTCCCTAGCTCATTTGGGAATAAATACATCTTAGTAGCAGTAGACTATATGTCAAAATGGGTGGAAGCTCAAGCTTTACCCACTAATGATGCCAGAATGGTAGTGAAATTTCTTAAGAAACTCTTCTCTCGATTTGGAACACCTAGAGCAATTATTAGTGATAGGGGTACTCAATTTTGTAATACTCAATTTGACAAGGTCTTAAAGAAATATGGAGTACACCACAAAACAGCTACCCTTTATCACCCTCAAACCAGTGGACAAGTGGAAGTAGCAAATCGAGAGCTTAAGCATATTCTAGAGAAAACAGTTGAATCAAACAGGAAAGATTGGGCATTAAAAGTAGACAATGCTTTATGGGCCTATAGAACAGCGTTTAAAACTCCTATAGGAACATTCCCATACAAACTTGTCTATGAAAAAAGTTGTCGTCTACCATTTGAGTTAGAGCACAAAGCTTTTTGGGCTATAAAATTCTTAAATCACGATCTTAAAACTGTAGGTGAGAAGAGGATGATGCAGTTCAACGAGCTAGATGAATGGTAAGCTAATGCCTATAGGAACTCACGACTATATAAGGAGGCAACAAAGTGACACCATGATGCTCATTTAAAGCAACTGAAGCAATTCAAAGTAGGAGACTTAGTCCTGCTATACAATTCAAGGCTCAAATTGTTTCCTAGAAAGCTGAAATCAAGATGGTCAGGTCCATTCGTAATCAAAACTATTTTTTCCTATGGCACAATCGAGGTAACTCATCCAACTCATGGCACATTCAAGGTAAATGGTCAGCAACTGAAAATTTATAATGGTGAAGATTTTAGGGATATGAGAGAAGAGCTTTGGCTCTGTAAACCTTTATTTAGGAATGAAAATAGGGTAAGTCTAGCTTAAGACTTTAAATGAACGCTTCTCGGGAGGCAACCCGAGCACTAACTCAATAAATTATTTTATTTTTATTCCCATTCATGTTTTAGGTACAAATTTATCCACCACATGGCCTTGCACACGGGCGTGGCTGTAGCCGTGTGGACACTACGACTAGGAATTTCGGCGCGGCAAAAATTGTGCGAACTAAGGACGAAAACTTTCCCAAAACACGAGCTACGATAAAACACCATGGCCATGTGATGCGACCATGGTCGAAACTGTCAAAGTCACACGGGCGTGTAACACACCCATGTCATAAGGCCGTGGGAATACCGCGGGCGTGGGCAAGAGTAACAGGTGTTCCTTTGGACAAAGATCGATACTGTTAAAATGACATGGGCATGTGACACACCCATGCCTAGAAACCGTGGCCAAACCTGTCGATGTAACACAGCCGTGGGCAAGAATGACACGAGCATGGAAGAAATGAAGGAAGATTGACACGGCCGTGTAAGACAACACGCCCACAGCACACAGGCATGGGACGCAAAGCAGGCACGCGAAAGCCCTAATTTTCAAAACACACGGGCTAAAAATGATTCACACGGGCGTAGGACACGCCAGTATGCCCCTATTTATATATAAACCCCTCACTATTCATCATCTTTTCCCCTAAATCCTTCTCCCCTACTAAATCCGACCACCATCATCAACACCCCTTGATTCCCTTCCTTTTTCCCTTACTTTATACACAGTCCACGCCCGTGTGAGAACAACACACCCGCGTGTCACCACCATGCCCGTGCTCCGACCACTGCCTCAACTGCGCCACTTTCCTCAACAACTCTACCGGTCACCTTTCCTTTTCCCCATTTTTGTTTCATTCATCTTTATTTATTATCATTATGATTTTATTTAGTTAAATAGTCATTTTATCTTTATTTCTTACCCTCATTATTAGATTGTTAGTTTATCATCTAGTTCTTGTTAAGTAAATAGCGAACAATATTTATGTTGATTCTTTAAGAATAAAATGTTATTCTTCATGGCATTAGGATAGGACAATATATGTCTTGGATGGTAATAATACTTGAATTGTTGAATATCTTTTATCTTTAAGTACGTAATGACTCCCCCATGCGGGCGAAAAATCATTGTTCCCACGTCTAAAAAAGGAAGGGACACGGTGCAACCTCTTCAACCGCCTCCGCCGAAATATGCCACCCATTCCTATAGCTTCCTCCGGGAGCGCAAAAGGATCTCTATTAGATACAACGCACACGGCCTCTCAGCGTAAGAAGATGTATTGATTGGACCGCCCTAGAGTAGGTTCAGTTAGCCGACGCGGTTCGAGCCTTACTATTTACAGATCCGTGGGGGAAATTCTTCGAGATCATCGAGCCCACATACCTAGAGCTCACTCTGGAGCTCTGTTCTACTTTTCACCTTCAGACGGTAAAGACCAACTTCGACGACTCTGGCACCATCCAATTTCGCCTCGGAAGTGTTTTTCATGAGATGAGTGTCCCATAGTTCGGAGCCACTTTGGGACTCTATACTGACGAATTCATGGAGGATGATGATTTCGAAGAACTTACCCGCTACATCCATGCTCTCCTTCTGGCTGTTGGAATGACCTAGTCCCTGCCTCGGCCAGATATGACCCTAGTCGATCCAAGGCGATAGCTCTCACTCCTCCCTTGAGGTACTTACACGCCATCTTAGCTCATACACTGACAGGTAGGCGAGAGAGCATCGAATCATAAACACTTACGACGCCTATTTCTTATGGTGCATGGAAAACGGACACGTCTTTGACCTAGCCTATTTCATAGCTCATGCCATTCAACATCAGATAGAACAACATAGGAGAGGGGTCATCTCTATGGGTCCATACATTACACGCTTGGCTCGATATTTCGGACTCCTTAACACAGCCGCTCAGACCTCCTCACTCACACTGATAGGACAGATGTCCCCACAGGGCATCCAGACAATGTTACACATGAGGATAATCAAGCGTCATCGTGGGACCAATCCTCTCCAATATTGACTAGCTCATGCCACCGAGGGGGAGGATCATAAGGACATTACTGATGATGTCCCCCACCACACGAGGCACCACCAACTAGCCATCGCCTAGTTCATGTGGAAACTTCTCTTTCAAACATATCTGAGCGCCTAACACGATTTGAATAGCAATGCTTCCAGTGCTTCGACCACATCGACACCACTCTCCACCAGATATGTCAGCACCTTCACATTTCATCGCCGCCCCTACCTCGCAACCCAGCGATGACGAGGACCTTTAAGTCCTTTTATTTTCTTTATTTTTCATTTTTAATATTTATTTTTCATTTTTATGTTTTTTTAGTTTATTTTTGTCTTTAATTAAACTTTTTATCTTTCTTGTTTAAAACTTTTATTAGTACAGTTTAATTTCTTTTATCGCTGGCTGCCTAACTCTCGAGTATCTCTAACAACATCCATTAAATAGTACTCCCTAAAAATTTAACTGATGACTTCGCAGTTTAAAAAGGTTTAATGTACCACTCCAGCAACGAACATATCACCGGAGTATTCACCACCACATTCACCTATGCCTAGTCATCATCATTGATCATCCTCCAAGGATTTTATCCAAAATTCAGGAAGTTTCACTTCTCTCCATAACTTATGATTTTCTTACTATATTGTGAATATCTATCTTTGTACATTGAGGGCAATGTACATCTTAAGTGTGGGGGTGAATTTCAAAATTTCCTAACTTTTTGCATTATTCTTAAATCCCTGAATGATATCTTGTCTTACGTAATTTTCTCATATTACTAATTAGAATGAAACTTCTGTTGATTTATGATTTTTATTGATATGTTTTGGATTAAGTCATAGTTAATTGTGCATTGATGATTTAAACTTTAAGATACTAGAGAATCAAGCATGATAAGTCTATTTTCAAAATTAAAAATTTGCTAGGTTGTTGACCTAAATTTGAATATTACCTTGAAGTTTGAAATTTGCAAAGTTGATATCAGAAACCCATAATTTTTGTGAGATTTTGAGCCTTTTAGAGCATATATTCTTTTCTTGCTCACTTTTTTTATTATGAGTGTGTACACCAATATTGATTTGTTATTCTAGAACTTGCTTCGATTATACATGTCAAGACCACATTATTGATTTGATATACTAAGAGGATAAAGGCACTTAGGATTTAACCCACTTACTCCACTAAAAGCCTACCCTCACAATTAACCCTTAGTAAACCCCGTTGATCCTAACAACCCTTTCTTTGATTTACCCTCAACATTAACCAAAAACTTTTTGTTAATATCCCGTTAATTTTCTTGACTCCCTTTTTATCGAGATTTGATTCTGAGCAGTTGCCTAACTAAGTTCTATAGTTCTTTCTTATTAATGTAAATATTGTTCTTAAAAAAAATCGAATTATATTCATTATTAGTTCTATAATTAAGTGAGCTTATACATTTAAATTCCATATTTAGAAGAAGAAGCTCGTATTATTAGTATTACAAGTTTTCAATTGATGTAATTATTCAGGATTAGTTCATTTTCTAGTTAGGTAAATTATTAATTCAATCTCGATTTTAACCCTTTAATTTAGCCTTTATCCACACCTTTAACCTAAGCCCCGTTACAACCCTTTTTTAAAGACCTTTTGATCTGTGTATCGTTTTATTTTATAGTGGTGGAGATTTGATTTTCATGCAAGCCTATGGGATTAACTTTTCATGTTGACTATTGAGTGCTTGATTTTGAACCTTAAACACTTTGAGTGATTTGAGTGAATCTTTAGTGAGGATGTCAACTCTTGTTGATTTTGAATTAAAGGTGATTATTTAGGTAAGGGAAAACACCTATATTTTCATGCTATAAAAATTATGACTTTGATTGTTTGAATCTTTAGGACCCTTCTACTTAAATTATCAATGTATGAATTACCTTTGAATTATGATGAAACACTATTGATGATTTTTTTTTGAATTAAGGAAGTTCATTTTAATTGTGAGTTGAGAATTTTGTTTGAGAACAAGCAAATGCTTAAGTGTGGGGGTATTTGATAAACCGTAATATATACATATTTTAATCCCACATTTAGCATACTTTTGGATGATTTATTACCTGAATTGTGGAATTTGGTGCTCCTAATCCTTTAATTTCATGTTTTATACTTACGAGAGCACCGGAGGATGAAAAGAAAAAGAAATGGGCCAAAAACGGAGAAAATGGGCCAAAGTACGAAATGTACACGGCCTGGGCCCAAGCCACACAGTCGTGCCTCTTAAGCAGACCCGAACACGGCTTGGACTCAATTTACACGGGCGTGCCACACGGGCATGTCCCTGACATGACCTGTTTTAATTCTATTGGGAATAGGGTACTTAGAGGCAAAGAAAGACATTCCAAAAGCTTATATAAACACCCTAGAGGCCAACCTTCAAAGGGCGATTCAGGTAGGCCAATAAGCCAAGCCAGAGAGGCCGAATTGTGGGATTTACTCGAAGAAAGCCAGTTGATTCATCTCAAGAAGCCGGAGTCATACTCAAGACGAAAAATCTTCCCTTCAAATTTCCTTCAGGGGGTTTTAGGGTTTTTCTTATGTTTTGTTTTATATTTTCTTCTGAGATGTATTCTTTTATGATTATGAACTAAACCCCTCAAATACCCGAGGGGGATGAAACCTAAGACGAATCTTGTTATTTTTTTCTGAACTATATGATAAATACTTGATTTGTTCTTAATTATGTGTTCTTAATTCTTGTTTTGATATTTCAGGATATTAATTCAAGTATTGATGTGCTTAGGTAGTAGAGGAATATTTCCTGTTTAAGAGTAGATCTAGCATAATTAAGCAGAGTTGATCGTAACCCTAGAGATAGGATGACGAAAATCTGCCAGATTAGGGTCAAACCTAATATGGGAGTCCATAGATCGAGTTAATGCAATTCTAGGGGTTTTAATTAGAAAGAGATTTCAATTAATCAACTTAGGGTTAGACATTAGTAGCCTCGAGAGAGGTATTAATATAAATTAGGGAATCCTACGAATCAAGTCAAATGAATAAATCGTCTAGTTCAGAGTTAAATAACAAGTGAAGTCTAGGTGGATTCTTCCTCGGGTATTGTCTTAATCAATTGGTTTTTCCCAAAAGTATTTTCCTCAATTCATTCTCTGTGTCTTAGCATCTTTAGCCTAGTAGTTAGTTAATTTTAGATTAAATAGCAATTCCCTTATTTCTTAGGCTAAATAATAAAAAGAAAGTTAATATTAGTACTTTTGGTTCCCTTGGGTTCGACATTCCGGTCTTGCCACTAAACTATACTACTGTTCGATAGGTGCGCTTGCTTCAATCATTGTCACAGTTGGTTTCTAGGCTCGATCATTTATTATATAAATTTTAATACTTTCAGACCAACGATCATTAAGTATTAGGGTGGTATCGCACTTAGCCCACCATCAAGTATTATCACTACACATCCACATATCTACTTACTCATTCATTCATTCATAATATCTACCACATTCATTCCACTTGAACCACATAGATTCTCAATCATTCTCAATCATGCTACACACTAGCTAGCATTAATACTGTGTAAATATAAATGTATTGTTTACGCATAAGCTTACCTCAGTACTCAAAAGTATGAAGATGTGCAATTTAGTCGACCATCTTGCTCTTGCCTCGGTTTCGATCCGGGCTTTTTCTTTCTTGATCTATAATGATTATTCAATCCGTTCAATACACACATTGACTAAATTGACCTTTATCTCATACTTAAGAAAATTACTAGTTTGCTTCTAATCTTTCTCATATTTACATTTTTGCCCCAAGGCTCTTAAAGTGATTTTCACTCAACTTTCTAGCCTTTCATGCTTAGCTGAATCATTTACTCAACTAAAACAATCATCAATTCTCACTAAATCACACATGTATGACCAAACTCAAGATTTTCACAAACTAGTCCCTACATGCATTTGTCATGGAATTCACTCAGCAAAAGATGTTTCTACTACATCAAGCTTTCATTTTCTTCCATAAAACATCAAAATACATGCATGTTATACATGGGTACATTTTTGAACATCCATCGTATCTCAACATATAGCTAAAAATAGCTTACTCCTGCTACTAGGACTTAAAAAATACAAAGAATATTAAAAACGGGGCTAGGATGCACTTACTAGAAAGCTTGAAAAATTGAAGAACCCTAAAAATGGATCTTTGAAATTTTCAACAGCTTGGAGAAGAAGATGGATGAATTTTGTTATCTTTTCCCCCTTTTTAATCATTTAATTGACAAATGACTAAAATGCCCTTCTCACTAAACTTTCCAATGTTATCCGCTAATGCCCATTTTTGTCCAAAAATTAGAAATTGGGAAAATTACTATTTAAGGACCTCTAATTGATAATCCAAAGCTATTTCACACAAATAGCTTCTAGAATCTCACATTTTGCAACTTTTGCAATTTAGTCCTTTTAGACAATTCAACCGCAATTTAACAAAATTGCTTCATGAAACTTTCACACTTACATGCAAACATAGTATAAACTTCAAAATTTATACTTATACCTCAAATTTGTGGTCTCGCACCACTATTATGACTAGACCCTAAATCGAGAAATTACAAGATTGGTCAAACTGCATCTTTCTTCTCAGTTCTTCATTCTGTCTTAGCAGCTCCTGTTGAAATAATTGTTTCTATTCAAACCTGGTACTCTGTTGAGTCATCTGTTCTTTCATCATCCTTATTTGCTCCTACAATCCAAATAGTTGTTGCGACGATGCCCCTTGATAAGAGGGAAGCGACGATGCCCCCTGATTAAAGAGAAAACACGGTCCTTGACAAGAGGGAGGATTTAGATTGAAAAAATTAGATGCACCTGACTGGCTTGAGTTGCTCAGATTTTCTGGTCAATTAGCAAACCAGCCAGCAAAACGGTCTATTTCACGGGGTTGATTACCAGTGTCAGAACCTTCTGCTTAGTCAGATGGGAAGTTGTTGGGGAAATTCTCATTAGGGTGAGTCATCTTGGTTTTCTGATTATCTGAAGATCGAAAGTCTGTCCACGCTTACCGCATCAAATTGTTTAGTGTTTTTGTATGTCTCAAAAAGAGTTAAAATATCTATTTATATGATACGGTTATTGTTCACGGATGTAATGTTGTAAGTAGGTCCCCATGTATGCCAACACGTACCCTGCTCTGGGATTAATACGTGTTCCCTAAGTATGGGTTTGTCTGCATGGTGGCATGAACCTACATCATGCGAGCTCATGAAAGAACGCGAACACCTTACGTGCGAACTCAATGTGCGAACCACGTAGGCTACAAGTCGAGACTCAATCGAGTAACCACGTAGCAGGTCAGTAATGATGAACACCATAATAACTATATTAATATCTAATATTGTATATTAAATTTGTTTAAAATGAACTACTGTTGCATGTGTACGTGTTTTTTCTTTTGAGAAATAAAAAAAAAAAAAAGTTTTAGGTTTACAATTTTGAATGGGGGAGACCTAAATGATGATATAACTCGTGGGATAATTGATAAAGAATATTTTCATTTTTGATGACCTTTGCAAATAAATGATGTGATATGGGGGCAGTTCGGTTGCGGACAAAATGGTTATTTTGTTTTTGGAGTTGACTTGGCACGTGATGGGGTGATTAGACTTTTGCACCCCAGCTTTGGTTTAAACTTTCAACGGTTGCGGCGGTTAGTGCTTTAGTCATGCAGCAGAATTAATTAATTTAATTTCCCTCAAATTTTAAACATATCATTCGAATTTGTTCTCTTTTTGTTTTTGCCTTATCTAAAATTTCCAAGTCGTCACGAGGGCTAGTTCTTTGAAAAGAATAAAAGGACTTTGAAACCCCCAAGTGGGGAGTTTTCATACCAACCTACTTACCACCCATTAATCCATTGGATTTTAAATGGTAATTCTCTTAAAACCAGTCTCATTTATTTCTATCAAATAAAAAAAATAAGAATTATGTTCATATATAGTAGGTGGATGCATTATTTTATTTTATATTCTTTTATATACATAAATTTAACAAATTCAATTAATCATAATAAGTTATCAAATCAAATCAATTAATTTATCATGCGTTATTAAATTCAAGTAATTAGTTTATAAATTTATGATTTTTAAATTCATAGTAGCATATTTAATTAGCAAGTTTAATAGTTTATTAAATTGATATTTTAATTTTACTCATCTAAGATTATTTTTATTTAATAAAAATGATTAATAGATTTTCTTTCAGTTGAAATTTAAATATTTTATTAAGATAATATTTTAATAAAAATTATTTTTATTTAATAAGTTATAATTAATAGACTTACTTTTATGAAATAACTATAATTTTACTTAACATTTTTACAATAATTTGTTATAGATGTGAAAACTGTTATAAAAGTTAAAATAAAGTATAAAACCAATTCTACTTAAAATTTACTATTATAGCGAAATGCTATTATAACAAATGACTATAATAAAGAGAGTTGGATGCAGTTTCATTTGTTAAAATTTTGGTTTGCTTTGATTATTCTATGTTTTGGTTTGTTTTGATTAATATTAATTTATATTGGTGTATAACAACTAGTACAAATATTAATAATTTAAATCAACCTTTTTTTGAAGGTTAGTTTAAATCAACTTTAACTTTTATTAAATTAAAATTAAAATGTAATTATTAAATTTATATATGATTTCAAGAATATAAATAATCATATATCAAAACACATTATTAATTATCTTGACTTGAATAGAGAGGTAATTAAAATTTTTGTCGGACATCCGTTTGATATGGATTCAAATAGTATTATTGCCATCCTCTATCCCTAATATTGTATCAAAAAGACATGGTACTAATTTTGCTTCGAATATTACCATCTTTTCTACTAAAAGAAAAAGCAACATTTTCCATTAGGTTGGATGCTCTAACAAGGAAAATGAAAGAACAAAATTGAGCAATTGAAATGGTATAGAAGCATATTGTAATGCTATAAATCTCTATCAACCAGATATTGTTGGGTGATTTCATTTACATTACTTCAAATTTTGTGGTGTTACCTGTTAGATATGTAAGTAGCAAATTAATGGCGAAAATGTTTTAAGATATATAAAACTTTAATATTATACGTCACGTAAGCTAATTCAAATCATCGTCATCATAAAGCTGCTGTCTTAGGAACCAAATATTCTCTTCATTCCATACACTCTCCATCGAATCTCCACCGTCCGTCGCCTCAATTTCAACCCCACCCCATGTTCCCGCTATTGTATTCCCTGAACCCGACCCATTTTGTAATTTATTCGGGTATTTTGAATTGGTCAGGTCTGAAACGGAAGAGACTTGGGCGTCCAGGGAATCTGATGAAGTGCCTGATAACTCGGGCAAGAGACTTGGGTCAACTCGGACCGAACCGATCGTATCTGCGACGGTGGTGGTGGTGGAGGAGGATTGTTGAGTCGAGTGGGATCCGGATGAAGCGCAGATTTGTTCGACCAGACGAGGGATCCAAACGTACCGCATGGCGTCCCTGAATTGCTTGCTGTTAACGTCGCATTTAAGCTGTTTCGCCTGTTTTTGGACTCTGGTTCTCCAATAGTTCTTTATCTCATTGTCTGTCCTTCCAGGCAAGTGTTGTGCAATTTTAGACCATCTTCATGATCAAAACCAGATCCAAGTTAGCACAAAAAACCCATTCATATTTGAAAATTTAAGGAATGATGAAAGCAAAATTGGGGTTTTTAAGTAAAAAACACAAACCTGTTGCCCCATCGAGAATGGAGTTGAAGAATCAATAGCTGTTCCTGGAGACTAATGTTCCCACGTCTCACTTCCGGTCTCAAATAGTTCAGCCATCTTAATCTACAGCTTTTGCCGGTTCTTTTCAAACCTGGACCAATTCGTTTCGTTTCATTTTCAGTATCAGAAAAAAAGAAATCATGTACAGAAGAGATGCATAGAAGGCTTAAAATTCTTGGGTTTTATACCTGATAAGCGAGCAACCGAGTTCCAGCGACCTTCCCCATGGATATTAACATAAGCTTTAAGCGTGAAGTCTTCTTCTTCAGTCCATGGACCTTTCTTTACGTCCATATCTTCTTCACTTTGTGGGGTTTCAGATATGAAACCAGTCTCGTAAACATCCATTTCTGAGCTGAAAAGAAACAGGCTTTCTTTTTTTTTCCGATGAAGAAACCAAAAAGGGTAGAGAGGGTTTGATTTGTGAGTTTGGGTTGATTCGAGCAAAGGGCATTCATTTATATAGGGGGAGTTTGGACTGACTACCAAAAGTAAACAATGATTTTTTTATTTTTATTTTTTGATGAAGAGGAGAAAAAAGGGGCACGTGTGTGATGAAAAAGTAGAAATTGCAACGACCCATTTGTGAATTTTCTATTTGGGGTTTGACTGTCTGACTTTTCCATGTCTTATGTTTTGGCCTCGTACACGCACAATTGGACAAAATGTTTGAATATGAACTATGAAGACCAAACACTGTCCTACGAGGATAAAAAAGGTAGTTTCTTTTTTTTCAAAACGAGGACAAGTTGTGTGCTGTTTTATTATTACATAGATCCAATATTTTCAACGTGTTCTGCTGTGGTTGCAACATGTGAAGATGATGAAACTGGTCAATGCTTGGATCAAAATTTTTACTATTTGTGACCGACCATGTAATGCTATTTTTCCTCCTCCTCTGTATCTAAAACTAGAAGTAGATCTTCTCTTTCTTGTGGGGTTTTAAACTACCATTTCATCAACAGTTAAAAGAGCATATGGCGCTGATAACATAAAAATTGACCCATTTTAAGATTTTATTTTGTTTAAACTCGTGACCTTAGATTCATGCGCAATCAGGATACCATTTGAATTATGTGGTATTCTGGTTGCCCTTCAATCTTTAACCATCATCAATCCATACTACTTTTCATGCACTCTTATTTTTAACTAGTTATGAATTTCCACTACATGTCAAGTGGTGATTCTCACTCGTCAACAATTTGGAGGTATTTTTAGAATTTTTTTAAGAGTCAAGGGACAAATTTTTAATTGTGTTGTTAGGTTTTAGATTCAAGAAAAAGAAAGAGAGTTTGGTGAGCAGAGGAAAGTCAATTTGGTAGCTGTTGCAGATTGTGACTCATTGATGTAATTTCATTCTTTTTCTGCAAATGGTGTGCTGACAAAAATTGTTTTGGTTTAGAATATAGAATTATGTGAAGAAACCCAATTTAGCAATCAATGTAGTGAGGAAGTTTGGTGTGATTAAAACAGATATAATTCCCACCAAGTCAATCAAATTTCTCTTTCAACTACATGTATCTGTTATACTGATTTATGTTGTAAAATTTATTACAATAAGTTTAGGAGAATACATATTTCTAATTCCTTTTCTTTTTTCATTCTATGATTTAAAAACAAAAATACATAATGAATTCATTGTTTTTAAGTGCCTAGAAGTTAAAGAAACCTGGGCAATAAAATTTTGATAAAATCTGTTTGCAGCTCAGACAACTTACACCAAGCTAAATGCTGACTGTAGTGTAGATGAAAAACGAGAAGCAATGGTCCTAGAGGCAAACGCCTGAATCTTGTTCTTGGCATCTGAATTTATTATAAAGAGGAAAAAAGAAAATCTTGTAAGATAATAGAAATGATATAAACTGTAGCTGAGAATTGGCTTCACAGGTTCAGGTTAAATTAAGGTTAAGGGATTAAAGATCCCACCAATCCACTCAAAGCTAAATTTGTGTGGATTTCAAGTCAATTAGCATGAAGTCTAAGGTTCGATAACTATATTTGAAAACCCTTCTTCCTTCCGATCCCATTTTGTATATAAAAAAAATCAGCTCACCTTCAATCCAAATGAACAAATAAGCCAATAAAACCCAACTTTAACCAAATCCATGATTTAAGGTGATCTTAGTATCATTTTAGGCTTGCATTTCTATTTACAAGTTTGCTCCAAGCCTGTGTAGTATAAGATCTAGATTTTGAACGGGCCGATGAAGCCACAGTTAGAGTGGTAAAGTTGTTGTTCGTTGGCATCATAGACCTGGGTTCGAGTCTTGGGTCACCCATACGCTCCTCTCCTTGGTTTGTAATGATCAAAAAAAAAAAAAAAAAAAATGCCTTAGCTCAACCTAGTCTCTATGTGTATGAGCCAGTGAGAGCAAATTAATAACCTTAACCTCTACCTTACGTAGTCTTGGTCTCTTGGACTGGCAAAGCTGGGCAGACCCATTCATGCACTCAGGGCTGTTAGACAGCTAGAGATAACTATAGTTTATAATGGTTTGCATTCAAACAATAACACAAATGGTTGGATGGCATGTTGTAGGTTATTTCATTAACAAAAAACTTTGACTAGATAGTCTGCAAGAGCCTTGCAAAATCCACCTAAACCAAGCTAATGACATGGACTGCCATGGTGTGTGATCTAAAACTATCACCCTTTAGCTTGTTTTTCGACACGATTTATCGTCCAACAAGGATTACTATAAATCTGAAACGGCGGAAGCTCATACCTTTACGACATTTGGTGAATCCGATGATGTTGGCAATGGCAAGGCTCAAACAAACTCCCACAACTAGGAGATAATCAACTTCAAGTCTTACCAACGAAAATATCCCAAAGACGGTCCAAGCAACTGCCTGAATAGAAAAAAAAAGACAAGAGAAAGTAAGAAATGTTAAAACTTGAAAGCATATCAAAGTGAAAGCATTGCAAATTCATCAGCAAGTCACTTCCAATCCATTGTCGCAATAATTACTTACATTAAGATACAATGTCCACCAAAATAACCAAGAATCCTTTTGGTTAATACGAGCTAAGGACTGCATAGAGGGGGAGGGGGAGGGGGTAAAAAACAATGTCAAACAATGGAATTTGCGAATGAAGAGATAGGGGTAACCAAAATGTAAAGGACAAACCTCGTGGTCAAGGCACTCAAATCTCCATATGCTCTCACCTTGCTCATTTATTTCATTCCACCACCTAAGCCCCACCAATATACGGCCGCTAACATTCTTGACCACCCAAAAATCAAGTGCAGCAAGCACGACGGTGATCACAAAGATGATAACAAAACTATCCGCAAACAGCGTTGAAAGCATGTAAAATGCCAAAGCCGAGGCCTGTCCAAAAAGACACTGTACATCAACGAGGGGGAAATGAAATCATGCAATTCTCGAAAACAGATTATCACATCAATCACCTTGAAGAGGACGTGAAAAAAGCACGTTTTGGGATTGGCATAGTTTTCTTCTACGGGCTGTCATGTAATAGATGAAAAACATATACGTAAATAACAAGAAACCCAAATCTAAAATGTTATGATCTGAGAAATTAGATGGCATGAAAGTCTTTTTAAGTTTGGGTTTAGGGGGTGAATTTTACCTGGCTTAGATCCATGAATGAGATGAATATTCAAATGTAAACTGTAATAGTCCTTTTCTTTTGTATGGATTAAAGACGAATTCAGAGATTTTGATAGAACAAGTTTGTAGGGAAGGGGGGTGGGTCTGTGCTTTGGCTCATTTCACTCCTACAAAATTTCCCTCGTTCTCGCACGAAACGTTGTTTATTTTTCAACAAAATGGACCTTTTTCGGGGTGCTGGGGGGGCATATGGGTTTGAGACAGTCAGTTTGTCCATTGGACTGAGTCGAGTAGCGATTTAGATAGCGCGAATTTGGTTCTAAATTGGGTCTAACTTTTTGACACCAGATTAATGCAGGCCTGCCTATGTTCCGTAAGGATGGGGCTTTTACTAATCAGCTTTGCATTAAATTATACAGAGTTCAGTTCAGGTATAAATCGAATCATCATCATAACAGTTTAACTTATAATTTGGGGCTTCTTTTTCTTTCGGCAAATAACTTAATTATTTCGTGGATGAGATCTTGGGTTTAATAATAATAGAGGTTAAAGTTCAAAATTTTAGTATTTGTGAGTTTGGTCCATATTTATGCTATTGAGTGTGTCATATTGATATTTCGGTCTAGATTTATTTCGTTGAATTTTCGGTTTGACTTTTATAAATGAATTTGGGTTCAATTATTTGTAAATATTCGTATGATACGATTAGTGTAATTGGTGCACTTCAATTACTTGCATCAATTTTTATAAGCAGCATTCTAAAAGTCACCTAATAATTGAGATTGAGTGTATTTATTTATAATTACATATGTGCGGCATGTTTGAGTAATCATTATAATTAGTGGATCTCACAGAATTAAGTGCAGTTGGAGCACCCTAATTACATTATACAATTCTTACACCACGCTTGGCTCGATGTAATGGAATAGAGCTGTAATGGAATAGAGCTGTAATAAGCAATTCAACTGTTTGGTTGAATGAAATGGAATAAACTATAATAGAATTCTTGTGTTTGGTTGAATGGAATGATGTTGTAATAGCATAAGGAAAAGAACTAAAATGACCGAATACCCTTAGTAGAATTTTTTAGGTAGATGATTATTGTTATTGTTATTAAATTTTAATAAAGTTATTATTGAAAATAATTTAATAAAATAATAAATAATTTAATCATATTTTAACATAATTATTATTAAATTAATTTAATAAAAATATAATTTAATAACATGCTTAATATAATTATTATTATATGAATTAAAAATCAAAATATATAATACTATAAAATATATATAATCTATTTTTTATTTTTAAACTGCAATACATATATGTGTTAAAATATCATTCTTGAAACAAATAGTTTATTACTCTAAAAAAAAAAAAGAAGTAATTAATTAACTTGAGAATTATATTTCACATCCAAGCATAATATTCATATATTAACAAAAAGTTACATGATTTCATTAGTTTATATGTCATAATCCATATGTTTTAAAATTTTACAACATAAAAAGTTACAACATTATAATGACATTCTATCATGTCATTATACCATCCAAATATTACAAATACAAAAGATACCAAAATATAATATATACTTTTACTTAATATCTTTTACTTAATAATAATATATAATTTAATAATATACTTATATAATAAGTAAATATACATGTATTTTACAAATGTATGTATATTAGTATCACACATGTCACCATATGTACCATACATTTGTATTAATCTAATTTATTCATCACATAATATCAATTTAATAATAATAAATACATTAAATATTTACTTAAACAAAAGTAAATGCATACATGTATTACAAATGTATGTACAATATTTATTACACATGTATTTTATTTTTACCATACACTTTTCTTTCTTTTATTTATTTAATAATAATTAATATAATTAATTTAAAACCTTAAACATAAAAAATCCAATAATTAAGATTTTATCTAAGTTTGTCACCACATCTATAGAAATTGGCTTAATTGTCATTTTGGTCCTTTTATTTTATTTTAATCTACAACTAAACTTATGCACTTTATTCAATTTAATCCTTTTCTCCTAATTATCCTTAATTTAAGCTAATTCACTTTATTAAACTTTAATTAACAGTCACTTCTTAAATATTATTAATAGATATTTACATATCCATTTTTCAAAGAACGGAGACTAGAAAATACACTTTTTCGATGACCGTAAAATTCGGTCATTAGAATTATAACACATGATGAATCAAAGGAAAATAAATTATCATTCAACAAGTCTAGTACGATACAAAAAATAATTCAAATACCACCAAAGTTTCATAAACTAGATACATGAAATAACATAAACAACGTAACATTTACTATTTTTACCCTAAACCTAACTAATTTCTAGATGCTTGCCATTCATTGAACATTTGGTTGGCTAGTTCCATCCTCCAAGTAGCCCATGCATCCGATGGATGAATATTTACGATATTCGCTTCATCATCATCTATCACATTACTAGGTAATCTTTCTTCCAACTCCGCTTCAATAGGATCAATACTCATATAAGTTCTAATAAAATTATGGAGCAAACAACATGCAATAATGATTCTATTGTGCACCCTCACAGGATAGAATGATGGACTCCTAAGTATTCCCCATCTAAGTTTTAATAACCCAAAACATCTTTCAATAACATTACGCGCTGAAGCATGTTTCATATTGAAAAATTCTTCTGGAGTACTTGGCTGGTAACCCTGACGCCACTCATTCAAATGATATCTTTGTCCTCTAAATGGTGCAAGAAATCCCTCACAATTTGTGTATCTATCATCAACTAGATAATAACAACCTATAAAAAAGAAAATATTTGTCATGGTTAATTTCCCACAAAAGTATGATCTTAAAAATTAATTCAAATTCCTATAATTTTACACTTTACCATGCAGAACTTTTAGCCCATGCATCTCGAAGAACTCGTCCATCAGCAACAGAACCTTCCCAACCAGGAAGAACATAAACAAAATGCATATCAGGTGTACAAACAAAACATAAAGAATCGAGTAGAATAGAATCGAACAGAGCAGAACAAAGCAAAACTAAACAATGATGTGTGTTATGTAGATGTTGTATTTTTTGAACAGATCAAAATGTAGATTTATCAGAAAACATCCTACCCAAAATCTGTTACACACAAAATAGAGTTCCCACAGAACTCATTCAACCAAATCACACCAACAGATATCTATGGGCGGTGCCACCAGTATTTTGCAATTAAAACTGCCAGATCAGATACATGTAGTCAAGCCACTATAGGAGAGTTAAACTGTCAGAACAAAATTGTGTATAAACCACCAGATAATGTAGATCATTAAATAGCCAGAAACTTCCTCCTTTCATATCAACCCAAGTCTCGTGCAATGTGTCATGACATGCATATGCAGAATCAGAGTAATGAGCATGTAAGTCATGTTATCTCTTTGTAATAGAATCAGTAAATATGGGGGTCCATGTATTGTAAAACAGACTTGTCAAACCTCAACAGACCATATCAGATTTGTCATGAAGTCACATGCATGGTTATAAATCATAATTACTAACAATCAGTCTAGCATGTTCAGATATCGTACATTTCTTGTCAATAGAGTAGCGCAGAGGCCTACCAACAAACTTAACAGAAAACAAATCATATCTGGATAATTCGCACATATCAAATAGTAGCACATTATGTTTTGATAAATCTTATTCACTTACATTCAAACATAGCAGACATATGTATGGATCACAAATAGTTCATGGTCAGGCATCAGATAGTCCTCATGCAATCAAATTTAGATCATAAATACATTGTAGAGGTCAGTGCTTGTGTTGGGCAACAAGCACGACCTTAAAAAAAAGATTCAGACCCTATTTATATGCCATACGGTCTGGACACACACCCATGTCCCTGGCCGTGTGGTTCTAAATCACAAACAGTGAGTTACACGACCTAGACACATGCCTATATGAACCCTACACTAACATGGCCACACACGACCTGGACACACACTCGTGTGCCTTAACCATGTGGCTCCAATTTGATGAATAATGAGTTACACGACCACCCACATGGTCATGTGGCTCACATAGCCTGGGCACATGCCCATGTCCCTGGCCAAGTGGCGTCGACAGCCACATTTTTCGGTGATCGAAATTCGCATAAATTAATGTTTTTGGTATGCACCTGATACGTATTCGATGTAGAAACAACCAGGATAACCTCTCGTCCCCTAAAATGACATTACCACAACAAATCAAACAACTTATTCAAAACAATCCTTAAAACTAGCATTCAAACCCAAAATGAGGTTGAAGAACTTTGATACGAAGTCTCAAATGAAAACTAACGCTTACCCTCGCATGAAATCAAAAATAAAAACTTAGAATGTTGAAAGAACGTTACTCTTGAGAACTTCATCTTACAAAGACTTACATAATTCAGTATCCATTTCAAACGAAAAGAACTAAACGTAACTTCTACCATCATCAAACTCAAACAAATAAACTTGACAAAGGGCACTTACAGTTCGATTGAAGCTTAATCGCACAAAGGAACTTGACATAACAAATACAGAAGGATTCAACGACATAATAATAGAGTAAAAGAAAGAACGAAAAAATTCTATTGAACGGAGAGGAACAAAGAAAAAAAAAGAAAAATAGAAGGAGAAGAGAACCTTTTGAATATCCCTTTGGAAGTTAATTAACTTGTTTCCTTTAAAAATCAAACAAAATAGCTAAATTACAAAATGGTGTAAAATATTTCCCCATTGCGTACACAAAGACTCAAACACAAGACCAAAGGACATATAGATGCTTAACCATTAAACAAGCAAGCTCATTCTTATCATTAATTGATTGGAATTAGAACTTATGCCAGACGATCAAGAATAAAAGTTTGATAAAAATAACAAAATTTCAAGGAACAGGGTTCGAACCTAGAACCTCACACACATACATAGAACACTTAACCACTGAACCAAATTAATTTCCTTGTCGAAAATTTCCAAAATCTAAACTCAAAATCGGAGGATGACCATACTTGGTTTCAAAACCCAATTTCCTCTAACCTAATTTTTGGGGTGTTACAGTTCATTTATATAAACATGGTTACATTAAATAGCCAATGTGTGTTCATTTGTTCATCAAGTTCTTGAATCAAAAATCAAGTATTTCTTTCTCATTGTTGCTATTCTAACACTAGATTTAGGTTGATAGTTAATTCAATAGTCAATCCGGGCGAGTCCTAAGATCCAAAATAGCATTTAAAAACTTTCATTCGATATTTATTGTTTCTTCAGTTTAAGAGATAGACACCGTTGTCTCACAAAGTTGTATTGACTCCAAGTCAAAAAAAGGTTCTTGATTTAATGTTAATAGGTGTACAGTTGGAAGTACCGAATCAATTGTTTGTCATATTCGCTCTATCGAAAAACACATTGGCATGTCAATTAAGTAGTTATTTGGACCTGTGAAGGGAAATAACAATCGGATCTAAACAATCCACGTGATTGAGGTTGTTGGTTCGAGTTGGCCCCTTCTAGTTCACAAGACTACTAGAGAGCTAAATTGTGGACACGTGTTTCATGGTTGTTTGTTCGATAAGGGTTAGTTGTTGGGCGTTCTCGTAATTAATTTACAAAAGAAAAGGTTAGTGGTCTGAGGCGTCCTTTGTAACACCCCTTTTTTGTATCCGACGCCGGAACCAGATATGAGGCATTATCGTACTTAACTCGCCCAAACATAAACATTGAGTCATAAAATTTAATTTCAACTCAAAACTTCTTATTCGAGATCATAACGTCCTTATCATAAGTCCATGAGACCCTAATCATACATACGGAATGGTTTGAGACTAAACTGGAAACATTTGAACACTAAGAAAATTTTTACACAAAACAGTGCCACACGCCCATGTGAAGAGGAACATGCCCGGGTGGGCAGGCTGTGTGGTCACACACGCCCATGTTCCTAGCCTGTGTGGATTTTATTTTTCATTTTGAACCTACAGAGGTTTTCACACAGCCAGACACACACGGCTTAGACACACTCGTGTCCTAACCCGTGTGTAAAATCTTGACATTCTATTTCTGGCGTCATCATCTCAATAAGGTTACACGGCCAAGGCACACGCCTATGTCCTTAGACCGTGTGGCGAATTAAATTCCTAAATTCAGGTGCAGACTTCACACGGCCTGGGCACACCCCATGTTCTATGGCCGTGTCTTCCACACGGTTGAGACACATAGCCGTAACTTAGCCCGTGTGTTTACTACTAGGCATTTTGACTTGCCAACCTAGCATGCAGAGGGACACACGGCCTAGCAACACACCCGTGGGGCTGACCGTGTGTCACACACGACCTAGACACACGCATGTGTGTCTATCCGTGTGGGCAATTGTAAGGCTATCTACCCAGCCATTTGTCACTCTACAAGGCAACCACACTTATACCATTTCAAGGCAACATACATCATGACCATAAGGCACTTCTAATACCCAAAATCAAGACATCCACACATATAGGTTTAAACTATATTCATCATGTGTATACTTGACTCATTACTCATCCCATCACACAAGCATGTACTTCATAAACTTCATCATCATTGAATATATAAACTTGTCAAGTGTTGGCCAATTTTCAATGACAAATGAATTTAATGACATTAATAGCCACACACTGGCTAAAAAATATGACATAACACAAAATAACTAAGTTCCTATACATGCCATACTCAAAATTTATCAAACTTTACTATACCAAAGAGAAGTTGATAGTGTGATTCTGAACTCCGACATCCTACGATCCCTGAGTTAGCTTGGTGATACTACAAGGAAAAGGGAAATGAGAAGGGTAAGCATGAAGCTTAGTAAGTTTGCATGAAATAGATAGCAATATAAAGGTTGATGATAACATCCATTCATCACATTAGATAATACATAAGTTCTTACGCTCATCAGCATAACTTACTAATGCTTACTCTTACCAAATCACATATCACATTTTTTTGCATTTATTACTCATAAGTTACTCTTGGGTACTTGTATCATTTCATCACATAACTTTAGTAATTTTACTTTCTTGAACCTCATTCGCATCTTAAACATAAACTTAGCTCTTTACCCATTGAACTAATTGGAATATCGAAGGATACTCAATCCCATCATACATGTAACCCGATGCCAATGCCATATCCCAGATATGATCTTACATGAGATCACATATTGATGTGGATGCCATGTCCCAGACATGGTCTTACATGAGATCTCCCTTCGGTGCCGATGCTATGCCCAAACATGGTCTTATACGGCACCTTCTTTATCTCATGTTGTGATAATGGTATCCTTACTATTCCTAATGTTCAATCGGGGTGTAACAGTCCGGTTTATACCCTAGTCAGAACAGTGGTTTTGAGACCCCAAATCTGAGTCAGTAAATATTTAAATATTATTTTTTGTGCCCTTGATTTGTGATTAAGAATGTATGTAAGTTTTGTGATTTAATTTGTTCGTATGTGTGTTTAATTTGAAAAAGGACTAAATCACATAAAAGGTAAAAGTGGTCTTATATTTGATGAGTCGCCTAATTGGTGTGTCTTCTTTTATATGGGGATTCATGTCGCAAATTGGCCATAAATGAGAATAGTGGACGGCATTAAATGTTTATATATGTTTTTATATGTTAATTTTTATAAGTTAATATTAACATTAATATATTATAAGTTATTATATAAAACAAAACATTAAAATAAAGCCATATTGCTTATCTTTGGCCAAATATCAAAAAGAAAAAGAAAAGAAGAAGAAAGCAAGGTTTCAGCTAGGTTTGAGCTAGATTAAGGTAAGTTTTGACTTCGATTTTTGATAATTTCTACGTTTTTGCACTCGTTGCTCCGTGATCTTCAAAACCCATGTCTTAATTTTGTAAATTGATGATGTTTTTGAAATGAGCCATTGATGAATTCATAATTTTTATGATGTTTGAGGATGAAATATGAAATATATGTATTTGATTGACATAGTTTGTCTTTGAATTTTTGATGAATTTGAGTATTTTGGACTTAATTGAGAAAATAATATTTTGAGGGACTAAATTGCAAAATAAATGAAATGTATGGACTTGTATGAGATACATGAATATTTAGCTAAGCATGGGTATATGGCAATTTGGTGTATTTTGTTATTTTGTGAAATAGGGACTAAATTGTCCAAATGTGAAAATGTCAAGGCTAATTTGTAAAATACCCAAAATATGTGTTTTTGGATTGAATTGAATGTGTTGGAAAATAAAAGGGTTAAATTTGAATATGTATAGATCAAGAATCAAAGAAAACGGACTTAGATCGCGGAAAAATGAAAGTAGTCGAATAACTAAGACCGAACGAATATCTGAATTCTAGGTAAGTCGATATACAAATAAATGTATTTGTATTGAATTATGTATGTTCATATGACTATGGATAATGATGAATACATATGAGATGTATATATATATATATATATATGAATTCTAAGATAAGATTGACATAGTGTTAACATTCGAGAAGTTCCGTTCGAACATAGAAATAGATAGGATTAACTATGTTATGACATAGGTGATCAATATCTGAATATGTGTAAGACCCTGTCTAGGACAGTGGCATTGATATCTGATTACGTGTAAGACCCTGTCTGGGACAGTGGCATCGATATTTGATTACATGTAAGAACCTGTCTGGGACCAGTGGCATTGATATCTGGTTACGTGTAAGACCTTGTCTGGGACAGTGACATCGATATCTGATTACGTGTAAGACCCTGTCTGGGACAGTGGTATCGATATCTGACTACATGTAAGACCACGTTTGGGACGTTGGCATTGTACAATTATTTCGAGCATCCTGAGTATCCTATTAGATTCCGAATGGTTCAACAGGCAAGTCCGAGAAATGAACATCTATGTGAATTGTATATCTATTTCAAGTACGTTTAAAAAGTGCACTATGTGTGTATGAAAGATAAGTGCCTATATGAACTTACTGTGATGAATATGTGCATTGAAATGATGAGATAATATGTGAAGATATGCTTGAATGATCCATATGTAAATGTGATACAAAAATGGAAAAGCTATGAGCTAACAAGTATATGATGATAGGCAAGTTTGAATGATGAATGGCTAAGTAAATGTGCCAAGAAGAATTATGGCTATGCAATTGAGCTATTAGTGATTTCATATTGATTATATGTCTTGAATGCTTAAATGTTAAGTTTATTTTTATATAACTTACTAAGCTTTTGAAAGCTTACTCTGTGTGTGTGTGTTTACTCTATTTTATAGATTGTCAAAGCTATTGAAGGCTTGGGGATCGTCGAGGATCGTCATCACACTACTCAAACCTATTTTGGTACCTTGAAAATATATATATAGTTAAATATGGCATGCATAGGCTAGTTATTTGGTATAAGTTTGAGATGTGAACTTAGTCATGTAATATGGCTACTTATGTGTTTGTATTATGCATATGTGATTGTGGATAATAGTGTTGGTTTGGTATGAGTATGTGCCTACGAAATGGTCAAGTTTATAGTAAGTTTATGAATGAAATGTTGATTATGCATAATTTGTCAAAGGATGGAAAATATGAAAGGTAAATGTAGATGAATTGTGCTTGAGTATATATGTATTTTAGTTATGTAAATTGGTATATTTGGAATTGTATTTGAATGTAGAGATTTGATATGTTCTTGGTTGCTAAATGTGCATGAGTAGTATTGGTATTTTGCCTATAGGTGTGACCTTAGAGTGGTGGCATTATGGCCTTGCAAATGGCCTATTTTGTCTACACGACCATGGCACACGGTCGTGCCTAGTGGCCATGGGTGAAAGTCAGTAGCCAGCCTATGTATACACGGCCTTGGCACACGGACGTGCTTGGTAGCCATGTGATTTAATCAGTATATTGCTTATGAGCACACGACCATGGTGCACGGGCGTGTCTAGTGGCCGTGTGGGTTAGTCAGTACGCTGACTCTTATTTGGCATGACCGGGACACATGGGTGTGTCTAGTAGTCATGAGGGCGGCCACCCACACAGTCGTGTGACCTTTGTAATATAGAAAAGTTTTAAATTTTGAGAACTTTCATAAGTGTTCGGTTTAGTCCCGACCCTATTCTGAAGCATGATTAAGGTCTCGTTGACCTATAAAAGGGACACTTGGTTGTGAATGATGATTTGTATTATAAAATGTCTGTAAAAGTTTTTGATCTGTTCGGTAATGCCATTAACCCTATTCCAACGATGGATACGGGTTAGGGGTGTTACATTTGGTTGGTATCAGAGTATAGTTTAGTCAATTCTCGGACTAACGTAGCGTGTCAGAGTCTAGCTATACATGCTATAT
Organism: Gossypium rotundifolium; assembly: GCA_025506655.1. Taxonomy (NCBI): domain Eukaryota; kingdom Viridiplantae; phylum Streptophyta; class Magnoliopsida; order Malvales; family Malvaceae; genus Gossypium; species Gossypium rotundifolium. Next base: position 60,998,780 of record CP106729.1, on the reverse strand, counting down.
GTTTGAATTGTGATAGTGTGATGAATCCTGATGTGAAAAATGTGATTTTTTTTATAGTAATGGATCCTGAAGAGCCGTGGATGATGACGTAGAAAGTAATGCGCCTGCTCCCGTGCAAGGGACAGTGCCTTCTGATCTGAGACTGGCTACTAGCGGTCAAGAGGGAGAAGCTAAACAAGCTTTGTTCCAGATGATGAGTGATTGGTTCACTCAATTTGTAAGAAATAACCCAATTGTTTCGCAACTCTCGCCCCCGATTAATCCCCCTCAGACATCTGTTATGCCTCCGACTACTAATTTGAATCTGTGGAACAAGCCTCCAGTCGATAAAATCCGTAAGTATGGGGCAAAAGAGTTTAAGGCTACCAGTGATAATGATGCCTAGAAAGCCGAGTTCTGGTTAGAAAATACTATCCGAGTATTTGATGAAAGGTCGTTGAGTCTTGAAGAATGTATTAAATATGTTGTATCTTTTTTATGAGACGCGGCCTATCGGTGGTGGAAAACTTTGATTTTGATAGTTCCTAAAGAATAGGCCACATGGGATTTCTTTCAGTCTAAGTTCAGAAAGAAATACATTATTCAGAGATTTATTGATTAGAAACGAAAAGAATTTTTGGAATTGAAACAAGGTCACATGTCTGTCACTGAATACAAATGAGAGTTTGTGAGATTAAGTCAGTATGCTCGGGAATGCATTTTGACTGAAGCGATAATATGTAAAAGATTCGAAAATGGCCTAAATGAAGATATCAGATTGCTAGTTGATAGTCTGGAGATAAAAGAGCTCATAGTGCTAGTTGACCGATCGTGCAAAGCTGAGTCTGAAGCCAGAGATATGAAAAAGAGATTTCTGAGCAAATCATTTCAGTTTGCCTCAAAAAATTCCGAGATGAACATAGTCGTTTAAAGGCTAATGTGAGGCATTCGAGTAGAGATCGAGCTAGATCATAGTTGAGCTCCAAAGCTCCAGCAAGTTCAATGGCTAGTGTTGGAAATGTCAGATCCAAGCGACCTGAATGTAAACATTGTGAAAAAAGGCATCCGAGAATTTTAGATTAAATGACCGAGCTTGTTTCAGATGTGGATCATTAGACCATTTCATCCGAGACTACACAGAGTCTGTTGAAAAAGAGATTGTTCAGAATCCGAGATCTGAGAATGTTTCAGCGAGAGGTAGACCTTTTCAAAATGCAAAAAATGTCAGTGGTAGTCCGATAACTTCGAGAGTCACCATAGCGAGATCTAAAGCTAAGGCGCTGCCAGAGCGTATACCAACCGAGCTCGTAAGGAAGCTTCATCTCCAGATGTTATTACGGGTACATTTACTCTTTATGATATTTCAGTGATTGCATGGATAGACCCTGGTTCTACTCATTCGTATATATGCATGAATTTAGTATCCAGTAAGACTTTGCCTGTAAAGTCTACCGAGTTTGTTATAAAAGTATCGAACCCCTTAGGTAAAGGTGTTTTGGTTGACATTGCATGATGCTATTGTGAATTGTAAAAGAAAGATCATTGATTTGAAAGGGTCAAAATGATGAAATAGTTCGGATTGAGCATAGTGAATTGAACGGATTTCCTGTTGTGATATCTGTGTTGAAAGCTCAGAGTTATGTGATTGATTCAAAAGTATCTGAAAAGAAAGTGGAATCAGTGTCTGTTGTTTGTGAATTCCCTGGTGTACTCCCTAAAAAACTACCAGGATTACCTCCGATACGTGAAGTTGAATCTTGTATTCAAGTGGATCTGAGCAAGATTTCTACTATTCTGGATTGGAAACCCTCAAAGAATGTATCTGAAGTCTGTGTTTTTTTTGGGACTCACTGGTTATTATCGTTAGTTTGTAAAAAGGATTTTTGATGATAGCTACTCTGTTGACTAGACTGCTTTAGAAAAATGTGAAATATGAATGGTCTGATAAATGCCAGAAAAGCTTTGATCAGTTGAAAACCCTTTTGACTGAAGCTCCAGTTTTGACACAACCAGAATCAGGTAAAGAGTTTTTGATTTACAGCAATGCTTCATTGAATGGTCTGGGATGTATTCTGATGCAAGAAGGAAAAGTTATAGCTTATGCCTCGAGACAACTAAAGCCTCATGAGAAAAATTATCTGACACACGATTTTGAGCTAGTTGCGATTGTATTTGCATTAAAGATTTGGCGTTATTATCTATTTGGTGAGAAATGTCACGTATTTTCAGATCAGAAAAGTTTAAAATGTCTAATGACCCAGAAAGATTTGAATTTGAGACAGAGAAGATGGCTAGAGCTGTTTAAAGACTATGAGCTTATAATAGACTATCATCCAAGTAAGGCCAATGTTGTTGCCGATGCACTGAGTCAAAAACCATTGTTACATTATGTGCTATGAATGCTCATTTAAAATTTGTCTAAGGATGGTTCAGTGTTAGCTGAACTAAAAGCGAAACCGTTGTCTTTACAACAAATATGTGATGCTAAGAAAGTTAATAATGAAATAATAGCGAAACAAGCTCCGTGTGATTCAAACTCTGATTCTGAATTTTGAGTTGATGTTGATGATTGTTTGAGATTTCGAGATAGAATTTGTATACCAAGGAATTCAGAGTTGATTCAGTTACTTTTGAATGAAGCTAATAACAATTTTCAGTTGAGCATTAAAATGGCATCATATGAGACTTTGTACGGATGTAAATGTAGAACACCTTTGTATTGGACTGAACCCAGTGAAAGTAAGATACATGAGGTTGATTTGATAAAAGATATAGAACAGAAAGTAAAAGTAATCCGAGATAGTCTGAAAGCAGCGTCTGATCAACAAAAATCCTATACAGATTTGAAAAGAAAAGACATTGAATTTGAAATCGGTGATAACGTATTTTTAAAAGTATCTCTATAGAAGAAAGTACTCTGATTCGGATATAAAGACAAGTTGAGTCCGAGGTTCATTAGACCGTATAAGATCATCGAGCGTGTTGAATCTGTTGCATACATATTATTATTGCCCTCCGAGCTACAAAAGATACATAATGTATTTCACGTATCCATACTTAGACAATACTGATTTGATCCGTCACATGTAATTAATCTGTTTAAGATTAAAATTTGATCTGATATGAGTTATGAGGAAGAACCGATCCGTATTTTTTAGCTCGTAAAGTGAAAAAGTTAAGAAACAAGAAAATTTCGTTAGTGAAAGTGTTGTTGTAACAGCCTGATTTAGGGGCTAGTCAGAATAGTGATCTCAGGATCACTAATCGGAGATTTGAGAATTTATTTTCATGTTATATTATGAGTTAGAACATTATAGCATATGAGCATGAAAATTTTGGTACTTTAATTTTAGCGATTTCATGTTTAATCGCGAAAAAGGACTAAATCGCATAACATGTAAAAGTTCCATTCTTTTTGTTAAATGGCCATGAAATGTTAATGGGAGGTATTTGAAAGGAAATTTAGCCTTTGGAAGAAGCTTGGCCTACCATAGGAGAACATGGGAGACAATATTTGTTAATTTTAGTCAAAGTTAGTAGTAGTAGGTGGATAATTTGACTTGTATTAATAACATAAGGAGAGAAAACTTATCATCTTTTTCTCCTAACATCTTCCACCGAAATTTAGCAGCAAATAAGGGATAGAAACCTTCAAAAATTTCAGCAAGCTCTCATCTATTAAAGTAAGTGTTCTAGTGAACTTATCTTGAAAAATAATTGTACTTTTGAGACCCTTAGAGCTTAAGCTTTCAAATGAGGGGACTATTGTGCAATGTTGTGAAAGGTTTAAAGTTCTATCATGAGAGCTACCTTAGTTATTTGTTGCATTTTTATGGAAGAACTTGAGTCTTAGTTGTTAGATGAACAACTTTTAAAAAGGGTGTTAGCATAAGAACACCAAATAGGACCTTAATGAAAAGGTTATAAATTTTGTAGTATGTATATGAAATGTTGATTTATGATGATAGCTTTAAGAGCATTAAGTGTTTACCTAGGCTTTTTAAGGATAAAAATGTGATTAGAATTAATTTCTAAGCCTAGGGGTAAAAAGGTCATTTGTCAAAATCTAGGGGTAAAATGGTAATTTTGATTAAGCATGATTGTTGAGATGCTTATGTTAATGTGGCAATTAAAATGAGCTAATTTGCTATTATAGAGCAAGAGGAAACGAGAATCCGCCTCGATCGAGAAAAGGATAAGGTCGTAGACTAAACTGAAGAACTAGCTTATTTTGAAAACGAGGTAAGTTGTATGTGATTTAATGTAACATTATATTAGCATAATTGAGAATGCTTGATGAGATATTGATGCATGATACTTCAATAAATTGAGAAACTTATGTGAATATTATATTGAAGTCCTTATGGACTATGATGAATACGAAAAATGCGGCCATATTATGAGGGTCAGTGTAAGACCATGTCTGGGACATGGCATTAGCCATATTATGTGGGTCAGTGTAAGACCATGTCTGGGACATGGCATTGGCCATATTATGAGGGTCAGTGTAAGACCATGTCTGGGACATGGCATCGGCCACATTACGTGTGCCAGTGTAAGACCATGTTTGAAACATGGCATCGACATTGAGACAAGAGCTGGTATAAGACCATATTCGGGATATGGCATTAGCACATAGAGGTAATTCCCTATAAGACCATGTCCGGGACATGGTATCGGTACCTAGATGAAACTCCATGTAAGACCACCTAGAGAAAGTGGCATTGGCTTTATACTTATCAAAATGATTATAAAAACATGTCTTTGATTATTTCCAGTGTATAGTGGGATAAACAGATGAATTTTAAAAGTAAAGGTGTGAATGAATACAAGTGCTAATGAATGAGTCACAAGAAATTGGCTCTATATGTGTTACGGTAAATGTTAGATAAGGGAAATTGTAAGTAAGTACTGTCAAGAAGTCTTGACTTGTGTACGAATAGCTAATGTCAGATGAATTATTCGTTTATGAGTATTATGATTGCTATTCATTTCCATGCAACTTACTAAGCTTAATGCTTACCCTTTTTTGTTGCCCATCTTTCTTATAGTATTGCCAAGATAACTCGAGGATCGTAGATGCAGGGGTTCGGGAATCACACTATCAACGACACTTTGGTATAACAATTTTAGCCTTGTTTTTAATATGGCATGTTTAGGACTTGGGTATTTTGTCAAGTTGTAATTGTTAGTTAAAGTGTTGGCTATAAGTCATTTTTGTTAATGGTTTATTGAGTTAGGCAAGTATTTGGCAAACTCTTTCTTTCAATGAAGATAAAATTCATGAAGTGAATGTTTTTTTTTTACCTTGTATGATGAAAATGAATTCTTAAACTTGCTTATGAGATAACAATTGATTATTTTGAGATGAAGTATGAGAGTGTGCATTTTAGAGAAGCAATAGCTTGGTATATAGCCAGCTAAATTATCCACCTAGTGTGACACACGGGCGTGGGTCAAACCGTGTGAAGGCTACGGCCAACACATGGGCATGTACCCAGGCCGTGTGAAGTCTGCACCTTGTCCATGAAATTGTAAAATCCCCACGGCCAGGATACACAGGCGTGTGCCCCGATCGTGTGATCAAGTTAGTATATCAAGGAATAATACACGGTCTAAGCCCACGGACGTGTCTAGGCCATGTGAATATAGTCAGTAACCCTCACGGTTGGAAGACATGGGCATGTCTGAGGGTACACGGGCATGTGAACTCTGCTTCAAAGAAGAGTTTTTAATTAAGTCCAGAAAGTTTTCGGATAAGGGCTTAAGGCCTCGTAGGCCCATGAAATGTATGATTAGTCTAAGAAAGAGAAGTTTTTAAGTCAGAACAAAATTTCATAGCCATAAGAGTATGTCTGAGTCATATATGATAATGTCTCGTATCTAGTCCTAGCATCGGACTTGGGTATGGGGTGTTTCATTTAGTGGTATCAGAGTACCAGTTTAGTCGATTCTAGGACTAACGTAGCGTAAGTACGAGTCTAGCTATACATGCCATATGTAAGAGTGTCTGAGTAATCATAGTGTGATGGCTTCTGACGTATAAAATTGTGTTTTATGTAGTAGATGGATTCAGATCTAGATCGAACTGCAGCTGATGATGCTGCGAGTAATACGCCGGCTCCTGCTCAATGGACCGCGCCAACTAATAGTAGACCCAAGACCTTGGGTCAGGGAGATGAAGCTTGAGAAGCTTTTCTCCACATGATGAGAAACAGGTATTGTAACAGTCCGGTTTAGACCCTAGTCAGAATAGTGGTTCGAGACCACAAATTGAGGTCATAAAAATATTTTAATGATATTTTCTGTGTGAATGATATGTGACATAGCCTGTGTGAAAATTCTGTGTGATAATTTGATCGTTTGTGTGTCGAATTAAGATAAATGACCTAATTGCATAGAGAGTAAAATGCAGTGTGCTGATTTGTGAGTACTTAAATATTGTTGGCTGTTTAAGGTGGGGGCCTTATATTGTTATTGATCCATTTTTATGATAGTGGATATTTAAATGACTAAATAACCATAGTATAAATTTTTCTTTTATGGCTAACAAAAGGGTAAATTTGTGAATGGATAAATTAGTTAATAATATGATAAAACAAAAGCAAAATGGTGCTCATCTTTGCTTCTTTATGCCAAAAATAAAAAAGAAAAGAAGGAAGAAAAGCTTTGAAAATTTTGGCAAGGGTTAAGCTTGAATTAAGGTATGTTTGAGCTCGATTTTTAATAATTTCTACGATTTCGTAATCCTTGCTTTGTGCTCTACAAAACCCATGCTTGAATTTTGAGTATTGATGATGTTTGTGTGAGATTCCATTAATGCTATATTGAGCTTTGTGTGATTTTTGTGTTAAATGAAAAATATGAGTTAGATGAACATACTTTGTTCTTGAAGTTTTGATGAATTTAGCTAATTAGGGCTAAATTGAGAAAATAGAAAGTTAAAGGACTAAATGGAAAATTTGATGAAATATTTGGACTTATATAATCCCTAGAGAGGTTTGGCCAAGCATGAGCATGTGTGGAATTTGTGAATTTGATGTTTTGTGAAAAATGGACTAAAGTGTCGAAATGTGTAAATGTGAGGTCTAATTTGTAAATAGCCCCAAATATATGTGTTTGGATTGAATTGAATGAATTAGTGAATAAATGGGTTAATTCTGAATATGTTTAGATCAAGAACCGAGGAAAAAGGACTTAGATCGCGAGAAAGCGAAAGTGACAGAGTAACCGTTTTCATACCGATAAACCGAATCCGAGGTCATTCACTATGCAAATAAACGTACTTGCATGAAATTAAAATTGTTTATATGACTAATGTTGATAAGGGATGCTTAGGAGAGGATTATGCATATAAATTCCATGATAAGTTTAATATAGTAAGTAGGTTCGAATATAATACTAGTTGTAAACTTTATCTATGTGATATAAATTGAATGGATGTATATGTATCTATGAGATTTGAAATGCTATGTGCTGAATTGAGATAAAGAGGCACTAAGTGTGCAAAATTTGAAACGAGAAAAAAAAATGATTGGCACTGTGTGTGCGAAAAGATAGAAGCTTCGGCTTATCGACCAGGCACTGTTTGTGCGATACCGATATAAGTTTGGTTTAATGTATTGGGACTAAGTGTGCGGTGATGATTATGTTTTAGTTTGGAAATTGGCACTAAGTGTGCGCAATTAGGAGGGTAACCGAGAAGATTAGCACTTTGTGTCCGAAATAATAGAAGTTTCGACTTTGTGATTGGCACTGTGTGTGCGATATCAAATCGAGTTCGATTTTGTATTAACGCACTGAGTATGCGATTATATGAAATGAATAGCACTGTGTGTGCAATGATACAAAAGCTTCGGCTTATTGAATTGGCATTGTGTGTGCGATACCGAGACAAGTAGATTAAAAGAATAGGCACTAAGTGTGCGATTATAAGAAATAAATAGCACTGTGTGTATGCGATGATATGAAAGCTTGACTTATTGAATTGGCACTGTGTGTGCGATACCGAGGCAAGTATATTAAAAGAATAGGCAATAAGTGTGCGATTATAAGAAATAAATAGCACTGTGTGTGCGATGATATGAAAGCTTCGACTTATTGAATTGACACTGTGTGTGCGATTAAGTTTAACGAATATGAAAGGATGATCGATATAATATCAAGCATTGAATAGCTTGGAAGTTGAATAATTATGTGTTAGCTAAGATATGTATTGAACCTTTGTGGTTGATGGGTCATAAACAAGTTTTGAATAAGTGAATGATTATTTCAGCTATGGTTGGGACATTGGTATTATACAATTGTTCTGAGTTTCTGAATATCTTATTAGATTCCTATTGGTTCAATGAGCAAGTCTGTAGTACGAATAGCAAATCCAAGCTTTGATAAGTTAAGTGAATTAATATCTGTTACATGTATGTTGCTTATATACTAATGGTGTATATAAGGTAAGTATCCATGTGAGCATATTATGATGTTATGTACATCAAATTGATAATATGATGTGTAAATTCTTGACTAGATAAAATAGATGCGAATATGATATGTGATTTGGAAATATGGTAAGTTATGGCTAAGCTTATGAGTTCAAGAAAGAATGAGGTGATTTTGTCATGAGAACCATATTGGTCATTCTATTAATTTGGTTATGTACAGTTCATGTTAAGTTTGTTTGTATATTGATTTACTAAGATTTGTAAAACTTACTCTGTGTGTATGTTTTCTCTGTTTTTAGGTCGTCAAAGCTACTGAAGGCTTGGGACTATCACGGATCATCATCACACTACTAAAATCATTTTGGTACACTTTGAATATGTATATGGCAAGATATGGCATGTATAGGCTAGTCCTTGATATGAGATGTAAAGTGAAATTAGCCATGTGATTTGGCTAGTTATGTTTTGGTAATATGCTTAAAGGAATATGATATGTCAAGTGATTGGTGCTTGGGAATAATTGAAATTTGGTCTTGCAAATTGGTATGTTTAGATTGGTTAGTCAGTTGGGTATGTTTTAGTTGCTATATATACACATGTTATGTGTTGGTAAGTGATACTTGTAGGTGAGACCCAAATGGGTGTCTTGTTGGTCTTGCAAGTGAACTATTATGTCACACGATCATGGCACACGGGTGTGCCTAGCAACTGTGGGGTAAAAGTCAGTAGCTAGCTTAAGGATTACACGGTCCTGGCACAGGCGTGCTTAGAGGTCATGTGAGAAATGGCAGTATATGACTTATAGGGACACGGCCATAGCACATGGGTGTGCTTGGCAGCCGTGTTGGTTTTGGTAGTATATAACCACGGGGAGGACACATGGGTGTGTCTAGTAGCCGTGGGTGAGGCATGGCCTACCCCCACGGGTGTGTATCCCATGTATTTAGAAAAGTTTTTAATTTTTCATGAAATTTTGTATGTGTTTCGATTTTGTCCCGACTTAGTTATAAGCATGCTTAGAGTCTCGATGACTCATTTAAGGGACACTATGATTGTATATGAATGTGTTTGATGATGATTGACTTTGTGTCGTGAATGCGATGTAAAATGATCCTATTGTTCGATAATGCCTTTAAACCCTATTTCGGTGACGGTCTCGAGTCAGGGGTGTTACATTTGATTGGTATCATAGCTACGGTTTAGTCAATTCTTGGACTAGCGTAGCGTGTTAGAGTCTAACTATACATGCCATATATCTGAAATGTGATAGTGTGATCAATCCTGACGTATAAGATGTGAATTTTGTATAATAATGGATCCCAAAAGAGCCGTAGCTAAAGACGTAGAAAGTAATGCGTTTGCTCCCGCGCAAGGGACAGTGCCTTCTGATCCGAGACCGGCTACGAGCGGTCTAGAGGAAGAAGTTAAACAAGCTTTCTTCTAGATGATGAGTGAGTGGTTCACTCAATTTGTGAGAAATAACCCGGCTATTTTGCAATCTCCGCCTCCCTCAGACATCTGCTATGCTTTCAACTATGAATTTAAATCTGATGAATATGCCTTCGGTTGACAAAATTCGTAAGTATGAGGCCAGAGAGTTCAGGGCTACTAATAATGATAATATCGAGAAAGTCAATTCTAAAGCTTGTAATGAAAGAAAAAAATCGATGAGTGATTTTTCTCAACCTTTAATGAAGAAATATAGAGATACAAACAATAGATCAAATGCTTCAGTTGGACATGCTAGTGGAGATCATGTGAGACCAAATGTTAGTCTGAAAAATCAAGCTAAAATTGAATCAAATGATGGAAGTACTAAATGCAACAAACCTGAGTGTAGGTAGTGTGGAAGACGACATGCGGAAAATGTTGGAGCAAGTATAACAATAGAGTTTGTTATAAATGTGGATCACGAAATCACTTCATTCGAGATTGCTCAAAGATGGCGAGTGTTGGAAATGTTAGCTCCGAGCCACTTAAGTGTAAGCATTATGGTAAAAGACATCCGGGAATTGTAGATTGAATAATCAAGCTTGCTTCAGATGTGGATCGTTAGATCATTTTATTTGAGACTGCCCAGAATCTATTGAACAAGAGACCACTCAGAATCCGAGATCAGCTAATGCCCCGGAGAGAGATAGACCTTCCTAAAATACAAGAAATGTCAGTAGTAGTCAGAGGTCTGCGAGGAACACTGTTGCAAGATCTGAAGCTAGAGCACCTGCCAGAGCATATGCTATCCGAGCTCGTGAGGAAGCTTCATCACCTAATGTTATAACGGGTGCTTTTACACTTTATGATACTTCTGTGATTGCATTGATAGACCTTGGTTTTACGCATTCATATATATATGCATGAATTTAGTATTCAGTAAGACTTTGCCTGTAGAAACTACTGAGTTTGCTATAAAAATATCAAAACCCTTGGGTAAAAGTGTTCGGTTGATAAAGTATGCAAGAACTGTCCGTTAATGTATCGAGATATTCGTTTCCCTACTAATCTGATGCTTCTTCCATGTGATGAGTTTGATATTAATTTGGATAAGGATTGGTTGTCATTGCATGATGCTGTTGTGAACTGTGAAAGAAAGACTATTGATTTGAGATATCTGAATAATAAAATTTTACAGGTTAAGTCTAACGATTTAGATGGATAGCCTGCTGCGATATCGGTATTGAAAACTTAGAATTTTGTGAAAAAGGGACATGAGGCATATTTTGCTTATGTAATTGATTCGAAAATGTCTAAAAGGAAAATTGAGTCAGTACCTATTGCCTGCAAGTTTTCTGATGTGTTTCCCTAAAGAGTTACTGGGCTTGCCTCTGATTCGTGAAGTTGAGTTTGGTATTAAATTGATGTCTGGTACGACACCTATTTCGGTAGCTCCATATAATATGGCACTAATAGAGTTGAAAGAATTAAAGTTACAGTTGCAAGAGTTGACTAATAGAGGGTTCGCTAGATCGAGTTTTTTTTTCACCTTGGGGTGCTCCTATTCTATATGTGAAAAAGAAGGATGGTACGATGAGAATGTGCATTGATTATCGTCAGTTGAATAAGGTGACCATAAAGAATAAATATCCGTTGGCCAGAATTGATGACTTATTTGATAAGTTAAAAGGAGTTTAATATAAATTGATTTTGATTAGGAATCTCAGATGTGATATCGATATTTATGAGTTATTTAGAAATAGAGTGTATATGCTAAAATTTTTATAAACGTATACAACAAATATGTGATGTCTGAAAGTTGATAAGAAAATAATAGCAAAATAAGCTCAAGGTGATTCGAACTCTGATTTGATAAAGATTCAGAACAGAAAGTGAAATTGATCCGAGGTTGTTGAAAGCAGCATCTGATCATCAGAAGTCTTATGCAGATTTGAAATGAAAAGATATAGAAGTTGAGATTGGTGACAAAGCATTTTTGAAAGTGTCTCCATGGGAGAAAATACTTCGATTTGGCCGAAAAGGCAAGCTGAGTCTGAGATTCATCGGACCGTATGAGATTATTGAATGAGTTTGGCCGGTTGCTTATAGATTGAGATTGCCATCAGAGTTAGAAAAGATCCATAACGTGTTCCATGTGTCAATGCTTCGACGGTACAGATCAGATCCATCTCATGTGATTGCTCCTACTAAGGTTGAGATTCAGTCAGACTTGTCGTATAGTGAAGAACCGATCCGAATTTTGTCATGAGAGACCAAAGAATTGAGAAATAAGAAAATTTCTCTAGTGAAAGTATTATGGCACAAACAAGGAATTGAAGAGGCCATGTGAGAGCCTGAGAATGTGATGAGAGAGCAACATCCACAACTATTCACTAGTAAGATTTTCGGGGACGAAAATCCCTAAGGGGGAGAGTTGTAACAGTCCGATTTAGACCCTAGTCGGAACAGTGGTTCGAGATCACAAATTCGATGTCATAAAAATATTTTAATGATATTTTCTGTGTGAATGATATCTGACATAGCCTGTGTGAAAATTCTATGTGATAATTTGATCGTTTGTGTGTTGAATTAAGATAAAGGACTTAATTGCATAGAGAGTAAAATGCTGTGTGCTGATTTGTGAGTACTTAAATGTTGTTGGCTGTTTAAGGTGGGGGCCTTATATTGTTATTGATCCATTTTTATGATAGTGGATATTTAAATGACTAAATAACCATAGTATAAATTTGTCTTTTATGGCTAACAAAAGGGTAAATTTGTGAATGGATAAATTAGTTAATAATATGATAAAACAAAAGCAAAATGGTGCTCATCTTTGCTTCTTAGTGCCAAAAATACAAAAGAAAAGAAGGAAGAAAAACTTTGAAAATTTCGGCAAGGGTTAAGCTTGAATTAAGGTATGTTTGAGCTCGATTTTTAATAATTTCCACGTTTTCGTAATCGTTGCTTTGTGCTCTACAAAACCCATGCTTGAATTTTGAGTATTGATGATGTTTGTGTGAGATTCCATTGATGCTATATTGAGCTTTGTGATGATTTTTTGTGTTAAATGAAAGATATGAGTTAGATGAACATTCTTTATTCTTGAAGTTTTGATGAATTTAGCTAATTAGGGCTAAATTGAGAAAATGGAAAGTTGAGGGACTATATAGCAAATTTGATGAAATATTTGGACTTATATAATCCCTAGAGAGGTTAGGCCAAGCATGAGCATGTGTGGAATTTGTGAATTTGATGTTTTGTGAAAAATGGACTAAAGTGTCGAAATGTGTAAATGTGAGGTCTAATTTGTAAACAGCCCCAAATATATGTGTTTGGATTGAATTGAATGAATTAGTGAATAAATGGGTTAATTCTAAATATGTTTAGATCAAGAACCGAGGAAAAGGACTTAGATCGCGGGAAAGCGAAAGTGACAGAGTAACCATTTTTATACCGATAAACCGAATCCGAGGTAAGTCACTATGCAAATAAATGTACTTGCATGAAATTGAAGTTGTTTATATGACTAATGTTGATAAGGGATGCTTAGGAGAGGATTATGCATATAAATTCCATGATAAGTTTAATATAGTAAGTATGTTCGGATATAATACTAGTTGTAAACTTTATCTATGTGATATAAATTGAATGGATGTATATGTATCTATGAGATTTGAAATGCTATGTGCTGAATTGAGATAAAGAGGCACTAAGTGTGTGAAATTTGAAACGAAAAAAAAAAATGATTGGCACTGTGTGTGCGAAAAGATAAAAGCTTCGGCTTATCGACTTGGCACTGTGTGTGCGATACCGATATAAGTTCGGTTTAATGTATTGGCACTAAGTGTGCGGTGATGATTATATTTCAGTTAGGAAATTGGCACTAAGTGTGCGCATTTGGGAGGGTAACCGAGAAGATTAGCACTTTGTGTGCGAAATAATAGAAGTTTCGACTTTGTGATTGGCACTGTGTGTGCGATACCAAATCGAGTTTGGTTTTGTATTAAGGCATTGAGTGTGAGATTTTATGAAATGAATAGCACTGTGTGTACAATGATACAAAAGCTTCGGCTTATTAAATTGGCACTGTGTGTGCGATACCTAGACAAGTAGATTAAAAGAATAGGCACTAAGTGTGCGATTATAAGAAATAAATAGCATTGTGTGTGCGATGATATGAAAGCTTCGGCTTATTGAATTTGCACTGCGTGTGCGATACATAGACAAGTAGATTAAAAGAATAGGCACTAAGTGTGCGATTATAAGAAATAAATAGCACTGTGTGTGCGATGATATGAAAGCTTCGGCTTATTGAATTAACACTGTGTGTGCGATTAAGTTTAACGAATATGAAAGAATGATCGACATATAATATCGAGCATTGAATAGCTTGGAAGTTAAATAATTATGTGTTAGCTAAGATATGTGTTGAACCTTTGGGGTTGATGAGTCATAAACAAGTTTTGAATGAGTGAATGATTATTTCAGCTATGGCTGGTACATTGGTATTATACAATTGTTCGAAGTTTCGAATATCTTATTAGATTCCTATTGGTTCAACGAACAAGTCTGTAATACGAATAGCAAATCCGAGCTTTGATAAGTTAAATGAATTAATATCTGTTACATGTATGTTGCTTATATACTAATGGTGTATATGAGGTAAGTATCCATGTGAGCATATTATGATGTTATGTACATCAATTTGATAATATGATGTGTAAATTCTTGACTAGATAAAATAGATGCGATATGATATGTGATTTGGAAATATGGTAAGTTATGGCTAAGCTTATGAGTTCAAGAAAGAATGAAGTGATTTTGTCATGAGAACCATATTGGTCATTCTATTAATTTGGTTATGTACAATTCATGTTAGGTTTGTTTGTATATTGATTTACTAAGCTTTGTAAACCTTACTTGTGTGTATGTTTTCTCTGTTTATAGGTCGTCAAAGCTACTAAAGACTCGGGACCGTCATGGATCGTCATCACACTACTAAAATCATTTTGGTACACTTTGAATATGTATATGGCTAGACATGGCATGTATAGGCTAGTCCTTGATATGAGATGTAAAGTGAAATTAGCCATGTGATTTGGCTAGTTATGTTTTGGTAATATCCTTAAAGGAATATGATATGTCAAGTGTTTTGGTATGATTAGTTGATATATGAAATGGTTATGAGATGGTATGTATATAGATGATTGGTGCTTGGAATAATTGAAATTTGGTCTTGCAAATTGGTATGTTTAGATTGGTTAGTCATTTGGGTATGTTTTAGTTGCTATATATACATATGTTATGTGTTGGTAAGTGATACTTGTAGGTGAGACCCGAATGGGTGGCTTGTTGGTCTTGCAAGTGACCTATTATGTCACACAGTCATGGCACACGGGCGTGCCTAACAACCGTGGGGTAAAAGTCAGTAGCTAGCTTAAGGAGTACACGGTCCTGGCACAGGCGTGCTTAGAGGTCGTGTGAGAAATGGCAGTATATGACTTATAGGGACACGGCCATAGCACACGGGTGTGCTTGGCAGCCGTGTTAGTTTTGGCAGTATATAACCACGGGGAGGACACACGGGTGTGTCTAGTAGCCATGGGTGAGGCACGGCCTACCCCCACGGGCGTGTATCCCCTGTATTTAAAAAAGTTTTTAATTTTCCATGAAATTTTGTATGTATTTTGATTTAGTCCCGACTCGGTTATAAGCATGCTTATAGTCTCGATGACTCATTTAAGGGACACTATGATTGTATATGAATGTGTTTGATTATGATTGACTTTGTGTCGTGAATGCAATGTAAAATGATCCTATTGTTTGGTAATGCCTCTAAACCCTATTCCGGCGACAGTCTCGGGTCAAGAGTGTTACAGGTATACTGAGTATACCCGAGCAATTCCCAATGCTCAGCCCCCTCCGCCCCTACCTATTTCTCAACCCGCTCCAATAGCTCCTCAAGTAGTTGAGGTAGTGAGAAAAGAAAGGCCTCTAGTGGATAAGATTCGAAAATAGAGAGCTGAGAAATTTCGGGCAAAGAAGGATGATGACCCAGAGAAAGTGGAATTCTGGCTCGAGAACACCATCCAAGTATTTGATGAGTTATCCTGCATGCCTGAGGAGTGCTTAAAATGTGCGGTATCTCTCCTAAGAGACTCAGCCTATCGATGGTGGAGCACCTTGGTGTCAGTAGTGCCAAGGGAGAGAGTTAGTTGGGAATTCTTCCAAGAGGAATACCGGAAGAAGTATATTAGCCAGAGGTTTATCGACCAAAAGAGAAAGGAGTTCTTGGAACTGAAACAAGGCCGTATGTCAGTGACTGACTATGAATAGGAGTTCGTAAGGCTTAGCAAGTATGCAAGAGAGTGCGTGTCTACCGAGGCCATCATGTGTAAGATATTCGAGGACAGATTAAATGAAAATATCCGCCTATACGTGGGAGTTCTTGAATTAAAGGAGTTTGTAGTGTTGGTGGATAGGGCTTGTAAAGCCGAAGAGTTGGCCAGAGATAAGAGAAAAGCTGAGTACGAATCATGTGACTCGAGAAAGAGACAACAAGACAAGTCTCACCAATCCTCATCTAAGAAATCGAGGGATTTCACTACTCGAACGGCCACTTCAGTGGGGTTTTCAACCCAAAATAAGGGCGAGCGATTTTCGGGATCAAAAGGGCAAACTACATCAGTTGCTAGTGTGGGCAACGTCTGTCCGAGCAGACCGGAATGCCCTTAATGTGGAAGACACCATTTTGGTGAATGTCGAGCTACTGAGAAAGGTTGTTTCAGATGTGGGTCATTGGACCATTTTATCAGAAACTGCCCTAAGGTAGACGTGAAAGGGAGGCCTCAGAATGTGAGATCGGGAAGTACCACAAAGGGTAGACCGTTGAAAAATTTGGGGAGTGAGATGGGAAACAAGAATCCACCTAAAGAACGAGCTGCTATAGTTGAGGGTAGAGCACCGGCGAGGACATCTGCCATTCGTGCTCGTGAAAAGGCATCTTCCCCCGACGTAATCACGAGCATCTTTTTCTCCATAATACTCGTGTTATAGCTTTAATTGACCCGGGATCTACTCACTCGTACATATGCATGAAATTAGTCTCTAGCATGAGCATGCCTATAGAGTCTACTAAATTCATTATAAGAGTGTCAAATCCCTTAGGTAAGTGTGTGTTGGTTGATAGAGTTTGTAAAGGGTATCCTTTGATGATTAAAGGTCATTGTTTCCCGGTCGATCTTATGTTATTACAGTTTGACGAGTTTGATGTCATCCTCGGGATGGATTGGTTAGTTACTCATAAGGTAATTGTGAACTGTGGAAAGAAGCATATTGAGTTGAGGGATGAAAATGGAAATTTTATTCGTGTTGAATCAGATAAGCCGAATGGATCACCAATAATGATATCAACCATGTCGGCTCAGAGTTACCTACGGAAGGGGTATGAGGCTTATCTTGCATTTGTGTTGAACACTAAAGAGATCAAATTGAAAATTGAGTCAGTACCCATAGTATGTGAATACCTAGATGTTTTTCCAGAAGAGTTGCCAGGGCTACCTCCGGAGAGAGAAATTGAATTTGGAATTGATCTAGTTCCGGGTACTGCCTCTATTTCTATTGCTTCGTATAGAATGGCTCCGACCAAGCTAAAAGAGCTAAAAGCACAATTACAAGAATTAATGGATAAGGGTTTCGTGAGGCTAAGTTTTTCTCCATGGGGCTCTCCCGTCCTATTAGTGAAAAAGAAAGATGGTTCCATGAGACTATGTATAGACTATCGGCAACTCAACAAAGTGACAGTGAAGAATAAGTACCCGTTGCTGAGGATCGACGATCTATTTGACCAATTGAAGGGAGCTATAGTATTTTCCAAGATAGTTTTGAGGTCAGGGTACTATCAGTTGAAAGTTAAGGATTTGGATGTGCTGAAGACCGCATTTAGAACTAGGTACGGCCACTATGAATTTTTGGTCATGCCTTTTGGCCTAACGAATGCCCCCTCTATCTTCATGGATTTGATGAACCGCATTTTTTGACCATATTTGGATAGATTTGTTGTGGTCTTCATCGATGAAATACTGATCTACTCTCGAGATGAGAATGATCATGCTGAGCACTTGAGTATAGTTCTACAAGTTTTGAGAGAGAAACAATTGTATGCCAAATTTAATAAGAGTGAATTTTGGCTCAAGGAAGTGGGATTTCTAAGGCACATTATTTCTAGAGATGGGATTAGAGTCGACCCGATAAGATTTTAGCAATTTTTGAATGGAAACCACAGAGGAACGTAACTGAAGTAAGGAGTTTTCTAGGCCTAACCGGCTACTATAGGCATTTTGTTAAGGGGTTTTCCGTGATAGCAACACCGATGACAAGATTTCTGCAGAAAGATGTGAAATTCGTTTGGACAGAAGAATGTCAATAGAGTTTGGAGAAATTGAAGACACTGTTGACTGAGGCTCCTATGTTGGTACAACCTGAGGCGGAAAGAGAATTTGTGGTTTATAGTGACGTGTCCTTGAACAATTTGGGTTGTGTACTTATGCAAGAGGGTAAAGTGATTGTATACGCCTCTAGACAGTTGAAGCCACATGAGAGGAGCTACCCGACTCATGATTTAGAGTTGGCCGCAATCGTGTTTGCGTTGAAAATTTGGAGGCATCATTTATATGGTGAAAGGTGTCAGATTTTTACCGACCACAAGAGCCTAAAATATTGGATGACTCAAAAGGACTAAATTTGAGGCAGCGAAGGTGGTTAGAGTTGATTAAAGATTATGAGTTGATAATTGACTACCATCTGGGAAAGGCAAATGTAGTCACCGACGCTTTGAGCTGAAGATCATTGTTTGCACTAAAATCTATGAGCACCCAAATGACCTTGTTTGATGATGGTTATGTATTAGCCGAGTTGAGGGCTAAACCATTGTTCCTCCAAGAGATTTACGAAGCTCAGAAGGATGATAACAGTTTGCAAGCCAAAAGAGCTTTATGTGAGTCGAGTGTTGAGTTAGACTTTCGAGTAAATCCTGATGGATGTCTGACATTTCGAGATCGAGTCTGTGTACCTAGGAATGATGAGCTCATTCGCAAAATTTTGCATGAAGCACATAACAGATGTTTGAATGTACACCCTGGCAGCACAAAGATGTATCATGATTTGAAGAAATGGTGTTGGTGGCATGGTATGAAGAAAAATATTTCTGAGTTTGTATCAAAATGCCTGATTTGTCAACAAGTGAAAGCTGAACATCAAGCACCTTCGGGTTTACTTCAGCCTATTATGGTTCCTGAGTGGAAGTGAGACCGTACCACTATGGATTTTGTGACGGGTTTACCGTTGACTCCCAAGAGGAAAGATGCAGTTTGGGTAGTGGTTGATAGACTCACTAAGTCAGCCCACTTTATACTAGTGCGAGTCGACTATTCACTTGATAAATTGGCAGACTTGTACATGTCGGAGATAGTAAGACTTCATGGTGTACCATTGTCAATCATTTCAGATAGAGATCCAAGATTCATGTCACGGTTTTGGAAAAAACTGGACAAAAGTAAGTTTCAGTATCGCCTTCCATCCACGAACCCACAGACAGTCAGAGAGAATAATTCAGATACTTGAAGACATGCTTAGATGTTGTGTTTTGGAATTCCACGGTAGTTGGGAGAAATACTTACCATTGGTGGAATTCATTTACAACAATAGTTTTTAGTCAAGTTTGAAGATGGCGCCTTATAAGGCATTGTATAGACGTAAGTGTCGAACACCCTTGAATTGGTCAGAACTTAGAGAGAAGCAGCTACACGGGGTTGACTTGGTTAAGGAAACTGAAGAGAAAGTAAAAGTGATTCGTAACTGCCTGAAAGCCACCTCAGATAGACAAAAGTCCTATTCAGATTTAAAGAGGAAATAGATAGAATACAAAATTGGTGATAAGGTGTTCTTGAAAGTATCACCTTGGAGGAAAGTCCTCAGATTTAGCCGGAAGAGCAAATTGAGTCAGCAATTTATCGGACCTTATGAAGTTACCGAAAGGATAGGACCACCTAAGCTAGAAAAGATTCATGACGTCTTTTATGTGTCTATGTTACGTCTATACCGTTCAGACCCTTTACATGTTATAGAGCCGATAGAGGTAGAGATACAACCAGACTTGACTTATGGAGAAGAACCAGTTAAAATATTGGCTCGTGAAGTCAAGTAGTTAAGAAATAAAAGCATAGCCCTAGTGAAAGTCCTAAGGCAAAGGCACGGAATAGAGGAGACTACATGGGAGTCTGAGGAAACGATGAGAAACCAATACCCCAATCTTTTCACTGGTAAGATTTTCGAGGACGAAAATCCTTAAGGGGGAGAATTATAACAGCCCGATGTAGGGGCTAGTCTAAATAGTGATCTCGGGATCACTAATCCGAGATTTGAGAATTTATTTTCATGTTATATTATGAGTTAGAACATTATAGCATATGATCATAAAAATTTTGGTACTTTAATTTTAGCGATTTCATGTTTAATCGCGAAAAAGGACTAAATCGCATAATGTGTGAAAGTTTCATTCTTTTTGTTAAAAGTACCAAATGGCCATGAAATATTACTTGGAGGTCTTTAAAAGGAAATTTATCCTTTGGAAGAAGCTTGGCCGGCCATAGGAGAACATAGGAGACAAGATTTGTCAATTTTAGTCAAAGTTAGTAGTAGTAGGTGGACAATTTGACTTGTATTAATAAAATAAGGAGAGAAAAAGTTATCATATTTTTCTCCTATCATCTTCCACTGAAATTTAGTAGCAAAAAAGGGGTAGAAACCTTCAAAAATTTTAGCAAGCTCTCATCTATTCAAGTAAGTGTTCTAGTGAACTTTTCTTGAAAAATAATTATACTTTTGAGACCCCTAGAGCTTAAGCTATCAAATGAGGGGACTATTGTGCAATGTTGTGAAAGGCATAGAGTTCTATCATGAGATCTACCTTAGTTATTTGTTGCATTTTTATGGAAGAACTTGAGTCTTAGTTGTTAGATGAACAACTTTTAAAAAGGGTGTTAGCGTGAGAACACCAAATAAGACCTTAATGAAAAGGTTATAAATTTTGTAGTATGTATGTGAAATGTTGATTTATGATGATAGCTTTAAGAGCATTAAGTGTTTACCTAGGCTTGTTAGGGATAAAAATGTGATTAGAATTAATTTCTGAGCATAGGGGCAAAAAGGTCATTTGCCAAAATCTAGAGGTAAAATGGTAATTTTGATTAAGCATGATTATTGAGATGCTTATGTTAATGTGGCGATTAAAATGATCTAATTTGCTATTATAGAGCAAGAGGAGACGAGAATCTGCCTCGATCGGGGAAAGGATAAGGTCGTAGACTAAACTGAAGAATTAGCTCATTTTGAAAATGAGGTAAGTTGTATGTGATTTAATGTAACATTATGTTAGCATAATTGATAATGCTTGATGAGATATTGATGCATGATACTTCAATAAATTAAGAAGCTTATGTGAATATTATATTGAAGTCCTTATGGACAATGATGAATACGAAATATGCGGCCATATTATGAGGGTCAGTGTAAGACCATGTCTGGGACATGGCATCGACCATATTATGAGGGTCAGTGTAAGACCATGTCTGGGACATGGCATTGGCCATATTATGAGGGTCAGTGTAAGACCATGTTTGGGACATGGCATCACCACATTATGAGGGTCAGTGCAAGACCATGTCTGGGACATGGCATCGGCCACATTACGTGTGCCAATGTAAGACCATGTTTGGAACATGGCATCGGCATTGAGACAAGAGCTTGTATAATACCATATCCGGGATATGGCATTAGCACATAGAGGTAATTCCCTATAAGACCATGTCCGGACATGGTATCGGTACCTAGAGGAGACTCCATGTAAGACCACCTAAAGAATGTGGCATTGGCTTTATACTTATCATAATGATTATAAAAACATGTCTTTGATTATTTCCAGTGTATGGTGGGATAAGCAGATAAATTTTAAAAGTAGAGGTGTGAATGAATACAAGTGCTAATGAATGAGCCATGAGAAATTGGCTCTATATGTGTTATGGTAAATGTTAGATAAGGGAAATTGTAAGTAAGTACTGTCAAGAAGTCTTGACTTGTGTACGAATAGCTAATGTCATCGATGAATTATTCGTTTATGAGTATTATGATTACTATTCATTTCCATGCAACTTACTAAGCTTAATGCTTACCCTTTTTCATTGCCCATCTTTCTTATAGTATTGCCAAGATAACTCGAGGATCGTAGACACAGGGGTTCGGGAATCACATTATCAACAACACTTTGGTATAACAATTTTAGACTTGTTTCAAATATGGCATGTATAGGACTTGGGTATTTTGTCAAGTTGTAATTGTTAGTTAAAGTGTTGGCTGTAAGTCATTCTTGTTAATGGTTTCTTGAGTTAGGCAAATATTTGGCAAACTTTTTCTTTCAATGAAGATGAAATTCATGAAGTGAATGTTTTTTTTTTACCTTGTATGATGGAAATGAATTCTTAGACTTGCTTATGAGATATCAACTGATTATTTTAAGATGAAGTATGAGAGTGTGCATTTTAAGGAAGTAATGGCTTGGTATATAGCCTACTAAATTATCCACTTAGTGTGACACACGGGCGTGGGTCAAATCGTGTGAAGGCCACGACCAACACATGGGCGTGTACCTAGGCCGTGTGAAGTCTGCACCTTGTCCATGAAATTGTAAAATCCCCACGGCCACGATACACAGGCGTGTGCCCCGACCGTGTGATCAAGTCAGTATATCAAGGAATAATACACGGTCTAAGCCCACGAGCGTGCCAAGGCCGTGTGAATATAGTCAGTAACTCCCCATGATTGGAAGACATGGGGGTGTCTAAGGGTACACGGGCGTGTCCCAAGTCACATGGGCGTGTGAACTCTGCTTCAAAGAAGAGTTTTCGATTAAGTCCAGAAAGTTTTCGGATAAGGGCTTAAGGCCTCGTTGGCCCATGAAATGTATGATTAGTCTAAGAAAGAGAAGTTTTTAAGTCAGAAAAAAATTTCATGCCGTAAGAGTATGTCTAAGTGAGTCATATATGGTAATGTCTCGTATCTAGTCCTAGCATCGGACTTGGGTATGAGGTGTTATAGTTCTGACATCGACATGGAGTGGAAGAGGCTACGTGGGAGCCTAAAGACTCAATGAAACAACAATATCCGAATCTATTCAACGGTAAGATTTTCGAGGACGAAAATCTTTAAGGGGGGAGAATTGTAATCGTCTGATTTATTCCTTAGCGAAATAGTGGTTTCAGAACCCCAAATCTGAGTCAGTAAAATATATAAATATTATTTTTTGTGCCCTTGATATGTGATTAAGCATGTGTGTAAGTTTCATGATTTAATTTGGTCGTATGTGTGTTTAATTTGAAAAAGGACTAAATTGCATAAAAGGTAAAAGTGGCCTTCTATTTGATTGAGTGGCCTAATTGGTGTGTCTTCTATTCGATTTTTGATAATTTCTACGATTTTGCACTCGTTGCTTCGTGATCTTCAAAACCCATGTCTTAATTTTGTAAATTGATGATGTTTTTGAAATGAGCCATTGATAAATTCATAATTTTTATGATGTTTGAGGATGAAATATGAAATATATGTGTTTGATTGACATAGTTTGTCTTTGAGTTTTTGATGAATTTGAGTATTTTGGATTTAATTGAGAAAATAATATTTTGAGGGACTAATAAAAGAAATGTATGGACTTGTATGAGATACATGAATATTCGGCTCAGCATGGGTATATGGTAATTTGGTGTATTTTGTGATTTTGTGAAAGAGGGACTAAATTGTCCAAATGTGAAAATGTCAGGGCTAATTTGTAAATTTTCCAAAATATGTGTTTTTGGATTGAATTGAATTTGTTGGAAAATAAAAGGGTTAAATTTGAATATGTATAGATCAAGAATCGAAGAAAACAGACTTAGATCGCGAAAAACGAAAGTAGTCGAATAACCGAGACCGAACGAATATCTAAATTTGAGGTAAGTTGATATATATATATATGTATTTGTATTAAATTATGTAAGTTCATATGACTATGGATAATGATGAATGCATATGAGATGTTGTATATATATATATATATGAATTCTAAGATAAGATTGACATAGTGTTAACATCCGAAAAGTTCTATTCGAACATAGAAATAAATAGGATTAACTATGTTATGACATAGGTAATTGATATCTGAATATGTGTAAGACCCTGTCAGGGATAGTGGCATCGATATCTGATTACGTGTAAGACCCTGTCTGGGACAGTGGCATCGATATCTGATTAAGTGTAAAACCTATCTGGGACAGTGGCATCGAATCTGATTAGGTGTAACACCCTATCTGGGACAATGGCATCGATATCTGATTACGTGTAAGACCCTGCCTGGGACAGTAGCATCGATATCTGATTAGGTGTAAGACCACATGCGGGACAAATGGCATTGATATCGATTACGTGTAAGACCCATGCGGGACAAGTGGCATCAATAATCGACACGTGTAAAGACACGGGAGGGGGTTGTATCGACATCTGACTACATGTAAGACCACGTCTGGGACGTTGGCATTGTACTATTATTCGAGCATCCTGAGTATCCTAGTAGATTCCGAATGGTTCAACAGGCAAGTTTGAAAAACGAATAACTATGTGAATTGTATATCTGTTTCAGGTACGGTTAAAAAGTACACTATGCATTTATGAAAGGTAAGTGTCTATATGAACTTACTATGATGCATATGTGCATAGAAATGATGAGATAATATGTGAAGATATGCTTGAATGATTGATAAACCGTAACAGTAACATATTCTAGGCCCACATTTAGTATGCTTTTGGATGATTTAGCCATTGATTTATGTAAAAAGGTGCTTTTAATCATTTCTTTTCATGTTTATACTCAGGAAAGCACCCGAGGACGAAAAGAACGAGAAACGGGCTTAAAACGGGCCAATTTGGGCCAAAGAGGAAATCAAAATGGCCTGGACCTAAAGCCACATGGCCATGCATCATCAAATTACTTCACACGGCCTGATCCCCGATTTACATGGCCGTGCCTCAAACAACAGAATCGAAACACGGCCCAACCACGATTTACACGGGCGTGTGCCATGGCCTTGCCCCTGTCGCGGGAGAGAGCAATTTCACTCGGATTTGGATACTTTGAGCCAAAGAAACATATTCCAAAGTGTATTCAAACACCAAGTAAGAAGAAAACTTAAATTAGGACACTTAGAGGCCAAGTAAAGCATTCCAAGAGCCTATATAAACACCCTAAGTGTATCCTGAAAGAGGGGGTGAGCTAGGCCAAAGAGTCAAGCGTGAGCAGTCAATTGTGGAATTACTCGAAGATAGCCAGTTGATCCATCTCAAGAAGTCAGAATTCTACTCAAGATGGTGGATGTCTCCTTCAATTCCTTCAGGGGGTTTTAGGGATTTCTTATGTTTTGTTTTATCTTTTCTCTTGATATGTTTTATTTTAAAGTTATGAACTAAGCCCTTCAGATACCTGAAGGGGATGAAACCTAGATGAATATTGTTATTGTTTTCTAAATTATATGGTAAATATTTAGTTTATTTTTAATTGTGCATGCTTAATCCCAAATCTGATGTGCTTAGGTGGAGGAGGAATAGACCCTGCCTAAAAGTAAATCTAGCATAATTAAGCGGAGTTGATCGTACGCCTAGAGATAGGGTGACGAGATTTTGTCGGATTAAGGTGAAACATAATATGGGAATCCATAGATCGATTTACTGCTATTCTAGGGGGTTATTATAAGAGAACGAGATTCCACTAATTAATCTAGGGTTAGACGTTATTCGCCTCGAGAGAGGGTTTAATATACGTTAGGGAGTCTCACGGATCAAACTAAGTGAATAAATCGTATGGTTCAGTGTTAGATAACAAGTGAAGTCTAGGTGGATTCTTCCTGAGGGTATCATCGTGATCAACTGAGTTTTTCATCAAGTTATTTCCAAATTCATTCTCTTTTGTCTTTGAGTCTTTAGTTTAGTAGTCATTAAATTAGATTAAATCAACCAATCACTCCATATTCTAGGCTAAATAATAAAAAGAAAGTTAGTATTGGTACTCTTAGTTCCTTTGGGTTCGACAACCCGATCTTGCCTAAGCTATACTACTGTTCGATAGGTACACTTGCCTTAAATCATTTTCAGAGTTAGTCTCCAGGTTCGATCACATTCATTATAAATTTTAAAACTCGATATAAATTTTAAAACTCGATAGACACACGATCAAATTTTTGTCACCGTTGCCGAGGAACTAAAATATTAAGAAGGCTCTATTTTTATTACTTTAGCCATTATTTTCTATTTTTATTTTCGCAATTTATTTTAGTATTTATCTTTATATTTATTTTATTATTTTTTGCTAAATTTATTTCTTCTTTTTCCTAGCAGGTACCTCTAGTTTATGACTAGAAGGAACCCGACAGGACCTTTAGAATACGATAGTGAAATTGAAGCTACCACTCGGAGAAATCGCAGAGAAATTAGGAGAGCCCTAAATTACACGGAAAAAGAGCGAGAAGACGAATCCTATCATACTGAAGGGATGGATGAGAATAACCCACTTCCACAGGGTGTGAAGGAGAATAATGCTCCGCGCACAATGTATGATTATGCTAAACCTCATTTAACAGGAGCTAAATCTAGTATTGTTAGGCCTGCTATAGCCGCTAATAATTTTGAATTAAAGCTTAACACAATACAAATGATTCAACAAATTTTTTCAATTTGATGGTTTGCAGGACGAAGACCCGAACACTCATATAGCTAATTTTTTAGAGTTCTGTGATACTTTCAAAATAAATGGAGTTTCTGATGATGCCATTCGTCTTCGGTTATTCCCCTTTTCATTAAGGAATAAAGCCAAACAGTGGTTGAACTCGTTACTACGGGGGTCAATCACTACATGGGAACAAATGATCAAAAAATTTTTATTAAAATATTTCCCACCGACCAAAACGGCCAAATTACGGAATGATATCTTTTCTTTTGTGCAGATGGATTTAGAGACGTTATACGATGCATAGGAGAGATACAAGGATCTCTTGAGGAGATGTCCACACCTTGTATTACCTTTGTGGCTTCAAGTCAAAACTTTTTACAACGGTGTAAATCCCTCAACACGACAATTAATTGATTTAGCCGGTGGAACTTTAAATAATAAAACTCCTGAAGCCGCCTACGAGTTCATTGAAGAGATGTCACTGAATAACTATCAGTGGCAAGTTACAAGGACAAAACCGACAAAATTAGCCGGAGTTTACAACCTCGACGCAGTGATCATGTTGTCAAATCAGGTAGAGTTGATGAATAAAAAGCTTGACAGTTTATGTTCCTCGTAGGTACAGCCAGTCATGCAGTGCAACATAAGTGGAACTATGGCAAATCCTGAGTACCCGCCCTACCAACCGGATGCAGAAACCGAATAGACAAACTATATAGGTAATAATTTCAGATCCAATAAAAATCTTTATAGTAACACTTACAATCCAGGTTGGAGGAACCACCCAAATTTTTCATGGGGAGGCCAAGGAAATCAAGAGAATCAAAGACAACAACCTCCTCAGAACTTCCAAAATCAGCAATATCCGTAAGAGAAAAAGCCAAGCCTCGAAGAGATGCTGACAAAATTTATGGCAAACATAGAAAATTGGTTCCAGAAACTGAGAAAACAATTAAAAGTAACGAGAATCGAATGGGGGAACTTACAAAGTCAGTGAAGGAAGCAACTAATGCAGTCGAACAACTTGCAAAGTACTGTCAGAATGACCACAAGGACGTCTACCAAGTAACAAGGAGATCAACCGAAAGGAGCAAATTCAAGCCATCTCAGCTAATAAAAGTAAAAGGTTAGAGGAACCCATTCCAATACAAGAAAATAAGGTAGACGAAGGTAAGGTAGAGGTAACACAAGAAAATCCAAAACTAGTAATCAAGGAGTACCAACCTCGCATACCTTATCCCGAAGCGATAAAAAGAGATGATTCAGAAGAACAGTTAGGTAAGTTTCTTAAACTCTTAAAGAAATTTCATATTAACTTACCCCTTCTTGAAGCTCTTTTTCAGATGCCAGACTCGAGGAAATTTTTAAAACAGCTCTTGACTAACAAACGCAAATTAGACGAAGAGCACCACGTGGAATTAAATGCAGCATGCTCAGCAATGTTATAGAATAGACTACCACGAAAGTTAAAAGATCCAGGGAGTTTTACAATTCCATGTTTAATTGGTAGTTTACCTATTGATAACACATTAGCTGATTTAGGGGCAAGCATAAATGTCATGCCTTATACATTATTTAAATGACTAGGTCTAGGGAAGCCCAAACAAACTAGGATGAATATACAATTAGCTGATAAAACTATTAGAATTCCTAAGGGCATTATCGAAGATGTTCTTGTCAAAATCGATAAATTTGTTTTTCTAGTAGATTTTGTTGTTTTAGATATGGATGAGGATAATACAATCCCCTTAATTTTAGGAAGACCTTTTTTAGCAACTGCCAAGACTAAAATTGATGTTGCCACAGGAGAACTCATACTTTGTGTAGGTGACGAATCAATCAATCTTCAAGCTCTTGACTCGACCAGGACAACAATCGATGAAGGTAAGAAAGTGAATACAGATGATAATCAAATTGTTCAACCTTTATCACAGGAAACACCATAATGGCACAACCCTGAGCAGACTCACAGATCCCAAAGTGACAAAGAAGAATCACACAAGGAACAAGACCTTAGGATCGACAATTTAGAAAAGTAGAGGACACAAGTCAAAGAACATCCGGACCTACATGAATTAACACCAGAAGAACCACCAAAAGAACTTGTAGGAACATCAAATCACTTCAAAATAGGAGATCAAGTGCTGCTCGACAAAGCCAATCCTCGCATCATCACAACAGACTTGAACGTAAGCAAGGAATTCCTCTTAAGGTACACGATATCTTCCCCCATGGAGCAGTCGAGGTAAGTAATCCAACATTTAGCACTTTTAAGGTAAACGCTTCTCGAATTTAGCCTTATCAAGAAAATAAAATTTTAAGCAAGATGGAAGATATTCAAACCTTTAAACCTCCTTAATTTTTCTAATTCAAGGAAAGTCCAGTTGAAGACTATAAACAAGCGCTTCTCGGGAGGTAACCCGAGTACTAACACTATTTTCTTTCAAATCTATTTTAGTTTCTTTCCCTTCCTTCTTTATTTCCTTTTAAACTAACCAGAAGTGCAGAACTTCAAGGCCACACAGCCTTATACACGGCTGTTTTCGTGACTGTGTGGACCACTAGAACCACCGTACTGACACAACAAAGGTTGTGTGAATTAGTCCCAACCACCCCACAACGTCACGGATCCAACCACTCTCCCACGGGCACCAGTAAATTGGTACGACCGTGCTCCACAACCATGTGAAACCACTGACTTATCAGACATGAGACAAACATGCCCATGCCGCCCAACCATGCCAACACACTGCCTTTTCAGGAACGGGCGTGGCACCTAAAAAACGGGCGTGGGTGAGCAAACACGCCTAGACACATGACCGTGCGATGCAGCCATGTAATTAAACACACCCTCGGTCCACAGGCGTGGGAACGTGCCAGATTTGAGACCCTATTTAAACCCCACATCCCTCCTCCTTCTCCCTCATTTTTTTCTTTCTTTTTCTTTCTTTCCTTAGAAAAAGTGTCAGACTCTTGAGCTACACTAGAATCATGCCGAAGAAGTGTAAGAAGGCAAGCATTGTCTTCTTAAAGGAGACCCCAACACATAAGTTCATGCAGCCGCTTCATTTAAAAACCAAGCGAAGGGTCTTTTAGACCATTTAAATTCTTTTTTATGTTTATTTTCCCCTTTATCCTACTTATCTATAATTCTCTTCTACTTAATATATTTTAAATTCTTTTAGTTTCTTGGTTTTAGTTTCTAAAGGCTGCTTGGGAATCACACACCATAGCCTTAGAGGTCACACCCACCTCGCGAACCATCCAACAATAAGGACTCCTTAGTCCATTAGTCTTTTCTTTCAATTTTAGTTTTCTTCTTAGTCTCCTTCTCTTTATTTCCTTTGTCTTTAATTATAGTATTAGTATATTATTAATGTTTCTTTAGATTTCTTGGCTACATGTTTGCAGGGTACCCAATTTCTTTATCTAGCATAAAACTCATCGGTAAACACCCCACCAGGCCCATAGAAAATGCCACCACCGCCTCCTTCACCCACCTTCAATCACGACCTCGGCCAACTCCCGGAGTCATCCAAAATTCAGGAAGTATCACTTCTCCCCTTCTATTTTGATTTCATTATTACAAGATTATTTATCTATCTTTGTACATTGAGGGCAATGTACATCTTAAGTGTGGGGGGAATTAAGTGCCTAACTTTTTGCATGATTCTAAAAATCCTGAATTTAATCTTGTTTTTAAGTATTTTTCTCATATTATTAATTAGGATGAAATTTCTAATGATTTATGATTTTTCTTGATATGTTTTGGATTAAGTCATTGATAATTATGCATTGATGATTTAAACCCTAAGATACTAGAGAATCAAGCATGATAAGTCTATTTTTCAAGAATAAAAAATTTTCTAGGTTGTTGAACTGAATTTGAATATTACCTTGAAGTTTGAAATTTACAGGGATTGATGTCAAATACCCATAATTTTTGTGAGATTTTGAGCCTTATAGAGCATATATTCTTTTTCATGCTCACTTTATTAATTATGAGTGTGCCAACACTGAATTGTTATTCTAGAACTTGCCTCGATTATACATGTCAAGACCACATTAATGATTTGATATACTAAGATGATAAAGGCACCTAGGTTTTAACCCATTCACTCCATTAAAAAGCTTACCTACATAATTAACCCCTAGTGAACCCCGTTGATCTTAAAAACCCTTTTTATAAAATTAGCCGCTTAATATTAACCCGAAAAACCTTTGAATTTGTTATCACCATTCTTTTGACTACCATTCTATCGAGAATTGATTTGATCAATTGGCTACTTAGTTTATTTCAGTTGATAAAGTTCTTTCTTTATTATGTAGTTTGTTCGAAAAAAATCAAAAAATCAAAGTATATTCAGTATTAGTGAGCTTGTACATTTAAATTTCAATTATCAAAGAAAAAAGCTCGTAGTATTATTAGTTTCAAAGTTTCAATTGATGTAATCATTTATTTTCTAGTTTATTATTTTTAGTTAGGTGATTTGTCAAAATCGATCTCGATTCTAACCCTTCTAATTTAGCCTTTATCCACACCTTTTAACCCAAGCCTCGTTACAACCCTGTTAAAGACCTTTTGATTTGTGTATCATCTCATATTACGGTGGTGGAGATTTGATTTTCAGGCAAGCCTATGGGATTAACTTTTCAGGTTCGACTTTTGAGTGCTTAATTTTGAACCTTAAAACACTTTTTGAGTGATTTGAGTAAACCTTTAGTAAGGATGTCAATCCTTATCAGTTTCGAATCAAAGGTAATTATTTAGAAGAGGGGAGACACTTATGTTTTTCCGTGCTACAAATATATGACTTAGAATTGTTTGAATCTTTAGGAGTCTTTGAGTTAAATTATCCATGTATGAATTATCTATGAATTAGGATGAGGCATTATTGATAGGAATTATGAATTATGGAAAGTTCGTTATAATTGTAAGTTGAGAATTTTGCTTGAGGACAAGCAAAAGCTTAAGTGTGGGGGTATTTGATAAATCATAAAAGTAACATATTCTAGGCCCATATTTAGTATGGTTTTGGATGATTTAGCCCTTGATTTATATAAAAAGGTGCTTTTAATCCTTTCTTTTCATGTTTATACTCAGGAAAGCACCCGAAGAAGAAAAGAATGAGAAATGGGCTTAAAATAGGTCAATTTGGGCTAAAGAGGAAATCAACACGGCTTGGACCTAAAGCCACACGGCCGTGAATCATCAAATTACTTCACACGACCTAATCCCCGATTTACACGATCATGCCTCAAACAACAGAATCGAAACACAATCCAACCATGATTTACACGGCGTGTGCCATGGCCATGCCCTTACCGCGGGAGAGAGCAATTTGACTCGGATTTGGATACTTTGAGCCAAAGAAACATATTCCAAAGTGTATTCAAACACCGAGTAAGAAGCAGACTTAAATTAGGACACTTAGAGGCCAAGTAAAGCATTCCAAGAGCCTATATAAACACCCTAAGTGTATCCTGAAAGAGGGGGGTGAGCTAGTCCAAAGAGCCAAAGCCAGAGCAGTCAATTCAGGGAATTAATCGATGATAGCTAGTTGATCCATCTCAAGAAGCTGGAATTCTACTCAAGATGGCGGATCTCTCCTTCAATTCCTTCAGGGGGTTTTAAGGATTTCTTATCTTTTTTTATCTTTTCTCTTGAGATGTTTTATTTTAAAGTTATGAACTAAACCCTTCAGGTACCTGAAGGGGATGAAACCTAGATGAATCTTGTTATTTGTTTTTTGAATTATATGATAAATACTTAGTTTGTTCTTAATTGTGCATGCTTAATCCAAAATCTGATTTGCTTAGGTGGAGGAGGAATAGACCTTGCCTAAGAGTAGATCTAGCATAATTAAGCGGAGTTGATTGCACGCCTAGAGATAGGGTGACAAGGTTTTGCCGGATTAGGGTGAAACCTAATATAGGAATCTATAGATTGTTTTACTGCTATTCTAGGGGGTTATTATAAGAGAACGAGAGTTCCACTAATTAACCTTAGGCTAGACGTTATTTGCCTCGAGAGAGGGTTTAATATAAATTAGGGAAGTCTCACGGATCAAACTAAGTGAATAAATCATATGGTTTAGTGTTAGATAACAAGTGAAGTCTAGGTGGATTCTTCCTGAGGGTATCATCGTGATCAGCTGAGTTTTTCATCAAGTTATTTCCAAATTCATTCTATTTTGTCTTTGAGTCTTTAGTTTAATAGTCATTAAATTAGATTAATCAACCAATCACTCCATATTCTAGGCTAAATAATAAAAAGAAAGTTAGTATTGGTACTCTTAGTTCCTTTGGGTTCGACCATCCGGTCTTGCCTAAGCTATACTACTGTTCAATAGGTACACTTGCCTTAAACCATTGTCAGAGTCAGTCTCCAGTTTCGATCACATTCATTATAAATTTTAAAACTCGATAGACACACGATCAATGATCCATATGTAAATGTGATACAAAAATGGAAAAGCTATGAGCTAACAAGTATATGATGATAGGCAAGTTTGAATAATGAATGGCTAAGTAAATGTGCCAAGAAGAATTATGGCTATGCAATTGAGCTATTAGTGATTTCATATTGGTTATATGTCTTGAATGCTTACATGTTAAGTTTATTTGTATATAACTTACTAAGCTTTTGAAAGCTTACTCTGTGTGTGTGTTTACTCTGTTTTATATATCGTCAAAGCTACTGAAGGCTTGGGGACCGTCGAGGATCATCATCACACTACTCAAACTTATTTTGGTACTTTGAAAATATGTATATAGTTAAATATGGCATGTATAGGCTAGTTATTTAGTATAAGTTTGAGATGTTAACTTAGTCATGTAATATGGCTAGTTATGTGTTTGTATTATGCATATGTGATTGTGGATAATAGTGTTGGTTTGGTATGAGTATGTGCCTATGAAATGGTCAAGTTTATGGTAAGTTTATGAA
The DNA here is from genome assembly GCA_025506655.1 of Gossypium rotundifolium. NCBI lineage: Eukaryota > Viridiplantae > Streptophyta > Magnoliopsida > Malvales > Malvaceae > Gossypium > Gossypium rotundifolium. The sequence goes on along the minus strand of CP106729.1, from coordinate 60,965,179 downwards.
TGAAATGTTGATTATGCATAATTGATGAAAGGATGGAAAATATGAATGGTAAATGTAGATGAATTGTGCTTGAGTATATATGTATTTTAGTTATGTAAATTGGTATGTTTGGAATTGTATTTGAATGTAGAGATTTGATATGTTCTTGGTTGCTAAATGTGCATGAGTAGTATTGGTATTTGCTTGTAGTATGACCCTAGAGTGGTGGAATTATGGCCTTGCAAATGGCCTGTTTTGTCTACACGACCATGGCACACGGTCGTGCCTAGTGGTCGTGGGTGAAAGTTAGTAGCCAGCCTATGTATGCATGGCCTTAGCACACGGACGTGCCTGGTAGCCGTGTGATTTAGTCAGTATATGGCTTATGAGCATACGACCATGGTGCACGGGTGTGTCTAGTGGCCGTGTGGATTAGTCAATATGCTTACTCTGAATTGGCACGGTCGGGACACATGGGTGTGTCTAGTAGTCGTGGGAGGCACACAGCCTGCCCACACGGGCGTGTAACCTTTGTAATATAGAAAAGTTTTAAATTTTTGAGAACTTTCATATGTGTTCGGTTTAGTCCCGACCCTATTCTGAAGCATGATTAAGGTCTCGTTGACCTATAAAAAGGGACACTTGGTTGTGAATAATGATTTGTATTATAAAATGTCTGTAAAACTTTTCTATCTGTCTGGTAATGCCTTTAACCCTATACTGATGACGGATACGAGTTAGGGGTGTTACACGGGGCTTCAACTCAACATAATAGCATTATACTTTCATTGAGGCAACATTAATTAATTTCATAGAAATACTAAACATTTCTCATGATATCAAGCAATTAAGAATATAATAGCATTATGTAGCTTTAATTTCACACAAACTTACCTTGGTACCAAAATATACGTGGAATAGTTCAATTTAATCCACGACTTTGTCCTTGCCTCGGTTTCGGTCCGGGCTTCATGTTTCTTGATCTATAATAACAATTTCACTTGTTTAATGACCACATTAACTAAAATAACCCATGAATCATACTTTGGCAAAAGTTACAATTTTGCCCCTGATCTTTTACAAATTTACTATTTTACCCCTAGGCTCGTAAATTGATTCTAATCAAATTTCCTCCTTAAACAAGCCTGGATGAAAATTTATTACTCTTATAACAACTCACAATATCAATTATTTCACACATTTACCACCTATTTATAACCTTTACAAAAACATCCTTTTAGGTGTTTTCATGGAAACACCTTTCACAAAAGTTGTTTATTTAACAACTAAGACTCATTTTCTTCCATAAAATTTCCTAAATCAACACTAATTCTCTTATGGAAAAACCTCAAGTTTTTAACCATTTTGCAAAGTAGTCCCCTCATTAGCTAGCTCAAGCTACAAGGGTCTCAAAAGTACAAAAATTATCAAAGATTGACCATTAAAACACTTACTTGAAAGGAGAAAAGCTTGACTGAATTTTTTGAGTTCTTAACCCCTTATTTTTGCTGAAAATTTTGGTGGAGAAGATGGAGAGAAAAGATGATATCTTTCTTTTCTTTATTTTATGATTACAATCAATTTAGTCACCAAATTTTTACCTAACCAATTGATCAAGTCTTTTCTTTGTCCCTATGGCCGCCCACCACCCTTAATAAGGCCTAATTACATATTAGGGACCTCCAATTAATATTGCTTAGCTATTTGACACCTCTAGCTTGTAAAATAAAACTTTCGTACTTTATGTGATTTAGTCTTTTTTCGCAATTAAGCATGCAATCGTTAAAATTAATGCACCAAAATTTTCATGCATTCATAATATCATGATATAACACATAAAATAATATTAAAACTAATTTCTCCAAGCTCGAATTAGTGGTTCTGAAACCACTGTTGTGACTAGCCCCTAAATCGGGCTGTTACAATTCTCCCCTTTAGGGATTTTCATCCTCGAAAATCTTACTAGTAAAAAGGTTGGGATATTGGTTTCTCATAACTTCCTCGGGATCCCATGTAGCCTCTTCTACCCCATGTCTTTTCCATAGTACTTTCAAAAGGGCTATACTTTTGCTTCTCAACTGTTTGACTTCTCATGCCAAAATCTTAACTGGTTCTTCGCCATAAGTCATGTCCAATTGAATTTCAACCTCTGTTGGTACAATCACATGTGAAGGGTCTGATCGGTAGCGACGTAACATAGACACGTGAAAGACATTATGAATCTTTTCCAACTCAGATGGCAAAGCCAAACGATAAGCTACCGGCCCTATCCTCTTGATAATCTCATACGGTCTGATAAAGCGTGGACTCAATTTGCCTTTCCGGCCAAATCTAAGAACTTTATTCCATGGTGACACTTTAAAAAACACCTTATCACCAACTTGAAACTAAAAATCTTTTCGTTTCAAATCCGCGTAGGAATTTTGTCTATTAGAAGCAGCTTTTAAACAATCGCATATCACCTTTACTTTCTTTTCAGTTTTCCTGACCAAATCAACCCCGTGAATCTGGTTTTCTCTGAGTTTGGTCCAATACAAAGGCGTTTGGCACTTACGGCCATACAATGCCTCATAAGGTGCCATTTTCAAGCTTGACTTAAAACTATTATTGCAGGCGAATACCACCAACGGTAAGTATTTCCCCAATTACTTTGGAATTCTAAAACACAACATCGAAACATGTCTTCAAGTATCTGTATTACTCTCTCCGACTACCCATCGGTATGCGGATGGAAAGCTGTACTAAAGCTTAATTTTGTGCCTAATGCCTCTTGAAACTTTTTCCAAAACCGTGACGTTAGTTTCGGATTCTACATGAAATAATAGACAATGGTACACCGTGAAGTCTTACAATTTCAAACACATACAACTCTGCCAACTTATCAACTGAATAATCTATGCATACCAGTATAAAGTGAGATGACTTCGTAAGTCTATCAACTACAACCCATACAGCATCCTTCTTTTTCAGTGTCAACAGCAAACCCTTCACAAAATCTATAGTAATACGGTCCCATTTCCACTCGGAAACCATAACAGGCTGAAGTAAACCTGAAGGTACTTGGTTTTCGGCCTTCACTTGCTAACAAATTAGGCATCTCGATACAAAATCGAAATATCTTTCTTCATGCTCGGCCACCAATACCATTTCTTCAAGTCATTATACATTTTCGTGTTTCTGGATGTACAGATATACATTAACTATGTGCTTCGAGTAAAACTTTTCAAATAAGGTCATCATCTCTGGGTACACAAACCCTATCTCGAAACATCAAACATCCATTAGTACTAATTCGAATGCCCGACTCAACATTTGACTCACATTGAACTGTTTTAGCTTGTAAATCAGTGTCACCTTTCTGAGCCCCACAAATCTCTTGGAGAAACATTGGTCTCGCCCTCAACTCAGCTAGAATAGAATCATCATCTGACAAAGTCATCCATGTATTCATGGCTCTCAATGCAAACAAGGATTTCCTGCTCAAGGCATCGGCAACCACGTTCACCTTTCCGGATGGTAGTCAATCACTAGCTCATAATCCTTTATTAGCTCTAACCATCTTCTCTGCCTTAGATTCAATTCATTTTGAGTCATAAAATACTTTAGGCTCTTATGATCAGTGAACACCCGACATTTCTCACCATAAAAATGGTGTCTCTATACCATTAGTGCAAATATAATTGTAGCTAACTCCAAATGGTGGGTCAGGTAATTCTTCTCGTGCAGCTTTAACTATCTAGAGGCATATGCTATCACCTTGCCTTTTGCATGAGTACACAACCCAATCCATTCAAAGATGCATCACTATAGAGCACAAATTCTTTTCCTGGTTCTGGTTGTACTAGAATTGGAGCCTCGATCAACAATGCCTTCAATATCTCAAGACTTTGTTGGCACTTTTCTGTCCACTCAAACTTCACATCTTTTTGTAGTATCCTCATCATCGGGGTAGCTATCATAGAAAATCCCTTGAAAAATGTTCGTAATAGCCAGCTAGGCCCAGAAAACTTCTAACCTTAGATACATTTTTTGGCGGTTTCCAATCAACAATAGCTGAAATCTTGCTTGGGTCAACTCGGATTCCATCTCTTGAGACCATGTGCCCCAAAAATCCAACTTCTCTAAGCCAAATATCACTCTTACTAAACTTGGCATATAAGTGTTTATCCCGTAAAACTTGTAGAACCATCCTCAAGTGTTTGGCATACTCGTTCTCATCACAAGAGTAAATCAGTATGTCTACAAAAAATTTGTCCAAATATGGCCAAAAGATACGGTTCATCAAATCCATAAACACAGCAGGGGTGTTGGTTAAATCGAAAGGCATGACTAAAAACTCATAGTGTCCATACCTTGTCTCAAATGTTATTTTCGGCACATCCGAGTCATTGAATCTTAACTGATAATATCCAGACTTCAAGTCTATCATGGAAAACATCGTTGCTCCCTTCAATTGATCAAACAAATCATTAATTCTAGGAAATAGGTACTTGTTCTTCACGGTTACCTTATTGAGTTGCCGATAATCTATACATAACCTCATGGAACCATCTTTCTTTTTCAAAAATAATACGGGAGCACCCCACGAAGAATAACTCGGTCTTGCAAAGCCTTTGTCCGTTAACTCTTGTAGCTATGCCTTCAATTCTTTTAACTCAGTTGGGGCCATTCTATACGAAGTAATTGATATATGTGCAGTATCAGGGGCCAACTCAATGCCAAATTCAATCTCCCTAACTGGAGGCAAACTTGGCAATTCTTCTGGAAAAACATATGGATACTCACATACTATGGGCACTGATTCAATTCTTAACTCAACCTCTTTAGAATTCATCACAATGGGAAGGTAAGCTTCATACACTTTTCTCAGGTATTTTCTGAGTCAACATGGAAGATATCACTACAAGCAATCTGTCTTGCTCACCTGATTCAACATGAAGAATATCCCTATTTTCAAATTTTAACTCAATAAATTTCCTCCCACAATTCCCTATCATATCATGAGTAGTTAACCAATCCATCCCAAGGATGACATCAAATTCATCAAACGATAATAACATGAGATTAGCCGGAAAGTAATGACCTCTAATCATCAAAGGGCAACCTTAATATACTCTATCGACTAACACACATTTGCCTAGGGGATTTGACACTTTTATCACAAATTTCGTAGACTCTATAAGCATGTTCATACTAGAGACTAATTTCATGCAAATATACGAGTGGGTAAACCCCGAGTTAATTAAAGCTATAACATTATTATCATAGAGAGAAAATGTACCCGTGATCACGTTAGGGGAAGACGGCTCTTTGTGAGCGTGAATGGCATATTCTCTCTCTAGATGGCGTAATCTGCTCTCTAGATGTATTCTTACTACTCATTTCATTTCCCAAGTTTCTGTGCGATCTTCCTCTAGCAGTACTTCCCAATCTTGCACTCTGAGGTTTCTCTTTTTCACCCACCTCAGGGCAATCTCTGATAAAATGATCTGGGGATCCACACTTAAAACAGGCTCTCTCTTTTTCTCGACACTCACCGGGATGACGTCTACCACACTGTGGACATTCCGGTATATTTGGTCGAGCGTTGCCAACACTAGCAACTAAAGTGATCTGAGCTTTAGACCCCGAGTATTGTCTCCCCTTATTTCTATTTGAAAAACCCAGCCGAAGTGGCTGATCGATTAGTGAAATCTTTTGACTTCTTAGATGAGGATTGGTATGACTTACTCAGTTGTCTATTCTTTGAGTCGCGAGACTTGATTTCAGCCTTTCTTTTTCTCTTTGACCAGTTTCTCGGCCTTACAGGCTCTATCTACTAACACAATAAATTCTTTTAGTTCTAGGACACTGACATACAATCAGATATCCTCATTTAATCCATCCTCAAACCTTTTTCACATCATGGCCTCGGTGGATACGAACTCTTGGGTGTACTTACTAAGCCTTACGAAATCACATTCATATTTAGTCACTGTCATTCTACCTTGCTTCAGTTCAAGGAATTCTTTTCTCTTCTGATCAATAAATCTTTGACCAATGTACTTCTTTCGAAAATCTTCTTGGAGAAACTCCCAATCAACTTTCTCTCTTGGTACAACCAACATAAGGGTGTTCGACCACTGGTAAGCGGAATCTATCAAGAGAGGCACCACACACTTCATGCACTCTTCATGTATACAGGATAACTCATCGAATACCCTGGGTTATCATTTTTGTTAGCCCAAAATTCCTCCGCTCCTTACTTTCGGATCCTATCAATCGGAGGCTTTTCTCTTCTTACTACCTCTACCACTTGGGGAGCTACAAGGGTAAGCTGAGGAATAGGTGGGGGTGAAGGAGGTTGAGCATTAGGATTTGCTCGAACAAATTCAGTGTACAAGTTGCTCATCATATGTAGAAAGGCTTCTCGAGCCTCTTCTCCCTGTCCCAAAGTCTTGGGTCTACTAGCACGGTCCCTTGCACCGGAGCTGGCACATTACTTGTAGCATTATCGACCACAGCTCAGTCACGATCCATTTACTATATAAAAACACAATTTAAATAATTAGGAATCGATAAACATTATTATGTAAATACTCATACGTATGGCATGTATAGCTAGACTCATACTTAAGCTACGTTAGTCTGAGAATCAACTAAACCGTAGCTCTGATACCACTAAAGGTAACACCCCTTTCCCATGTCCGACGTCGAAATTGGGTATTAGGCATTACCATACTTAACTAGATCAAACATACAACATTGAGTCATAAAATTTCATTTCAACTCAAAACTTCTTATTCGAGATCATAAGGTCCCTATCATAGGTCCATGAGACCCTAAACATACATACGGAATGTTTCAGGATTAAACCAAAAATATTTGAACACTTAGAAAATTTTTACACAAAACAGGGCCGCACGCCCGTGTGGGCAGGCCGTGGGGTCACATACGCCCATGTTCCTAGCTTGTTTGGATTTTATTTTTCATTTCGAACCTATAGGAGTTTTCACACGGTCGGACAGACGCCCGTGTCCATGACCCGTGTCCCTCACACGGCCTAGACACGCCCTTGTCCTAACCCGTGTGTAAAATCTTGACATTCTATTTCTGACGTCATCATCTCAATAAGGTTACACGGCCAAGGCACACGCCCGTGTCCTTAGACCGTGTGGTGAATTAAATTCTTAAACTCAGGTGTAGACTTCACACAACCTAGGCACATGCCCATGTTTTATGGTCGTGTCTTCCACACGGTTGAGACACATGGTCGTGTCTCAGCCCTTATGTTTACTACTAGGCATTTTGACTTACCAACCTAGCATGCAGGGGGACACACGACCTAGCAACACGCCCATGGGGCTCACTGTGTGTCACATATGGCCTTGACACACCCGTCTGTCTACCCGTGTGGACAATTGTAAGGCTATCTACAAAGCCATTTGTCACTCTACAAGGTAACCACACTTAAACCATTTCAAGGAAACATACTGTAATATCCCGAAATTGGGCCTAGTAGATTTGGGCCAATTGGGCCTTGGGCTTTAGGAAAATTTGAGTATCATTTTGTTATTTGTGTTAGCTCGGGTATAATTTTTATTGTGGGCTTAGTATAGTTTTGTGAAGGTTTGGAATTAGTTATGAAGTTAGTATAATTAAGTAGTATTGTATATTTAGTGAAATGGATTAAGTGAATTTGACACTTAAGTTAATTTAAGTATTAAATTCTATCACAAGAGGAATAAGTGGCAAGATGGTTAAGGCTCTTGAGAGGTGCTTGAGGTTAGTGGTTCGAGTAACATGGAAGGCATTTTGAGAATTTTATATTTTGTGCATCATAGCATTTATGGACGGTCAAACCTTATTCATGATAGGTTGGATTGTTTCTTTTAGTAAGTTGAATATATGTTTAAGGAAAGCTTGATATTGGGGATAAGATTCTTAAACTAAAGGAAGGTTGGGAGAGCATAAGGCATGATATAAGGACTTGGTTTTGGAAAGTGTTGGGTGGATAGATTTGACTTGGGAGACCATGTATGTGGATGGCATGTAAGGCTAGGGGGTGGCGAATTTTGATAGGTAGTTTGGGAGGAATTGGTTAGTCATTTTAGCATTTTGTGTATCTTTGGCATTTTCTTTTCCTCCCCAAAGCTCTCCTCTTTGGTAGAATAAGTCTTGTGCATTTTGGTGCAATTTGCTTTTAATTTTAGCCTCTTTTGTTGAATCAAATGATACCATTTTCCTTTCTTTCATTTGCTCTTTTGAAACCAAAACTATAATCTATCTTTGTGCATTTTGTGCACTTTCTTTTTAGCAAAAAGTGTTTGGCGAATCTCTCCCACATCTTTTTCTTTCTTTCAATATTGTTCAAATCACATTTTCCTCCTATTCTCTCTTGGCTAAAACTTCCATCTCTCCATCTCTCTTTACTTTCTTTTATTTTAAGCCATAAACATTTCTTTTCCATTGAAATCTCTTCCATCTTCTTCTTTTGTTTTCCTTTCTCTTTCTCAACTTTAATTGAATCCTTGTTGTTAATACAACTCAACCATAGTCGAACCTTCTTCCTCTCTTTTAGTCTTTGTTTTGGCGAATATTCAAGGGTAGACTCTTCTTGGTTTTCTTCTATTGATTTTGGATAAAAGGGGTAAGTGTTCATGGACGTTTTCTTTCTTTCTTTCTCGTTTACGTGATGTTTTCTTATGGACAAAGGCCAAACCTTTGGGCATTATTTTGCAAGGTTCTAACCATTTTAGGATTCGATTATTCTCTTAGGCTCATTGAGATTTCGGAAGCAATCGATTTAAGCCATTCCTTTAGCAAATCGAAGTTGGTAAGTCAAGTGGTAAGGATTCTATACTCTTAAAGTTGGTTGAGGAAGCCTAAGGTTATTTGGATTAAGTTATGTTGTTGGCCGAATGTTCTTAGTGCCATAAATGGTGTTCTTTATGTGTAGCTAAAGGAAGGGAACTCAGTGTGATTCGGGATTTGGTAGGAGACCAAATCGGCTTTTAAGGAGAAGGAAACACCACGTTTCGAGATCGTGTTAGATTCGAGTAGTTCGGGATTTCACTAATAGACAGGTGTGTAGTTAGCCTACCGTTTTCCGGGTTTTTGTGTTATATTTGTATGTATTAATTATGTGCTAACTTGTGTAATGGAAATAGTGGTATGGATACCCTCAAGGGGTATGTCGATAATTCGGTAAGTACCAAATGTTAAAAAGTGATTTTAATATGAATATGTGATTATATGCGAAATAACATGTACATGCATGGCACTATTTTATGTTGCATGTGCATGGGTGGGATATGAAAGAAGGGCGAGGTGTACTTTGAGTATGTGGTTTGATGAATGGCTCGTGCCTCATCGTGATTGATATAGGCTATGTGCCATATCGTGGTTAATGATGGCTTTGTGCTCATCGTGGTTTTGATGATAGCTACGGCTACATCGTGGATTGACGTTGATCGAGGTCACGTTGTGGATTATTTTGATTAAGTTCGCGTGGACGGCATTTGTTGCCTTATTGGAGTAAAAGGAGAGGGTGATTTAATAATCCCCGGTGTGTGGTAATTTGGATACGGGGTGTGTAGAGGATGGACCCTAATTTGGGTTGGGCTTTATAATTGCATAATTTTGTATGTAAATATGTGGAAATGGGCCAAGCCCAATATGATATGTGGATTAATGTGGTTATGGGCCAAGCCCAATATGTGGACTCATGTGGTTAAGTTATCTTATTATCGATATGTGATATGGTTATGGGCCAAGCCCAATATGTGAACTCTATGTGATGTGGATATGGGCCAAGCCCAATAAGTGAAATTATGTGAATAATGTTGCATTAATATCGATATATGGTTAATATGTGGTTAACATGTGGGTGGAATTCAGGTGGATTAATTACACTTTGAGTCATTAGACTCACCCAATTTTATCAAACCTTATAGGTGATGTGCGATGCTCGGACCGGGTTGGAGTGGATACAAGGTGGCCCATGCGAAATGGATTCTCTTTATACAATTTATGTTTGATATTTAAAGCATTTAATTTTTGTAATAAGGGCCATTTAAGTATTTAAGGACTTTTATTATGTTTTAAGTTGGATTGTCGATTATATTATTATTTGAAAATGTTTTATTTTAAACAACTTAATTTTATTTGGAACTTTAATTACACAATGATTTTGTAAAGACAACAAATTTTATGTTTTTAACTTTAAGACAAAAGTTTTTCAAGCGTTTTTCCTCAGTGGCATTTCAAATTCGGTCATAACAAATGGGCCGGGTTTGGGGTGTTACAAATTTGGTATCAGAGCCCGGTTCAAAACTCGACTTTGAGGGTTTTGGGCCCAAAAATGTTTTTTTAAGATGGGATTTTCAAAGATTTGGGCTTTCATAAATTTTTCAGTTTTATTCTGGCATGGCACTTTGTATCTCGACCAAGTCCACCAAGTAAGTACCTCTGACTACTGAAGTGAATTGAATATGTGAATTTGATGGGCTTTTATGGGAACGTAGATTAGTAGATTAGGGCTATTGAACCCTAGGACTAGTCTACTCAAAAACAAGAGCATAAGACTTAAGGACTATCAAACAAACACGTGAAGTAAGTCGTAGAAGTTAGGGTGTGGCAACCATTGTACGCATGTCTAGGAGTGGATTCGGTAAGAGCTTGGTACTTAAGCAGTCCTAGCGACTCACCTCCTCTTTACTCGAGTCCTACCTGGTGCGTAGTAACGGTTCACCCTAACCAAGAGAACTTATTCACGGGCTAAACTTGATAATTAAAACCCGAAAGGGACTAGCCATACTGTTTTATAAAAACCTTAAGTTTTCAAATTACTCCTTTGATTTGTAAAACCATTTTATATTTGGAAAATTTTTGAAATATTTTGATTTACAAAATACCCAAATACCCCTAGGTGTAAAATTACCAAAATGCCCTTGGTTTATAAAATTACCATACTATCCACGACTTTTGTAAAAATGTTCTTACTTTACAAAATACCAAAAACTTCTATTTTACAAAATAGTAAGATACCGATTTGGGAAAATTTATTAAAATGGCCGACTTCTAAAATTACCAAAATAACCCCAATTTTGAAATTTCTACAATACCCTTGATTTGAAAAAAAAAACTTTTAAAATACCCTCAAGTTTTGAAAATTCTAGAATGCCTTTGATTTATTAAAATCTCTGAAATTGACCCTAATTTATTACGAAAATACCCCTGTAGGGAAAATGACAAAATTACCCCTGGGTCGGGAATGATCAGAAATGCCCATAATGATGTGTTGAATGTGTGTGTTGTGGATGAATGTGAATGTGAATGTGATTCTTTGAATTAGAATAGAAGCTTGAGTGAAACTTTGATTGATCGAAAGAATTACCTCTAAACACTTCTTTCATAAAATTTGCTCGTGGATAAACAGTGAAACAAAATTTACGATACATAAAACTTTTTAATCGATTAAATTGTGAAGTAGACATGAGTTCTAGAGGACGTGGTAAATCACGGACGTAGTAGAGGTAGAATGGCGATGATCGAACCCGGTAGGGTCCGCCATGGGTCGAAAATGAAGTGCCACCGCCAAAGATGGAGCGGAGGATCAAAATCGGTCGGGAGGTGATGATCTTTGTATCGCGGGCCATGTTGCGAGTGCTCGGCGAGTGGCGAGAGCTAGTATAGGAAGCGGAGCTCGAAAGTCGATTCGAAACGACTCGAGTTGAACGAAATTTGAAGTTTTTAGAGGAATATCTAGAGTAGCTCGAATGTGGCGAGTATTGGTTAGAAGCGATCGAAAGAATAATGGACGATTTGGACTGCACTGGATGAGGAAAAGCTAAAGGTGTTGTTTCGCTGTTCGGACGAAGCTTATCGATGGTGGCTCACCGTCGGACAAGGTGTCCCGACGGATCGATTGGATTGGGATTATTTTAAGGTTAAATTTGAAGGAAAATGCGTTGGAGCTAGTTACTTGGACTCGCAAAGAAAGGCGTTTCTCAACTTAGTGCAAGGTAGTAAGTCGGTAGCGTGAGTCTGAGCGGAATTTGTGCGGTTAAGTCAAGACGCCAAAGGGATCGTGACCACCGATTATGAAAGGTGTGTACGATTCAAGATGGGTTCTGAGATGAGTTTGCGAATGTTGATTGCTCCGCAAAGAGAAAGGGACTTTCTTTGTTCTAGTGGAGAAATCTCGGATCGTGAAGAAGTTAAGAAGGCGTAAGGGAGAACCGAGAAAAGGATAGGAATTGGAACAAGAGGAGTTTTGGACCAGCAAAATCGTCGGAAGACTTTCGAGAAAAGACCGAGGGTCGAGAATTTCAGACGTGCATCTATACCGATTCTTTGAGAATCGAGAATCGTTTATGTGCTCGATGTGGGAGAACTCACAGGAGAGTGTTGGGGTAATAGTAAGGAATGTTTAGGTGTGGATCTAAGGCTCATTTGGTTAAGAATTGTCCTCGGACAACGAAGGTTCGTGGTCCAAACCATGGAGGAAATGGTTACGCCGAGGTCGTGGAACACCCGTAGAGGTCTGAAGGTTCGGATGTGGGACAACCAAGAATGTGATAGCGAGTAAGTTCTTTGTTTTGCTTTAGAGATAGCTCATTCTTGTGTTGCTAGTGAAGTGCTTGAAACTTTGGATATGAACTTAGGAGCGTGCCTAGAAGGTAAGATAGTTTTATCGAGTCTGTGATAAGCGTAGTGTGATGAGTAGGATTGCACGATTGTTAGTTAGTTGGAAATTTCGAGGACGAAATTTCTTTAAGGAAGGTAGAATTGTAATATCCCGAAATTGGGCCTAGTAGATTTGGGCCAATTGGGCCTTGAGCTTTAGGAAAATTTGAGTATCATTTTGTTATTTGTGTTAGCTCGGGTATAATTTTTATTGTGGGCTTAGTATAGTTTTGTGAAGGTTTGGAATTAGTTATGAAGTTAGTATAATTCTTAGTATTGTATATTTAGTGAAATGGATTAAGTGAATTTGACACTTAAGTTAATTTAAGTATTAAATTCTATCACAAGAGGAATAAGTGGCAAGATGGTTAAGGCTATTGAGAGGGTGCTTGAGGTTAGTGGTTCGAGTAACATGGAAGGCATTTTGAGAATTTTATATTTTGTGCATCATAGCATTTATGGACGGTCAAACCTTATTCATGATAGGTTGGATTGTTTCTTTTGGTAAGTTGAATATATGTTTAAGGAAAGCTTGATATTGGGGATAAGACTCTTAAACTAAAGGAAGGTTGGGAGAGCATAAGGCATGATATAAGGACTTGGTTTTGGAAAGTGTTGGGTGGATAGATTTGACTTGGGAGACCATGTATGTGGATGGCATGTAAGGCTAGGGGTGGTAGAATTTTGATAGGTAGTTTGGGAGGAATTGGTTAGTCATTTTAGCATTTTGTGTATCTTTGGCATTTTCTTTTCCTCCCAAAGCTCTCCTCTTTGGCGAATAAGTCTTGTGCATTTTGGTGCAATTTGCTTTTAATTTTAGCCTCTTTTGTTGAATCAAATGATACCATTTTCCTTTCTTTCATTTGCTCTTTTGAAACCGAAACTATAATCTATCTTTGTGCATTTTGTGCACTTTCTTTTAGCAAAGAAGTGTTTGGCGAATCTCTCCCACATCTTTTCTTTCTTTCAATATTGTTCAAATCACATTTTCCTCCTATTCTCTCTTGGCTAAAACTTCCATCTCTCCATCTCTCTTTACTTTCTTTTATTTTAAGCCATAAACATTTCTTTTCCATTGAAATCTCTTCCATCTTCTTCTTTTGTTTTCCTTTCTCTTTCTCAACTTTAATTGAATCCTTGTTGTTAATACAACTCAACCATAGTCGAACCTTCTTCCTCTCTTTTAGTCTTTGTTTTGGCCGAATATTCAAGGGTAGACTCTTCTTGGTTTCTTCTATTGATTTTGGATAAAAAGGGGTAAGTGTTCATGGACGTTTTCTTTCTTTTCTTTCTCGTTTCTGTGATGTTTTCTTATGGACAAAGGCCGAACCTTTGGGCATTGTTTTGCAAGGTTCTAACCATTTTTAGGATTCGATTATTCTCTTAGGCTCATTGAGATTTCGGAAGCAATCGATTTAAGCCATTCCTTTAGCAAATCGAAGTTGGTAAGTCAAGTGGTAAGGATTCTATACTCTTAAAGTTGGTTGAGGAAGCCTAAGGTTATTTGGATTAAGTTATGTTGTTGGCCGAATGTTCTTAGTGCCATAAATGGTGTTCTTTGTGTGTAGCTAAAGGAAGGGAACTCGAGTGTGATTCGGATTTGGTAGGAGACCAAATCGGCTTTTAAGGAGAAGGAAACACCACGTTTGAGATCGTGTTAGATTCGAGTAGTTCGGATTTCACTAATAGGCAGTGTGTAGTTAGCCTACCGTTTTCGGGTTTTTGTGTTATATTTGTATGTATTAATTATGTGCTAACTTGTGTAATGGAAATAGTGGTATGGATACCCTCAAGGGTATGTCGATAATTGGTAAGTACCAAATCATTAAAAAGTGATTTTTAATATGAATATGTGATTATATGCGAAATAACATGTACATGCATGGCACTATTTTATGTTGCATGTGCATGGGTGGGATATGAAAGAAGGACAGGTGTACTTGAGTGCGTGGTTTGATGAATGGCTCGTGCCTCATCGTGATTGATATAGGCTATGTGCCATATCGTGGTTAATGATGGCTTTGTGCTCATCGTGGTTTTGATGATAGCTACGGCTACATCGTGGATTGACGTTGACCGAGGTCACGTTGTGGATTATTTGCGATTAAGTTCGCGTGGGACGGCATTTGTTGCCTTATTGGAGTAAAAGGAGAGGTGATTTAATAATCCCCGGTGTGTGGTAGGTGGATACGGGGTGTGTAGAGGATGGACCCTAGGCTGGGTTGGGCTTTATAATTGCATAATTTTGTATGTAAATATGTGTGGAAATGGGCCAAGCCCAATATGATATGTGGATTAATGTGGTTATGGGCCAAGCCCAATATGTGGACTCATGTGGTTAAGTTATCTTATTATCTGATATGTGATATGGTTATGGGCCAAGCCCAATATGTGAACTCTATGTGATGTGGATATGGGCCAAGCCCAACAAGTGAAATTATGTGAATAATGTTGCATTAATATCGATATATGGTTAATATGTGGTTAACATGTGGGTGGAATTCAGTGGATTAATTACACATCGAGTCATTAGACTCACCCAATTTTATCAAACCTTACAGTGATGTGCGATGCTCGGACCGGGTTGGAGTGGATACAAGGTGGCCCATGCAGAAATGGATTCTCTTTATACAATTTATGTTTCAGTATTTAAAGCATTTAATTTTTGTAATAAGGGCCATTTTAAGTATTTAAGGACTTTTATTATGTTTTAAGTTGGATTGTCGATTATATTATTATTTGAAAATGTTTTATTTTAAACAACTTAATTTTATTTGGAACTTTAATTACACAATGATTTTGTAAAGACAACAAATTTTATGTTTTTAACTTTAAGACAAAAGTTTTTCAAGCGTTTTTCCTCAGTGGCATTTCAAATTCGGTCATAACAAATGGGCCGGGTTTGGGGTGTTACACATACATCATGACCATAAGGCACTCCAATTACCCAAAATCAAGACATCCAGACACATAGGTTTAAGCTACATTCATCATGTGTATACTTGACTCATTACCCATTCCATCACACAAGCATGTACTTCATAAACTTCATCATCATCGAATATATAAACTTGTCAAGTAGTGGTCAATTTCCAATGACCATTTACAAAATGAATTTAATGACATTAATAGCCATACATTGGATAATAAATATGACATAACACAAAATAACCAAGTTCCTATACATGCTATACTCAAAATTTATCAAACTTTGCTATACCAAAGAGAAGTTGATAGTGTGATTCTGAATTTTGACGTCCTACGATCCCCGAGTTAGCTTGGCGATACTACAAGGAATAGGGAAATGAGAGCTTAGTAATTTTGCATGAAATAGATAGCAACATAAAGGTTTATGATAACATCCATTCATCACATTAGATAATACAGAAGTTCTCAAGCTCATCAGCATAACTTACTCATGCTTACTCTTACCAAATCACATATCACATTTTTGCATTTATTACTCATAAGTTACTCTTAGGTACCTATATCACTTCATCACATAACTTTAGTACTTTTACTCTCTTGAACATAGAATCAACTCATTGGCATCTTAAACGTAAACTTAGCTCTTTACCCATTGAGCTAATTAGAATATCGAAGGATACTCAATCTCATCATACATGTAACACGATGCCAATGCCATATCCCAGTTATGGTCTTACACGAGATCATATCTCGATGTGGATGCCATGTCCCAGACATGGTCTTATACGAGACCTTCTTTATCTCATGTTGTGATAATGGTATCCTTACTCTTCCTAATGTTCAACAGGGCTTCAACTCAACATAATAGCATTATACTTTCATTGAGGAATCATTAATCAATTTCATAGAAATACTAAACATTTCTCATGATATCAAGCAATTTAGAATATAATAGCATTATGTAGCTTTAATTTCACACAAACTTACCTCGATACCAAAATATACGTGGAATAGTTTAATTTAGTCCACGAGTTTGTCCTTGCCTGGGTTTCGATCCGGGCTTTGTGTTTCTTAATCTATAATAACAATTTCATTTGTTTAATGACCACATTAACTAAAATAACCCATGAATCATACTTTTGCAAAAATTATAATTTTACCCTTAATCTTTTACAAATTTATGATTTTACCTCTAAGCTCGTAAATTGATTCTAATCAAATTTCCTCCTTTAACAAGCCTAGATGAACACTTATTACTCTTATAAAAACTCACAATATCAATTATTTCACACATTTACCACCTATTTATAACCTTTATAAAAACGTCCTTTTAGGTGTTTTCATGGAAACACCTTTCACAAAAGTTGTTTATTTAACAACTAACAATCATTTTCTTCCATAAAATTTCAGAAATAAACACTAATGCTCTAATGGAAAAACCTTAGGTTTTAAACCATCTTGCAAAATAGTCCCCTCATTAGCTAGCTCAAGCTACAAGGATCTTGAAAGTACAAAAATTATCAAAGATTGATCATTAAAACACTTACTTGCAAGGAGAAAAGCTTGAATAAAGTTGTTGAGTTCTCAAACCCTTATTTTTGCTGAAAATTTCAATGGAGAAGATGGAAAGAAAAGATGATATCTTTCTTTTCTTTATTTTATGATTAAAATCAATTTAGTCAAAAAAATTTTACCTAACCAATTGACCAAGTCTTTTCTTGTCCCTATGGCCGGCCACCACCCTTAACAAGGCCTAATTGCACATTAGGGACCTCCAATTAATATTCCTTAGCTACTTGGCACCTCTAGCTTGTAAAATAAAACTTTCACACTTTATGCGATTTAGTCCTTTTTTGCAATTAAGCATGCATCACTAAAATTAATGCACCAAAATTTTAATGCATTCATAATATCATGCTATAACACATACCTGAAATTAGTGGATCCAAAACCACTATTGCGAGTAGCCCCTAAATCAGGCTGTTATAATTCTTCCCCCTCAGGGATTTTCGTCCTCGAAAATCTTATCGATAAAAAGGTTGGGATATTGGTTTCTCAAAACTTCCTCGGGCTCCCATGTAGCCTCTTCTACCCCATGTATTTTCTATAGTACTTTTACAAGGGCTTTACTTTTGCTTCTCAACTGTTTGACTTTTCATGCCAAAATCTTAATCGGTTCTTTGCCATAAGTCATGTCCGTTGATTTTCTACCTCTGATTGTACAATCACATGTGAAGGGTCTGATCGGTAGTGACGTAACATAGACACGTGAAAGACTTTATGAATCTTTTCCTACTCAAAAGGCAAAGCCAAACGATAAGCTATCGGCCCTATCCTCTCAGTAATCTCATACGGTCCAATAAATTGTGGACTCAATTTGCCTTTCCAGTCAAATCTGAGAACTTTCTTCCATGGTGACACTTTCAAAAATTCCTTATCACCAACTTGAAACTAAATCTCTTTTCGTTTCAAATCCGCGTAGGACTTTTGTCTATCAGATCAGCTTTTAAACAATTGCAAATCACCTTTACTTTCTCTTTAGTTTCACCTGACCAAATCGACCCCGTGAATTTGGTTTTCTCTGAGTTCGGTCCAATACAAAGGCGTTCGGCACTTACACCCATACAATGCCTTGTAAGGTGCCATTTTCAATCTTGACTGAAAACTATTATTGTAGGTGAATTCCACCAATGTTAAGTATTTCTCCCAATTACCTTGGAATTCCAAAACACAACATCGAAGCATGTCTTCAAGTATCTGTATTACTCTCTCTGATTGCCCGTCAGTTTGTGAATGGAAAGCTGTACTAAAGCTCAATTTTGTGCCAAGGCCTTTTGCAACTTTTTTCAAAATCGTGACGTGAATCTCGGATCTCTATCCAAAATAATCGACAACGGTACTCCATGAAGTCTTACAATTTCAGACACATACAACTCTGCCAACTTATCAAGCGAATAATCCATACATACCAATATAAAGTGAGCCAACTTCATAAGTCTATCAATTACAACCCATACAACATCCTTCTTTTTCAGTGTCAAAGGTAAACCCATCACAAAATCCATAGTGATATGGTCCTATTTCCACTTGGGAACCATAACAAGCTGAAGTAAACCCAAAGGTACTTGGTGTTCAGCCTTCACTTGCTCACAAATTAGGCATCTCGATACAAACTCAGAAATATCTTTCTTCATGCTCAGCCACAAATACCATTTCTTCAAGTCATTATACATCTTCGTACTGTCTGGATGTACAGATAAACATCCACTATTTGCTTCGAGTAAAATTTTCTAAATAAGCTCATCATCTCTGGGTACACAAACCCTATCTCAAAACATCAAACATCCATTAGTACTAATCCAAAAGTCCGACTCAACATTTGACTCACATTGAACTCTTTTAGCTTATAAATCGATATCGCCTTTTTGAGCCTCACAAATCTCTTGGAGAAACATTGATCTAGCCCTCATCTCGGTTAAAATAGAACCATCATCTGACAAAGCCATCCGTGTATTTATGGCTCTCAATGCAAACATGGATTTCCTGCTCAAGGCATCGGCGACCACGTTCGCCTTTCCCGGATGGTAGTCAATCACTAGCTCATAATCCTTTATTAGCTCTAACCATATTCTCTGCCTTAGATTCAACTCCATTTGAGTCATCAAATACTTTAGGCTCTTATGATCAATGAACACTCGACATTTCTCACCATATAAATGGTGTCTCCATATCTTTAGTGTAAATACAATTGTGGCTAACTTCAAATCGTGGGCCAGGTAATTCTTCTCGTGCGACTTTAACTTTCTAGAGGCATTTGCTATCACCTTGCCCTCTTGCATAAGTACACAACCCAATCCATTCAAGGATGCATCACTATAGACTACAAATTCTTTTTCTGGTTCTAGTTGTGCTAGAACTGGAGCCTCGATAAACAATGCCTTCAATCTCTCAAAACTTTGCTAGCACTTTTCTGTCTATTCAAACTTCACATCTTTTTGTAGTAGCCTCGTCATCGGGTAGCTACCATAGAAAATCCCTTGTAAAAAAGTTCGTAATAGCCAGTTAGGCCCAGAAAACTTCTAACCTCAGATACATTTCTTGGCAATTTCCAATCAATAATAGCTGAAATCTTGCTCGGGTCAACTCGGATTTCATCTCTTGAGACCATGTGCCCCAAAAATCCAACTTCTCTTAGCCAAAATTCACTCTTACTAAACTTGGCATATAACTGTTTATCCCGTAAAAGTAGTAAAACCGTTATCAAGTGTTCAGCATGCTCTTTCTTATCACGAGAGTAAATCAGTATATCATCAAGAAAGACTACAACAAATTTTTCCAAATATGGCTGAAAGATGTGGTTTATCAAATCTATAAACACAGTAAGGGCGTTGGTTAAACGGAAAGGCATGACTAAAAATTCATAGTTTTCATACTTTGTCCGATATGTTGTTCTGGCACATCCGAGTCCTTAACTCTTAACTGATAATATCCATACTTTAAGTTTATATTGGAAAACACCATGGCTCCCTTCAATTGATCAAAAAATCATCGATTCTAGGCAACGGGTACTTGTTCTTCATGGTTACCTTATTGAGCTACCGATAATCTATACATAACCTCATGGAACCATCTTTCATTTTCACAAATAATACGGGAGCACCCCACGGAGAATAACTCGGTCTTGCGAAGCCTTTGTCCATCAACTCTTGTAGTTGTGCCTTCAATTCTTTCAACTTAGTTGGGGCCATTCTGTACGAAATAATCAATATAAGCGCAGTACTAGGGGCCAACTCAATGCCAAATTCAATCTCCTTAACTGGGGGCAACCCGGCAATTCTTCTGGAAAGACATTTAGAAACTCACATACTATGGGCATTGATTCAATTCTTAACTCAGTCTCTTTAGCATTCATCACAAAGGCAAGGTAAGCTTCGTACCATTTTCTCAGGTATTTCTGAGTCATCGTGGAAGATATCACTACAGGCAATCTGTCTTGCTCACTTGATTCAACATGAAGAATATTCCCATTTTCACATTTTAACTCAATAAATTTCCTTCCACAATTCAATATCACATCATGAGTAGTTAACCAATCCATCCCAAGGATAATATCAAATTCATTAAACGGCAATAACATGAGATTAGCCAAAAGTAATGACCTCTAATCATCAAAGGGCAGCATTTGCATACTCTATCGACTAACACACATTTGCCTAGGGGATTTGACTCTTTTATCACAAATTTCATAGACTCTACAAGCATGTTCATACTAGAGACTAATCTCATGCAAATAAACGAGTGGGTAGACCCCGGGTCAATTAAAGCTACAACATGAGTATCATAGAGAGAAACTGTACCCGTGATCACGTCAAGGGAGGACGCCTCTTTGCGAGCGCGAATGGCATATGTTCTCACCGGTGCTCTACCTTTAGATCTTGCAATCTTCTCTATAGATGTATTCTTACTGCTCATTTCATTTCCGGGTTTCTCTACGGTCTTCCTCTAGTAGTACTTCCCGATCTTGCACTCTGAGGTTTCTTTTCTCACCCATCTCAGGGCAATCTCTGATAAAATAATCTGGGGATTCACACTTAAAACAAGCTCTCTCTTTTGCTCGACACTCACCGGGATGACGTCTGCCACACTATGGACATTCTGGTATATTTGGTTGAGCATCGCCAACACTAGCAACTAAAGTGGTCTGAGCTTTAGACCCCGAGTACTATCTCCCCTTACTTCTACTTGAAAACCCAGCCGAAGTGGCTGATCGAGTAGTGAAATCTCTTAAATTCTTAGATTAGGATTGGTATGACTTACTCAGTTGTCTCTTCCTCGAGTCACGAGACTCGATTTTAGCCTTTTTTTTGTTTTTGACCAGTTCTTCGGCCTTACAAGCTCTATCTACTAACACAACAAATTCTTTTAGTTCTAGGACACCGACATACAATCGGATATCTTCATTTAATCCATCCTCAAACCTTTTGCACATGATGGCCTCAGTGGACACGTACTCCCAGACATGCTTACTAAGCCTTACGAACTCACGTTCATTTTCAGTCACTATCATTCTACCTTGCTTCAGCTTAAGAAATTCTTTTCTCTTCTAATCAATAAATCTTTGACTAATGTACATCTTTGAAACTCTTCTTGGAGAAACTCTCAATTAATTTTCTCCCTTGGTACAACCGACACAAGGGTGTTCCACCACTGGTAAGCGGAATCTCTCAAGAGGGACTCCACACACTTCATCCACTCTTCAAGTGTGTAGGATAACTCATCGAATACCCTGATGGTATTTTCAAGCCAGAATTATGCTCTTTCTGGGTTATCATTTTTGTTAGCCTGAAATTCCTCTGCTCATTCCTTCCGGATCCTATCAACCAGAGGCTTTTCTCTTCTTACTACCTCTACCACTTGGGGAGCTACAGGGGTAGGTTGAGGAATAGGTAGGGGTGTAGGAGGTTGAGCATTAGGATTTGCTCAAACAACTTCAGTGTACTAGTTGATCATCATATGGAGAAAGGCTTTTGAGCCTCTTCTTCTTGACCCAAAGTCTCGGGTCTACTTTCTACTTGCGCGGTCCCTTGCACGGGAGCCGGTGCATTACTTGCAGTAGAATCAACCGCAGCTCGGTCGGGATCCATTTACTATATAAAAACATAATTTAAATCATCAAGAATCGACACACTATCATTATATAAATACTCATACATATTGCATGTATAGCTAAACTCATACTTAAGCTAAATTAGTCTGAGAATAAACTAAATCGTAGCTATGATACCACTAAATGTAACACCCCTTTCCCGTATTCGACGCCAAAATTGGGTATGTGGCATTACCATACTTAACTTGCTCAAACATACAACATTGAGTCATAATATTTCATTTCAACTCAAAACTTCTTATTCGAGATCATACTGTCATGTCCATAAGACCCTAATCATACATACGGAGTGGTTCGGGACTAAACCAAAAACATTTGAACACTTAGAAATTTTTTACACAAAATATGGCCACACGCCCCTGTGGGTAGGCCATGTGGTCACACACGCCCATGTTTCTAGCCATGTGGATTTTATTTTTTCATTTCGAACCTATAGGAGTTTTTACACTACCGGACACACGCCCGTGTCCATAACCCGTGTCCCTTACATGACCTAGACACGCCCGTGTCCTAACCCGTGTATAAAATCTTGAAATTCTATTTCTGATGTCATCATCTCAATAAGGTCACATGGCCAAGGCACTTGCCCGTGCCCTTAGACCGTGTGGCAAATTAAATTCCTAAATTCAGGTGCAGACTTCACGCTGCCTGGGCACACCCATGTTTTATGGCCGTGTCTTCAACACGGTTGAGACACATGGCTGTGTCTCAGCCCATGTGTTTACTATGGGCATTATGACTTGCCAACCTAGCATGCAAGAGGACATACAACCAAGCAACAAGCCCATAGGGCTGGTCGTGCACGCCCATGTATCTACCCGTGTGGACAATTGTAAGGCTATCTACCAAGCCATTTGTCACTCTACAAGGCAACCACACTTATACCATTTCAAGGCAACATACATCATGACCATAAGGCACTTCTAGTACCCAAAATCAAGACATCCACACATATAGGTTTAAACTACATTCATCATCTGTATACTTGACTCATTACTCATCCCATCACACAAGCATGTAATTCATAAACTTCATCATCATTGAATATATAAACTTGTCAAGTATTGGCCAATTTCCAATGACCATTTATAAAATGAATTTAATGACATTAATAGCCACACATTGGCTAACAAATATGACATAACACAAAATAACTAAGTTCCTATACATGCCATACTCAAAATTTATCAAACTTTGCTATACCAAAGAAAAGTTGATAGTGTGATTCCGAACTCCGACGTCCTATGATCCCCGAGTTAGCTTGGCGATATTACAAGGAAAAGGGAAATGATAGGGGTAAGCATGAAGCTTAGTAAGTTTGCATGAAATAGATAGCAACATAAAGGTTCATGATAACATCCATTCATCACATTAGATAATATAGAAGTTCTCAAGCTCATCAACATAACTTACTCATGCTTCCTCTTACCAAATCACATATCACATTTTTACATTTAATACTCATAAGTTACTCTTGGGTACGTGTATCACTTCATCACATAAATTTATTACTTGTACTCTATTGAACATAGAATCAACTCATGGGATTAAAACATGTTACTTTATGACTTATCAAATATCCCCACACTTAAGTGTTTGCTTGTCCTCAAGCAAAATCCTCAACTCACTATTAAAATTAATCTTTATCAATTCATAATTCTCATCAATAATGTTTTATCATAATTCAGAAATAAACACACATTGATAATTCAACTAAAAGAGCACTAAAGATTCAAACAATCCAAGTCACACATTTTTAAAGCATGAAAACATAGGTATCTCCCCTTATCTAAATAATTACCTTTAATTCAAAACCGACTAGATTTGACATCCTCACTAAGGATCCACTCAAATCACTTAAAGTATTTAAGGTTCAAAAATTAAGCACTCAAAAGTTAAACATGAAAAGTTATTACCATAGGCTTGCATGAAAATCAAATCTCCACCACTATAAAATGAGATGATACACAAATCAAAAGGTCTTTAAAGGGTTGTAATGGGGTTTGGGTTAAAGGTGTGGATAAAGGATAAAAAAGGTTAGAATCGAGATCGAAATGATAAATCACCTAACTAGAAAAATAAATTACTATTGAAAAATTACATCAATCAAAATTATTAAAGAATAACACGAGCTTCTTCTTAGAATATGAAATTTTAAGCTCAAACCAAAGAACTAGTAATAAATATAGATTTTTTTTTCAATGGATAATAAGAGAAAATTTAACAACTGAAACAAAAGAACATAGTTAGGCAACTAACCAAATCAAATCTCGAAAAAAGGAGTTAATAAAACAGAACAATGAATCAAAAATGAGTTATGGGTTAATATTAATGGGTGAATCAAGAACGGTTTGTTAGGCTCCAAGGGGTTCACTAAGGGTTAGTTATGAAGGTAGGCTTTTAATAGAATAAGTGGGTTAAAACCTAAGTGCCTTTATCATCTCAGTATATCAAATCAAAGGTGTGGTCTCAACATGCATAATTGAAGCAAGTTTTAGAATAAAAAATTAATATTGACACACTCATAACCAATAATAAAGTGAGCAAGAAAAGTGTATGCTCTTAAAGGCTCAAAATCTCACAAAAATATGGTTTTTGATGTCAATCTTGCAAATTTCAAACTTCAAGGTAATACTTAAATTTAGGGAAACAACATAAAAAAAAATTTAATTACGAAAATAGACTTATCATGCTTGATTCTCTCATGTCTTAAATTTTAAACAATCAATGCACAAATACCTATGAATATAACCCAAAACACATCAACAAAAATCATAAATCGATAAAAATTCATTCTAATAGTAATATGAGAAAGATTACTTAATCAGAGACAAAATTCATGGTTTTTCGATGATTATATAAATGAAATAAATGAAATAGAAATAGATAAATAATATAATATAAAATAATATTAATATAATATTCTAATATATTATAAATAAAATATATAAATAAATTCTAATACTAATATATATTAGAATATATATAATAGAATAGATAAATATATAATAAATTAATATTCTAACATCTAATATAAATTAGATATTATATATTATATGCTCAATAATAAGAAATAAGAAATTCACCAAAAATAAATAATAACAATATAATCAAAACGTCATAAGAGAGGAAAGAATGAACCGCCCTAAATTTTGGATGAAATCCCTAGAATAGTGAAGAGCAACATTGCAGATAAAACTAAATGAAGTGCAGGATTCTGATCAACTATTAAGAAAATAAACACAACTGTTGAAGAAGATTAAAGGATTACACGATTAGGAACAACCATAAAAAATAAAATAGAGCTCAAAATATAAAAGACAAGTCTTGAAAAGATGATAAAAAATAAATAAACTAAAAATAAAAATAAAAATAAAAATAAAATAAAAGAGATGGACTAAAAGGTCATCATTGTCATACGCATCATGAGTCGTCGGCGCTGGAGAAGAAATATCAAAATGCTGACAAATATATTGCAATGTCACATTAATACTGTCGAACCTCTCAGCACAGAACTAACGGAAACTAATGAATTCCTCATAGGATACTCCTCGAGAGCTAGCAGTAGAATGAACAGGTCTATGACTTGAAGGTGGTGGCTGAGGTGGATCCTCGTGATAGGGAAGAACATCATCAGTGAAGTCCTCGAGGTCATCTTGAACTTCAGAATGAAACAATCTGTACTGAGGAGGATCCACTCCACATCGCCACTCGATCATCCTCATGTGGATCATGCTCGAGATACCATGAGGGGACATCTGACCGACTAGGGTAAGAGCCGAGGACTGCTCCGATGTGTCAATAAGACTAAAGTGTCGAGCGAGGTGAGTCACGTAAGTGCTTAAACAGATGGGGCCCCTCCTGTGGTGGCCAGCCTGATGGCGAAAAGATAGAGAAATGAAGTACGCCAAGTCAATAATATGGCCATGGGCCATGCTCTATAAGAAGTAAGCGTCGTGGGTGCTAATGAATCTAGTGCTCTATCTCCGTCCTGTTAAGGTGTGAGCGAGGAGTGCGTGAATATATCGTAGGGCTGGAAAGAGAAAAGTTACCTTTGAGTGACTCGCGTCATAAGGTGTCTGACTCGTTTTAAGATTGGTCCAATAACATGATGGTGAGTGATGGATGTGCCGATGAAGCTAAAGGAAGTCCTCGGCACTCATGAACTCCTCTATGTAAAGTCCCATAGTAGCACCGAACTCTAGGACGCTCATATCTCGCACCAAACCACCTAGATGAACAGTGATGGTGTCTGGCTCGTCATGAACCGTCATGACCTACTGTACCAGAAACGTCGAGTAAAACTCTAATGTCAGCTCTATATAGGTGGGCTCGATTATGGCAAAGAATCTATCCCATGAAGCTGTGGCGATAATGGCGCGCATATCATCAGCGACTTGGACCTGCTCCAGCGCGGCCCAATCAATGTAGCGACCTAGAACTAGTGGTCGTACGCGAAGGAGCGGATATAAATCCTCTTAGGGGCCAGCCAAAAATTGAAGATAGGGGTGGCGGGCCTCGGCAGATGCGCTCGAGGAGGAGGTTACGCCAGGCCCCTTCTGCTTGTTCAAAGCGGGGACGGCGACCTTATACTTTTGCATGTGTTCGTCATAATAAATCTGCAAGAAAGCAAGCACAAAATTAAATTTGATGAGTCAAAATAATAGGCGCGTGAATGAGAAATAAACATCCAAATTTAGCTCAGTCAAATAGACTAAATAAATGTTCAATAGAAAACTAAATAAATGATCAATATATAAAAATGAATAGGCAAGCAGAATATGAAGAAAATCAAAAAGACAATAACCATAAAGCAGAATAAATGCAAAATATTACCAATGTGCTAAACTATGTAGCAAAACAAGCACGAAATAAAAGGACAATTCATGATAGGCTTAAAA
The DNA here is from genome assembly GCA_025506655.1 of Gossypium rotundifolium. Classification (NCBI taxonomy): domain Eukaryota; kingdom Viridiplantae; phylum Streptophyta; class Magnoliopsida; order Malvales; family Malvaceae; genus Gossypium; species Gossypium rotundifolium. The sequence continues at coordinate 60,938,035 of CP106729.1, read as the reverse complement.
TGAACACTAGTAGCCAAGAATAACAGTAATAATGAACCTAAAAAAAGACTCATAATAGATATAGAAGTAAGAAGTAGAAATATGCAAGTAAAGAAATAAACCTATTACTAAAAGAAATAATGAATATTGACTAAAAATTGGAATACTAATGTATGAATTAAAAACAGTTAATTAGAGCCAAAAAAGAATAGCACATAATAAAACTAATAATAGATAATAATAAAGTAAGAATAGAAAATAATAAAATAACAGAAGGGTAAAGGGGGAATAAGGGTAACCGATCATGAGGGAGATAGTGGCCGGAGGCTCGACAGTCAACAAAATAGGGACACAGATCAGTGGCCGATGGGGGAGGGGGTTTCGGTTGTGGCTGGATGGCTAGGAGAATGGAAGGAAAAAAAAGGAGAGGACTGTTGGGTAGCTGGTCGGGGTTGGGTGTTCGATGGGGTGGGGACTGGGTTATGGGATTGGCGCACTAATCATTATGTCAGAATCTTAAAAATTTATAAAAAGAATGATTGAACCTAGAAACTAACTAAGACAACGATGGAGGTAAGCGCACCTATCGAACAATAGTATAGTTTAGTGGAAAGACCGGATTGTCAAACCCAAAGGAACCAAAAGTACTAATACTAACTTTCTTTCTATCTAGCCTAAGAATTAAGGGATTTGTTTATCTAATCTAAAATTACCTAACTACTAAGCTAAAGATGCGAAGACAAAGAGAAGATTGAGGAAAGACTTGAGAGGAAAACCTATTGATTTAGACAATACCGAGGAAGAATCCACCTAGACTTCACTTGTTATCTAACTCTGAACCAGACGATTTATTCACTTGACTTGATCCATAGGATTCCCTTGGTTATATTAATACCTCTCCGAGGCTACTAATGTCTAACCCTAAGTTGATTAATTGAAATCTTTTTCTAATTAAAACCCATAGATTTTCGTCATCCTATCTTTAGGGTTGCAATCAACTCCGCTTAACTATGCTTGATCTACTCTTAAACAGGTATATTCCTCCTCTACCTAAGAACATAAATGCTTGAATCAATATCCCAGAAATACCAAAATAAGAATTAAGAACACATAGTTAAGAACAAATCAAGTATTTATCATACAACTCAGATAACAATAACATGATCCTTCTTAGGTTTCATCCCCCTCTAGTATCTGAAGGTTTAGTTCATAATCATAAAAGAATACATCTCAGAAGAAAAAGTAAAGCAAAACATAAGAAAACCCTAAAACCCCCTGAAGGAATTGAAGGAGAGATCCTCAGTCTTGAGTATGATTCTAGCTTATTGAGATGAATCAGCTGGCTTTCTTCGAGTGAATCCCACAATTTGGCCCTTCTGGCTTGGCTCTTTGCCCTAGCTGAATGCTCAAAAAGCCCTGACAAAAGGCTTCTATCGAACTCTCATCGAACCCTCCTTCAAGTTGCCTCATAGGGTGTTTATATAGGCTTCAATGTACCTTACTTGGCCCGAAAGTATCCTAATTCGAATAGAATTCTTTTTTCCTTCGGCAGGGCCACGCCCATGGCACACGCCCATGTAATTCGAAGCTAGGCCGTGGTTGAACTTGTTGATGAGGCACGGCCATGCATTTCATGGTCCAGGCTGTGGTCGACTATTCTTAAGAGGCACAGCAGTGTGGTCTTGGGCCCAAGCCGTGTCGATTCCGTGTTTTGGCACATTTTCTCCATTTTCGACCCGTTATTCATTCTTTTCATCCTCTAGTGCTCTCCTAAGTATAAAACATGAAAACAAAGGATTAGGATCACCTATTTCCATAATTAAAGGGAAAAATCATCCAAAAGTATGCTAAATGTGGGACTAAAATATGTTCATATTTCGATTTATCAAATACCCCCAAACTTAAGCTTTTGCTTGTGCTCAAGCAAAATTCTCAACTCACAATTAAATCGAAATTCCTCTATTCATAATATTCATTGATAATGCCTCATCATAATTCATAGATAATTTATACATGGATAATTTAACTCAAAGAGTCCTAAAGATTCAAACAATCAAAGTCATGAGTTTTTAGCATGAAAGCATAGGTGTTTTCCCCTTATCCGAATAATTACCTTTAATTCAAAATCGACAAAAGTTGACATCTTCACTAAAGATTCACTCAAATCACTCGAGGTGTTTATGGCTCAACAATAAAGCACTCATCAGTCAAACATGAAAAGTTAATCCCATAGGCTTGCATGAAAATCAAATCTCCACCACTGTAAAATGAGATGATACACAAATCAAAAGGTCTTTAAAAAGGATTGTAACGGGGCTTAGGTTAATGGTGTGGGTAAAGGCTGAATTAAAAGGGCTAGAATCGAGATTGAATTGACAAATTACCTAAATAGAAAAATGAACTAATAAACTGAATAATTACATCAATTAAAAACTTTTAATACTAATAATATTTGCTTCTTCTTCAAGATGTTGAAATTAAACATATAGGCTCACTTAATTATAGGACTAATAATGAATATACTTCAATTTTTTAAGAACAAATCAATATAAGATAAAACTTTAACAAATGAAATAATATAATTAGGCAACTGATCAAAACAAGCCTCGATAGAAGGGTAGTCAAAAGGAATGGTGATAACAAATACAAGATGGGTTTTGGGTTAATATTAGTGGGTTGAGTCAATAAAAGGGTTGTTAGGATCAAAGGGGTTCACTAGGGGTCAATTATGAGGGTAGGCTTTTATTGGATTAAGTGGGTTAAATCCTAAGTGCCTTAATCATCTCTGTATGTCAAATCAAAGATGTGGTCTCGACATGTATAATCGAAGTAAGTTCTAGAATAACAATTCAATGTTGACACACTCATAATCAAAAAAAGTGAGCATGAAAAGAATGTATGCTCTAAAAGGCTCAAAATCTCACAAATTATGGGTTTTTGATATCAACTTTGTAAATTTCAAATTTCAAGGTAACAATTAGATTTAGGTAGACAACCTAACAAAATTTTTAATTTTTGAAAATAGACTTATCATGCTTGATTCTCTAGTATCTTAAAGTTTAAATCTTCATTGCAAAATTACCAATGAATTAATCTAAAACATATCAATAAAAATCATGAATCAACAGGAATTTCATTCTAATTAGTAATATGAGAAAATTACATTAAGATAGAATATCATTCAGGGATTTGAGAATAAGCAAAAAGTTAATCACTTTTTCTAAATAATTTTCACCCCCACACTTAAGATGTACATTGCCCTCAATGTATAAAGATAGATAATAATCATATTAATAAGAAAATCATAAGTAAAGGAGAGAAGTGAAACTTTTTAGATTTTTGGATGGATCCTCGGGTTGGCAGTGGTCGTGGTGTGGTGGCTACTGATAATCTCTGCGCTAGATGAAGAAATTGGGTAACTCGTGCCAGGAAATAGTAAAAATAATTCAAAATATACTAATTATATATTTAAAGAAAAGAAAAATAGAAAGAAAAAGTGTAGAAAGGGAAACAAGACTAAAAGAACCGATTACTGGACCGAAAGGTCCTTATTGGTAGCTGGTTCGTGAGGTGGTGTGATTTCTAAGGCCGTAGTGTGTGGTTACCTACCAGCCTTTAGAACCTAAAACCAAGAAACTAAAATGAAATAAACTAAATTAAGCATAAGAAAGTCAAAGAGAAGGAAAAGAAAAGAGAAAAGAAAAGAAAAATAAAAACTAAATGGCCTTAAAGACCCTTGGCTTGTCGAGTGGATGAAGCGACCGGCATGAACTTATGTTGATTAGTCTCGCACAAGGAGACTGAGCTAGGATCTTTTCATTTCTTCAACATTGTTAAAGAGTAGATTAAGAGTTTAAAGAATGGAGAAGGAGGAAAGTGAAGATGGATGGGATTGAAGAGTGAATGGGGAGTGGGTAAGAAGGGGAGAGGGGTGTTTTAAATAGAAATTTTCAGTTTTGTTACATCCCCACGCCCGTGTCCCATGGGCGTGTTGTGTCCCACGGCCATATCGCATGGTCATGTGGTGGTTCAATCACTTCTCCCACGCCTTGCATTGGATTGCCATGCCCGTGTTGGTTCAACAGTGTCAACAACGACTGTGTTATACGGCCGTGGTGTTAGTTGAGTCCGTGATTTGAAGATACTTTCCCGTCCTGTCTCGCACTATCTCTGCCATGCAGAGCTAACATCCGTAGTATCCACACGGCCATGTGTAAGGCCATGTGGTATGGAATTATATGCTTTATTAACTTGGTTAGTTTCTATTTAGGTACTAAAGGAAAAAGATATAAAAATAAATAGGGTTAGTTCTCGGGTTCTCGGGTTGCCGAAAAGTGCTCATTTAAAGTCTTAAGCTAGACTTACCTCTCATTCGTACCTTCACAGTTGTTTAAGGAGTGAAAAATCCTTTTTCATGCTATCATTATATAGTTTGAATAAAGTAGAGTTTAATTTAAAAGTACCGAATGTAGAATTACTTACCTCGACTGTTCCATAAGGGAAAACATTAAGTACCGTAAAAGGAGATCTCTTCATTTGTCTTTAGGTTTGATGTGGCAATTTGTGGGTCTGTTCTATCTAATAGTGTCTGATCTCTTACTTTGAAGTGATTAGATGTTCCTTTAAGTTCTTCTGGGGGTTCCTTTGGTTTCACTTCGTGTGGGTTTGATTCCTCCTTGAAATGTGTCTCCCACTCATCTAGCTCATCGGTCTGAAGTAGTCGTTCCTCATGAGATATTTCCTTATTGGTACGAGCTATAGGATCTGGCTCTGTAGTTTAATTCCGTGGTGCTTTTTGAAAAGAAAGTTTAACTAAATGCTTATCAACGGAATTTACGTCCTCACATTTCTCACTCGATGTCCTAGCTGAGTCGAGAGCTTGAAGACTAATTGATTTGTCACCTAAACGAAGTATGAGTTCACCTGTGCTAACATCAATTTTAGATCTGGCAGTTTCTAGAAAAGGTCTTCCTAAAATTAAGGGGATACTATTGTCTTCATCTATATCTAAAACAACGAAGTCTACGGGAAATATGAACTTGTCAACTTTAACTAGTACATCTTCAATTATACCCTTAGGAATTCGAATAGTCTTATCAGCTAGTTGAATACTCATCCTAGTTTGCTTAGGTTTCCCTAGACCTAGCTGTTTAAACATTTTAGATGCCATAACATTGATGCTTGCCCTAAATCAGCTAAAGCATTATCAATGATAAACTACCAATTAAACATGGAGTTGTAAAACTCCACGGATCTTTTAATTTAGGTGGTAGTCATTCGTAACATTCTTGAGCATCTTGTGTTTAATTCCACATGCGACTCCTCGTCTAACTTTCTCTTATTCGTTGAGAGCTCTTTTAAAAATTTCCTTGAATTTGGCATCTACGAATGAGCTTCAAGAAACGGTAAGTTAATATGTAATTTCTTTAAGAGTTTAAGGAACTGACCAAACTATTCTTCTATGTCGTCTTCCTTCATCACATTGGGTAAGGTATATGAGGTTTGTATTCTTTAATTACCAATTTTGTCTTTTATTGGCTTACCTCAATCTTACCTTCACTTACCACATGTTCTCTCATTGGCTTAGATTCAGATTCTACTAACCCTTCACTGTCATGAGCTGTTATGGCTTGAATTTGTTCCTTTGGATTAGTCTCAGTGTTATTTGGCAAGCTACCTAGTGGTCATTCAGAGATCAGCTTTGTGAGTTACCCTAACTGGTTCTCGATTTCTTTAATCGATGCTTGTTGATTTTTAAGTGTTGTCTCGGTGTTTTGAAAACAAGTTTTAGACACCGCTATGAATTTTGTCAGCATCTCTTCAAGGTTCGGCTTCTTTTCATGTGGATAGGGCTGTTGTTGAAAGTTTGGAGGGGGTGGTTGTTGTCTTTGATTTCCTTGGCCACCCCACGAGAAATTGGGGTGGTTCCTCTAACTTGGATTATAAGTATTACTATAAGGGTTATTTTGAGATCTAAAATTATTACCCGTATAGTTTATATGTTCGCTTTTCATGCCATAATTGTAGGGTGGGTACTCAGGATTCGCCACACCTCCTAGATTTGAGTCACATTGCATAACTGGATGTACCTACAAAGAACCACACAAACCATCAATCTTTTTATTCATCATCTCTACCTGATTTGATAGCATGGTGACTGCGTTGAGATTGAAAACTCCGGCTGTTTTAGTTGGCCTTATCCTTGTAACTTGCCACGGATAGTTGTTCAGTGACATCACCTCTATGAATTCATAAGCTACTTCAAAAGTTTTATTATTCAGGGTTTTGCCAGCTACTGAGTCAATCAACTGTCTGGTTGAAGGATTCACACCGTTGTAAAAAGTTTGGACCTGTAACCACAAGGGTAAACCATGGTGTGGGTACCTTCTCAACAAATCTTTGTATCTCTCCCTTGCATCGTATAATGTTTCTAAATCCATCTGTACAAAAGAAGAGATATCATTCCTTAATTTGGCCATTTTGGCCGGTGGAAAATATTTCAGTAAAAAATTTTCGGTCATTTGGTCCCATGTAGTGATTGATCCTCGTGGAAGAGAATGTAACCACTGTTTGGCTTAATTTCTCAAAGAAAAGGGAAATAACCAAAGACGAATGGCATAATCAGAAATGACATTTATTTTGAAGGTATCACAGAATTCTAGAAAATTAGCTAAATGAGTATTCGGGTCTTCGTCCTACAAACCATCAAACTAAACAAACTATTGAATCATTTAAATAGTGTTAGGTTTCAGTTCAAAATTATTAGCGGTTATAGCAGGTCTAACAATACTCGATTCGACTCCTGTTAAATTAGGTTTAGCATAATCATACATAGTTTGAGGAGCATGATAATTGGCTACTTCCTGAGGCAGCGGATTATTCTCAGCCATTACTTCGGTGGTATTTGTTTCATCTTCTTATTCTTCTTGTATGTAATTTAAGCATCGCCTTACTTCTCTACGATTTCTGCTACGGTTCCTTCGATATCACTGTCGTAAAGTAGTGGTCCTGTCGGGTTCTTCTAGTCATAAACTAGAGGTACCTGCTAGGAAAAGAGAAAATGAAAAAGAAAATTTAAAAAATAAAGTTTAATTGTAAACATAAAAAATAATAAAAAAATAAAACTATGGCTAAAGTAATAAAAATTGAGCGTTCTTCATATTTTAGTTCCCCGGCAACGGCGCCAAAAACTTGATCGTTATGTTAGAGTCTTAAAAATTTATAAAAAGAATGATCAAACCTGGAAACTAACTAAGACAACGATAGAGGCAAGCGCACCTATCGAACAATAGTATAGTTTAGTGGCAAGACCGGATTGTCGAACCCAAAGGAACCAAAAGTACTAATACTAACTTTCTTTCTATTATCTAGGTTAAGAATTAAGGGATTTGTTTACCTAATCTAAAATTAACTAACTACTAAGCTAAAGATGCGAAGACAAAGAGAAGATTGAGGAAAGACTTGAGAGGAAAATCGATTGATTTAGACAATACCGAGGAAGAATCCACCTAGACTTCACTTGTTATCTAACTTTGAACCAGATAATTTATTCACTTGACTTGATCCGTAGGATTCCCTTAGTTATATTAATACCTCTCTCGAGGCTACTAATGTCTAACCCTAGGTTGATTAATTGAAATATCTTTCTAATTAAAACCCCTAGAATTGCATTAACTCGATCTATGGACTCCTATATTAGGTTTGACCCTAATCCGGTAGATTTTCTTCATCCTATCTCTAGGGTTGCAATCAACTCTGCTTAACTATACTAGATCTACTCTTAAACAGGGTATATTCCTCCTCTGCCTAAGAGCATAAATGCTTGAACCAATATCCCAAAAATACCAAAACAAGAATTAAGAACACATAGTTAAGAACAAATCAAGTATTTATCATACAACTCAGATAATAATAACAAGATCCGTCTTAGATTTCATCCCCCTCAGGTATCTGAGGGTTTAGTTTATAATCATAAAAGAATAAATCTCAGAAGAAAATATAAAACAAAACATAAGAAAACCCTAAAACCCCCTGAAGGAATTGAAGGAGAGATCTTCAATCTTAAGTATGATTCCGACTTCTTGAGATGAATCAACTGGCTTTCTTCGAGTGAATCCCACAATTCGGCCCCTCTGGCTTGGCTCTTTGGCCTAGCTGAATTCTCGAAAAGCCATGATAGAAGGCTTCTATCGAATTCTCATCGAACCCTCCTTCAAGTTGACTCATAAGGTGTTTATATAGGCTTTAAGATGCCTTACTTGGCCCGAGAGTATCCTATTCCGAATATAATTCTTCTTTCTTGAGGCAGGGCCACGCCCATGGCATATGCCCGTGTGATTCGCGACCAGGCCATGGTCGAACCTATTGATGTGGCACGGTCATGCATTTTAGGGTCCAGGCCGTGTCGATTTCGTGTTTTGGCCCATTTTCTCTATTTTTGGCCTGTTATTCATTCTTTTCATCCTCTGGTGCCCTCCTGAGTATAAAACATGAAAATAAAGGATTAGGAGCACCTATTTCCATAATTAAAGGGAAAAATCATCTAAAAGTATGCTAAATATGGGATTAAAATATGTTCATATTTTGGTTTATCACGCACGATGAGGTAGAGGTGAAGAGGGAGGTCGAGGTTGGGGCATGCGGTGGTGTGGGAGGCGAATAGGTAGCGAGGCTAGTGCGTGTGCGCAAGGGAGAGGGGGAGGAATGGGGCAGGGTTCGAGAGATGGAAAGAAGGGAAGGGAAATCGGGTGTGGGGAGGAAAATAATGAGAAGAAGGACGACGGCATGGGGCTGGAGAGGTGAACGGCTGCCGAAAAAAGAGTGATTGGGGCTTGCGATGGCTAGGGTAAAAATGGGGGAAAAAGACAAAAAAAGAAAAAGAAAAGGGGTTTGGTGTTTAATGGGTGACACGGTTGTGTGAGGCCCGTGTTGGACCACACGACCGTGTCACACTCCCTTGTGGTCTATTATTCAGCCAGTATGTGATTAATTTTTAAGCCCAGCCTTTACATGGCCTTGGACACGCCACTGTGTATAGGCCTTGTGGGTCACACGGTCGTGCCGTACGGCTATGTGCAATATCCTTAGCTTCTCCTATGCCCGTGTGGCATCCGACATGCCGGTGTGACCACACATATGGCCGTGTGTCTTACCCGTGTAACTCTCTAACTTGTTTTAAATTTGAAATATTAAGCTCCAATTTTCACATGGTGTAGGACATACCCGTTTGTCCAGGCCGTATGGTCCACACGGCTATGTTGCACGCCCTTATGGACTATATTTAGGTCGTGTCTCTGTCGATTTTTGGTAATTTAAGCTCCAGGGTCCACATGGCCAAGGACACGCTTGTGTGTCAGGCCGTGTGGGTTTTAAAATCATATTTTTTATATATTAATTAATTTAAAATATATATCATGACATAAAATTAGTAAATTAGAAATGTTAATGCTCGGGTTGCCTCCCGAGAAGTACTTGTTTAGAGCCTAAGCTCGACTTACCTCGTATTTGCTCGGTTATGGTGGTTCGTGGAGTCGAAACTCCTCTTTCTTGTTGTCGATTCTATTTTCAACATAAGGTTTTAGCCGGGTAATATTTACTTTAAAAGTTTTGAATTTAGAACGATTTACCTCGACTATACCATATGGGAAAACATTCAGTACTATGAAAGGAGTTGCTCCGTTTGTATAAACCTCTGAATTAGCAATTCGAGGATCTATTTCATCCAACAGCACCTGGTCCTCACCTTTAACGTGGTGTGTTCCTTCCTTATGCTAGTCATGGCATCGCTTTGGTTCATCGTGTATGCTCGGTTTCCCATTGACGTGTGTCCGCCATTCATCTACTTCATCGATCTGTAATCTTTGTTCCTCATGAGTCATTCTGTGTTTGTCACATGGGATAGAATGTGGCTCCATCACTTTCTTCCTAAGGATTTCATGCAAAGAAGTTTGAGCCACAATGTTATTCATATTAATAGAGCTTGTATAGCCATCTCGATTACTAGATATTTTAGTAGAATCACGAGCCTGAAGAGTGATCATGTCATATCTTACACGAAGTATTAGTTCACCTGTACCAACATCAATGATAGTTCTAGTAGTTGCTAAAAAAGCCGTCCTAAAATTAAAGGTACGTCACTATCCTCATCCATGTCTAGAACAACAAAGTTAACTAGGAATATAAATTTATCTATTTTGAAAAGAACATATTCAATAATACCCCTAGGAAATCTAATGGTTCATCAGCTAATTGGATACTCATCCTAGTTTGTTTGGGTTTCCCAAGACCTAGTTGCTTAAACATTTTATAGGGCATGACATTAATACTTGCCCCTAAATTAGCCAAAGCATTATTAACATTTAAACTACCAATTAAATGAGGAATAGTGAAACTCCCTGGATCTTTCAATTTGTTAGGTAGTTTATTTTGTAGAATGGCTGAGCAGACTACATTCAGCTCCACATGCGACAAATCATCTAACTTTCGCTTGTTTGCTAAAAGCTCTTTTAAAAATTTGACTGAATTGGGCATCTGCAAAAGAGATTCAATAAACGGTAAGTTAATATGCAACTTTTTTAACAATTTAAGGAATTTACCAAATTGTTCATTTGTGTGGTCCTTCCTTGTCGTATTTGGAAATGGCACACGAGGTTTATATTCCTTACCGACTGAATCTTGCTTATTTTGGCTTACTTTAACCTTACCATTGCTTACCACAGTTTCTTGCCTTAGTTCTGGTTTAGGTTCAACTAACCCTTCTTCATCTCGAACCATAATTGCATGAAGCTACTCTCTTGGCTTAGTTTCGGTGTTGCTAGGCAAGCTATTTTGTGGTCTTTCTGAAATCATTTTAACAAGCTGCCCTATCTGGTTTTCGAGTCCTTGAATCGACGCTTATTGATTCTTAAGTGCGGTTTCAGTGTTTTGAAAATGGGTTTCTGACACCAAAATAAATTTCATCAGCATCTCTTCAAGGTTTGGCTTCTTCTCTTGCTGGTAGGGTCGTTGTTGGAAGCCTGGAGGGGGTTGGGGTCTTTGATTCCCTTGACCACCCCATGAAAAATTTGGGTGGTTCCTCCATTTTACATTATACGTGTTACTATAAGGATTATTTAGAGGTTTAAAGTTATCACCCATATAATTCAATTGCTCATTCTCCATGCTAGGACTGTAGGTAGACATTCTGAGGTATTCATCCCTCATCCGTTTGTGTCATATTACATCATCGGATGTACTTGTGTAGAAACACATAAACCATCAATCTTTTTATTTAAGAGCTCTATCTGGTTTGATAACATGGTGACCATGTTGAGGTTGAAAAACTAGCGGCTTTTGTCAATTTTTTTCTCATGACTTGCCATTGATAATTATTTAGTGACATCTATTTAATGAACTCATAAGCCCCCTCAGGTGTTTTGTTATTTAGGGTACCGCTGGTGGAGGCATTGATCAGTTGCCTAGTTGAGGGGTTCAAACCGTTGTAGAAGGTTTGAACCTGTAGCCATAAAGGTAACCAATGGTGAGGGCACCTTCTCAATAGATCCTTATACCTCTCCCAGGCATCATATAGGGTCTCTAAGTCCATTTGCACAAAGGAAGGGATAATTCCTCAACTTTTCCGTCTTGGCCGACGAAAAGTACTTCAACAGAAACTTTTTGGTCATTTGCTCCTATGTTGTGATGGACCCTCGTGGTCGAGAGTTCAACCACTATTTAACTTTATTCCTCAATGAGAAGGGAAATAATTGAAGGCGAATGGCATCATCAGAAATGCCATTGATCTTGAAAGTGTCATAGTACTCCAGAAAGTTAGCCAAATGAGTATTTGGATCCTCATCTTGCAAACCATTAAACTGAATAAACTGTTGGATCATTTGAATGGTATTCGGATTCCGTTCAAAGTTATTTGCAGCAATAGTTGGTCTTACAGTACTCGATTCAGTCCCAGTTAAATTAGGCTTGGCATAGTGGTACATAGTACGAGGAGCAGGATTCTGATTCACAAGATTTGCAGCAATCACAGGAGGTAGCGGATTATTCTAATTTTTAACCATCTCCTAGGTAATATTGGTATCGTCCTCTTGCTTTTCCTCTATATACTGTAGACTTCACCTTATTTCTCTACAATTTCTATGAGCTGTGCTTTCAATTTCGCTATCAAATAATAGAGGTCCTGACGGGTTTCTTCTAGTCATAAACTAAAGATACCTGCTAGAAGCAATAAAAGAAAAGTTAGTAAATTAAGATAAAAAACAAAAATAAATTGCAATAAAAATAAAAAATTGGCTAAAGTAATAAAAATTTAATTGTTCCTAATATTTTAGTCCCTGGCAATGGCGCCAAAAACTTGATGACGTTACGAACTAACTAAAATACGAAAAAGGCAAGCGCACCTATCGAATGGTAGTATAGCTATGGTGAGTCGGGAATATCGTATCCACGAGGACTACAAGTACTAGTAGTTACTATCTTTTTATTATCTAGCCTATAATTAAATGGATTGTTTTTAATATAAAACTAAACTAATTAACTGTGAACACGACAGAGAGTGAAGAAAGTAATCGAATAAACCAATGAGAAAGACAATACCCAAGGAAGAATCCACCTAGACTTCACTTATTATTATGACTCTGAATTAAACTATTTATTCACTTGTCTTAATCCATAGAAATCCCTAATTTATGTTAATATCTCTTTCAAGACTAATAACAACTGACTCTAGGTTCAATTATTGAAATCTCTTTCTAATTAAAACCTCTATTGTAGCATTAACTCAATCTATGGATTCCCTTATTAGATTTGACTCTAATCCGACAGATTTATGTCATCCTATTTCTAGGATTGCAATCAACTTCGCTCAATTATGCTAGATCTACTCTTAAACAGGGACTTTTGCTCCACTAAATAAGCACATCAAACTTGAATTAACAAGCGTTGCCAAGCATTGATTCAAGGGCTTGAGAATCAAATAGGTCAATTGGAAAAGATGATTTTAGAATGACCACAAGGTAGCTTTCCAAGCTACACCAAAACTAACCCATGGGAGCAATTTCATGCCATTACTGTTCGAACTGAAGATGGTTAGCTGAATCTGAATCTGAATCTGAATTTGAATCGAGGCAAGAAACTATGGTAAGTCAAGGTAAGGTTGAGGTAAGCCACAGTGAACAAAAATCGGTAGGTAAGGAGTACAAACCTCATGTACCATACCCAGATGAGACAAGGAAATACCACACAAACGAACAATTAGGTAAATTTCTTAAACATCTTAAAAAGTTACATATCAACTTACCAATTATTGAAGCTCTTTCGCAAATGCCCAATTTAGCAAAATTTTTAAAGGAGATTTTGGCAAACAAACGAGAGTTGGATGATTCGTCGCACGTGGAGCTAAATGCAATTTGCTCAGCTATCTTACAGAATAAACTACCCCATAAGTTGAAAGATCCAGGGAGTTTTACTATTCCCTATTTAATCGATAGTTTAAATGTTAATAATGCTTTGGCTGATTTAGGGGCGAGTATTAATGTCATGTCCTATAAAATGTTTAAACAACTAGGTATTGGGAAACCCAAACAAACTAGGATGAGCATTCAATTGGCAGATAAAACTACTAGGTTTCCTAGGGGTATTATTGAAGTCGTACTTGTGAAAATTGATAAATTCATATTCCTAGTTGATTTTGTTGTTTTAGACATGGATGAGGACAGTGATGTACCCTTAATTCTAGGTCGGCCCTTTTTAGCAACTGCTAGAACCATCATTGATGTTGGTACAGGTGAATTGATACTTCATGTAGGTGATGACACGATTAAACTCCAAGCTCGTGGTTCTGTTAATGTATCTAGTGATCAAGATGATATTACGAGTTTTGTTAATGTTAATAACCTTGTGGCTCAACATTATTTGCAGGAAACACCTCAGAAAAATGTGATAGAGCCATAGTCCAGTTTATATGACAAAAAAGAACAACTCATAAAGAAAGAAGACTACAAATCGATGAACTAGATAAATGGTGGACACATGTCAAAGAGAAAATGAGAATACACGATGAACCAAAGTGACTCCATGACGAGCTTAAGGATGGAACAAACCACTTTAAGGTTGGGGATCAGGTGTTGTTAGATGAAACCAACCCTCGAATAACCACTTCAGAGCTTAACGCAAATGGAGCGACTCCTTTTTTGGTACTCAATGTCTTCCCATACGGTACAGTCGAGATAACTCATTCTCATTTCGGCACTTTTAAGATAAACATTACTCGAATTAAACTTTATTTGAATAAAAGAAGTGACAGTGAGGAAGAAGAGTTTTGACTCTGTGAACCACTGTGACCGTGCGAATACGAGGTAAGTCGAGCTTAAACTTTAAATAAGCGCTTCTCGGGAGGCAACCCGAGTGCTAACACTACTAAATTCTTAACTTTAACTCATAATATTTTTAAAGTTAATTTAAATTAAAAAAAGTTTTTAAAACCCACACGGCCTGCACACATAGGCTTGTCCTTGGCCATGTGGATCTTTTGACTTAGTTTTAAATCTTTAAAAAAAAAATCGACAGTGAGTTACATGGCAGTGCGACATGGCCGTGTGACCCACATGGCTTGGACACTTGGGTGTGTCCTTGGCTGTGTAGAGCTAGAGCCTTAATTTTTCCCAAAAATCGACAGAGACATGGCCTAAAGTAGTCCACACGGGTGTGTCCTTGACCATGTGAAACCTGGAGCTAAATTTTTCAATTTTAAAACAAGTCAGAGAGTTACACGGGCAAGGCACACGGCCATGTACAAGACATGTCCGAGCCACACGAGGCGTGTGGGAGGTCATACGGGTGTGTGAAAGGTCACACAGGTGTGGGAGAAGCGAAGGAGATTACACATGGCCTGGACATACCGGCGTGACCGAGGCCGTGTGAAAAATGGGCTTAAAATGTTTAATCGACAGGGGCTGAACAGGAGACCACACGGGCATGTGACATGGATGTGTGGCCCAACACGAGCCTCACACGATCGTGACCCCTTTTAACCCCCAAACTGTAACGCCCCAAATTTGGGCCTAGAAGTATTGTGCCTATTAGGCTTTGGGCTTTGGGTCTCAAAAAATTTTTAAGTGAGCAAGAAAATGACAAATTGTATGTTTGCTTTAATGGTTAAGGAATTTGGAGTGTCTAGGGGTGTTGGAGATGTCTTGGGATCAAGTAAGGGTATAGGAAAAAAAAAATTTTAGCCCTAGGGAATAATGACTTCAGTTAGTAGGCCTTTTAAATAAATGCAGAAGGAAAATGGCATAAGAGGAGCTTGTGGTGTAGTGGTAAGGTGACGCCACTTCGAGAGCAGAGAGGTGGCATCATTAGCAGGTGAAGAATTCCAAGGTTCGAGGCTTGAGAATGGTAAATTGGAGGTTTATTTTTACCTTCTAGATGGTTAGTAGTGGCATTGTACTGGACTCTGGAAGGGACTATTCAGGAGAGAAAATTAAGGTAAAGATAAGAGAGAAAAGAGAGGGGATTGAGGTGTGGATATGTTGGTGTCGAATGGGACTCTAGGAGGAAGGGAGTTTCAGCTTTTGGCTATAAAAGAGGGTGCCGAATTCTTTTGAAAGGTTCCATTACTTTTCTGTTCTCCCCCTCAGCCGAATTCTTCCATTTACCAAAAAAAGAAACCATCATTCCTTTGTTGAAATTTTGTTTTTCCCTCTAGCCGAATTCTTCTCTTGAGAGTTGCCTAAACACCCTTTTCTCTCTAAGTGCTCAGAAGTAGAATCCTCCATTCCTCTCTTCTCAAATTCCCTTTCTTATTCACCTTTGGTTCTAGCCGATCACTTCTTCTCTTCTTCTCCCTATTGGTGCTGAATAGTCCCTGTCACCATACTAATCTCAAAAGTTGAATACTTCTTGGGCCGATTGCTTCTTGGGTAAGTACTTAGTCAATTTTCCTTTAGTATGTTCAGTAAAAGCCAGAGGGCTATCCAACTTTTCTTATCATTAACCTTGTATTAACAAGGGTAGAATTCAAAGATCGCAAGCGTGGTAGAATAGTTAACAATGGTAAGTGTACTCAACTAGATTGTGGTTTAAGTGAATGGCCGAATGTGTGTATGATCTATAGGGGTGACTTGTGTGGATTATGAGTCACTTGAATTTTGATGGTGTATGTTTGAGTGAAGATCTAGGGGATACTCCTAATTAGTAGCTAAGAAAGGGCTATTAGAACCCGGTGGCACACGGTAAGGTTACGGTAAGGCTTCAGCTTTTGGTAAATATTTTGATTAAGTATGGGTGATTGATTGAAGGTTGGTTGGTTGTAGGTTCAAGATCAAGGATAGTATAGCACGTCGTAGTAACCAGATGTGTACAAACACTACACACACATGAAATCGACAATGTCGAAAAGCCGAAAAGTTGAAAGTGGCTAAATGAGCCCGGCAGGCCCTGAGGCTAAGTTTGATGAAATCGATTGATTTGGTTATATGAATTGAGTTAGTCATGCATGTTATATGATCTGGAATTGTTTTGGGCCTAATAGGCCATAAGAATGAGATTTGGGCCAAATGAACCATAAGGATGTGATTTGGGCATAAGGGCTATATGAACGTGAAATGGGCTTGATGAGCTTTGTGAGGACGTAGACAAGTATGCTAGGGTTTAATGGACTTTAGGCCTAGTTCTGAACAACTCTTAAACCACATAAGAATTAGTCTAATAATTAAATATGTCCGTGAACAAGTCGCTGGGTTAGAGTGTGGCAACGGACATATGCATGTCTAGGATTAGATCTAGGGAGTGCTTGGTACTTAAGCGGTCCTAGTGGCCCACCTCCTCTTCTCTGGAATCCTACCTGGTGCATAGTGTCTGTTTGCTTTAGCCGCAAGGACTTGTTAATGGGCCAAAGTTTATAACTAAAACCCGAGAGGGACCAAGTGCCCCTGATTTGGAAATTACCAAAATATCCTTACATTTGTAAAATTACTAAAATACCCCTGAATTGTAAAATTACCAAAATATCCCTGATTTGCAGAATTACCAAAATATCCTTAATTTATAAAATTTCCAAAATACCCCTATTTTGCAAAATTACCTAAATACCCTTGTAGAGTATATTTACGAAAATACCCTTAAGTAGTAAAAATGACTAAAATACCCTTAGTTTGGGAAATTACCAAAGTACCCCTCATTTGTAGAATTACCAAAATACCCCCGATTCGGAAATTTTATGATAATACCCCGGTAGGGTAGAATTATGAAAATACCCTTGATTGTGAAATGACTAAAATACCCCTATGTGATGAGTATGAGTTTTTATGGATGCTACTAATGTGCATGCTACATTCATATAATATTTTGCTTAGGATGCATATGGGTGGGAATTATGGTACGGAGGAAGAATTTGAGGATCGTATAGTCGCTTGACGACCGTGGATCCACCGGTGGCTTTAAGCCCATTATATGTTTAGCAGCTTTGCTGCAAGGTTAAGTAGTGCCGCTGTTGGTGTTACCTTTGGAGTTTAGCGAATGGGTGGGTCGATTTAAAAATCCCCACAGCTGTGTAGGGTTGGAAGAGAAACATAGTGTAGCGGATGGACTTTTGGGGAGGGTTTTGCATAAATTTGTTTGCGTGTGATATGATATGATATGATATAAGGTCATTGTGGGCTAAGGCCCAAGACCACCGATTTTGATAAGGCTTAGGCACAATGTGATAATTGCATATTGAATTGTTTACCAAGGGTTGTACACACTGAATTTCGAAACTCACCCTTTTTGTTAAATGTTTCAGGTGATCCTCAGTAAACAGCTCGATGTGGAAGAGGACTCGGAGATGGCCACATTGCAAGTTATTTAGGCGTTTTATTTTTTTATTTCGTAGGATGTTATTATTTTAATCATTTCACTTTCGTTGGTTGTCATAAGGCCTTGTACTCCGTTTTGACTTTGGATTTTGTGTTTTGCTTAAAAACATGGGCTTTTATCATTACTTAACAAGTTTCGAGGATTTTGGGCATTTAAGCCTTAAATTTTAACTTAGCAAAAATCGATTTTGGATTTGTCCTTGATGTGACATCACCAGATTCGACCATAACATCTGGGTCGGGTTTGGGGGTGTTATACAAACCCTAATTCCGATTCTTTTCATCAATTTTGCCTTCTTCCTCAAATTTCCCAATAGTCCTTAGGCACCACCGCTCCCTCTCCTTGCTCACAGTCCGGCCACCAATCGATCCCACGTCACTCCAACCCCGACCAACCACCCTTCCCTTTTTCTTCCCTCTCTTCTCCCTTGATTTTTTCCTTATTTCCTCGCCGAACCTTACCATCCCTCACCTCAACTTTCCCTCATCCTCATCCATCCG
The DNA here is from genome assembly GCA_025506655.1 of Gossypium rotundifolium. Lineage (NCBI taxonomy): Eukaryota > Viridiplantae > Streptophyta > Magnoliopsida > Malvales > Malvaceae > Gossypium > Gossypium rotundifolium. The sequence continues at coordinate 60,919,709 of CP106729.1, read as the reverse complement.
TCAATCCTCACATATCTGGTCTCCCTCTTCCCCACGAGCCAACCTGATCCCAACCAAACCCCCTTTGATCTCTCATCTATCTCGCCCCTTCCTTTGCCAACCACCGCCCACCCTTGCGCCATCACTACAGCCCTTACGCTGGCCACCACTCCTACGGCCGCCCATTTCCTCTCTTATTATCATTATTTTTTTTTAGTTACATTATTTTTATTTATTTATTGTTGATTATTGCTATTATTCTTATTAGTTCTTCATTACTGTTATTTTAGTTTCTAATTTTTATTGCTTGATTTTATATTTCCTCCTGTCTATTCTGTCGGTGATTTTAGACTGATTTTTTATTTAGTTCTTGGATTGATTTAGTTCATGTTTGATACTAGTTTAGTTTATTTTATTTTCACAATTTATCAATTCATTGTGTTTTAGTTGCTGACATTTTTTTATCTTATTTTAGCTAGTTTTCATTACTCATATTTCTTATTGATACGTAGCAGTTTTAGTTACTTTAATTTGTTTTTGTTTGGTATTGGCATTTTGGTTATTAGTTTCATTATGTTAAAAGTCTATTTCTTTATTAGTTTAATTGTTGGCACGTCAATTTAACTCATTTGATCGCTTCATTGCAAATACATCATGATGAACACATGCGCTAAAACTAAGACCGCTGTCCCCACTTCAAAAAGCGGAAGGGCCCTGGAGCAACCTCCTCCTCAAGCGCATCCACCGAAACCCGCCAATCCTACCTCCGATTTGCAATAGACCCCCAGAAGGATTTATATCAGCTCTATCGAGTATAACCACTCAACCCAGGACGCTGCATTGATTGGGTCGCGTTGGCGCAGGTCCGTTTAGCTGATGATGTGCACACCATTATTGCCACAGCTCCATGGGATAGATTCTTTGTCATCATCGAGCCCACCTACATGGAGCTTACATTGGAGTTCTGTGCTACGTTTTAGGTATAGTAGGTCATGACGGTTCATGACAAGCTAGGCACCATCACTTTTCACCTTGGTGGTTTGGTGCGACATATGAACGTCCCAAAGTTTGGTGCTGCTATGGACTCTACACAGAGGAGTTCCTGAGTGTCGAGGATGTCCTTTGGCTTCATCAGCACATCCATGACTCGCCATCGCGTTGTTGGACCAATCTTATTGATAGCCAGACACCCTATGACGCGAATCATTTGAAGCGACTTCTCTCTTTTCAGCCCTACGGTACATTCACGCACTCTTAGCTCACACTTTGACAGGTCGAAGAGAGAGCACTAGAGTCGTTATCACTCAAGACACTTACTTTCTATGGAGCATGGTGCAAGGGCATATATTTGATTTGGCTTACTTCATCATTTTAGCCTTCCACCATCAGACTGACTGCCATATGAAGGGCCCCATCTGCTTAGGCCCTTACGTGACTTGCCTCGCTCGACACTTCGGTCTCCTAGACACACCAGAGCAGTTCTCCACACTCACACTTGTTAGCCAGATGTCCTCTGAGGGCATCTCGAGCATGATACACATAAGGATGATTGAGCGACGTCGTGGAGTGGATCCTCCTCAGTACAGATTGTTTCATTCTGACACTCAGAATGACCCTGAGAACTTCACTGATGATGTTCCTCCCTATCACGAGGACCCACCACAGCTTACACCTTCAAGTCACCAGCCTGTTCCTTCTGCTGCTAGCTTTCAAAGAGTATCCTCCGAGGAGTTTACTAGTTTCTGTCAGTACTGAGTTCAGAGGTTCGACAGTATTGTTGCGACATTGCAGTATATTTGTCAGCATCTCCATATTGCTCCTCCAGTGCCGATGACTCACAACACCGATGTGTTTGATGATGTGGACTATTGAGTCCTTTTCATTTATTTTATTTTCTTTTTCTTTTTTCTTTTTTCTTTTTCTTTTTCTTTTTCTTTTTCTTTTTAGTTTTCTTTTTATTTTTATGTTTATTTTTATTTCCATAGACTTCTTTTTCTTTTATATTTTGAACTATATTTTATTCATTATAGTTGTTTCTAATCGGGGTTAGCAACCCTTTAATCTTCTTCAGCATTGTGTTTATTTTCTTATCAGTTGCTCAAAATCTTGCACTACCACTACATTTATCTACAATTCCACTTTTCACTATTCTGGGAATTTCATCCAATATTCAGGGCAGTTTCAATTATCTCCCTCTCTTATGATATTCTGCTTATACTATGATTATATCTATTTGTACATTGAGGACAATGTACATCTTAAGTGTGGGGAGGTTATTTATATGATTATTCGAAAATCCCTGAATTATGTCTTGTGTTAAGTAACTTTATCATATTACTATTAGAATGGATTTATCGATTTATGATTTTTATTGATGTGTTTTGGATTATATTCATAGGTATTTGTGCATTGATTAAGACACTAGAGAATCAAGCATGATAAGTCTATTTTTAGAATTAAAAATTGTTATGTTGTATCCCTAAATTAAGGTATTACCTTAAAGTTTGAAATTTGCAAGATTGACATCAAAAACCATAATTTTTGTGAGATTTTGAGCCTTTAGAGCATATATTCTTCTTGCTCACTTTATTATTAGTCATGAGTGTGTCAATATTGATTTGTTATTCTAGAACTTGCTTCGATTATGCATGTCGAGACCATACCTTTGATTTGATATACTGAGATGATAAAGGCACCTAGGTTTTTAACCCACTTTCCTAAAAAGACCACCTTCATAATTAACCCTTAGTGAACCCCTTTGAGCCTAATAAGCCATTTCTTGTAACCTATAACTCATTCTCTTTTTTTTTTTTTTGAGAATTTTTCCCATTTTATTGACTCCCTTTTTATCGAGATTTGATTTGGTTAGTTGCCTAACTATGTTCTTTTGTTCAGTTGTTAAATTATCCCTTATTATCTCTATGCTAAAAAAAAGAATGAAAAAATATTATTGTATTCATTTACATTTATATTTATTGATTACGTACTTTCATGTAGGGGTGAGCGTTCGATCGAATCGAATCGAATCGAATGAAAAAATTTTGAGTTAATCGAGTTGACGAATTATATTTTATCATCCTAATTTGATTTGAAATTTTCTCGAATTGAGTCGAGTGATATGGAATTCGAATCGAATCGAATATATTTTTCGAGTTAAATTTTAAAAATAATTTCGGGTCCTCAGAACCATTGTCACCCATCGTAATAAAATTTGTCCACCTTAACCAAATTTTTATTAACTTTCATCACCAAATAATTTATTTATTAATATTTTATATCTGAGTTAGATTCTTTGCTTGTTTAGTTCTTTCAATTATCTTGATTCTTGTCACTATGTATTTTGGAATTAAAAATATATTAAATGTAAAATGTGATTTTTAATAAAAGTTATTTTAAAGATAAAATGTGAAATTGATACCAATATAAAATTTTAACACGAATATTTTGTGGCATAATTAATAATTCAATTTTAATATAAATATTCAATATGACTAAACAATTCAATAATATAAATAATATAAAATGTGAAATTTAATTTAACAATATAAATAGTAGATATAAACAAAATTATTACTATTTATGTTTAGTGATTTTTTGGGATAATTTTGATTTTTTTATTTAAGAGTAAAGGGTGAGAAGTAAAATTTAGGGGAAAATAAAAATTTTGGAAAATAAAATTTGAGGGAAAATAAATAAGGGAGTAAAATTTTAAGGAAAATATTAAAAAAAATTGGAGGGAGGATGGGTTTGGGGTAGATAGGAGGTGAGATGGGAAGGGAGTAAAAGTTTTAGGGGAAAAGTGGGAGGGAGTAAAAATTTTGGGGAAAAATAAAAAGTTTTGAGGGTTTTTGGGAGTAAAATTTTGAGAAAAAGTAAATGGGAGAGTAAAATTTTAGTGGGAAATGGATTTTAGGTAGATTGGGGGGTTAGGATGGGAGAGGAGTAAAAGTTTTGAGGGGAAAGTGGGAAGGAGTAAAAATTTTGAGGGAAAAGTAAAAAAGTTTGGGAGTTTGGGGTAAAAATGTAAAATATTATAGTTTGATATTTGAATTATTCGAATTATTCTAGTTATTGGAATTCAAAAACTCAACTCGATTCGAACTCGAAATTAAAAAAAATCGAGTTGACTCGAATAACTCGATTAACTCGAATAACTCGATTCGTTTAACTCTAAATTTGAATTTTTTTGATTTTTTCGAGTCGAATCGAGTTTTGTTCACCGCTACTTTCATGTCGATTGGGCTTAAACGGTTAATTTCACATTTTGAGAAGAAGCTCGTTTTATTGATAAGTTTTCAAATGATGTAATTATTCAGTATTAGTTTATTTTTCTAGTTAGGTAAATTATCAATTCGATCTCGATTCTAACCTTCTATTTCAACCTTTATCCACACATTTAACCTAAGCCCCATTACAACCTTTTAAAGACCTTTTGATTTGTGTATCATCTCATTTTATAGTGGTGGAGATTTGATTTTCATGCAAGCCTATGGTAATGACTTTTCATGTTTGACTTTTGAGTGCTTATTTTTGAACCTTGAACACTTTGAATGATTTGAGTGAATCTTAGTGAGGATGTCAATTCTTGTCGGCTTTGAATTAAAGGTAATTACTTAGATAGTGGGAAATACATATGTTTTCATGCTTTAAAAATGTGTAACTTGGATTGTTTGAATCTTTAGTGCTCTTTTAGTTGAATTATTAATGTGTGATTATTTTGAATTATGATAAAACATTATTGATGAGAATTATGAATTGAGAAAGTTTAATTTTGATTATGAGTTGAGGATTTTGCTTGAGGACAAGCAAACGCTTAAATGTGGGGATATTTGATAAGCCATAAAAGTAACATGTTTTAATCCCATTCTTGATACGTTTTTGGATGATTTATTATGTGAATTAGTGAATTTGATGCTTCTAAATATTTAATTTCATGTTTCTATACTTAAGTGAGCATAGGGAAGCAAAATGAGCGAAAAACGGGCCAAATTCAGACAAACGAGATACTTTTAGGATCCACACGGCCTAAGCACACGCCCGTGTGAGCGACACGGGCTAGCCACACGCCCATGTGCCAGTCTGTGTCAATTTCGAACCCTGTTTCCCTAACACGCATAAAAAGCTAATTTTTAGGGTTTCTGAGCATTCTAAAATTTATAAATACACACTGGAAGAGGATCTAAGGGAGCACGCATATTAGAACGAAGAAATTACTCGAGGAATGCCGTCGGAATCAACTCAGAAGCAGGATCTCCTTCAAGATTGAAGATCTCCATTCAATTTCTCTAGAAGTTTTTGGGTTCTTTATATCTTGTTGTTTTCCTAATTTTGAGATTTTTTTCCCAAATTATGAACTAAATTCCCTAGATACCTAAGGAAGATGAAACCTATGATGAATATTATTATTTGATTTTTCTGAGTTACATGATAAATATTTGTTCTTGATCTCAATTATGTGTACTTACTTCATGTGTTAATGTTTTCAGGATATTAATTCATGATTGATGTGCTTATTTCAGTGGACCAAAAGTCCCTGTTTAAGAGCAGATATGGCATAATTGAGTGAAGTTGCATGCAATCCTAGAAATAGGACGAAATAAATCTACCAGATTAGAGTCAAATCTAATAGGGGAATCCATAGATAGAGTTAATACGACAATAGGGGTTTTAATTAGAAAGAGATTTCAATTAATCAACCTAGAGTCAGTTATTCTTACTCTCGAAAGAGATATTAATATAATTTAAGGATTTCTACGGATCAAGGCAAGTGAATAAGTCATTTAATTCAGATTCAGAATAATAAGTGAAGTCTAGGTGGATTTTTTTCTTAGGTATCGTCTTTATCATTGGTTTTCTTCGAATATTTTCCCAATTCATTCTCTATCGAGTCTTTAGTAATTAATTTAATTCTAGAGTAAAAACAACCCTTCAATTTATAGGCTAAATAATAGAAAGATTGTAAGTACTAGTACTTTTTGTCCTCGTGGATATTATATTCCCAACTCACCAGCTATACTATTATTCGATAGGTGCGCTTGCCTTTGTCGTGATTTAGTTAGTTAAGTGAATCTCATCATTACCTATTGGGTTGATTAGAGACTAGATATATTCCTATCCTTGCCGTAAATTAACTTGCTCATCAACGCTACTAAAGTTAATCATAATCTATTTAGTTAAGATCTTAACCTTATTTTTCTCTTCCAAGACAAAATAAGATTATCAAATTAATGCAACTTGGTAATCAGGAAAGCATATTACAAAAGCACAAGAATAAATAAATAATTAACACAAATCAAAACAATTAAAGATAAAATAATTAATTAACTAATAAATATGATCTATAATCGTTCTAAGAAAATATAATTTAGTTCATAATGATTTGAGAAAGCCACACAAGAAGAGATTTAAAACAAACTTGCATTGATAAGAAGTAAAAAGAAATAATCTAGAGACAAATAATTGATGGGCTCGAAACTAACTATTATTTCGACAAAGGCAAGTCCACCTATCGATCAGTAGTATAGCTGTGGTGAGTCCGAAATATCGTATCCTCAAGGACCAAGAGTACTAGTATTAACTATCTTTGTATTATCTAGCCTAATAATTAAAGGGGATTTATTTTTAATCTAAAATTTAACTAACTATGAGCGCGACAAAGAGTAAATTGGGAAAATACTTTGGGAAACTTATATGAGATGGACGACACCTAAGGAAGAATCCACCTAGACTTCACTTATTACTTTTGATTCATGTGATTTATTCACTTGACTTAATCCGTAGAAATCCCTGAATTATATTAATACCTCTTTTGAGGCTACTAACAACTGCCTCTAGGTTGATTAATTGAAATCTCTTTCTAATTAAAACCCCTATTGTCGCATTAATTCGATCTATGGATTCCCATATTAGGTTTGACCCTAATTCGACAGATTTTCGTCGCCATATTTCTAGGGTTGCAATCAACTCGCTTAATTGTGTTGATCTACTCTTGAACAGGGACTTTTGCTTCACTAAATAAGCACATTCGACTTGAATCAATAACCTAAATTATCAAAACAAGAATAAAACTCACAATTAAGAATAAGCACAAGTATTTATCTCATAAATCAAATAATAATAAGATCTATCGTAGGTTTCATCCCCTTAGGTACCTAAGGGATTTAGTTCATACTAGAAGAGGAAGACATCATAAAAGAGGAAAAACAACAAAATATAAGAAAACCCAAAAAATTCTAAAGAACTTGATGGGAGATCCTCATCCTTGATGGAAATCCTTCTCCTAAGCTATTCTTAACGGCTGTTTTGGAGTATTTTCTTCTTGTACTCGACGTCTATTCGACGTCTTGTCGACCTCCCTTTTATGTTGCCCCCTAGGGTGTTTATATAGCCTTTGGAACACCTCTATTAGCCTACAAGTAGCTTATTCCGAATGAAACTCTTCTTCGCTACGGTAGGGACACGCCTGTGTGACATGCCCGTGGTGGACTCCTTCGACCGTGGTCAATTCTACTCACCACACACGACCGTTTGATCTGCCCGTGGTCTATAGTCCAGGTCATGTGATTTTTAATGTAGGCCCGTTTTGTCCCTTTTTTGGCCCATTTCTTGTTATTTTGACTCCCTAAGCTCTCCTGAGTATAAAACATGAAATTAAGATATTAGGAGCATCAAATTCATCAAATCTAATAAAAATTCATCCAAAAATAAGCCAAGCATGGGGTTAAAATATGTGTAAATTATGGTTTATCAAATACCCCCACACTTAAGCTTTTGCTTGTCCTGAAGCAAAATTTTCAACTCACAATTAGAACTAACTTCCCTCAGTTCATAATTCTCATCAACAATGTCTCATCATAATTCATAGATAATGTATACATGGATAATTTAACTCAAAGAGTCCTAAAGATCCAAACAATCAAAGTCATATATTTTTGTAGCATGAAAAATATAGGTGTTTCCTCTTATCTAAATAATTACCTTTGATCCAAAACTGACAAGGATTGACATCCTCACTAAAGATTCACTCAAACCACTAAAAGTGTTTAAGGTACAAGATAAGCACTCATAAGTCAAATATGAAAAGTTAATCACATAGGCTTGCACGAAAATCAAATCTCTACCACTATAAAATGAGATGATACACAAATCAAAAGGTCTTTAAAGGGTTGTAATGGGGCTTGGGTTAAAGGAGTGGATATAGGCTGAATTAGAAGGTTAGAATCGAGATTGAATTGACAAATTACCTAACTAGAAACAATGAACTAATAATGAATAATTATATCAATAACACGAGCTTCTTCTAAATATGTGAATTTAACTGTTTAAGCTCATAGAACATAGAACTAATGATGAATAAATTTTCTAACATTTTTTAAGAATAGGTACATAATAAAATATGAATCCAACTACTATAATTAGTCAACCGATCAAATCAAATCTCGACAAAAGGGAAGTCAAGAAAATGGGATCAACAAGTTAATAACGAGGTTTAGGGTTAATATTAGTGGTAAATCAAGAAACGATTGATTAGGCTAAAAAGTGGTTCACTAGGGGTTAATTACGGAGGTAGGTTTTTTATGGAGTAAGTGGGTTAAATCCTAGGTGCCTTTATCATCTTAGTATATCAAATTAAAGGTGTGGTCTCGACCTATATAATCGAAGCAAGTTCTAGAATAACAAAGCAATGTTGACACACTCATAATCAATAAAGTGAGCACGAAAAGATATATGCTCTAAAGGCTCAAAATCTCACAAAAATTATGGTTTTTGATGTCAACCTTGCAAATTTCAAATTTCAAAATAATATTCAAATCTAGGAAAACAACCTAGCCAATTTCTTAATTCTGAAAATATACTTATCATGCCTGATTCTCTAATATCTTAAAGTTTAAAATATCAATGCACAATTAACTATGACTTAATCCAAAACATATCAATAAAAATCATAAATCAACAAAAGTTTCATTCTAATTAGTAATATGAGAAAATTACTTAAGACAAGATATCATTCAGGGATTTGAGAATAATGCAAAAATTTAGGAAATTTTAAAATTCACCCCCCACACTTAAGATGTACATTGCCCTCAATGTACAAAGATAGATATTCTCATTATAGTAAGAAAATCATAAGGTAGGGAGAGAAGTGAAACTTCCCGAATTTTAGGTGTTGTCAAAGAAAAGAAATGGGGAAATTCGGGTCGAGTTGGAGGAGGAGGCGTCGGTGGTGGTGGGTACTAGGGTCGTGGTGTGGTGATTTCCAAGCAGCCTGAAGAACCTAAATAAACAAAATCAAAATATAATAATATAGATTTAGCACAAGAGAGATAAAGAGACAAAAAATAAAGGAGAAGAGAAAAGAAAAAGAAAAAGTAAATGGACTCAAAGGTCCTTGTCCTGTTGAGTTAATGAAGCGGCCGGCATGAACATATGTAGATTGGTCTCGCATAGGGAAACTGTGCTCGGATCATTTCGCTTCTTCGACATGGTGACGATGGTGTAGTTAAAAAGTGAGGGGAAGGGAAAATGAAGGAAAATGAGAGGGAAAAGCTTCAAAGGGTATAAAAGAAGAGGAAATTAGGGAGTAGGTGAGAAGAGGGGGTTTTAAATAGAAATCTGAGATTTGGTGCATCCCCATGCCAGTGTGTCATGGGCGTGTTAGGTCGGACGGTCGTATCGCACGACCATGTGGTGGCTCGTTCATTTCTCTTACGCCTGTGTGGAGGTTTCTACGCCCATATGGTTTAATCAGTGTCGGCCACGGCTACGTTGCACGACCGTTGTGTTTTACCGCAGCTCATGTTTGGGAAAAATTTTGTCCTATTGCCACACGGTTATGGCCACGCCCATGTACCTACCTGTGGTACCCACACGGCCACGGCCACGGCCGTGTGTAAAGCCGTGTGGGTATGGAAAACCTGCCTAAACATGAAAAGAAATAAACTAAACTAATTAGTAGGGTTAGTGCTCGGGTTGCCTCCCGAGAAGCGCTCGTTTAAAGTTTTAAGCTCAACTTACCTTTCATTCGTCTTTTCAAGGTGGTTTGTAGAGTCGAGGCTCCTCTTTCTCATTATCAATTCTATTAACATTGTATGGTTTGAGTCGAGTGATATTTACCTTGAATGTGTCGAGATTAGAGTGAGTTACCTCGACCGTTCCGTATGGAAAAATGTTGAGTTCCATGAGAGGGATCTCTTGTTTTGTATCAATGTCTGAAGTGGCGATTCGAAGGTCTTTCATATCCAACAATACCTGATCTCGATCTTAAATTGATTTGGCTTATGGTGTTGCCTCGATTTTGCTCCGTTTATTCCTAGTTTCTCTTTGAAATGTGTCTTCCACTCGTCTACTTCATCGATCTGAAGCATCCGTTCCTCATGAGTTATTTCCTTGTTGGCATGAGGTCTAGAATCTAGCTCAATTGTATAGTTCCGTGGTGCTTCCTGAAAAAAGGTTTAATCGAATGGTCATTAATAGAATTTATGATCTCACCTTTATTACTTGATATCCTGGCCGAGTCAATATCTTGAAAAGTGACCGTCTCGTAACCTACATGAAGTATAAGTTCTCTTATACCAACATCAATTTTAGTTCTAGTAGTTGCTAAAAAGGGTCTTCTTAAAATTAAAGGAATATTATTGTCCTCATCCATGTCTAACACAAAAAAGTCTACTAGGAATATGAATTTGTCAATTTTTACTAGTACATCCTCAATTATACCCCTAGGAATTCTAATAGTTTTATTAGTTAGTTGAATGTACATCCTAGTTTGTTTGGGTTTCCCTAGACCTAGCTATTTAAACATTTTATAAGGCATAACATTTATGCTTGCCCCTAAATTAGCTAAAGCTTTATCAACAGATAAACTACCAATTAAGCATGGAATTATAAAACTCCCTGGATCTTTTAATTTTCGTGGTAGTTTATTTTGCAAAATTGTCGAGCACATTGCGTTTAACTCCACATGCGACGCCTCGTCTAACTTCCGTTTGTTTGTCAAAATCTCCTTTAAAATTTTTCTTGAATTTGGCATCTATGAAAGAGCTTCAAGAAATGGTAAGTTAATATATAATTTTTTTAGAAGTTTAATAAAATTACCGAATTGTTCATCTGTGCGGTCTTTCTTCATCGCATTGGGGTATGGTACACGAGTTTGGTACTCTATAATTACCGATTTTGGTTGATCATGGCTTACCTCAACCTTACCTCCCTCTACCACATTCTCTTGCCTTAATTTTGGCTCATCTAACCCTTTACTATCATGAGCAGTAACGGCATGAAGTTGCTCCTTTGGGTTAGTTTCAGAGTTGCTTGGCAAGCTGCCTTGTGGCCGTTAAGATATGAGCTTAGCAAGTTGTCCTAATTGGTTCTCAATCCCTTGAATCGATACTTGCTGATTCTTGAGTGTTGTTTCGGTGTTTTGGAAACAGGTTTCTGACACCGTGATGAATTTGGTTAGCATCTCCTCAAGGTTCGGCTTCCTCTCTTGTGGGTAGGGTTATTGTTGAAAGCCTGGGAGGGGTTGTTGTCTCTGATTTCCTTGGCCACCCCATGAAAAGTTGGATGGTTCCTCCAACTTGGATTGTAAGTGTTATTATAAGGGTTATTTTAAGGTCTAAAATTGTTACCCATATAGTTTATGTGCTAGCTTTCCATGCCAGGATTATAGGGTGGGTATTCTGTATTGCTCATCCCTTCTCCATTTGTATCGCACTGCATAGCCGGGTGTACCTGCGAAGAACCATATAAACCATCAATCTTTTTATTTAGCATCTCTACCTGATTTGATAGCATGGTTACTGTGTCGAGGTTAAAAACACTAACGGATTTTGTTGGCCTTGTCCTTGTAACTTGCTACTGATAGTTATTCAGTGACATCTCCTCTATAAACTCATGAGCTGCTTTAGGAGTTTTCTCATTTAGGGTTCCGCCGGCGGCTGAATCAATCAATTGTCTAGTTGAGGGGTTTACACCGTTGTAAAAGGTTTGAACCTGCAACCATAAAGGTAACCCATGGTGAGGGCACCTTCTCAATAGATTTTTATATCTCTCTCATGCGTCGTAAGGTTTCTCTAGATCCATTTGTAAAAAAGAAGAGATATCATTCCTCAACTTAGCCATTTTAGCCGGTGAAAAGTATTTTAATAAAAAAATTTTGGTCATTTGTTCCTATGTAGTGATTGATCCTTGTGGTAACGAGTTCAACCACTGTTTAGCTTTGTTCCTCAATGAAAAGGGAAACAACCGAAGGCGAATGGCATCATCAGAAATGCCATTTATTTTGAAAGTGTTGCAGAATTCCAGAAAATTTGCCAAGTGATTGTTAGGGTCCTCATCCTTCAAATCATCAAACTGAACAAACTGTTGTATCATATGTATAGTGTTAGGTTTCAGTTCAAAATTATTTGCATTAATAGCAGGTCTAACAATACTAGATTAAATTAGGTTTAGCATAATCATACATAGTACGAGGAGCAGGATTTTGATTCACCGGGTTTGCTGCCACCATAGGAGGTAGCGAATTGTTATCAGCCATCTCTTTGGTAGCTTGGTTTCATCTTCTTGCTCTTCTTCTATGTACTATAGGCTTCGCCTTAGTTCTCTTCGGTTTCTGCGAGTGGTAGCTTCTATATCACTGTCAAAAATCAAGGGTCTTGACGGGTTCCTTCTAGTCATAAACTAGAATTACTTGCCAGAAACAAATAAAAGAAAAATTAGTAAAGTTAAAAATAAAATAATTATAAATTGAAAATAAATAAAATGGCTAAAGTAATAAAAATTTAGTTTTCCTAATATCTTAGTCCCTGGCAACGACACCAAAAACTTGATGGGCTCGAAACTAACTATTATTTCGAAAAAGGCAAGTGCACCTATCGAACAGTAGTATAGCTGTGGTTGAGTCCGGAATATCGTATCCTCAAGGACCAAGAGTACTAGTATTAGCTATTTTTTTTATTATCTAGCCTAATAATTAAAGGGGATTTATTTTTAATTTAAAATTTAACTAACTAATTTAACTAACTATAAGCGCGACAGAGAGTAAATTGAGAAAATACTTTGGACAACTTATATGAGATGGACGACACCTAAGGAAGAATCCACCTAGACTTCACTTATTACTTTTGATTCATGTGATTTATTCTCTTGACTTAATCCGTAGAAATCCCTGAATTATATTAATACCTCTTTCGAGGCTACTAACAACTGACTCTAGGTTGATTAATTGAAATCTCTTTCTAATTAAAACTCATATTGTTACATTAATTCGATCTATGGATTCCCATATTAGGTTTGACCCTAATCCGACAGATTTTCATCACCCTATTTCTAGGGTTACAATCAACTCTGCTTAATTGTGTTGATCTACTCTTAAACAGGGACTTTTGCTCCACTGAATAAGCACATTCAACTTGAATCAATAACCTAAATTATCAAAACAAGAATAAAACTCACAATTAAGAATAAGCTCAAGTATTTATCTCATAAATCAAATAATAATAAGATCTGTCATTGGTTTCATCCCCTTAGGTATATAAGGGATTTAGTTCATACTAGAAGAAGATGACATCATAAAAAAGGAAAAACAACAAAACATAAGAAAACCCAAAAAACTTCTAAAGAACTTGATGGGAGATCCTCAGTCTTGATGGAAATCCTTCTCCTAAGCTATTCCTAACGGTTGTCTTGGAGTATTTTCTCCCTCTATTCGGCGTCTATTCGACGTCCTGTCGACCTCCCTTTTAAGTTGCCTCCTAGGGTGTTTATATAGGCTTTGGAACACCTCTATTAGCCCACAAGTAGCTTATTCCAAATGAAACTCTTCTTCACTGCGGTAGGGACACGCCCATGTGACACGCCCGTGGTGGACTCCTTTGGCCGTGGTCGATTCTGCTCGCCACACATGGCTGTGTGATTTGCCCGTGGTTGATAGTCCACACCGTGTAATTTCTAATATAGGCCCATTTTGTCCCTTTTTTGGCCTGTTTCTCATTCTTTTCGACTCCCTAAGCTCTTCTGAGTATAAAATATGAAATTAAGAGATTAGGAGCATTGAATTCATCAAATCTAATAAAAATTCATCCAAAAATAAGCCAAGCATATGGTTAAAATATGTGTAAATTACGGTTTATCAATATTTATCGAACAAATACTGAGTGCTTCAAATCTCTTTTTCTTCTTGTCTTTGCAAGCTTGAAGTTCCCCTTCGTGTGTGAGAATTGTTCCTCTTTTCCTCCTTTTTTTTTCTCCTTAAATCATGTCATTTATTATTTTTAGGGTTTTAATTGCATCGTTTTATCAGATGCAAAAATTGCAGTGGAGTGGACTGCTTGCTGTCAATTTATAAATTAAAAAGCCTGCTCCACTCCACTGGATTAAATCTAGTGGAGCGAAAAATCTCTCTTCACTACTTTTTACTCTAGCCTCCCAATCTTCTACTCTTCATCTGAAACCTACAATATAGAAAGGAAAATAAGAAGTAAACCTGAACTAACTCTAAAAATGATAAAAATCAACAAAATTTAAATAAAATACAATTAATCCGAAAAATATCAAATGCACCAAGAATTAATCTAAATACTAAAATTATCTCCTAAAATGCTATAAAATTATACTAAAACAACTTTAAATATAAGAGTTATCATAATCATTAATATTCTTTTTAGAATTTAAAATTATGTAATTTTGCAATTACAATTTATACTACCAAACATAACATAGAGAATTACACTATAATTACATTATGTTAGTCATATAGAATTTTTGTAATTACAAAATGTTGTAATTACTACTCTAGTAATTATATTTTTTTCCAGTTATTTTGTGATGTCCTAACATACTTATAAAAAGCTAAGAATGAAGGAATTGCGCAGAGTAATTAGCCATAATGGCTTTCAAACTTGTTTTTATTTCTTTTTAATTATGTAATTGTGTCATTACAATTTATACCATCTACACGCTTAAACTTACACTGATGCAAATCCTATGGGAAGTGTCCATGACACCTAATGCTTCATGAATATAATAATTAAAATTGATATAAACTAATTGTAGCAATTGATTTAATTAAAGTTAATTATTTTTAGGAGTGAGTAAATTTGATTTGACTCGAAAGTTATAAAAAGAAAAAAATTAAGTTAATTGAATCGAGTTATTCGAGTTATTTATTTTTTTCGAGTCAACTCAAATATGTAATTCGAGTTTTAAGTTCGAGTCGAGTTGAATTTTATAATTCAAATAACTCAAATAACACATTGGTGTAAATACCTCTTTAGTCTCTGCCAATTTTGAAAATAAGTAAATTAGTCTCTCAAAAAAAATACAAAAAAAAATTGAAATAATTTTTAGAATTCAAAATATTATAAAATTTCAAACTTTATATTTTTAAAAGATTATAAAATTCTAAAGAATATATTTAAAAGGATCTAAAATAATAATTTTGGACGTAAATAAGTAAATTAACTATTTAAGTTTATCATATTAAAATATTTTTTCTCTTATTTTACTTTGAAAAAGTTTTCAAATATATATGATTTCAAATATATGTGCTCTAACATTGAATTAGTTATATTATATTAAGATTTTAATTTGGCATGTTTAATTTTTAATTGATCTCGTACAAATTCAAGCTATTTTATTTTAAAAAATTTAAATTGAATTAAGAGGATAAAACAAGACTTGTCAAGTCAATTAACTTGTAACTAATTCGTAATTAATTTAGTAAAAAAAATAGGGGAAGTGGGATTATATTGAGTGGATATCAGAATATGTGAAGTTAAGAAATAAAATAGTGACAACAAAATAGAGAGTAGTACAGGAAATTCCCGAATATGTGCGGTTGTGAAATGACATGGTGGAGAATGGGTTTAGGTTCTTATGTTTTTGGGCATCTGATGTTGTTGCTTTTTTTGCTTTGTGATACGGTGGCAGCACAAGAAGTTCCTTCTAGATGATACACATGACCCACATAAGGCAATTACTGTCGCAATAGAAAATAATTAAAATATAATCTTTGTGAGATTTTATTCTCTTTGTAACGTCCTAAATTTTTGGGCCTATGCGTTTAATGGGTGAATATGTGGAATGAGTTAATTTAAGTGTTAGGGGCCCAAATTTTAAGTTTTAAGGAGCCCAAATCTTCTAATTTAAGTTAGTTAAATTTGGCATTAGGGATTAGGGAAGTGGACGGCACAAGGCTATTTTTTTGGGGAATTTTATTATATTTATTCTATGTGGATAATAAGCAGATAAAGGCTATTTTTAGGATTTAGTCTTTTAAGGATAATAAGCAGATAAAGACTATTTTGAGGGATAATAGATTAAGATAAGGGAAAAGGATAGGAGCTATCATGTGTGGCGGTGTTGGTGAAAATCAATCTCTGCTAAAGGGAGGAATCGGTTTTCTATATAAAGAGGGTGTGCGAAATTTTGAAAGCCTTTCTTTTATTTTCTTTTCTCATCTTCTTCCTCTCAAAAGCGAAAACCACCATTTTCTTCACCCTTTCTTCCTCTCTAAAATTTCTGGTTGGTAGAATCTTTCAACCTCTATTGTTATTTTCTTCTAATCCCTAAAAGCCAAATCACATCTCTATTATTCTATTCTTGTCCTTAATATTCATTGGCCAAATCTCTTAGCCATCTCTTCAATTCTTAAATCTTCTAAAATCGAAATTCTTAGATCTCATCTCCTAAAGTTGCCAAATTTTCTTCATAAAATGCGCTTGTGCCAAATCAAGAAAATAATAGGTATGTGTCGATTTTGAGTTTCCAATATTTCTCCACTTTTCAAAGTCCCTAAAGAATGGCTATTTAGTGACTAATCAAGGGTTTTTCTTATTTTGACATTTCGGGATCTCAAGAGGAGTCCAACGCTTAGATCTCTAAGTCAAAGATCAAGAACACTCAAGTCGTGTTATTTTCGGGATTTCAAGATAAGGAGATTGGTTTATTTATAAATATATGAAATCGGATAGAACACTAACCATGGCGAATATAGAGAGCCCTATTTTCACATCTTTCCGGCTTTTGAGCAAAGTTGTAGATCGGGATAACAAGGATATCGACTAAGAATATTGATTTCGCGATATCGTGTGTAATACTTTCCCACCATCTAGATCTGTTTGATTAATATATGATTATAAGTCTTATATGTTTTGATAAATGCCTAATCAAGGCATAATAGAGGAAACCCAAAGAAGGTAAAAACAAATCATCGAGTTAGTGAATGTTCGATTAAACAATATAAGTATATTGATTTTATGTGATTGCATGGGTTGGGTTTGATGAAAGGAGGAAGTTATATGTTGTAGCGGTTTTCACCGTGATCATTGTAGCGGTTTTACCGTGATCTATTATGATGATTTTTACCGTGATCATTGTAGCGCTTTTGCCGTGGTCATTGTAGTGGCTACGGTCATGATCGATGATGAGCAAAGACGACCGCCATCAAGGCGATGTAGCGGTGTGGGTTGATTGTAGAAATCCCCAATGGTGTGAATGGCTCGTACGGGGGCGTGTAGCGGATGAAAACCTAGGATTTGGGTTGGGCTTGCATATTATTTTTATTATGTATATTAATTCTGATTATTTTAGGTTTATGGGGCTAAGGCCCAAATCTAATGGTGCATGAGGGTTGCACACTGAGTCTCGTGACTCAACCAATTAATTAACATTTTAGGTAGCATTTAGTGCATCGGACCGGGCTGGAGAGGAGCTCAAGGTGGCCATGCGAAAGAACATTTGGATCCAGCAAAAAGACACTAGTTATTATTTTATATTCTTATTTAATGGATTTTAAATCTCGTTGTAATAAGGCCATGGGCTACCAAGTTTATATTTTGTTTTATTACGGGCTTTTATTACTTTTAGTTATTTAATTTTTATTTTAATTGAACTAAGACATGTATTTAAATTTGGGTTTTAATTAATAAAGGCATATTTTATTTAAAACTATAAATTATAAATTTTTTTCCCGAATAAAAGGTTAAACTTTACTAAAATGTTTTTCTGAAAATGCGACATGTTTTACAAAATTTCCTTAGTGACATACCAGATCTGGTTGTAGTGTATGGGCCGGGTTTGGAGTGTTACAAATTGGTATCAGAGCCCGATTCAAAACTCGACTTTGGGGTTTGTGGGCTTAAAACATTTTCTAAAGGTGGGCTTTTGAAACTTGCATGTTGTTTTTTTTAAATGATAACAGGTTTGTTAGCTAGCATGGCACCTACGTCTCCAGCCCAAGTCCGCCAGGTAAGTATTCTGAACCATTGTGTGTTAAGTATCTGTGGGCTCGATGGGCTTTATGGGACGTAGACTAGTTTAATTAGAATTTGATGGACTCTAGGTCTAGTTTACACCATACTTTAAACTTCATAAAACTTAACCTAATTAAACAAACCCAAAATAAGTCACTGAGTTAAGGTATGGCAACAGGCATACGCATGTCTAGGATTGGATCCAGGGAGAGCTTGGTATTTAAGTAGTCCTAATGACTCACCTCCTCTTCTTTGGAATCCTACCTGGTGCGTAGTGTTTGTTCACTCTAACCGAGATGACTTGTTGACGGGCCAAAATTTATAATTAAAACCCGAAAGGACCAGCCACCCTATTTTGTAAAATTACTAAAATAACCTCTAATTTTGAAAATTTCTGAAATACCCCTAATTTATAAAAATTACCAAATTACCCCTAATTTGTAAAATAACCAAAATACCCCTAATTTGTAAAATTACCGAAATACCCCTATCTTGAAAAATCACTAAGACACCTTATTTTGAAAATTACGAAAATACCCCTGTAGGTTAAAATTACGAAAATACCCCTGGATAGTGAAATGACGAAAATACCTTTAGGAGAGGAATATGAGTTCATGGATGTTGCTTGTGTGGTTGATGCGTGTATGTGATGTTCTGATTGATGATGATTGAATGAGAATTCTAGAATTAGGAAATATAGACTTGAGAACTAAACCTGTAGATAGAATTCGAATTCAAAGAACTACTATCGAAATAATTTTACATAAGATTGTTCGCGGTTAATAAGTGGGAAGAATTAATTATTCATAAAATTCTTAATCAGATAAAAGTCGATCAAAAGAATGAGTACAAGGGGACGAAGACGCTCTAGATGCGAATAATGATGTGTACTCTACCATAGTATACTAAGTGTTTATTTTGGCTTTAGAATTAGAGTACGCAGCGAAAGCATAGTGGTGGGACTTAGGTTGTATGATTTCTAGTTAGTTGGAAATTTCGAGGACGAAATTTCTTTAAGGAAGGTAGAACTGTAACATCCTAAATTTTTGGGCCTATGTGCTTAATGAGTGAATATGTGGAATGAGTTAATTTAAGTGTTAGAGGCCCAAATTTTAAGTTTTAAGGAGCCCAAATCTTCTAATTTAAGTTAGTTAAATTTGGCATTAGGGATTAGGGAAGTGGACGGCACAAGGCTATTTTTTGGGGGGAATTTTATTATATTTATTCTATGTGGATAATAAGCAGATAAAGACTATTTTTGAGGAGATAATAGATTAAGATAAGGGAAAAGGGATAGGAGCTATCATGTGTGGCAGTGTTGGCTGAAAATCAATCTCTGCTAAAGGGAGGAATTGGTTTTCTATATAAAGAGGGGGTGTGCCGAAATTTTGGAAGCCTTTATTTTATTTTCTTTTCTCATCTTCTTCCTCTCAAAAGCCGAAAACCACCATTTTCTTCACCTTTTCTTCCTCTCTAAAATTTCCAAGTTGGCCGAATGTAATATCCGGGAGTTAGGGGTTATGCATTTTAACTCATATTTATGTAGTAGCATGCTTAGTGTGCTCTATATGTTGTTTGTATGTGTTTGGGGGTCTCGGGAGATCTTGAGACTGAGTTTTGGACCTTAGTCAAATTTTTGGGTTAGAGCTTTTAGGGGGAAGCTAGGGGAAGGTAGGCGTTAAGAGTTCTTGTGGGGAGGTTATGACACAAGAATCCAGTTGGTAAAGTGGCTAGGAGGCGCCACTTAGAGCACTTGTGGTTGACACATCAGGGAGTGAGAAGGGCCTTGGTTCGAGTAGCTCTAGCAGCATTTTGGCATTTATTTTGCGTCATTTTGGCATTTATTTTGTGTCAAGGGGAGTGAAGAGTTGGGCGGCAATCGGACTCTGAAGAGATGAGGATGAGACTTGGTCAAGGTGTTTGAAATTGTGGCTAGGAGAGAGGATGGGAGCTTGACTCATTCAAACTCATTCAAATGAGAGGTGAAGAGGAAAAGTATGAGGAAAAGAGGGGATTTGGGTGAGAGAAGGAGAGTTGGCCGAATATGGGACTTTGGGGGGTGCCATTTAGTTGGTGGTAGTGAGATATATGGGTGCCGAAATTCCTTAGAGTGGGTTTCCTTTTTGGTTTTGGATGTGTAGCTTTTTGATTCCCTTTTCTTTCTTCTCTAGTTTTACCGCAAGTGTCAGCAAGGGAATTTTATTTTCTGACTTTTCTTTTCTTAAGTCTAAAGCCGAAAGGGGTAAGTGACCACTTGTGCATCTTTTTTCCTCTTTACATTTCTTTCTTCTCTTCTCAATTCACTCTCTCAAAGCTGAAACACACACTCCATTGTCACTATAGCCAAAACCCCATAAACTCCCCCAACCCTCTCTTTTCTTTTCATTTGCTAGAAGCCGAATAACCCTTTCTACTCCTTTGAATCTTGGCCAAATCTTCCATTCATAATTTCCTTTTCTCTTTGCGTTTATACTCTTTTCTTCTCTTCTTCCATTTCATTTTGTTCTTCAAGATTGATCACTTGGTCGAATCTGTCAGAATCTATTCCAATCGAATCTAATAGTTGGTAAGGGTTCTCTTCTTTTCGATTTGCTTCTTTTTCTTTTGGTTGCCAAAAGTTGGATGCCTAACTTAGTTCTTGTGTATTTGGCCGAACATGTGAATGGCTTGATTCTTGTTTCTTTGTCGTAGCCAGCGTGGTGAGGAGTAGTAGGGATCCATTGGTTTTGATCGATAAGGTAAGGGAGATAGTGCCATTCGGCCAGAGGCCATATCTTTTAAGTGTTAGCCGATTCTAACTATGGTATGATCGGAAGGGTACAACGAAGGTATAAGAGGAGTATTCAGGATTTGGATCTATTTCGGTAAGGATATTTTGTTAAATGATAGATATGATTTGTTTAAATCTTGCATATCGATTAACCAGGTTTTCTGATTAAGTGATATTCGATGGATTCGAGTACCAGTGGAGGAGAGAAAGGGGTAGTTCCTACCCCTAGATTCAAGAAATGTTCAATTTCTACGGTACGTGATTGGCCACTGGGGTGTGGGCCAGCGTCGAAAAGGGATAAGCAAATCGTGGTGATCCCTGCAAGTGAGGGTGTCAGTGAGATCGAGAGTGTCGTTCTCTATGTTTTCAGGTGTGTAACCCCACACTTTTTCCCGATAGGTTAATAATATTAAGTATATGTTAATAAGGTTATGAATAATCACGGCTAAGGGTACCATTCAATGGTACAGTTCGTTCAGGTACATTACAGTTAACACTCTATTAATAGTGTTTACAATTAGTGGTATGAAAGCATGTATAATGTCGATATGGGCTTGGGATAAAGCATATAGCATGATATCTGTAAAGTATGTATGACTGCATGGGCATGCGGGTAATAATGTAAAGGGGAAGTGTTCTGGTGGTTTTACCACATTAATCTAGTGACTCATGTCACAATATCATACTTTTGGTGACGATGTCACAATATCCGGTGGCTATGCCACGTATTAAGGGCGATGAGCGGTGGACCGCTGCCGGCGCCTTGAGGGTGTGTAGCAAATAGAGGTCGATTTAGTAATCCCCATTGGTGTGGTGGCGATGCAGGTGGTGTGTAAAGGTTGGATATCTAGGTGGGTTCGGGTTGCGTCATTGTTTTTATATACATGTGATTTAATATGCTGTGATATGGGCTTATGGCCCGATAATGATTCCGGATGGGCTTCGCCCAAAATGTTACAATAAAGGTTATAATCGATTGGGAATTTGTGTTGGTTGTTACACATTGAGTCTGTTGACTCACCCTTCGTGGGCTAACATTTTACAGGTGATACATAGTGTAATGGATCGGGTCGGCAGGGACTATGTGGTAGCCATGCTCAGCAAAATTTTGGGTTTTCATATAATGGAACTCTTTTCGTTTTCTTTAGTATGTTTTCTTTCAGGAATTATTTTGGTTTTTAAGATGTAATAAGGCCATTACTTAACTGCTTAATTTCACGTATTAAATTTTATTTCCATAAGATAATCAACAAACAAGTAATTAAATATTTTTCTCAAAGCAACATCAATGTTTTATCACCTACTCAACTTATGATTTTCAACCTAATGAGCTCTAGAATCAGGCAAATCTTTTAATTTTTGAAATATAAAGGAAACGTTTTAATGAAATACAAACGTGAACGGTAACTTGGTTTCCAACTTGATAAAAATACAAACCTGTTTTATTAAAATCGTCATATTTTATAAGAAGATGAAATAAAATTAAGCTAAGTTTTCGTAAGGAACATTTCAGATTCAGTCGGGGCTTGTGGGTCGGGTTTGGGGCGTTTCAATTTGGTATCAGAGCCCGGTTCAAAACTTGACTTTGAGGGCTTTTGGGCCCAAAACGTCTTTCGAAAGTGGGTTTTACTAAAACTAGTATTTTCACAAGATGTTCAGGTTTTCTGGCATGGCACCTGAGTCTCCGGCCCGATGTCCACTAGGTAAGTGCTTCAAACCGTTGCATAATTTGTATGTAAGGTGATATGGGATCGTAGATTAGTAAGTTAGGGACTATTGAACTCTAGGATTAGCGTACCTCAACACTAAATTTCATAAGACTTAATTTATTTCACCAAAACCCGGGAATAAGTCATGGAGTTCAGGTGTGGTAACAAACATGTGCATGTCTAGGCATGGATTCTGAATGAGCTTGGATTTAACCAGTCCTAGCGACTCACCTCCTCTTTTCTAGAATCCTACCTGGTGCGTAGTGATTGTTCACCTCAACCGTGAGGACTTGTTAACGGGCCAAATCTATAAATAAAACCCGAAAGGGACCAAACACCGATTTTGTAAAATAATCAAATTACTCCGATTTTTAAAATTACCGAAATTCCCCAACTTGTGAAAATTACTAAAATACCCCCAATTTATGAAATTACCATACTACCCTCAATTTTTACCAAAATACCCCTATTTTGCAAAAATACCAAAAACCTCTATTTTCAAAATTACAAGATACCCCTAATTTAGAAAATTACCAAAATACCCCTATAGGAAAAATTACGAAAATACCCTTAGGTTGGGAACGGACAAAAATGTTCAAAGTGGTGAACATGTGTAGTGGATACTATTGATGAATGAATGAGATTTTCTGAGTTAGGGTGGAGGACTTGAGACAAAAACTTTGAATGACCAAAAGAACTACTATCAAATGTCTTTACATAAAAATTGCTTGTGGGTAATCAGTGGAACAAATAAGTAATGCATAAAATTTCTTAAACAGATTAAAACGCTATGATAGACATGAGTACTAGGGGACGTGGTCGCAATATGTGCGGACGTGGTAGAGGCAGAATCACTGTATCCGAACCATCAAGGTCTGGACACGGGTCCGATAATAAAATATCGTTACCACCGGTTGGAGAAGCAGAATTCCAGGACCAAATCGGAGGAGATGACGTAATATCCTAGGCGATGTTGCGAGTGTTGGAAAGAGTTGCTGGAGCAGGCCTAGGTGGAAGGACTTGGAAGTCGTGCCTGAGCGACTGCGAGCAAACGGAGCTGAGGTGTTCAGGGGGTCTCTGGGATGGCCCCAAATGTTGCTGAATATTGGTTGAAAGTAGTCTAAAGGATTATGGACGACCTGGACTGCACGGCTGAGGAAAAATTGAAAGGGGCAGTGTCACTACTTTGGGATGAGACGTACCAGTGGTGGCTTACTATTAGAGAGGGTACCCAGGTGGACCGGATTGATTGGAAGTATTTCAAGACGATGTTCCAAGGAAGTACGTAGGAGCAAGTTATGTGGATGCTCAGAGGAAGGCGTTCTTGAATCTGGTACAAGGGGGCAAATTGTAGCTGAGTATGAAGCAGAATTCCTTCGTTTGAGTCGATATGCCCGGGAATCGTGTCGACCGATTATGAGCACTGCGTACGGTTCAAAAATGGGCTTCGAGATGAGTTGAGGGTGTTAATAGCTCCACAGCGAGAGAGGGACTTTGCGATATTGGTTGAAAAAGTAAAAATAGTCGAGGAGGTGAAGCGTACCGAGAGGCAGAACCGGGACAGAGGTCAGGGTAAGAGTAAGAGAAGTTGGGGGTCATAAGGGTCATCTAGGAATTTCCAAAAAAGACCTAGGGTTGATAGGCCACGAGGTCAGCAGGTTACTGTGGGAGGTCAGTATCGTACATGTGCTCAATGTGGAAGGATGCACCCGGGGAAGTGTTGGAAGAAGACAGGGGGATGTTTTAAGTGTGGGTCCAAAGATCACATGATTAGAGGCATCTGTGGAAGCAGATAGGAGTCGACAAAGTAGGTCGTGGTTTTAATCGGTGGAAGAGGTGGGCGATGGCCGAGGGTCGTGGTCCGATTGGCAGAGGTAATGGTTCTGGTAGAGGTCGATGGACACCGAGCAGAAGTATTGGTAACACGGAGGTGAGACAGCCAGGTATGGTGTATGCAGATCGTCGGAGGGAGGATGGTGACGCACCTGACATCATAATGGGTACGTTCTTTATTTTTGGATTACCCTTTACTGCTCTAATAGATATGGGGTCGACTCATTCTTACATCGCTAGTGAAGTGTTTGGAACTCTGAATGTGAACCTTGAGATCATCCCTAGGAAGATGGTGTATTTAGTCCTTTATGGCAATCAAGTAGTAGTAGACAAACTCTTTAGGGAAGTGCCTTTAGAAGTTCAGGGGGCGCAGTTTTCGGCTGACTTAATGGAGCTGCCATTTGGAGATTTTGACTTAATCTTAGGTATGGACTGGTTAGTGAGGTACCGTGCGAATGTAGACTATGCTGCTAGGTGCATGTCGTTGAGGACTTCCGATGACAATGAGATCGTGGTGATGGGTGAGAGGAGGAATTACCTGTCTAATGTAGTGTCTGTTCTTAAGGCAGAGAAGATGGTAAGAAAGGGATGTATAGCTTTTTGATGCTTGTTAGTGCTCTAGAGGCTAAGGAAGCAGCTGTAGAATGGGTCAGGATGGTAAAAGAGTTTATGGATGTTTTTCGGAAGAACTTTTAGGGTTGCCTCCGGATCGTGAGGTGGAGTTCGGGATTGACTTGTTGCCAGGTACAGCGCTAGTATCTATCACTCCGTATAGAATGGTACCAAAGGAGAGCTCAAGGCCTAGATCCAAGAGTTACTCGATCGTGGGTTTATCCGACCTAGTGTGTTTCCATGGGGAGTTCGTGAAAAAGAAGGACGGGACTATGCGCATGTGCATAGATTACCAGCAGTTGAATAAGCTAACGATAAAAAATAAGTACCCATTACCGAGGATAGACGACTTGTTTGATCAACTCAAGGGGGCTGCGATATTTTCAAAAATAGATCTAAGGTCGGGATATCATTAGCTTAAGGTAAAGGAAGCAGATATCCATAAGACAGCCTTTCGGACTAGATACGGACATTATGAGTTCTTAGTAATGCCATTCGGATTGACGAACGCCCCAGCTACATTCATGGATATGATGAATCGGGTTTTTCAACCCTACTTGGATCGGTTAAATCGTTGTGTTTATAGGCGACATCTGGTATATTCTAAGTCCGAGGAAGAGCATGATGCGCATCTCCGGGTAGTCTTTGCAGTTCTAAGGAAAAGAAGTTATATGCCAAGTTCAAAGAAATGCGAATTCGGTTAAAGGAAGTGGCATTTTGGGACATGTGGTATCTGCGGAAGGATAAGGGTAGATCCTCGGAAAATTGAGGCGGTGCTAGATTGGAAACCACCTAAGTCTCATGGCGCGAGGTTCGTAGTTTCTTGGGGTTAGCAGGCTACTACAGGAGATTTATTAAAGGGTTTTCTTCGATACTTGACACCTTTGCGAAGTTGTTGAGAAAGGAGGTACCTTTCATGTGGGCGGATAAGCGATGAGGAGAGTTTTGAGAAGCTTAAGAGAGTATTGATGAGGTCTCGATTTTGATTCACTGAAGCGTGGAAAGACTTTGTGGTGTATTGTGATGCTTCTCACACAGGATTGGGATGTGTTCTAATACAAGACGGAAGGTGGTTACTTACGCGTCTCGGTAATTGAGGCCACATGAGGTTAACTATCTGACGCATGACCTGGAGTTGGTTGCGATAGTATTCGCTCTAAAAGTGTAGAGGCATTATTTGTATGGAGAAAGGTCAGTGATCTACACAGACCACAAGAGTCTGAAATATTTGTTAACTCAAAAGGAGCTGAATTTGAGACAGCGAAGGTGGGTGTAGTTATTGAAAGACTACGACTGTTCAATAGAGTATCACCTGGGTAAAACGAATATGGTGGCAGATGCCCTAAGTCGAAAAGTAGTGTCGGATCTAAGGGCGGTGTTTGCACATCTTAGTCTTTATGACGATGAAAGTTTGCTAGCGGAGTTGCAGGTGAAGCCGATGTGGTTAAGTTAGGTAAAGGAGAAACAGTTGGTAGATGACGATCTGAGTGCTAAGCTACTGTAAGTGCAGAATGGGAAATTAGAAGACTATGGTGTAAGCGATAATGGAGTCTTTGGTTTTCGGGCAAGGTCGTAGATTAGAAGGATGAGGAGTTAAGGTAGAGAATTCTTCGGGAATCGCATAGTAGCCCTTATGCTATGCTTCCTAGAGGAAGTAAGTTATACAGGGATCTACGGGATCAGTTTTGGTGGCCTGGCCTAAAACGAGAAGTTACAGAATTTGTGGGGAAGTACTTAACATGTCAGCAGGTTAAAGCTGAACACCAAGTACCTTCGGGGTTGCTTCAGCCAATAAAGATTCCGCACTGGAAGTGGGAAAGAATTACAATGGACTTCGTTAGTGGGTTTCCCCTTACGCCCACTAAGAAAGATTCGGTATGGGTGATACTGGGTCGGTTGACAAAGTCTATACATTTCATATTGGTGCGGGTAGACTATTCACTGTAAAGGATGGAAAAGTTGTATGTGGCAAAATTGTGAGGCTGCACGGGGTGCCGGTGTCGATTATCTTGGATAAGGATCTGAGGTTTACGTCTCGATTTTGGAGAGCACTGCATCAGGCATTGGGCACCAGGTTGGACTTTAGTACGACATTTCATCCGCAGTCGGACGGTTAGTCTGAACGGGTAATTCAAGTGTTAGAGGATATGTTGAGGGGTTGCGTGATAGATTTTAGAGGAAGTTGGGAGGAGTTCTTGCCTTTAGCGGGGTTTGCATACAATAATAGCTATCAAGCAAGTATTCGGATGGCACCGTATGAAGCATTGTATGGACGAAAGTGTTGCACTCCTATATGTTGGACAGAATTAGGGGAACGTCATGTTTTGGGTCTAGAGATAGTGGCAGAATTAGAGGAAAAGGTTAAGGTAATCCGAGCACGGTTGAAAGAGGCATCTGACAGACAAAAGTCGTATGCAGATCTCAAGCGGAAGGAGATAGAGTTTGCAGTGGGAGATTAGGTGTTTCTAAAAGTTTCGCCATGGAAGAAGGTGATGAGATTTGGTCGCAAGGGTAAGCTAAGTCCCAGGTTTATAGGGTCTTATCGGGTTTTGAAGTAGGTTGGACCAGTGGCGTATCAGTTGGAGTTGCCTTTGGAATTAAAATAGATGCACGATGTGTTTCATGTTTCAATGTTACGTCGTTACCGATCGGATCCATCTCATGTAGTGCTAGTTGAAGAAGTGGAATTGAAACCAGATTTGTCCTACGAGGAAAAGCCGATTCAGATTTTGGAACAGGATTTGAAGGTGTTACGGAGGAAATCAGTTCCTCTAGTCAAGGTGTTATGGCGAAACCATGGGTCAAAAGAAGCTTCGTGGGAGCCGGAGGAAGCAATGCGACAGCAATACCCTCACCTATTTTAGCCAGGTAATTTCGAGGCCAAAATTATTTTTAAGGGGGGTAGAACTGTAATATCTGGGAGTTAGGGGTTATGCGTTTTAACTCATATTTATGTAATAGCATGCTTAGTGTGCTCTATATGTTGTTTGTATGTGTTTGGGGGTCTCCGAAAATCTTGAGACTGAGTTTTGGACCTTAGTCAAATTTTTGGGTTAGAGCATTTAGAGGGAAGCTAGGGGAAGGTAGGCCTTAAGAGTTCTTGTGGGGAGGTTATGACACAAGAATCCAGTTGGTAAAGTGGCTAGGAGGCGCCACTTAGAGCACTTGTGGTTGACGCATCAGGGAGTGAGAAGGGCCTTGGTTCGAGCAGCTCTAGCAGCATTTTGGCATTTATTTTGCATCAAGGGGAGTGAAGAGTTAGGCGGCAATCAGACTCTGAATAGATGAGGATGAGACTTGGTCAAGGTGTTTGAAATTGTGGATAGGAGAGAGGATGGGAGTTTGACTCATTCAAACTCATTCAAATGAGAGGTGAAGAGGAAAAGTAGGAGGAAAAGAGGGGATTTGGGTGAGAGAAGGAGAGTTGGCCGAATATGGGACTTTGGGGGGTGCTATTTCGGTTGGTGGTAGTGAGATATGTGGGTGCCAAAATTCCTTCGAGTGGGTTCCCTTTTTGGTTTTGGATGTGTAGCTTTTTGATTTCCTTTTCTTTCTTCTCTAGTTTTGCCGCAAGTGTCAGCAAGGGAATTTCATTTTTTGACTTTTCTTTTCTTAAGTCTAAAGCCGAAAGGGGTAAATGACCAATTGTGCATCTTTTCTCCTCTTTACAATCCTTTCTTCACTTTTCAATTCACCCTCTCAAAGCTGAAACACACACTCCATTGTCACTATAGCCGAAACCCCATAAACTCCCCTGACCCTCTCTTTTCTTTTCATTTGCTAGAAGCCGAATAACCCTTTCTACTCATTTGAATCTTGGCCGAATCTTTCATTCATAATTCCCTTTTCTCTTTGCGTTTATACTCTTTTCTTCTCTTCTTCCATTTTGTTTTGTTCTTCAAGATTGATCACTAATCTGTCAGAATCTATTCCAATCGGATCTAATAGTTGGTAAGGGTTCTCTTCTTTTCGATTTGCTTCTTTTTCTTTTGGTTTCGAAAGTTGGATGCCTAACTTAGTTCTTGTGTATTTGGCTGAACATGTGAAGGGCTTGATTCTTGTTTCTTTGTCATAGCTAGCGTGGTGAGGAGTAGTAGGGATCCATTGGTTTTGATCGATAAGGTAAGGGAGATAGTGCCATTCGGCCAGAGGCCATATCTTTTAAGTGTTAGCTGATTCTAACTATGGTATGACAGGAAGGGTACAACGAAGGTATAGGAGGAGTCTTCGGGATTCGGATCTATTTTTGTAAGGGTATTCTGTTAAATGATAGATATGATTCGTTTAGATATTGCATATTGATTAACCAGGTTTTTTGATTAAATGATATTCGATGGATGCGAGTACCAGCGGAGGAGAGAAAGGGGCAGTTCCTACCCCTAGATTCAAGAAACGTTCGATTTACATGATACGTGATTGGCCACGGGTGTGGGGGCGTCGAAAGGGATAAGCAAATCGTGGTGATCCCTGCAAGTGAGGGTGTCAGTGAGATCGAGAGTGTCGTTCTACGTGTTTTCAGGTGTGTAACCCACACTTTTTCCCGATAGGTTAATAATATTAAGTATATGTTAATAAGGTTATGAATAATCACGGCTAAGGGTACCATTCAATGGTACAGTTCGTTCAGGTACGTTACAGTTAACACTCTGTTAATAGTGTTTACAATTAGTGGTATGAAAGCATGTATAATGCCGATATGGGCTTGGGATAAAGCATATAGCATGATATCTGTATAATATGTATGACTGCATGGGCATGCGGGTAATAATGTAAAGGGGAAGTGTTCTGGTGGTTTTACCACATTAATCCGTGACTCATGTCACAATATCATACTTTTGGTGATGATGTCACAATATCCGGTGGCTATGCCACGTATTAAAGCGATAAGCGATTGATCGCAATGATCGCCTTCGAGTGTGTAGTAGATGGAGGGTCGATTTAGTAATCCCCATTGGTGTGACTGGCTGGTATGGGTGGTGTGTAGAGGTTGGATATCTAGGTGGGTTTGGGTTGCATTATTGTTTTTATATACATGTGATTTAATATGCTGTGATATGGGCTTATGGCCCGATAATGATTTCGGATGGGCTTCGCCCAAAATGTTATAATAAAGGTTATAATCGATTGGGAACCTGTGTTGGTTGTTACACATTGAGTCTGTTGACTCACCCTTCGTGGGCTAACATTTTGCAGGTGATACATAGTGCAATGGACCGGGTCGGTAGGGACTATGTGGTGGCCATGCTCAGCAAAATTTTGGGTTTTCATATAATGGAACTCTTTTCGTTTTCTTTAGTATGTTTTCTTTCGGGATTTATTTTGGTTTTTAAGATGTAATAAGGTCATTACTTAACTGCTTAATTTCGCGTATTAAAATTTATTTCCATACGATAATCAACAAACAAGTAATTAAATATTTTTCTCAAAGCAACATCAATGTAATGAGCTCTAGAATCAGGCAAATCTTTTAATTTTTGAAATATAAAGGAAGCGTTTTAATGAAATACAAACTTGAACGGTAACTTAGTTTCCAACTTGATAAAAATACAAACCTGTTTTATTAAAATCGTCATATTTTATAAGAAGATGAAACAAAATTAAGCTAAGTTTTCTTAAAGAACATGTCAGATCCGGTCGGGGCTTGTGGGCCGGGTTTGGGGTGTTTCACCAATCTTTTAACCTCTATTGTTATTTTTCTTCTAATCCCTAAAACCCGAAATCACATCTCTATTATTCTATTCTTCTCCTTAATATTCATTGGCCAAATCTCTCTTAGCGATCTCTTCAATTCTTAAATCTTCTAAAAATTGAAATTCTTAGATCTCACCTCCTGAAGTTGCCAAATTTTCTTCAGTAAAGTTGCTTGTGCCGAATCTGAAGAAAACAATAGGTACTTGTCGATTTTGAGTTTCCAATATTTCTCTGACTTTTCAAAGTCCCTAGCCGAATGGCTATTTAGTGACTAATCAAGGGTTTTCTTATTTTCGATATTTGGGATCTCAAGAGGAGTCCAACGCTAGATCTCTAAATCAAAGATCGATAACACTCAAGTCATGTTATTTTCGGGATTTCAAGGTAAGGAGATTGGTTTATTTATAAATATATGAAATCGGGTAGAATACTAACCATGGCTGAATATAGGAGAGGCCCTATTTTCACATCTTTCCGGCTTTTTGAGCAAAGTTGTAGATCGGGATAACAAGGATATCGACTAAAAATATTGGATTTCGCGATATCAGGTGTGTAACACTTTCCCACCATCTAGATCTGTTTGATTAATATATGATTATAAGTCTTATATGTTTTGATAAATGCAAGAATTCGGGCATAATAGAGGAAACCCAAAGAGGGTAAAAACAAATCATCAGGTTAGTGAATGTTCTGATTAAACAATATAAGTATATTGATTTTATGTGATTGCATGGATTGGGTTTGATGAAAGGGGGAAGTTATATGTTGTAGCGGTTTTCACCGTGATCTGTTGTAGCGATTTTTACCGTGATCTATTGTAGCAGTTTTTATCGTGATATATTGTAGCGGCTTTTGCCGTGATCTGTTGTAGTGGCTACGGTCATGATCTGATGATGAGCAGCACGACTGCCATCAAGGCGTGTAGCGTTGTAGGTTGATTGTAGAAATCCCCAATGGTGTGAATGGCTGGTACGGGGGCGTGTAGCGGATGGAAACCTAGGATTTGGGTTGGGCTTGCATATTATTTTTATTATGTATATTAATTCTGATTATTTTAGTTTTATGGGGCTAAGGCCCAAATCTAATGGTGCATGAGGGTTGCACACTGAGTCTCGCCACTCAACCAATTAATTAACATTTTAGGTAGCATTTAGTGCATCGGACCGGGCTGGAGAGGAGCGCAAGGTGGCCATGTTAAAGAACATTTAGATCCAGCAAAAAGACTTTAGTTATTATTTTATATTCTTATTTAATGGATTTTAAATCTCGTTGTAATAAGGCCATGGGCCACCAGGTTTATATTTTGTTTTATTACGGGCTTTTATTACTTTTAGTTATTTAAATTTTTATTTTTAATTGAACTAAGGCATGTATTTAAATTTGAGTTTTTAATTCATAAAGGCATATTTTATTTAAAACTATAAATTATAAATTTTTTTCCCGAATAAAAGGTTAAACTTTACTAAAATGTTTTTTTGAAAATGCGACATGTTTTACAAAATTTCCTTAGTGACATACCAGATCCAGCTGTAGTGTATGGGCCGGGTTTGGGGTGTTACAAATTGGTATCAGACCCCAGTTCAAAACTCGACTTTGGGGTTTGTGGGCTCAAAACGTTTTCCAAAGGTGGGCTTTTGAAACTTGCATGTTGTTTTTTTTGAAATGATAGCAGGTTTGTTAACTCGGTATGGCACCTGCGTCTCCGGACCAAGTCCGCCAGGTAAGTATTCTGAACCATTGTGTGTTAAGTATCTGTGGGCTTGATGGGCTTTATGGGACGTAGACTAGTTTAATTAGAATTTGATGGACTCTAGGTCTAGTTTACACCATACTTTAAACTTCATAAAACTTAACCTAATTAAACAAACCCAAAATAAGTCGCTGAGTTAAGGTGTGGCAACAGGCATACACATGTCTAGGATTGGATCTAGGGAGAGCTTGGTATTTAAGCAGTCTTAGTGACTCACCTCCTCTTCTCTAGAATCCTACCTGGTGCGTAGTGTTTGTTCACTCTAACCGAGAGGACTTGTTGACGGGCCAAAATTTATAATTAAAACCCGAAAGGGACCAGCCACCCTATTTTGTAAAATTACTAAAATAACCTCTAATTTTGAAAATTTCTAAAATACCCCTAATTTATAAAAATTACCAAATTACCCCTAATTTGTAAAATAACCAAAATACCCCTAATTTGTAAAATTATCGAAATACCCCTATCTTGAAAAATCACTAAGACACCTTATTTTGAAATTACGAAAATACCCCTGTAGGTTAAAATTACGAAAATACCCCTGGGTAGTGAAATGACGAAAATACCCTTAGGAGAGGAATATGAGTTCATGGATGTTGCTTGTGTGGTTGATGCGTGTATGTGAGGTTCTGATTGATGATGATTGAATGAGAATTCTAGAATTAGGAAATATAGACTTGAGAACTAAACCTGTAGATAGAATTCGAATTCGAAAGAACTACTATCGAAATAATTTTACATAAGATTGTTCGCGGTTAATAAGTGGGAAGAATTAATTATTCATAAAATTATTAATCAAATAAACGTCGATCAAAAGAATGAGTACAAGGGGACGAAGACGCTCCAGATGCGAATAATGATGCGTACCCTACCATAGTATACTAAGTGTTTATTTTGGCTTTAGAATTAGAGTATGCAGCGAAAGCATAATGGTGAGACTTAGGTAGTATGATTTCTAGTTAGTTGGAAATTTCGAGGACGAAATTTCTTTAAGGAGGGTAGAACTGTAACATCCTAAATTTTTGGGCCTATGCGTTTAATGGGTGAATATGTGGAATGAGTTAATTTAAGTGTTAGAGGCCCAAATTTTAAGTTTTAAGGAGCCCAAATCTTCTAATTTAAGTTCGTTAAATTTGGCATTAGGGATTAGGGAAGTGGACGGCACAAGGCTATTTTTTGGGGAATTTTATTATATTTATTCTATGTGGATAATAAGAAGATAAAGGCTATTATTTAGGATTTAGTCTTTAAGGATAATAAGCAGATAAAGACTATTTTGAGGAGATAATAGATTAAGATAAGGAAAAGGGATAGGAGCTATCATGTGTGGCGGTGTTGGTGAAAATCAATCTCTACTAAAGGAGGAATTGGTTTTCTATATAAAGAGGGGTGCGAAATTTTGGAAGCCTTTCTTTTATTTTCTTTTCTCATCTTCTTCCTCTCAAAAGTCGAAAGCCACCATTTTCTTCACCCTTTCTTCCTCTCTAAAATTTCCTGGTTGGCCGTATCTTTTAACCTCTATTGTTATTTTTATTCTAATCCCTAAAAGCCGAAATCACATCTCTATTATTCTATTCTTCTCCTTAATATTCATTGGCCAAATCTCTCTTAGCCATCTCTTCAATTCTTAAATCTTCTAAAATCTGAAATTCTTATATCTCACCTCCGAAGTTGCGAATTTTCTTTAGTAAAGTGCGCTTGTGCGAATCAAGAAAACAATAGGTATGTGTCGATTTTGAGTTTCCAATATTTCTCCAGCTTTTCAAAGTCCCTAGCCGAATGGCTATTTAGTGACTAATCAAGAGTTTTTCTTATTTTCGACATTTCAGGATCTGAAGAGAGTCCAATGCTTAGATCTCTAAGTCAAAGATCAGTAACACTCAAGTCGTGTTATTTTCAGGATTTCAAGGTAATGAGATTGGTTTATTTATAAATATATGAAATCGGGTAGAACACTAACCATGGCCGAATATAGGAGAGGCCCTATTTTCACATCTTTTCGACTTTTTGAGTAAAGTTGTAGATCGGGATAACAAGGATATCGACTAAAAGTATTGGATTTCGCGATATCAGGTGTGTAACACTTTCCCACCATCTAGATCTGTTTGATCAATATATGATTATAAGTCTTATATGTTTTGATAAATGCCGGAATCCGGGCATAATAGAGGAAACCCAAAGAGGGTAAAAACAAATCATCAGGTTAGTGAATGTTCTGATTAAACGATATAAGTATATTGATTTTATATGATTGCATGGGTTAGGTTTGATGAAAGGAGGAAGTTATATGTTGTAGCGGTTTTCACCGTGATCTATTGTAGTGGTTTTACTGTGTGATGATCATTGTAGCGGCTTTTGCCGTGGTCTGTTGTAGTGGCTACAGTCATGATCTGATGATAAGTAGCACGACTGTTATCAAGGCATGTAGCGGTGTGGGTTGATTGTAGAAATCCCCAATGGTGTGAATGGCTGGTACGGCGGCGTGTAGCAGATGTAAACCTAGGATTTGGGTTGGGCTTGCATATTATTTTTATTATGTATATTAATTCTGATTATTTTAGTTTTATGGGGCTAAGGCCCAAATCTAATGGTGCATGAGGGTTGCACACTGAGTCTCGCGACTCAATAAATTAATTAACATTTCAGGTAGCATTTAGTGCATCGGACCGGGCTGGAGAGGAGCGCAAGGTGGCCATGCGAAAGAACATTTGGATCCAGCAAAAAGACTCTAGTTATTATTTTATATTCTTATTTAATGGATTTTAAATCTAGTTGTAATAAGGCCATGGGCCACAGTTTATATTTTGTTTTATTACGGGCTTTTATTACTTTTAGTTATTTAAATTTTTATTTTTAATTGAACTAAGGCATGTATTTAAATTTGGGTTTTTAATTCATAAAGGCATATTTTATTTAAAACTATAAATTATAAATTTTTTCCCGAATAAAAGGTTAAACTTTGCTAAAATGTTTTTCTGAAAATATGACATGTTTTACAAAATTTTCTTAATGACATACTAGATCCGATTGTAGTGTATGGGCCGGGTTTGAAGTGTTACACTCTTTGACCCAACTATGTGGAGAAGAATCTTGTACCAAAAAAACTTCAGATTTGGGCTCATCCCAGAAACACATGCAGCATATTTATTAAACATAGAAGAAGCATTACAAAAATTTCTTCCTTTTACAAGGTTTCAAATTCCCACGTACTTTTTTTTTATTATTATTGAGAAGGTCAGAAGGAGATGGGGTAAAAGTTGTTGAGGTATTGAACCTAAAATTATATAACTCTAAGATTTTGTTTCAACAAATTTATTATTAATTCTGTTGACATAATTCTTTTATTTCCACAAATCAAAAATTGAATAACCTCTCTATTATTAAATGAATCAATTCAATTAATGTACTATTAAAAATAATCAAATAAGATTAAATTGTAACAAAACTAATATTTATTATTTTAAAATGACATGAAAATTATTTTTATTTATAGTTCAACTCCAAAAAAAAATATATTTCATCAATGAATCATAAAAAACTTTCAAAATAAAACTCGGTTGACTAGTAAATGACATTTTTAAACAATAAATGTTAACTTTGTTGAAATTTGGACTTTTTTATTTTTTTAATAGTATAAGGATTAAATTAATTTATTTAATAGTAGAGGTGCTAATTTATTTCGGTCCTTATAATAGAGGAACTTGCTTGCTAGGTTCACCCAAATGAAAAGTATTTGTTTATTTTAAGGGTAAATTACATAGTTGGTCACCCAATTTTCATAAATTTTTGTTGGGCACCAAAAATTAAATGTTTGCAATATGGACACGGTCGTTACATATTTTTATCATTTTAGTCACTCGCCATTAATTTTTCGTTACATAAACTCATTTAGTCACCTAACTTTAAGAAGTTTTCATTTTGATCACAATTTTTTTTAATTTCCTTTATTTTTTAAGAATTAATTTTATTTTTTTTTCTAGTAAGGGGAAAAACTTGAATTTTTACAAGGGAAAATCTGATAGAGAAAAATTATTTTATTTTTTAAATTTGCTCTAGCTTTTTCCTTTTAGAATTAATTTCAGTTTTTCTCAATAAAAGGAAAGGAAAACTTGAGTTTTCACACGGAAAACTAATTTATCTTTTTTATTTTTGTTTTAATTTTTAATTTTTTATAGTTAATTTTAGTTTTTTCAATTAAAGAAAAACTTAGGGTTTTACAGAAAATTACCTAAGTTTTATAAGAAATACTTGGATCTTTGCAACGAAAACCATTATAACTTTTAATCTCTTTTCTTTTTTCTTTTCTAAAATTAATTTTAGTTTTTACAGTAAAAGAAAAAACCCAAGGTTTATAAAATTACCTAAGTTTTTACAGGAAAAACATGAGTTTTTACATGGAATGGAGTTACGAGTGAAAAACTTAGGTTCCATCTCAGTGCTGAATAACTCAATTCCCTCTAAAAATCTAGGTTTTCTTTTAAAAAATAAAAATTAATTCTAAAAAAGAAAATGAAAATCCAAAATGAAAACTTACATGTTGGGTGATTAAAATGAGTCTATGTAATGAAAGTTAACGACAAACGATTAAAATGATAAAAGTATATAATAATGATGCCCATATCGTAAAGCCTAAAATAAAAATTTGTAAAAGTTAAGTGAGTACGTGGATAGTTTACCTTTATTTTAATTATTTGGGTAAAATCCTTTTCAGTAAACCAAAACTGTGCTAGAATGGCAAAAAGGACAGTACTGAGCAAATGATATTTATTTGGAAAGGATTTCTATAAAAGTAATATAAAAAATAAAATAATTTCGGAAATTGTGTGGCTTTGAAATTAAATACGAGAATAGTATGAATGCTACAGTAAAGGTGGTGTCGTATTCCTGTCACCACTTAAGAAAACAATTGTTAAAAGATTTGATTGATAAGTTCGCTAAATTAATTATATATGCCAAAAATAAAAGTTCATTGGTAAAATACGTTGGTTTTTTTAAAATTTAGAAAAATAAATAGGTTTTGAAGAAAGAATGAGAGAAGTTATATTTTTTTGACTATTTTAATATAATTATTTTATTTGGTTAGATAATTAAATGTTAGTTGTTCTATTTTTAAGTCTTAGGTTCGATTTCGAAAATGGTATCCCACCCCGATTAATTATGGGAATGGGTTGTTTGGGGGGGTGGAAGGCGGTGTAGAGGTGGCACCACCTATTTTTTCTGACGGTGACAGAAATCGATTAAATAAAAAAATATTAAATTGGCGGTGCCTTGTCGATTGGCGGTACCAAAATAGCATACGAGTTTAGTATAACTTGTGGGGGTCAAACGGGTGGAGCCTCTTTGGTAGGCGGCACCAGTCACGCCTCTTTGACAGACGGTACTAGTGTCAGCCGAGAGGTCTCGTTGGTGCAATGGTGCAGGGCATGCTGGTCTAACATAAAGAGACTTCACAATCACGAAAAGGGAGAGGGAGAATTTATTTGGGGTTTGGAAGACCTTATAACCATGGTCCCCTTTTGGTTCGGTGGTATAGAGAGAAATAGGGAGAGAACCAATTAAAAAAAAAAAAGGGAAGCAGAAAAAGAAAAAGAAGGTAAAAAGAAACAAAAAAAGTCAGTAGAGAAGATTAAAGGGAAAGAAAGCCAAAAGAATGGAGAAGTAAAAAAAGAAAGTAGAGAAGAGAAGAGAAAGGAGAAGGCATGTTTGTTTGTTTTTTTTAAATAGAGTGGATTAGGAATTAGACAGTAGATAGATTTTTGTTTTATGGTTTTGAAGGGAGCATAGAATTAATTTATTTTAAAGTTATTTTTTTAGTGTTATTAATATCTTATTAAGTGAATGTCCATTAATATCAAAATAAGTTTTGATATACTTTAAATTCTATTAGTCATTAGAGGTAGATCTATACTTCATTTATACTTCATATACCTATAAATAGAGACTTTTGAGAAGATTTGTAAATATCTCCATTGACCAATAAAACAATTCTCTATTACTTCCCATATTTTCTTTGTTCTTTACTCTTTGTCTATTTATTTTATAACACGTTATTAGCATAATTCTCTTTTAATTATTTTTCTCTTAAGTCACAAAAAAAATTTCTCTTTCACCAAGCATTTCCCCTTTCAAGCAACAACCAATGCAATAGTCGTTCATTCAAATTTGCTACACAAGCTGTTGTCGATTGTCTTCTAAAGCTTCTATTATTTCAATCTTCAATTGAGGCATGCGCATAATGGGTAATCATTATGCAAAGAAATTTATATAATCCTTACGTGGTATGTTTTTCTCCTTTGTTAATTGATTTTTGATAAAATTATTTTATGAAAATATTATTACTTTAAGGTTTCTTTTAAACTAATATTATTTTATTAAATTATAATAGGTATGATATTTAGATGATTAAATTTTTATGATTAAATTATTGTTATTAAATTTGCTTGAAATTATTGTATTATATCTTTTAAATTGAATTTATAAATATTTTATTAGAGCATCATAAGATTTTATAACATATATATGGTATTAAAATTTGGTACAATTTGTATTTAATAACTTTCAAGCATCGTACATGAAAATTTTGATATTGTTTATTAAATGATTTTTTGACTATTAGATTCTAAATGTTATTACGAAAACAAAGTTATTTTACTACTTATAATAGTGCTCGTGATAATAGCTGTGGTGATAACAATGATGTTAAAGATCTTAGGTATATTTGACTATGATTTATTTATTATGTCATGTTTATTATAATTGGAGATTAATTATGACAACATGAATATATAGATTTTGATTTGAAATCAACGCATGTTTTGCGATGTTGATTATAAAATAAAGAATCAATGGAGGCATTTAGAAGTCAGTCCTACCAGATTTGTAGCATTCCTTGAAGTGGATGCAAACATAAAGAAAATAAAAGATATAATCATGGACCACTAAAAGTGGGAACATACACTAACCAAAACAGACTTTTAGCGGTGTTTATAAGCGTCACTAATAGTATTTGTGGCGCTTTGAAAAGCGCCGCAAAAAACGCCACTAAAGCAAACGCCGCAAACTTTAACGGCATTTATTGGAAAAAAACGCCACTAAAAGTCAAGACCTTTAGAGGCGCTTTTAACACAAATGTTGCTAAAAGTCTAGACTTTTAGCGGCGCTTCTCTCACAAACACCGCTAAAAGTACAGACCTTTAGCGGCGCTTCTCTCATAAACGCCGCTAAAAGTCAGTCTTTTAGCGGCACTTCTCTCACAAACGCCGCTAAA
The DNA here is from genome assembly GCA_025506655.1 of Gossypium rotundifolium. Lineage (NCBI taxonomy): Eukaryota > Viridiplantae > Streptophyta > Magnoliopsida > Malvales > Malvaceae > Gossypium > Gossypium rotundifolium. The sequence goes on along the minus strand of CP106729.1, from coordinate 60,879,850 downwards.
AGCCCGAACTTTTAGCGACATTTTTCCCACAAACGCCACTAATTTGCCCAGATTTGCAATGCTCATTTTCTCCAATATCCTACCCTTCCTGCATTGAAACCAACCAAAAATAGTAGCAATTGCATATAATTTCAACCCAAAACAGCAAATATAACATTTAAATCTTACCAGAAGCATTAAATCTAAACGATACTTCAAATTTAATAAATGATATATGTTATAAATTAATAAATGAAGTATAAATGAAACAACTCTTACAATAATGTTAAATGTAGCAATGTTAAAAAAATATTACAAAGAGAAACTAAGGGAACTAAGATGGAGGCTTTTGTGACTGCTGAAACATCTGCATCATCTGCTGAAGCTATAGCTGGAGCTCATCGCATTTTCTGCTCGCTCGCCTCCTTCATGCGCTTGTTGCCTCCCATTCTTTGCATCTGCTCAAAGTTCTTTATATTTTCTTTCAACCTTAGCAATTTGCTAAACTGTGCTCGCTTGCATCTGAGATATTTGGTCTTTTAACCTCTAAACTTCAACTTGCGATTGAGTACCGAAGGCATGAATTGTTGGGAGCCGAATCCAAAATATTGGGTCGGGGTAACACCAGATCCTTGAAATCGGACCCGACCATACCTTTTAGGACCCAAAACAAAAGTAATAAAAAACTGTAAATATATCATATAAATGAAGCAAAAAAACAGCAAATGTAGCATAAAAATTTCGACCATACCTTTCAAGACCCAAAACATCGGTAATAATTCTGTTATCGATATCCTCAAGATTAACAGAACTATCACTCGAAGTAGCCACCTCATACTGTGCCTTCTTCCCCTTTAGTTTCTCCTAATAAATCAATGAAAAAGTTAGAAATGAAATATACAATAATAATGAATGCAACATAGCTTAACATTATTAATTTAAAACTAGTAACGAATAATTAAAATATTATAAGCAAATAGTATAAATATTTATAATAAATTAAATTTTATTAAGTAAATATACCATAATCTCTCTAGCTTCGGATGTCATCGGAGACCCATCATTCTTCTTATGCGTAATGTCAAAAAGTTGAACGCGTCTAACTTTTTGACCGGTGGAGACTTCCTACATGTAGTAGTAAAAATATAATTTAATAGTATAAAGTTACTAATATTTGACAGAATTATTAAATTATATATCATACCTCGGCATCATTCTGAGCAAAACTTACGGACCGCCGGTGTGTGTGAATTTTTGTTTCGTCTTTGCTTTCGTTCCAACACGCTTACGGTCCTACATAATGAAATTATTATTACGTATATAGTAAATAATATAAATTGAAAAATTTATAAGAGTTTACAACTAGCTAATACCTCTCCTTTCTTTGAGTTCCAAAATCTAACCGCATCTTCCCATTGATACCTCAACATTCCCGGTGGGACATTTCACAATTTATCCTCGAGGCTGATTTCTTTCTTAAAATATTCTTTTTTTAGTGTGCTTTTATGGTCTTTCCATTTTTTTCCCAGTGTCTTCTTTATATAATCATCGGAGACCTCCAAAGCAAATCTCTCCTAAAAAACATAAGTTTAGAAAGTAAATATAAATGAAACTTCAACCAAAGTATTAGAAATTACATTCACGTTTTGTTACCTTAACGTTATCGAGAGCTTGTTTTTTGCTTGCATCAGGCATGTGATGCCATGAATCATAATTGATGGGCAACATATTTGCATTCCGTGCAATAATGCCCAGATAGCCTTCTAGAAGTCGAGCTTCAGGCCAAGGGCCATGAGTGTTTCTCCTTACTTTTACACGCTCGAAGTGATTTAATTCGTATAAGTCTTTAAGCAAGGTAAGTCCGCGACCTCTGTGCGTCCCACCAGTCTCAGCTGAACAATGACATATTATTGTTAGATTAAAATTGAAAAATGAATCAATAATTAAAGCCAACACGCATGTAAAATAAACTTAACATTACTTTGTAATTACAGAGGTCGATCATCTATGTCACCACACTCGAGGATCCAAGCTAGCTTTTTGTTGTTCGCTATTGCCCTCTTTAGAATTTACAATATTTAAATCTCACAATCTTCTTCTACTCATTTTTTATGCAATACATATAAAATAGTTAAAATTTTAGTAACAAATGACAACAATAATGGTACATATAAAATAGTTAAATTATATAAAATGACCAAGATTAAAATTATAATATTACATATAAATAAAAAAATCGTAAAATCTTACTACATAATAATTCATAAATATCTTCGTCCACGTCCTGACGAACCCATTGAAATTGTGTTCTAGTACTAGGGATATTTTCATTTAGGTTTTGTTCTGGAAAAGGCAAAGTTTCTAATCTTTCGATGATTTCATCTCTACTACTGTCATTGGCCATGTCGAACAAGTCCCTAGGGGTGTTTCGAAGTACAACGTACCAACCCTCATCAGTTGGATATTTCGAGTAAAAAACTTGTTTCACTTGAGAAGAAAACACATATGGCTCGTCTATCAGTTGTTCTCCGGTGTGAATCAATCGAGAGAAATTCACCATTGTAAAGCCATATTGATCATTTTTAATTCATGAGCCGTATTCACATCATTCAATCATTCGAAATAAGACAACTTTCCATTTGCCATAATAATTCAACTCAATGATGTCAGTAATAAGCCCGTAATACTCCAGATTCCCCTCGATGGGATTATTGTCCCTAGCACTAGCGTAACTTGTAATTGAAGAATTAACAACAATTCCACAATTTTGGGTTCTCCCCAGTCTCTCGCGATACCTTGTATGAAATCTGTATCCGTTGATAAGGAAGGCACTATATCTTTTCACTATTCTGTTTGGACCTTGTGAAAGCAATTTAACTTCATCATTTACTTCATTCCGACTCCAAACCTATTGAATCGAAAGTAAATTTAGTAATTATAAATGTTACGAGAAAATATTATTACTTGTCAATGAAAACTTCAATTGCATACCATTTGGCTTAACCATTCATGAAATGATTCTGTGAACAACTTATTAATTTCTCATCGATGTAATCTTCGAGACCTTGAACTAGCTCTCAATATTTGTTTGTACTCACTATGTTTAAAAAAAAGGTTACTTTGTTAGAAGACAAAAAAAATTATAATTGATGAGTATTTATCAAATTCTAGAACCTACTTGCGTAATGGTTCCATTGAATCGTGATGAAAAAGAACGTATCGATGTGCTTGGACCCACGATATATCGTCTAATTCTGTAATTTTGACTTTGTCGATCGGTTCTCCGAAACTTTGAAATAAATAAGTTTCGGCCAAGTTATGATCTGTGAGCCCAGCATTTCTACTTGGTCTGTTCATTCTTGTTTCGACATCTTCCAAATACCTCGAACAAAAAGTCATACATTCCTCTGCCAAGTAGCCTTCCGCAATTGATCCTTCCGGATAACGCTTATTGCGGAAGTAAGACTTCAATTTGGATAGGAACCTAAACACGATATACAACATTATCAAAAGTTGCAACTAAAGGCATTGAGGTGAATGGAGGAATAATTTGCAAATAAAGTAAGACCTTTCTATAGGATACATCCATCGATAGTAAATGGGTCCACCAAGTATTGCTTCATGAAGAAGATGAATTAACAAGTGTACCATAATAGTGAAGAAGGAAGGCGGGAAGATCTTCTCCAGATTGCATAAAGTCAATGCGGCTCGATCTTGTAGTGTCTCAAGTTTTTGAACATCCAAAACTTTGCCACAAATGCCTTTCATTATATTGGACAGCTCAATTACACAAGACGTCACCTTTTTCAACATACAACACCGTATAGCAATTGGTAGTAAATCTTGCATCAAGATGTGATAGTCATGTGATTTTAAGCCATATAGTCTTCGATCTTTAAGACTCACACATCAGGATCTATTTGATGCATACGCATTCGGGACCTTTACATCCTTCAACACCATACAGAACACTTCTTTCTCCGTCTTCGACATTGAGAAAATAGCAGGCGATAACCGATATTTCATATTCAGAAGTGCTTCGGGATGAACCTCACGTCGAATTCCCATGTGGACTAAATCAAGTCAACTCTGAAGATTGTCTTTCGATTTTCCATCGACATTCAAAATAGTCCCAATGATGTTCTCGTAGACATTTTTCTCAATGTGCATGACATCAAGATTATTTCGTAAAATTTGATGCTCCCAATAAGGCAACTAAAAAAAATGCTTCTTTTTTTCCACAAATCCACCTCATTAGGATCATCCTCTTCATCAGATTCATCATCAGATTCATCCATTGATCTTCTATTTCTTTGCGTGTTGGCCGGTTGATTCATCTTCCCATAAATGAAATTCATATCTTTCAACATGAACAATATTTCAGATCCACCAGTCTGCAAAGGAGCTTCTCTGAACTCTTTAGTACCGTCAAACTGAGTATTCTAAAATCTAAATCTATGATTTTCTGGTAACCATCGACGATGCCCCATGTAATAGAACTTCTTCCCATTATATAACCATTGCGAACATGTTTGCGCAACACAGCAAGGACAAGCATAACGTCCCTTGGTACTCCAACTAGATAGATTGGCATAGGCCAGGAAGTCATTAATAGTCCACATCAATCTTTGCGTAAAATTAAAGTTCTTCTTTCTCAAGACATCAGTATGTCTCAACACCACCCACAATTGTTTTAACTCATCAATAAGTGGCTGCAAATATAAGTCAATATCATTTTCGGCCCTTTCTCTCCAGGGATAATCATGGATAAGATGAAGGATGATTGTTTCATGCAAACCCATGGAGGCAAATTGTAAGGAACAAGCACCACAGGCCAATACTGTACGTAGTGCTCATGATTTTGAACGGGTTAAATCCATCAGATGCTAGCCTAAGCCTCACACTCCAAGGATCGCTTGCAAAGCTTGGAAATTTGGAGTCAAATGATTTCCAAGCTAAAGAATCTGCAGGATGCCTTAACAATCCATCATCGGTTCGTCCATCATGGTGCCACGTCATTAACTCGGCTGTCTTCGACGACATGAAAAGCCTTTGAAGTCTTGGTATTAGTGGAAAATACCGCAAAACCTTAACTAGCGTCTTTCTTGACTGTGCGTCATTTTCATCCTCGTTACCATCCTCTGTATTCCTATTCGTCCAACGGGATTGACCGCATACATGACAGGACTGTTGGTTTCGTCGGTCACCCCAATACAACATGCAGTCATTTGGGCAAGTATGAATTTTATTGTAGCCAAAGCCCAAATCTTTGATTAGTTTCTTCATGTCTTTAGAAGATTGAGGGATTTTCGTAAAGGGGAACATTTCTCTCAAAAACTCTAACAGCATTGTCAAAAAATTTCCGGTCCACCCTCCCAAACATTTCAAGTGAAAAGACGAATCTGAAAAGACAGGTTTGGAAAATTTTGATCCTCATACAGCTTCTTCATTCATTGCACCAAGTAACGTGTAGAACCTCACCGCTTCTTCATTTGGCTGTTCATCAAGTACACTTCTTCCCTTCCGTGAAAGTATTTCCACCAAAATTATAATTATCGGTTGCACCCAAGTTAGGTGGAAATGACCCGAAACCATCACTGTGCATATTAAAAGCATCCCGTAACATGCCTTCCATGTTATCATCTCTAACATTCTGATTGTAAGCACTATGAGGATAACCCAGATTCATCGATGAAGATGCTCCACTAGATATACACTCTCCATGAAAAATCCATTTTTGTACCCCCGAACAAAGACATCAACAACTAGATGTTCGTAGACAACTTCACGATAATGCCAATTGATATTGCAACACTTTTTACACGGGCAAAGAATCATATTCTCTTGGCTTGCATTTTGAAATGCGAAGTTCAGAAAAGTTTCTACTCCATTTCGATAGCCGTTGCTTACCCTTGACAAATTCATCCAAGTCCTATCCATTTCGTAGTTATTGAAGTCTAAAGTTGACAATAAATTACATGGCTAAATTGTTAATTAACAAGAATTTGATTTTTAAAACAAAAGTTTTTAAGATTCATCATGCATGCCATTGTTACACCTAGGGAGGATCCATTATATCTAACAGTGAGATATAAGGCAACCCGTCAGGTTTCCAGCCTATATACTTTGAATCTTTTTTTTTATCTATACAAGTATTATGTAAATTAAATAATTTGATGAAAGCTATTAAAATTATGTAAGTTATGAAAGTTGATCTTAAAATTAAGTAAGTTATGTATTCTTTAAGATTCATCATACTTGGCATTGTTACACCTAGGGAGGATCCATTATATCTAACAGTGAGATATAAGGCAACCCGTCAGGTTTCCAGTCTATATACTTTGAATCTTTTTTTTTTATCTATACAAGTATTATGTAAGTTATGTATTATGTAAGTTATGTAAGTTATGTATTATGCAAGTTAAATAATTTGATGAAAGCTATTAAAATTATGTAAGTTATGAAAGTTGATCTTAAAATTAAGTAAGTTATGTATTCTTTAAGATTCATCATACGTGGGATTGTTACTGAAACACCCCAAACCCGGCCCACGAGCTTTGACCAGATTTGGTATGTTCCTCAAGTAAACTGGTTTCAAGTTCTTTTGTAACTTAGAGAAAACTTGTGTGATTCTAAAAAAAATATTGTTTTGGGTTGGGCTTGTGTTGAAACGGATTAAATTTTATTTTGAAAACCCCTTTTTAATATTAAGTGATAAAACATATAGAGTATATTAAAAAAATGAATTACTTAGTCTTTAACTCAATAAAATTTGTAACATAATTAAACAATAAATGAAATAAAATGGTTCACCATGGCCTTATGGCCTTATTACATCAACAAATCCAAATAGTTCAATGTACTTAAATGAAATAAAATGTCCATTAAAATAAAAACTTCCAAGTTGAGCATGGCCACCACAAGTTACGTCAGTCCGGTCCATCACTATTCATCACCAAACATGGTCCCTAGCAGGGTGAGTCAATAGACTCAATGTGTACAAACACTAAATCATAATCGAATCGGGCATAACAATTATTACACATTCATATCATAGCATATAAATTATGATGCATTCCCAAAACCCAAACCTATTAAGCCATCCGCTACACTCCCGCACCAACTTTGCACAGTGGGGACTACTAAGTCGACCCTCCTTTCGCTACACTCCATATCATGGTCTTAGGTCACCGCATTCGTGGTCTTAGGTCACCACGTTCAGATTTCTGTAGTCTTAGGTCACCACATTCAGATATCACGGTCTTAGGTCACCGTGTTTGTGGTCTTAGGTCACTACATTCACTTCCCCAAAAATAAACCCATATGCCCCATATAATAGTAATATGCATAAATATGCGGAGTTCACATTCTTATTCTTGTTCTCATGTTACGATTAACATATTTCATAATCCTAGTAGGAGTAGGAAGCGTGCACGAGTACTTTGTACCATAACATGGTACCTTAGCCACTTTCATATTCTTAATATCACATATATTAATTAAACGTAGCCATAAAACATATTATGATATAGTGTGGGTACACACCGATTCACTTAGTAATTCCTTGAGATCCCAAAAGCTTGATCTAATGCTTAGATCCTTAATCCCTACATTTGATTTATCACTTATTACTTTAATAAAAGCCATTCGGCCATAATTTCAGATCCCAGTAGGATTAGTATTCTTAAACTTACCTTTGGTGCCGATTTGATGATTATTCAAATCCGAAATTGCTGCTATGCTTCTTCTTGTATTCGGCCAAGCACTAAATCTCATCAGGGGTTAGTTTCGCTTTTAAACAAATTAAAGAATAGATCTAAATACCAAATCAAGCCTTGGCCGATCATACCTATATGCTTACCTTCCAAATCTTAAATCCCGAAATAGATCCTTGCTTTCTTAATGCTATCGAAAATCCTATAAGCACATGTTAGATTGATTTCTAACACTTAATCATCATTAATTGGCCTATGGCCGAATATCAGATGTCTTACCTTGAAGCTTTAAATCCCAAAAAATCCCTTCTCTTGAAGTCGACAACTATCAAAAATCTCGGAGTTCCTCCTTTAATATTCGGCCAAGAGACAACAAGGGATCGGTTCTAGATCTCGATAAAAGAAACGAACAACAAAATCCATTGTTCTTATCTTAATACCTCGATCATTGCACCCTTTCTTGGAGTCACAAAGATTCGACTTTTGAGGCTTAAAAGAAATCGATTTCACTAGAGACTATTGGTATATTCGGTTTGACAAAATAAAAGAGAGGAGAGGATTTTGCTAGGGAAAAATTTGGCAGAGAGAAGAGGAGGAAGAAAATTTGATAAGTAGCCTTATTCTCTTCCTTTTATAGCCGAAATTACTAGGCCAAGAATCCTTTGCTTGGCCACCACTCTTCCTTATGTGATAAGTTTATCTCTTTAATTTAAAAAAAAATAAAGAATAATCCTTATTATCTCTTAGAAACAATCCAAAACAAAATCCTTTATTTATCCCCTAATTAGCCGAATTTAAAAGATAATGAAACTCCTCTTCTGCAAGCCTTGTGCCATCCACCTCTGTGCTTCTAGAAGCAAAAATAAAACTTCTTTTATTTGCTTCCCATGTGACTCGAACTCAGGCCCAACACCCTTGCATGTGGCGCCATTTCTAGAGGCCCTAAGTGGTATCTTCAGGCCACTTTTCCAAGCCTGTTTGTGTGTCAAATTTCACATTCTTTTTTTCTCTTAAGGCCACCTTGCCTTAATTTCCTCTTTTAAACTTTAAAACTTGACATTTCTAAGTCATTTCTAAGTTTCCAAAAATTTTTGTTTGGCTCTTTACACTTGACATTTCCTTACATTTCCAAGTTTCCAGAAATGTTCACTTTCCCCTTTTGAATCATTTCTAAATCATTTTCCTAGTTTCTATAAATGTTCACTTTCCTCTTTTGAATCATTTCTAAATCATTATCCTAGTTTCCATAAATGTTCACTTTCCTCTTTTAACTTAGCATTTCTATACATTTTCGGGTTTCCAAAATGTTCAAAATTTATTCTTAACACATAAAACATGTCACTTCGTACAATTAACCCGAAAATGCATAAGCCCTTTTCAAGATGTTACTGATTCTACCCCTTAAAATAATTTCGTCTCAAATTTCCTAACTAAAATAATTGAGGGTATTCTTTGTCGCATTGCTTCTTCCGGCTCCCACGAAGCTTCCTCCGATCCATGATTGCGCCATAACACTTTGACTAGAGGAACTGACTTCCTCCGTAGTACTTTCACATCACGTTCCAATACCTGAATCGGCTCTTCCTCGTAGGATAAGTCTGGCCTTAGCTCCACTTCTTCAACTGGTACCACATGAGACGGATCCGATCGGTAACGACGTAGAATGGATACATGGAATACGTCGTGCATCTGCTGCAACTCTGGTGGCAACTCTAACTGGTATGCCACTGGTCCAACTCGCTTCAGTACTCGATAGGGCCCTATAAACCTTGGGCTTAACTTCCCTTTCCGACCAAACCTCATCACCTTCTTCCATGGCGAGACTTTCAGAAACACTTGGTCTCCCACTTCAAACTCTATTTCCTTCTACTTGAGGTCGGCGTAAGACTTCTGCCTATCAGAGGCTTCCTTTAATCGTGCTCGAATTATCTCAACCTTCTCTTCAGTTTCTGCCACCATCTCTGGTCCCAAAACTCGATGTTCTCTTAACTCAGTCCAACAAGTAGGAGTACGACACTTCTGACCGTACAATGCTTCATATGGTGCCATCCGAATGCTAGCCTGATAACTGTTGTTGTAGGCGAACTCTGCTAAAGGCAAGTAATCCTCCCAACTTCCTCGAAAATCCATCACACAACCTCTCAACATATCCTCCAACACTTGTATAACCCGTTCAGACTGCCCATCTGATTGTGGATGAAAAGCCGTAGTGAAGTCCAACTTAGTGCCTAAAGCTTGATGAAGTGCTTTCCAAAATCGAGATGTAAACCTTGGGTCTCTATCGGAGATGATCGATACCGATACTCCATGTAACCTCACACTTTCTGCTACATATAACTTGGCCAACTTCTGAAGAGAATAGTCAACTCTTACCGGAATGAAATGCGCGGACTTGGTCAAACGGTCCACGATCACCCATACCGAGTCCTTCTTAGTAGGCATAAGGGGAAGCCCACTAACGAAGTCCATGGTAATTCTTTCCCACTTCCACTGTGGAATCTCAATTGGTTGAAGTAATCCTGATGGAACTTGGTGTTCAGCCTTAACTTGCTGACACGTCAGACATTTTCCCACGGATTCAGTAACTTTTCATTTAAGATCAGGCCACCAAAATTATTCTCTTAGATCTCGGTACAACTTAATGCCTCCGGGATGCATAGCATATGGGCTACTATGTGCTTCCCAAAGAATCCTCTGTCTTAACTCCTTGTCCCTCGGCATACAGACCTTTCCTTTGAAGCACAACATTCCCTCATCACTAACCTCATAGTCCTCTAACTCTCCGTTTTGTGCTTGTTGCAACTTAACACTTAATTCCTCATCAACCAACTGTCCCTCTTTCACCTCCTTTAACTACGTTGGCTTGACTTGCAACTCAGCCAACAGGCTTCCATCCTCATACAAACTTAAATGGGCGAACATTGCCCTTAGATCTGACACCACCTTCCAACTTAGGGCATCCGCTACTACATTCGCCTTGCCCGGGTGATATTCTATCGAACAGACATAGTCTTTCAGCAATTCAACCCACCTTCGCTGCCTCAAGTTTAACTCCTTCTGAGTCAACAGGTACTTGAGACTTTTGTGGTCTGTGTAGATTGTCGACTTTTCGCCATAAAGGTAGTGTCTCCACACCTTAAGGCTCTGTTCTGCATTGCTTTTCAAAAGCATACGGCTCCAAAAGCACTTTTGGAAGAAAATTGTCTTGAGAACAAAGTCGCTTTATTTGAAATTTTAGCTTTTTGAAGTGCTTTTCAAAAGCACTTCTGAAACGGAGAAGCTAAAATTTTTAACTTTTCCATTCCCAAAAGCACTTTTAGTGCTTAATTACTTTTTCACCCCTCTAATAACATAGTACTTTCATTTTTTTCGTGGGGTTTAATTACAAATGTGTTAAAATCATTAATTAAAAATAAAAAATATTTTAAAATATTAATTACAAATATTTAATGATTATATTTAAATATTTAAAATGTAGTTTATATATTCTAATTAAATTTTATAACTAATTAATATTTATTACTTACAAATATTTAAAATTAAAATTTATATTTCATATATTAAAATATTAACAAGTTATAGTAATTTTTTATATTCTTACTAAAATATAATAATATTAACTAATTTAAAATTTATTTAAATGTATATTTGTTACTTGATAATAACATGTCTAAAATGGACATTTTATTTCTCAAAAGCACTTTTTGACAGCAATGCTAAACACTCAAATTTTAAAACAAACTTTTCAAAAGCACTTCTCAAAAGCACTTTTCAAAAGCACTTTTCAAAAGCACTTTTCAAAAGCATTGCCAAACTAGCCCTAAGAGCGAAAACCACTGCTGCTAATTCCAAGCCGTGGGTTGGGTAGTTAACTTCATGCGGCCTTAACTCATCGAGACGCATAGCGACTACTTTTCCATCTTGCATTAGGACACATCCTAATCCCGTATCTGACGTCACGATTACACCACAAAATCCTTCCCCGCCTAAATTTGAATTAACACTAGAGCTTCGTCAACACCTTCTTAAGTTTTCAAAACTCTCTGTTGCTTATCCGTCCATACAAAGGTACTTCCTTCCTTAACAACTTTGTCAAAGGCGGCTATAGGCGAGAACCCTTCCACAAACCTCCTGTAATAATGGCCAAACCTAAGAAACTTGGATCTCACCATGGACCTAGGTGGTTTCCAATCCAACACTGTTTCTATCTTCCTAGGATCCACTCTTATTCCTCTGCGGATACCACATGCCCTAAGAATGCCACCTCCTTAAGCCAAAATTCACACTTCTTTGAATTTGGCATAAGCTCTTCTCCTTAATACTTGCGGCACAACTCGGAGATGCCCGTCATGCTCCTCTTCAGACTTAGAGTACACCAAAATATCGTCGATGAACACGACGACAAACCTATCCAAATAGGGTTGAAAAACTCGGTTCATCATATCTATGAACGTGGCTGGAGCGTTCGTCAACCCAAACGGCATTACCACAAACTCAAAATGGTCGTATCTTGTCCTAAAAGCTATCTTATGGATATCTGCCTCCTTCACCTTTAATTGATGATATCCCGACCTTAAGTCTATCTTCGAGAATACTGCGGCTCCCTTCAACTGATCGAACAAGTCATCGATCCTTGGCAAAGGATACTTGTTCTTGATGGTCAGCTTGTTCAACTGACGGTAATCTATGCATATACGCATAGTTCCGTCCTTCTTCTTCACAAACAGAACCGGTGCTCCCCATGAAGACACACTGGGTCGAATGAACCCACGATCCAGCAATTCCTGGATTTGAGCCTTGAGCTCAACCAACTCCTTTGGTGCCATTCGATACGGGGCAATTGACACAGGAGCTGTTCCCGGCAGCAAATCTATTTCAAATTCCACCTCCCTATCTGGAGGTATTCCTAGTAATTCCTCTGGAAACACATCTTCAAAATCCATTACCATTCTAACTCTATTAACACCTTCTTCCTTTCCACCCAACGCACTTACAAAGGCTAGGAATGCCTTGCACCCTTTCCTAACCATTTTCTCAGCCTTTAACGTCGAAACTATGTTAGACAGGTAATTTCTCCTTTCTCCGATCATTACTACTACTTCATCCTCTGGGGTCCTTAGTTCCATTCGTTTAGCCGCACAATCCAACATGGCTTGGTGCTCTACTAGCCAGTCCATTCTGAGTATAAGTTCAAACTCTCTAAAGGGTAGTTCCATTAAGTCAGCCTGAAAGTTCACTCCCTAAATCTCTAGGGGTACATTCCGAAAGATCTTATTCACCACTACAGTTTGGCCTAATGGGCTTACTACCGTCGTCTCCCTATCAAAAAGTTCAGAGTCTTTCAACTACACTACAGGCAACATAAGAATGGGTCGAGCCCACATCAATTAAGGCATAATAATGCTTGCCATAAATAAAGAACATACCGGTTTTGACGTCCGGTACGTCTCCATCCTTCCTTCAGCGAACCGCATAAACCAAACCCGGCTGCCTTGCCTTAGTATTAGCAGCTCCTCTACCTTGTGTTCCACGTCCTCTGCCAGCACCATTACCTCTGTTATTCGAACCACGACCTCGTTGAGGCTGCTGTCCTCCTCTACCAGCCTGATTAACATTCTGAGCTGCTGATCGACTTTCATCTGGTTGCTTAGGACAATCCTTGATCACATGGTCCTTGGACCCACACCTAAAACATCCTCCAATTTTCTTTCAGCACTCTCCTAAGTGCTTCTTTCCATACACATCACAAGGACGATACTGCCCTCCAGAACCAACTTGCTGACCTCGCGGCCCATCAACTCTAAGCCTCTTATGAACCTTTCCAGACGATCCAAAACCTCTTTTGGGCCTATTCCGATCCATAGTCTGCTTTGTAGAATCCTTGATTCCTTCAGCCACTTTAGCCTTTTCCACCAAAGTAGAAAATTCCCGCTCCTAATGCGGTGCTATTAACAATCTCAGATCATCTCTTAGTCCGTCCTCAAAATGGACACAGCGTTCATGCTCAGTTGCCACTACTCCTCGAGCATACCGGCTCAACCTTAGGAATTCAGCCTCATATTCCGCCACAGACTTGTTCCTTTGAACCAGCCCTAGAAAAGCTTTCCTCTGCTCATCAATATATCGTGTGCCGACATACTTTTTCTGATATGCCTCCTTAGCATACTCCCAAGTTAGATCCTCAGCAGCGGCACCATCCCTCACTGTTAACCACCATTGATACGCTTCATCGCGTAGTAGTGCCACCATTCCTTTCAACTTCTCCTCCGGGGTCAGATCGAGCTCATCCATAATGTGCTCGGTTGCCTCAACAAATATTCGATCGTCTTGGGTGCTACACCGTCGCCACTGAAACACTTCACTCCATTGGCTCGAGTCACTCGAGTACGATTTACGAGCTCCGTATTTCCACCGCGCCACCACTATTTCAAAACTCGCAAGATAGCTGCGACACAAAGATCATCCCGTCCGAGCTTAACGCTCGACACCAACAAGCCGGGGTGGTGGTGGCGGTGGTAACTCATTGTCAGACCTTTGACCCGATCTAACGGGTTCTGACACAGTTATTCTTCCTCTACCGCGTCTTTGACGTCCGCGTCCTCTAGAACTCATATCTAATGATGCACTTTAATCTGATTTAAGAAAGTTTTATGAATTAGCCCTTATTCCACTGATTATCCACGACGAAGTTTTATGAAAAGAATTTTAAGAGTGGCTCTTTCGTATTCATACATGCACACAGTCTTCACATTCATTCATCCATCAATCAATTATGAACTTTCGTTCATTCAGAGAAATGTTGTAGTTTTCATTGTTGTTGTTTTTCCACTACTCAGGGGTATTTGCGTAATTTGTCCTACAGGGGTATTTTCGTAATTTGTCAAATAGGATTCCTTGGTGATTTTGTCACAAAGTATTTTGGTATTTTTTAAATTCTCTGGGGTATTTTGGAAAATTTTTAAAATCCGAGGGTATTTCAGAAATTTTGGACCTTGGGGGTATTTTGGTAATTTTTCCATAAATCGGGGTAAATTGTAAAATTTTAATAAATCAGGGATATTTCATAAGTTGAAAAACTTTGAGGGTTCTTTTTGAGAATTGTACTTTCCAAAGCGGTGGTCTTTGCAAAAATTTTGGAAATCGAGGTCATTTTGGTAATTTTGTAAGTTAGGGGCAATTTTGTAGTTTTTCCAAAATCAAGGTATTTTTGATAGTTTGCAAATTAGGGTTTTTGAACATTTATAAAATAATGAAATTTTGGCAAAAGCTGTTGAGTAGTTGGACATTTTATAAACCAAGGGCATTTTGTAATTTTACCACGAGGTATTTTTGTAATTTTATAAATCGAAATTTTTAGAAAATTGTGTAGGAAAAATAATTTTCACAAATTAAAGAAAAATGATTTTAAGATTTTTAAAATTAGGGTTCTTATTTTAAAAAACATGGCTAGTTCCTTTCGGGTTTTAGTTATTAGGTTTAGCCTATGGTAGAGTCTTCTTGGTCGGGGTGAACTAAAGCTACGCACTGTAGGATTCAGTGGAGAGGAGGTGAGTCACACGGATCGCTTAAATACCAAGCTCCCACTGAAACCATTCCTAGGCATGCTTGAGAGGTTGCCACACCTCTTGAGCCCACTAGATTAGGGTGAGCCAAGCTACGCACTGGTAGGATTCTGCGAAGAGGAGGTGAGTCACTAGGACTGCTTAAATACCAAGCTCTTAGGATCCAATCCTGAACATGCGTACCATGGTTGCCACACCCTAACTCGATTGACTTAGCCATAGGTTTGTTTAGTGCATTAAGTCTTATGTATTTGTGTTTAAGTAGACTAATCCTGGGTTCAAGTTCCTATCATGCTATTCTACGTTCCATTCCTTTTCTACCCTTCTATAATTCACATAATCACACAGATAGTTAGGGTACTTCACGGTGGATTGGGTCGAGACTTAGGTGCCATACCAGAAAAACCTGCTTATTTCATAAGATACTTTATAAAGCTTATTTGGGCTCGATTTGAAAATGTTTTGGGCCTTAGCCCACAGGCCGAGAGTTTAAAACTGGGCTCTGATACCAAACTGAAACACCCCAAACTCGGCCCACGAGCTTTGACCAGATTTGGTATGTTCCTCAAGTAAATTGGTTTCAAGTTCTTTTGTAACTTAGAGAAAACTTGTGTGATTCTAAAAAAAATATTGTTTTGGGTTGGGCTTGTGTTGAAAGCGGATTAAATTTTATTTTGAAAACCCTTTTTAATATTAAGTGATAAAACATATAGAGTATATTAAAAAATGAATTACTTAGTCTTTAAATCAATAAAAATTTGTAACATAATTAAACAATAAATGAAATAAAATGGTTCACCATGGCCTTATGGCCTTATTACATCAACAAATACAAATAGTTCAAAGTACTTAAATGAAATAAAATGTCCATTAAAATAAAACTTCCAAGTTGGCATGGCCACCACAAGTTCTGCCAGTCCGGTCCATCACTGTTCATCACCAAACATGGTCCCTAGCAGGGTGAGTCAACAGACTCAATGTGTACACAAGACTAAATCATAATCGAATCGGGCATAACAATTATTACACATTCATATCATAGCATATAAATTATGATGCATTCCCAAAACCCAAACCTATTAAGCCATTCGCTACACTCCCCGTACCAACTTTGTACACCGTGGGGACTACTAAGTCGACCCTCCTTCCGCTACACTCCATATCGCGGTCTTAGGTCATCGCATTAAGTGGTCTTAGGTCACCGTTCGATTTCTGTGGTCTTAGGTCACCACATTCGAGATATCACGGTCTTAGGTCCTTTGTGTTTGTGGTCTTAGGTCACCACATTCACTTCCCCAAAATAAACCCATATGCCCCATATAATAGTAATATGCATAAATATGCGAGTTCACATTCTTATTTTTGTTCTCATGTTACAATTAACATATTTCATAATCCTAGTAGGAGTAGGAAAGCGTGCACGAGTACTTTGTACCATAACATGGTACCTTAGCCACTTCCATATTCTTAATATCACATATATTAATTAAGCGTAGCCATAAAACATATTATGATATAGTGTGGGTACACACCGATTATTCAAGCAATTCCTTGAGATCCGAAAAGCTTGATCTAATGCTTAGATCCTTAATCCCTACATTTGATTTATCATTATTACTTTAATAAAAGCCATTCGGCCATAATTCCAGATCCGATGGGATTAGTATTCTTAAACTTACCTTTAGTGCCGATTTAATGATTATTCAAATCCGAAATTCTTTGCTATGCTTCTTCTTGTATTCGCCAAGCACTAAATCTCATCGAGGGGTTAGTTAGGCTTTTAAACAAATTAAAGAATAGATCTAAATACCAAATCAAGCCTTGGCCGATCATACCTATATGCTTACCTTCCAAATCTTAAATCCCAAATAGATCTTGCTTTCTTAATCTTGTCAAAATCCTATAAGCACATGTTAGATTGATTTCTAACACTTAATCATCATTAATTGGCCTATGGTAGAATATCGAATGTCTTACCTTGAAGCTTTAAATCCGAAAAATCCCTTCTCTTGAAGTCGACAACTATCAAAAATCCGGAGTTCCTCCTTTAATATTCGCCAAGAGACCACAAGGGATCGGTTCTAGATCTCGATAAAAAGCGAACAACAAAATCCATTGTTCTTACCTTAATACCTCGATCATTGCACCCTTGCTTGGAGTCACAAAGATTCGACTTTTGAGGCTTAAAAGAAATCGATTTCACTAGAGACTATTGGTATATTCGGTTTGACAAAATAAAAGAGAGGAGAGGATTTTGCTAGGGAAAAATTTGGCAGAGAGAAGAGGAGGAAGAAAATTTGATGAGTAGCCTATTCTCTTCCTTTTATAGCCAGAAATTACTAGGCCAAGAATCCTTTGCTTGGCCACCACTCTTCCTTATGTGATAACTTTATCTCTTTAATTTAAAAAAATAAAGAATAATCCTTATTATCTCTTAGAAATAATCCAAAACAAAATCCTTTATTTATCCCTAATTAGCGAATTTAAAGAGAATGGAACTCCTCTTTGCTAGCCTTGTGAATCCACCTCTGTGCTTCTAGAAGCAAAAATAAAACTTCTTTTATTTGCTTCCCATGTGACTCGAACTCAGGCCCAACACCCTTGCATGTGGCGCCATTTCCAGAGGCCCTAAGTGGCATCTTTAGGCCACTTTTCCAAGCCTGTTTGTGTGTCAAATTTCACATACTTTTTTCTCTTAATTAATTTCCTCTTTTAAACTATAAAACTCGACATTTCTAAGTCATTTCTAAGTTTCCAAAAATTTTTGTTTGGCTCTTTACACTTGACATTTCCTTACATTTCCAAGTTTCCAGAAATGTTCACTTTCCTCTTTTGAATCATTTCTAAATCATTTTCCTAGTTTCCATAAGTGTTCACTTTCCTCTTTTGAATCATTTCTAAATCATTTTCCTAGTTTCCTTGTAACATCCTGATAATTAGGGGCTAAGCATTTTACATAATTGAATGATGTTGCATGCTTAATCATTATTAAGTGCAATTTTGGAAGTTATTTGAGCTTCATTTATTGGGTGAATGCTTTGCTAAACCTTTAATTTCTATTAATTAGAGAGAGAACTAAGCTATTGAGGCCTTAAGAATTGATGATAAGAAGTTCTAGCATAAGTTAAGTAATTGGCAAAGTGGTTAAGATGTATGGATGTGTGCTTGAGGTGCAAGGTTCGAATCTCCTAGCTAACATTAGGGAGAGTTTTAATTTTTTTTGTTTTCTTCCATGTAAGTGTCGGCCAAGAATATTCTAGAGTGGATGAGCTTTCATCCATTTTTGGCTAGTTGACCATGTGAAAAAGGAAGTTAAAAACATAAGGCATGGAATCACCAATTCATGATAAGATGAGGGGGACAAAGGCATGAAATAGGGCTATGTTTTGGGGATGTGTTCATGGTCATTTGACCATGAACCTAGACAACATGAAGGCTAAAGGGAGAGGCCTAGTTGTGTAGTAAATTCTTTGGATATGATGGGGAAGAAACAAGGAGGAAAAGGGGATATGTTGGCATTGATGTGGCGAATTTATGCTTTGCCATTAGGGGAAAAGTTAGCCAAAAGCCTAGGTTGTCCATCTTTTCTCATTTTCTCCAAAAATTCTCTCCTAGCCGAATGTGCCATAGAGTTTAGGTAAAACTCTCTTTTGTTTTAGCTTTCATCCTTTTGACCAAATTTTCTTCTTTTTGGCCGAATGTACCTTAGTCATTTTGGTACATTTTCACTTTTGATTTAGCCTCAATTGCTTGAACCAAATACAACCTTCTTTCTCTCATTTAGTTTTCATTTTGAAACCAAAAACCACAAAGTTTAGGCACCATTATTTTCTCTTCTCTTGCCGAATGCATCTAAGCTCCATAGTCAATCTCTCTTCTCTTTGATCCTATTCTTTTCTTTTCTTTTCACCTTATTTTTCTTATCTTTCTCTCATTGCCGAAATCACCATTATCATTTTCTTCTTCTCTTTCTCTTTTCTTCCTTCTTCTTTCATTCTCTTTCTTCTTTCCCTTCAAAACCGAAACCATTATATTGAAGCCACCATTTTTATTCTTTTATTTTGTGAAGGCCGAACCATCATTTTCTTTTCTTCTTTTTCAAAGCCGAACTTTCAAGAGATCAAAGTAAGATGCTATCATTTATTTTCATCACTTCTTTTCACTTGAATAAGATTGGAAATCATAATCTTTTATTTCTCTCTTAGGCCGAATCTCTTGAAAAGATTTTGAAAGGAACTTTGTTGAAGACAACCTTAAGTGACCATTCGAATCATCAAGGTAAGACTACTATTTTAGATTATATCAATTTTTCTTAGATGGATCACTAATCTAAGTTATTTTTAGGAGCGACCTAAGATCATCAAGATAGGTAAGAAAAATTTGTCTTGAAGTGTTTGGAAGAAAGGAGGTATTCCTTTACCATCGAACTACAAGCGAAGAAGCGAGATCGGGGTTAGAGACTTTCCACCGGTTGTAGACCCTCTGCAAGCGAGGATCGATTATTCAAGTAGTCGTACAACCGAACCACTCTACGTTGGTGGAATATCGGTGGGTTTTGATCCATCTAGTGGAAAAACCGCAAATAACTATCATTCGTGAATCAGGGTAAGGATTTAGATCCATCGTTTATAAGTATAGTTTTTGCTAACAATAGTATATACTAAGCAAGTGTGTTAAACATCTAGGTGTGGACGAGCTAGAGTATTGTGCTCACTTGTTACTAGGTGTGTAACCATACATTAAAATTTCCATAGATTTATATTATTAAAAGTGATTATATGATAATATGTTTGCTTGCGGATACCAATCATTGGTATACAAAATTCAGTATGTTACCCAATATTCCGTTTATTTTGATATATGCATCAATATGAAATAAGCATGACTATATTATGATTTGTGGGTACATAGCATGAAAATATGATTTGATATGTATGTGCATGGGCATATGGGTATGTTTAATAAAGGAGGAAGTATTACGGTGGTTTTACCACAATTACAGTGACTTCGGTCACATATGTGAAATTGGTGACTTGGTCCCATATTTGACTCTGGTGGCCGGTCACATCTGGTGGCCGGTCACATATTTGACTCTGGTGGCCGGTCACATATTTGACTCTGGTGGCTTGGTCACATATTTGGCTCTGGTGACTTGGTCACGTATTTGAAATTGGACTTGATCGGTGACTTGGTCACATCATTTTGGTGGCTTTGCCACAATAAGAGCGATGTGCATGTTGGCTGCAAAGAAGCGCCTTCGATGGTGTGTAGCGGATGGAGGGTCGATTTAGTAATCCCACGGTGTCTTTGGTTGGTGCAGGGGTGTGTAGCGGATGGATATTTAGGTTGGTAGGCTTGCATTTCATTTCATATACATATCCATGTAATATTGTATGATTATTATTTGATCTGCTATGAAATGGGCCTTTGGGCTAAATTTGAGTGAAATGGGCCTTTGGGCTAAATTTGAGTAAAATGGGCCTTTGGGCTAAATTTGAGCTAAAATGGGCCTTTGGGCCAAATATTTGATTAAATGGGCCTATGGCCATATGTGAAATTTTTGGTTTGAAAGCATTTCATAAAATGGGCTTTTTAGTGTATGTGTTATACATTGAGTTTATGACTCACCCATTTTATGGGATTACTTTTGAGATAACTCGTGTGCGATGGATTGGGATGACAAGGATTTGAGGTGGCGATTGCTCGTATTAAGTATTGTGGAGATTTTCCAACTTAAACTTTTTATGTTAATTTTATTATTTAGACTTTATTTTGGGTTTGCCAAATTTTATGTAATAAGGCCACTATAAATTATCTTTAATTTTGTGTTTGGATTTATTTTAAAATTACGCCATGAATAATTATCAAATATCTAAATGGTTTTCAATAAATTATTTAAAATGTGTTGTTACTATTATATAAATGTTTTCAAAGAAATTTTCTTAAGTTTGGTTTCCTTTATATTTTATTAATTCCTTCTAAAAAATAATGTTTCGCTAAAGTTTTACTTGAGGAACATACCAAATCAGTTGGGCTTTTTGGGTAGGGTTTGGGGTGTTTCATTCATAAATGTTCACTTTCCTCTTTTAACTTAGCATTTCCATACATTTTCATGTTTCCAAAATGTTCAAAATTTATTCTTAACACATAAAATATGTCACTTCGTACAATTAACCTGAAAATGCATAGGCCCTTTTCAGGATGTTACAGTTACACGTAGGGAGGATCCATTATATCTAACAATGAGATATAAGGCAACCCGTCAAGTTTCCAGCCTATATACTTTGAATCTTTTTTTTTATCTATACAAGTATAATGTAAGTTATGTATTATGTAAGTTAAATAATTTGATGAAAGCTATGTAAGTTATGTAAGTTATGTATTGTGTAAGTTAAATAATTTGATGAAAGCTATGTAAGTTATGTAAGTTATGTAAGTTATGTATTATGTATTATGTAAGTTAAATTAAAATTTCAAATCGAGAATCGGTTGAGGTGTGAACATATATGGCATGCATTACATTGTAGTTTTTTTTAAATATTATTATATGTTATTATATGTTTTTTAAATGTTATTATATGTTTTTTATAATGTCATTATATGTAGTTTTTTAAAATGTTATTATATTTTTTATAATTGAAATTTGTTGTGATGTTGTTAAATTTAAATAGTTTTTAACTTACTTCTTTTAAAAAAGAATTTATTTTCTATATTAAAACATATTTAAATAATGATCTATATTATTATAGATAACAAAATATTTATAAGTTTTAAATTTAAAAGTTTTAAATTACTTTTTTAAATTTATTTTTATAATAAAACATATTTAAATAATGATCAATATTAATATTATCTTGATAACAAAATATTATTACCATTTTATATCATTTTATATCATCTTATATGCATGATTTTAGTCATTTTATTTTACAAATTTTAAAATTTAGGTCTCATTATTAATATTATTATTATTATTTGTTAAATTAAAGTTAATCAAAAGCGTAATTTTTACATTTTAAATTTAACAACAATAAATTTAACAAAAAAGTATAAAATTAAATTTAAAATATAAAAATTTATAACATATTTTAACAATTAAGTTTTATATTTTGTTTATGTTATTTTTTATATCGCATGCGTACCTTTAATTTTAAAAACTAATACACGGAGCTTGTAAAAATCTAAGCGGCATGATTAGATAGCAATTTGGAGATTGTTCAAACACTATTAATAATAAAAGCAATAATAAAGCGACAATTTAGGCGAAATTCTTTAAGATTCATCATATGTGGCATTGTTACACAGGGAGGATCCGTTATATCTTACGGTGAGATATAAGGCAACCCGTTAGGTTTCGACCTATATACTTTGAATCTTTTTTTTTTTGAATGACAATAGAACAAACAACATATATACCAACAAAGCGGGATAATAAAGCGCAATTTGGATGACAATTTGGACAAATTCATCATGATATAATCATTCTTGATCTGAATTTTGAACTAAAATATACCTTAATAATTTCAAGAAGGTGGTCATTCCACTCTCACCAAGAAATAGAAACATGATGTAAATCTGAAGATTAATAATCTTGACTAACAATTGGATTTCTATTGTTTTTCTATCAAATGAATATAAATCAATAAGCGAATATAAATAAGAATAATCTGATTTCATACATGTTAAGTTATTACCAACAAATCCAATCCAAGCATTTGCGGGAAGCGAAGAAGCGATGGCGAAATACAAACAACACATGAATTAACAAATGCTATTGATTAATTACAAAATGCTATTTACTAAAAACTAATACTCGCATTATTTGACCGAAAGAAAAATAGTCAATTCAGTAGTCGATTTAAGTCCTCTTCAATTCTACTCACTTTCAAAGTACGGATACCTTTCTCAATACAAATCTATAACAAATACATATGAATATATACAAGGTTAGTTGTTAAACAAAAATTGAAAACAATTTCTATATAAATTGTTACATAGATTGTGACATAAATAAGATGATACATGTTAGAGATAGAGAGTAATTAATAATGTAAATAACTGAACTTTCACAAAAATTTATGTATTTAAAATAAATAAAAGATAATCTCCCTTCAAATAGAGGAAGGAACATAATGCATTGTAAAACCCAAACATTAGTATTTAATAACTGCATTAGTTTTTTTATGTAATAAATTTATGTATTTATAATTAGTATTGATTGTGACCTCCAAACATAAGGGAACTGCAGTAAAGAGTGGTGGAATGAGATTATATAAAGAACAAAAAACAAAAGTGGGTCTGTTGATATGGAAGAATTTGGGGGAAAAGAAGCCAAACAAATACATAATTCCAAACAATAAGGAAATGGATGCAGCAAAGCTAAGACCCACCACTTTGGTGTTTAGAAACCAACCATGTCCACAAAGAAGACAAGCGCCCATTACTCATTGTCTTATGTGACGACCCCTATGTAGTATTATGTACATTGAAGATGCATGTTTTTACAAGGCTGCTCATGGATTAGGTAGACTTAGTCTCGTAGCTCATGATGGTTTGGAGTTTGGACCAATGCCTATCCTTGTTTTATTAATAATATTTTGAAACTAGTCGTGTTATTGATCATGAATATCGTATTATTGCCAGTCTAATAGTGTTAGAAGCAAATATATAAATTTAAATATAAGTAACCAAATTCAAAAAAAACAAATGCAAGTTTACCCAAAATGAAATAATAAAAATATAAGAATAGAAAAAGCTTTGACCATTTCACTTTGTTCTCGTTTTTTCCCAATATCTCTTTACAGCTATTCGTGGTAGATTACTATTAAATGAAAATGACTCGGAAGTTAAGACATCATACATCTTCAAGATTTTCCAACCAAAATTGGTAGGCAGAACAAGGGGATTTCAATAGACAAAATATCAGTTAAAAGCACATTGTAGCGGTTGCAATTTTATTCAAATAACTGTGTAACACCCCAAACCCGCCCAAACACCACGATCGAATATGGTATGTCACTAAGAAAATTTAATAAAACATGTCGCATTTTTGGAAAATAATTTCCTTGAGTTTAACCTTTTCTTCGGGAAAAATTAATAGGTTGATAATTTAGATAAGCTATAAATTCTATGAGATGTTTCTATGAATTAAAAATCGAAACTTAAATACATGCCTTAGAAAAAAAAAGTGTAAACTTAAAATGTCTGATAATAATAATAAAAGCCCAAAATAAAAACTGAACCGAAATATAAAGCTAACGGCCCATGTCCTTATTACATTGAAATTTAAAACCCAGTAAATAAAAATATAAAATAATAAACTAAAGCCTTTTGTTGAATCCAAATGTTCTTTTGCATGGCCACCTTGCGCTCCTCTCCAGCCCGGTCCGATGCACTAGGTACTACCTGAAAGTATTAAATCATAGGTTGAGTCGCAAGACTCAGTGTGCAACCCTCATGCACCTTTAGATTTGGGCCTTAGCCCCATAGAACAGAATAACAGAACATATTATATATGAAAATTTGCAAAGCCCAACCCAAATCCTAAGTTTCCATCCGCTACATGCCACCCTTACCTGTCAATCACACCATTGGGGATTTCTACAATCAACCCACACCGCTACACGCCATTGATGGTAGTCATGCTGCTCATCGTCAGATCATGGCTGTAGCCACTACAACGGGTCACGGCAAAAGCCGCTACAATAGAACACTTCCCCTTTCATCAAACCCAACCCCATGCAATCACGAAAATTAGCATACTTATCACACGTGTCATCTTATCAGGAACATTCACTTAGGAATGACAGAGATCACTAACCTGGTGATTCGCTTTTACCCTCATCGGGTTTCGAACGTTATGCTGGGATTTCAGCATTTAACAGAATATAAGCAGATTTATTAACACATATTAACAGACAAACTAATGGTGTGAAAAGTTACACACCTGATAACGCATAGTACTACTCTCTATGTCGATACCCTCGCTAATCTGATCTACTGCCCTTTGTCTACAACCTTGCTCAAAAGTTGGAAGAACGCAAGGATAAGGCCTCTCCTATATTCGGCCAAGGTTAGTGCTTTACCCGATTTATACATTTAAATTAACAGATCTCCTTACCTTAAAATCCCGAAAGCAATTCGATCCGAGTGCTATTGAACTCTGGCTTAGAAATCTAAGCAATTGGACCCCCTTCAAATTTCGGAATGCCGTAAATGAGAGGAAACACCCGATTAGTTAACCATATAGCCATTCGGCTAAGATCTCTATAAGCCAGAAAAAGATTGAAATCTCACGAATCGACACTTACCTTTACAAATGGTTTCGGCTACCCCTTGCAGGAAGATTCGGCAATCACAGCAGAAGATCAAAGCGTAGAAGATTAGAGATCTAAGAATTTTGACTTTTAAGAAAATCCCAAAAAAGATGAACAAGAGGAAGATTTCGGCTACAAGAACAAACAAGAGTGTAGTTTCGCTTTTAATGAATGGGAGAAGAATAACAATGGAGATCGGAAGATTAACTAATGTGAAATTTCAAAGAAAGAAGAAAAGGTGAAGGTGGTGGTGATTTTCGACTTTTGAAAGAAAGTTGATGAGAAATTGTGGAGGAGAGCCGAGAATTTCGGCACAAAGAATGAAGAAAAAGTAGGGTTCAAATATCGAAATTGATGAGCTATTCCCCCTATTTATAGAAAATTGGGCACCCCCTATGGCTATTAGAAATCGATTTCTTTACTCCTCTAGGTGATGGAATTTCGGCCAACTCTGTTGTCAGCAGATAGCTCTTAATTTTTCTCCTTTTATCTTCCATATTATCAACTATATTATCTACATTATCCCATTCACATAAATCCTCCTATTTTTGAGCCTTGTAGCCGTCCACTCCACCTAACCCTAATGCCAAAAATTAGCTAACTTGAATCCAAGGAATTGGCTCCTTGAAACTTAAATTTGGGCCCCTAACTCCACGGTGTGGCGTCACCTCCTTGTTCCCTAAGTGGCGCTCTCGACCTTTGGCCACAAGCCCATTTGATATTTTAAACACAGTACTACCTTTTAAGTCCTATAATGCCCAAGCAGAAAATTTTAATCAAGGCCTGCCTAAGCTTTGAGCCCAATTTAGACCCTTATGAGTTAAATTAACACTTTAAACATATACACACACTAAACGCATAGGCCCAAAAATTGAGGATGTTACAAAGCATGCGGTTGAGAAAACAAAATGAACCAAACAATCAAAACATCTTTTTGATCCATCAGTCATGAACTGTACAAGGCTTAAAACTGCTAAAAGAAGCTTCCAAGAGAAAAGGAAGCAACACGTGGAATAACAACTAAAATGCTACTAGCTTCCCATCACTACGAATTAGGATCGGAAGAGATGCCCACCCTACAGGCAAAGCAGAACAACACCTCTACTTGCATGATTATATCAAGCATACAATGATGTAAATGCTCAATAAACCAATTTTACATTACAATCACGCTACATTTATGATAACATTGGAAAAAAAAAAATAAGTATTATAGTCATGAAAAGGTGATAATTCAATCGTATAATTTGGAGGTTATTAAAGCAATATATGAAAGCGTTTCGAATATTTCAAATTTTGCTCTGATTAGAGGAATATGTCGAATACTATCTCAAGAAGAATAATGGATACAAATGCTACATTTTTATGGAACATAATCAAAGTGCGAATCATTTAGCCAAACTGACCTTTGCAAAACAGGAGGATCTACAATTGGTTGACACCCCTACACTCCTACACTCCTCCAATGCTTTTTTGCTGGAATGAAAAGGAAAGAAAAGGAATCAAGCATATAAAATTATGCATTCAAATAAAACCAATCTCGATTAACATATTTTGACAAAACAAAATAAACGGGAATGCAGTATACCCAAAACCATATTCATCAAGAACAGGGTAGATGATTACTTTTGTTCTTGCATTTTGCATTGTAAAATTCAGTATAAAGCCAAAGCAGATGGTAAAGAACCAAAATTGTAATCGACATAGCAATGAACAAATGACTAAAACAAAAATACAACTGGTAGTAAGTGTCGAATGCTTGGTTATATTTGACATTTGCATTTGCATCAAGAACAGGGTAGATGATTACTTTTTTTTGTTTTTTCGAGTAGTTATATTTGACATTTGCATCATAGTCATACTTAGATATGAACACAAGGCATATACAATCTTTAATTACATGAACAAATTTCAAATATAGAGAGTAAAACCTGGATAAATTTAGTTGTTGATAAAATGGCTTTGTTAGCTAAGTGGTCCTATCAAGCAAAGAGCTAACCAAAAACACTCTAGTTGGGATGATTAAATTTTTTGCTATATGGCAAGCGAAGGGAGAAATATGCGACCTAAAACAACAAAGTAAAACAAACCAATCTATAGAGACTCCAGTCAGCAAGGTGGTAAAAAGCAGAATAAGGGATATCTAAGACAGATTTTAACAATTGAAGCCATGGCAGACAGACAACATAATGATAAGAATCAAAGAAATCAGGATACCCAAAATGATCAATTTTATCTTTTCTGAAACCACATCTTTCTCCTCATCTTTATTCCCTGCTGCCTAAAATCTTGGGCCTGTAATTTAATTTTAAATTAAATGCACCTTTCATCAGCATATGAGGTATAAAGAAACCATTCCATACAAAATATTTACAATAGAAACTTAGATTGAGAAAATTTATTATTTTTTTTAAAAACTAAAGTACAGATCGTTTGAGAAAAATAAGAAATAGAATGTCACAACTCACTACGAATTAAAAAGAAATGTTATTACCATCTAGAAAAACTACCAAATAAACTCTACATGCATCAACTGAGGGAGTTGTGACATCAACTGAGGGACCCCAAAACAGAAATGAAAAGGCAAAATATAAATGACAAGAAAAAAAAAATAGTAGTCGATAAACTAACTAAAGAACAATGATACAAACATCAATAGATTTGAAAGGACGAACCAAAATAGTTTCTCATAACGCTGAGAACCAAAAACTCAAACAAAAGTAGACTATCATAGATCTGAAAATTAAAATAGAGATGAAAAGGAAGAGACATACTTATTCTAAATATGAAAACCAAAAAACCAACAGAAAAAAGAAGAAGAGGGGCATAGATTAAGAAAAATTATAATTGTAACATCCTAGATTAGGGGTTATGCGTTTGTGCATAATTCATGAGTAGTAGGTTTTGGTAGTGTTTGGAAGTGAATTAAGGGTTTTAAAATCCTAGGATGGAAGAAAGCTTTGGACAATTATTGGTTTTAAGTTAAAATAAGAAGTGATATGGAAAAGTGGCAAGGGCGCCACCTAAGGTACAAGGGTTATGGCATCAAGTGAAGTACTTTGAGGAAGAGGTTCAAATCCCATTGTGTGCATTTTTGCTTAATTTTATGAAATACATGTTTTACGTGATATGTGGTGTGTATTTTAGAACCTTGGAAATGTAAGGAAATGTATGGAAATGTATGGAAATGTAAGGAAATGTAAGGAAATGTATGGAAATGTAAGGAAATGTATGGAAATGTATGGAAATGCATGGAAATGTGGAAATGTAAGGAAATGTATGGAAATGTAAGGAAATGTAGGGAAATGTAAGGAAATGTAGGAAATGTCACGGAAATGTAAGGAAATGCTTTAGAAATGATAAGTTTAAAGGAGGAAGCGAACGTTTTGGAAACTTGGAAATGTAAGGAAATGTCTTAGAAATGATAAGTTTTAAGGCAAGGTGGCCTTAAGAAAATTAATAGAAGAAATTTGACACAAAAACGGGCTTGGAAAAGTGACAAGGAGGCACCACTTAAAGCCCAATAAATGACGCCACCAGCATGTGTGCAAGCTTAGGTTCGAGCAGCAAGGAGAGCATTTCTGAGAGTGTTTTTGCGTCTGAATTGGGCTTGTGGCCCAATTCGTTATTAAAGCTAAACTAATCATAGGGAGGCACCACTTAGGTGGATAATTTGGGCCTCGTATGGCACAAGGAGTCCAATAGAATAAGTTTAAATTCGGCTCATCAAGGGAAGGGGTGAATGACATCTAGCTAAGAATTTAAGTAATTTTATTTAATTACTTAAAGAGGAAGCAATGGACTGCAATAGGGACTCTTAAGGAAGAGTTTAATTCTCCTTAAAACTCGGCTAAATAGGTGGATAAATGATGATTTATTTTAGATTATTTTCAAAGAGATAATTGAGGATTATTCTTTAATTTTTAATTAAAGAGATAAAGCTATCAAAATAGAAGAGTGATGGCCAAGTAAGGGATTCTAAGTTAGTAATTTTGGCTATAAAAGGAAAAGAGGGCCATTCATTCTTTCTTCTAACTCTCTCTGAAGTCTCTCTAGCAAATATCTCCTTTCTTCATTGTTTTGCAAGCGAAAATACACCTTGTGTAGCTGAAACTTCATTACCAAATTGCTCAAACTCTTTTCTCTTCTTCTTTCATAATCTTCCAAAAGCGAAAGTTTGCTAAAATCAAGGCCATAGCCGAATAGTTTTGAGACTTCAAGCAAAGGGTTGTCAACTTACGTATTAAGGGTAAGAACTAGTTATCATTCGATTTTCATCCTTTTCTTTTAAGATTTGCGAAATCTAGGACTAACCCCATTAATATCTTGTTGCCAAAACTTTGAAGAGATCTTTTCAGGATTTGTTTAAGTCAACTACAAGAAGGAGAAGTTCTTTTCCCGAAGGTACACCATAGGCCGCGTGTTCCCTAGTTATTCGGTGAATTTCAGGATTTAAATCCACAAGGTAAGACATGCGAATATTCGGCCAAGGCCTATTTTTGGTGTTTTAGATCTAGTTCATATTTATTCAAAAGCCAAAACTAATTTGTTAAAGTGATTTAAAGCTTTGCCAAATACAAGAAAGAGTATAGTGAAGATTTCGGGATTTGGCACCAAGGTAAGTTTTAGTGTACTAATCCTACTAGGATTTGGTTTTATAGCCGAATAGGCTTTATGCTAACATACTAAGGTTGGTCGAATGTAGGGACTTGAGATCTAAGGCTTTAGATTGGATTTTCGGGATTTCAGTGAAATTGTTAAGCGAATCAGGTGTGTACCCCACACTACTTTTTAATAAGATTTATGGCAATAATTAATATGTGCAAGTTTATAAGAATGTGAATATGGCTAAGATACCATGCTATGGTACAAAAGTACTCAGGTACGTTTCCTACTCCTACTAGGATTATTAATATATGTTATTTTTAACATGTGAAAAGTGATGAGAATGTGAATTAAAGCATGATATGCATGATATGTATGATATGGGGCATATGGGATATTATGAGAAAGGGGAAGTGAACGTGGTGACCTAAGACCACGATATCTGAATGTGGTGACCTAAGACCACGATATCTGAATGTGGTGACTAAGACCACGATATCTGAATGTGGTGACCTAAGACCACGATATTTGAATGTGGTGACCTAAGACCACGAATTTTATAAGGGCGATGAGCACGTCGACTGCAGTGACTACCTTCGATGGTGTGTAGTAGATGGAGGGTTGACTTAGTAGTCCCCACGGTGTGCAGGATGGTACGGGTGATGTGTAGTGGATGGCATATAGGTTTGGGTTCGGGTTGCATCATTATTTTATATCTGCTATATGATTATGTATGTGAACATGTATGATAATGTATGCCTAAATTATTAAATTTTAGTGTTGGTTACATTGAGTCTGTTTGACTCACCCTTGTGGGATTATTTTTTCGTAACGATCAATAATGGACCGGTCGGTAGGAGCTTAAAGGTGGCCATGCACAAGAAGGAATTTATTTAATTTGGAATTTTTATTTCATTAAGTACATTGAATTTATTTTTTGGGGGAATTATTTGATGTAATAAGGCCATAGTAGAACTACCTTACTTTGCTTTTATTTATTAAGCTTACAAACTTTTATCTATTAAGAGATTAAGTAAATTTATTTTAAAACAAAGCCTAAACATTTTGTCGCCCAACCTAAAGGGGTTTCCAATATAAAATAAACTTGTTTTCAACTCAAGCCTAACCCAAAACAATCTTTCTTTCAAAACACACAAGTTTTTCCTAAGTAACAAAAGAATTTGAAACGGTTTACATCGGGGAACATACCAGATCCGGTCAAGGCCCATGGGCCAAGTTTGGGGTGTTTTAGTTTGGTATCAAAGCCCAATTTTAAACTCTCAGCCTTGGGTTTAAGGCCCAAAACGTTTTCAAAGTTAAGCCAAAAGGATTTTGTGAATTAAGAGGTTTTTCGGCATGGCCCACTAAGTCTCAGGCAAAGTCCACGGTAAGTACTTCTGACTTCTGAAGTGATTTGAATATGTGAAATGTATGGGCTTTTATGGAACGTAGAATAGAGATTAAGTACTTGAACCCTAGGACTAGTATACCCCAACAATTACATAAGACTTAAATGCCTAATTGAACAAACCTGTGGTTAAGTCGCTGAGTTAGGGTATGGTAACCATGGTGCGCATGTCTAGGATTGGTTTCGGTGGGAGCTTGGTATTTAAGCAGTCCGCGTGACTCACCTCCTCTCCACTCGAATCCTACCTGGTGCGTAGCTACGGTTCACCCTAACCAAGAGGACTTAATCACGGCTAAACCCCTAACTAAAACCCGAAAGGGACTAGCCGTATTTTTTTTTATGGAAACCCTAGTTTTAAAATTTCTAAATTACCCTCTTGATTTGAAAAGATTATTTTTATAAATTTTCCTGAAATATTTTCGATTTATAAAAATTACAAAAATACCCCCAGTGGTAAAAATTACAAAAAATGCCCTTGGTTTATGAAAATTTTCAAAATACCCACAGTTCTTATCAAAATTTCACTACTTTGCTTAAAGGAACCCTAAATTTACAAAATATCAAAATACCTTGAATATGGAAAAAAAATTATTTACGAAATTACCCTTAACCTACAAATTACCGAAATACCCCCGAGTTACAAAATTACCAGAACGACCCCCGATCTTGAAAAAATTTTGCAACAACACTAATTTGGAAAACAAATTCTCAAAAACAACCCTTAGGTTTTGTAAATTCCAAAGTACCATTGATTTATCAAGATTTACAAATTTACCCTGGTTAATTACCGAAATACCTCTGTAATTTCAAAATTTCTGAAATACTCTCGGGATCTCAAAATTACCAAAATACCATTATTGACCAAATCACCAAGGGACCTTATTTCAACAAATTACGAAAATACCCCAGAGGGCAAATTACGAAAATACCCCGGTAGTGGAAAACAACAACAATGAAAACTACAACATTTCTCCGAATGAGCGAAAGTTCATAATTGATTGATGGATGTATGAATGTAAAGGCGTGTGCATGTATGAATCTGAAAGAACCACTTCTAAAAAAAAATCTTTCCATAAAACTTCTTGCGGTTAATCGGTGAAACAAAATTTTTAATACATAAAACTTCTTAATCAGATTAAATCGCGACGTTAGAAATGAGTTCTGAGGGACGTGAACTTAGAGATTGTGCCTGGAAAGTATGATGGTTCTATTAAGATTAGAGTCTTGGCGTAAGCATAAGTGCGGTGAGAAGGATTGTCTGTTGTTAGTAAGTAATTTCGAGGATGAAATTATTTTTAAGGAGGGTAGAACTGTAACATCCTAGATTAGGGGTTATGCATTTGTGCATAATTCATAAGTAGTAGGTTTTGGCGGTGTTTGGAAGTGAATTAAGGGTTTTTAAAATCCTAGGATGGAAGAGAAAGTTTTGGACAATTATTGGTTTTAAGTTAAAAACAAGAAGTGATGTGGAAAAGTGGCAAGGAAGCCACCTAAGGTGCAAGGGTTATGGCATCAAGTGAAGTACTTTGAGGAAGAGGTTGAATCCCATTGTGTGCATTTTGCTTAATTTTATGAAATAGCATGTTTTACGTGATATGTGGTGTGCATTTTTAGAACCTTGGAAATGTAAGGAAATGTATGGAATGTATGGAAATGCAAGGAAATGTATGGAAATGTCGCTATTTCTCCTTTTTCGCGGCGTTTTAGAAATAAACGCCGCTATTGATGAACTTTTTGCGGCGTTTTCTTTCAAACGCCGCTAACAGATAATATTTGCGGCAATTTTCTTTAAAACGCCCCTAAAAATGCCGCTAAAAGTCTGTTTTGGTGGAGCGATATAAATAAGAGAAAAATGAGAGTTCTCAAGATAACTCTTCAAAGGGTAAAGATAACCTATGTTATCAATGTTATTAATGTGGCGTATGCCCAAATATTTTGTTTTTGTTTTTGTTAAAATTTTTTGAGGAATGATATAAGAATGTAGTAATGAATTCTATCATTACATATATAAAATATTTATCTTATTTGGTACTAAAACAAACAAATATTATTTCAATATTTGATCGTACAAAATTAGTTGAAAGCTCCAAAAGAGCTAATATATCAAATATCTAAAAAGCACAAAATTTGTGATGGTTAATGCATTAGTTTTAAAAGATATTCATTGTAATGGATATCATATTTGGATTGTGAATGGAGAAAAATTATATTTGTAACACCCCAAACCCGGCCCAAACACTACTATCGGATCTGGTTTGTCACTAAGAAAATTTTTAGTAAAACAAATCGTGTTGACAAAAAGCCCAAACAAGAATTACATAGAATGTGCCTTAATAAGCAAAAGCCCAAAACTTAATCACATGTCCTTGAAAGAAATTAAAGCGAGAAAACTACTAAAGGCCCATATTAAATCTAAAATGTAAACAAATGGCCCATGGCCTTATTACAATGTAGTTTAAATCCATCATATAAAGTACTTTAAAAAAAACTGATATGGGGAACTTGTCGCCGGATCCACCTTCTTATGCATGGCCATCTTGCGCTTCACTCCAGCCCAGTCCGAAGCACTAATCGTCACCTGAAAGGTTAGCTCAAAGGGGTGAGTCGCGAGACTCAGTGTGCAACCCTCATGCACCACTAGATTTGGGCCTCATTAAACATAATAATAAATTCATTTACATGGAAACATATAATATGCAAACCCAACCCATTTGCCTAGGTTTCCATCCGCTACACGCCCCCGTACCAACCAACACACCATTGGGGATTTCTACAATCAACCCACACCACTACTCTCCAAGATGGCGGTCATCTTGCTCATCAACATATATTGGCGAAGCCTTATAACATATAATGGCAAGAAGCCCACATATAATGATTCACGGCATTAGCCATTAGCTAAATAATTCACGGTAAAAACCGTTACTCATATACATGTACATATAACTTCCTCCTTTCATCACCCAACCCATGCAGCATGCACAATAATTTAAAACATGTACAACAGTTTACTTGTAACATATAGTTAGATTATTTACTAACCTGAGGGTCCGCTGTTTAAATTCGAGATTTCAACTTTTTAGTGTAACATGTAAATCTTATGAACACATATACATATATATATATATATATATTATTAATCAGATCTAGACGGTGGGGAAGTATTACACACCTGATTTGCGTACTAAGGCTTTTGCTATGTCTACGCTACTATCACTTGAAACAACTATTACTGGCCCACGATCTGACTTCGATTTCGGCCCACACCCCATTGGCCAATCTCGCATTACCGAAGCAGATCGCTTCTTGAATTTGGGTGATGATTTTACAGATTCAACCTTCTCTGCTTGACTATTAGTTGAGTCCATATAAATCCCTTAATCACTAAACCAAATAATGATGAGATCTAACTCGTTAGTTAAATGTAACCTTTAAAACAAACAGTTACCTAGTTAGCCGAATCCCG
Organism: Gossypium rotundifolium; assembly: GCA_025506655.1. Classification (NCBI taxonomy): domain Eukaryota; kingdom Viridiplantae; phylum Streptophyta; class Magnoliopsida; order Malvales; family Malvaceae; genus Gossypium; species Gossypium rotundifolium. Next base: position 60,844,799 of record CP106729.1, on the reverse strand, counting down.
AATATCCTTTAGAAATTGTCACCACCAACCTTCCTACATTTGGCCATTCCCTAAATATTAAACAAATCAAAAATCACAACCATTCCAACCTATATGCCATTCGCTAAATGGGAAGAATCATGGAAGGCCATTCGCCACACTTACCACTTCTTACCTTGATTTTTCCACCAAATCGGCTTTAATGGGATAGTTTGACTTCTAGGAGTAAAGAGTATAATCGGCAGGCCTTGGAAACAATGGTTTAGATTAGGAGTTTGATAAAATAAGGAATCATAGAAAAGGAAAAATCTCGAAACTCACCGGATTACTAAGGAGTATACGACACAATGCACCTTCGGAAAAGCAGATCTCCTTGTAGATTCGACTATAGAGGAAGGTGATATGCACTAAGAGTATTCGGCTTTCAAAACGGTTTTTGAGGAGAGGAGAAATACTAAGGAGTTTTAGTTAGAAGAGAGAAATCAAGGCAAGTGAGTGAGGAGAGTTTCGGCTAGAGAGGAGAAGTATGAAAGAAAAAAAAGAAGCAAATGGAAGAAAAAGATGATTTCCCCTATTAAATTCGGCACACACACACCAACACATAGAGTTGGAGTTTCTGCCAACTCTTTCCCTCTTGATAGCCTTCATCTCACTTGATAACCTCAATCCTTATCTTACCCTTTTGAAGAGCCCTCACTAAATCCAACTCCTCCATCCTTGTTTATCATCTTTTATTACTTAAATAAAAAGAATTAAAGTTCCTAATTTAGTAGCCTACATGCCGTCCACCCCCTTCCCATTTAAGTGTCGAATTTGACCCATTTCCTAAGGCCCAATCGGCTACACAATGGCCCAAATTCCTCCCCCTTAAGGCGCCACCTTATGCCCACTTAATGCACTTTAATTCTTTGGGCCACAAGCCCAGCTTGTCACTTAATTAACCATCTTCTTAAATTATAAGCTAACACCATTTATTAGCCACCCAACCCAAATTTTTAAAGCCCAATATTTCACTTTAAATTGTCCAGAGCACTAACTTTAACCCTAATCCAAATATTTAAACAAAAATTCAGCCCAACCTTTAAAATCTCAATTTAACATTTTAGACTATCATATAAATGCGTAGGCCCACTTTTTGGATGTTACAGTTCTACCCTTCTTAAAATAAATTTCGGCGCTGAAATTTACTAGTAATCTTACTACCTAAGTCTCACCACTAGACTTTCGCTGTGCACTCTAATTCTAAAGCCAAAATAAATACTTAGTATATTATGGTAGGGTACACACCATTATTCGCATCTGGAGTGTCTCTGTCCCCTTGGCGATGTGCTGCATAGACCAAAGCTGGCTGCCTTGCCTCAACATAACCTGCACCTCCGCCTGGTGCTGCACGACCACCTCTTGCGCCATTGCCACCTCTAGCTTGACCACGACCCCTTGATCCGGTGACCACCCTCCTAGCTTTGATCGAACTTCGACTTTTAGTCGTCCCGATCCATCTGAGGACAGTCCCTCATCAGATGGTCTATGGATCCACACCTGAAGCATCCACCGGTTCTCACACTATACTCCCCACAATAGGTTCTCCCACATATAGAACATGCTTGACTCTGGCCCGATGGAGCACGAGCTGGCCCATCATTTCTAGGCCTCTTCTAAAAATTCCCGATGCTCCCAATGGCCTAAAACTTCTCTTATTCCCACCCGATCCTTATCCCTTTCTTGTCTCTCAGCCCATTTCACTTCCTCAGCTATTTTGACTTTATCCACTAGAACGGTGAAAATTCTCTCTCGTTGTGGCGCGATCAAAACCCTTAGCTCATTTCTTAGCCCATCCTCGAATCGAACACATCGTTCATACTCGCTGCTACCATTCCTTGAGCGTAACGACTCAGGCGTAGAATGAAACACCCCACACCCGGCCCACGAGAATGGACGGGATCTGGTATGTTCCTCAAAGTAACCAGTTCAAATTCATTGAATACTTTAAAAACTATGTTTTGGAAGATAGTTCGTTGTGGGTTGGGCTCGAGTTGAAAACAAATTTATTTTATATCAAAACCCATTTGTTTGGTGACAAAATGTTTAAACTTATTTTAAATTAAATGGGCTTATTCTTTATAAAGCCCTAAATTCATAACATAGTAATTAAAGCGAAATAAAAATAAATCACGATGGCATTATTACATAAAAGCGAAACCCAAAATAAAATTGTACAAGACTTAAAATAAAATAAAGATTCAAATTAAATTAAACTTCAAGTTGAACATGGCCACCACAAGTTCTAGTCCGGTCCATTCTTGCTCATCACGAAACATGTTCCCACAGCGGGTGAGTCGATAGACTCAATGTGTAACCAACACCAAAACATAATAGAAATAGGCACACCATACATATCATATTCATATAAAATTCAAGATAATGATGCAAACCCGAACCCAAACCTATATGCCATCCGCTACACTCCACCGCACCAACTCGCACACCATGGGGACTACTAAGTCAACCCTCCATCCGCTACACACCATCGCGGTAGTCATTGCAATCGACGTGCTCATCGCCCACTTAAAATATTGTGGCATAGCCACGATATTTGTGTCATGAGACACCACATTTAGATAATGTAACCAAGTTACCACATTCACTTAATGTGACCGAAGTCACCACATTCATTTAGTGAGACCAAAGTCGTCACATATTCTTAGTGAGACCAAGTCATCACGTTTCATTTAGTGAGACCAAGTCATCACATTCACTTCCCTTTCTCAAATAACCCGAATGCCCCAAATTATACATATCATGCATATCATATTTAATTTCACTTTCACATCACTTTCCACATGTTAAATATAACATATTTCAAAATCCTAGTAGGAGTAGCAAAATGACTGAGTACTTTGTACCATAATATGGTACTTTAGCCACATTCTTAAACTTTCAAATTAACATATATATCATATTTTAGCCATAAATCTATTAAGATTAGTGTGGGGTACACACCTGATTTGTTTAGCGATTCCTTGAGATTAGAAAAGCTAGATCTAATGTTTAGATCCTTAGTCCCTACATTTGATTTATCATTTATTACTTAGCATAAATTCTATTTGGCTATAATATCCAAATCCTAGTAGGATTTGTAAAAAGACTTACCTTTGATGCCGATTTGATGATTATTCAAATCCCGAAAACTTGGTTTTCCTTCACCTGATATTCGGCCAACCTTAAATCTCAACATAGGTTAGTTTTCGGCTTTTTGATAATTAAAGAACCAATCCATGTATTCATTCAAGCCTTGGCCAAATGCTTTTAGGTTCTTACCTTGTGGATTTTAAATCCCGAAAACTTCACTTTTCTCTTTCTTGTATTCGGCCAAAACCTAAATCCTTGAATCGATTAATTTTTGATCACTTTTGATCTAAATACTTAAGATTGGCCTTGGCCGAATATATGAACACACTTACCTTGGAGTTCTCAAATCCCAAAATTGATCTTTTAGTTTAGGTCCCTGTTGAAATCACATGTTAGATCTGATCTATCATTCAAGTATGGAAGAGACCTTTTTGGCTGAATGTACATAGATGTACTTACCTCGTTTTCAAATCCCGGATGATCCTTTATACTATTTGGCTATGGCAATTTTATGGATCACAAAGTTTTGGCTTTTGTGAAGGGATAGTAGAAGAAAAGAAAAGGAGAGAGTTTTGACAGAGAGAATTTGGCTAAAGAGAGAAAAAGAGATTGGTGCTATTTGGCTAGAGAATTTTCGGCAAGGGGTTCTCTTGAAGAGAAAAGAATGAAGAATGGCCCTTATTTTCCCTCTTTGGCCGAAACTACTAGGCTTAGAATCCCTCAATCGGCCAACTCTTCTTATGTGATAAAATTTTACTTGATTAAATTCCAACAATTATCTCTAATTAGCCGAAATTCCAAGGAAAATAAAACTCTTCTTTCTAGATCCCTTGTGCCATCCAACTCTCTGCTCATGGAGGAAAAATAAAACTTCTTTTATTTGCTTCCTAGGTGACTCGAACTCAGGCCCAACACCCCTTGCATGTGGACCATTTCATGAGGCCCTAAATGGCATCTTCAGGCCACTTTTCTAAGTCCGTTTTTGGGTCAAATTTCACGTGCTTTTTATTTTAGGGTCACCTGGCTCTAAGTTCCCTTTGAACTTTAAAATTCGACATTTCGGGGTCATTTTTAAGTTTCCAAAAATTTTCGCGCGGCTTTGTAACTTGACTTTTCCTAGGTTTCCAAAATGTTTAGTTTCTTCTTTTAGCGTAGTTTCCAAAATGTTTACTTTCCTCTTTTGGCTTAGTTTCCAAAATGTTTACTTTTCTCTTTTAGCTTAGTTTCCAAAATGTTCACTTTCCTAATTTACTTAGGTTTCCAAAATGTTCACTTTCCTAATTTGCTTAGGTTTCCAAAAATGGTCATTTTTCTATTTTCAACGTAACATTTCCATACATTCTCAGGTTTCCAAAATTATTCCAAATTTATTCCAAAACACATAAAACATGTTTTTTCGTACAATTAGGCCAAAATGCATAGGCCCTTTTTAGGATGTTACAGTTCTACCCCCTTAAAATAATTTCGTCCTCGAAATTTCCTAACTAAATAATTGAGGGTATTGCTGTCGCATTGCCTCCTCTGGCTCCCATGAAGCTTCCTCCGATCCATGATTGTGCCACAATACTTTGACTAGAAGAACCGACTTCCTCCGTAGTACTTTCACGTCACGTTCCAGAATCTGAATCGGCTCTTCCTCGTAGGTTAAGTCTGGCCTTAGCTCCACTTCTTCCACTGGTACTACGTGAGAGGGATTCGATCGGTAGCGACGTAGCATGGACACATGGAATACGTCGTGCATTTGCTGCAACTCCGGTGGCAATTCTAGCTGGTATGCCACTGGTCCCACTCGCTTTAGTACCCGATAGGGCCCGATAAACCTTGGGCTTAACTTTCCTTTCCGACCAAACCTTATCACATTCTTCCATGGTGAGACTTTTAGAAACACTTGGTCTCCCACTTCAAACTCTATTTCCTTCCACTTGAGGTCGGCATAAGACTTCTGCCTATCCGAGGCTTCTTTTAACCGTGCTTGAATTATCTCAACCTTCTCTTCTGTCTCTGCCACCATCTCTGGTCCCAAAACTTGAGTTCTCCTAACTCAGTCCAACAACTAGGAGTATGACACTTCGTTCCGTACAATGCTTCATATGGTGCCATTCGAATGCTAGCCTGATAACTGTTGTTGTAGGCGAACTCTGCTAAAGGCAAATACTCCTCCCAACTTCCTCTGAAATCCATCACACATCCTCTCAACATATCCTCCAACACTTGTATTACTCGTTCGATCGCCCGTCGATTGTGGATGAAAGGTAGTGAAATCCAACTTGGTGCCTAAAACTTGATGAAGTGCCTCCAAAATCGAGGCGTGAATCTTAGGTCTCGTCTCAAATAATTGACACCGGCACTCCATGTAGCCTCACAATTTCTGCCACATATAGCTTGGCTAACTTTTGAAGGGAATAATCCACTCTTGCTGGGATAAAATGTGCGGTCTTAGTCAAACGGTCCACTATTACCCATACCGAGTCCTTCTTAGTAGGCGTAAGGGGAAGCCCACTAACAAAGTCCATGGTAATTCTTTCCCACTTCCACTGTGGAATCTGGATTGGCTAAAGCAATCCCGATGGAACTTGGTGTTCAGCCTTAACTTGCTGACACGTCAGACATCTTCCCACGAATTTCGTAACTTCTCGTTTAAGATCAGGCCACCAAAATTGTTCTCTTAAATCTCTATACAACTTAATGCCTCCGGGATGCATAGCATAAGGGCTACTATGCGCTTCCCGAAGAATCCTCTGTTTTAACTCCTTGTCCCTCCGCATACAGACTTTTCCTTTGTAGCACAATACTCCTTCATCATTAACCTCATAGTCCTCTAACTCTCCGTTCTGTGCTTTTTGTAACTTAACACTTAAGTCCTCATCAACCAACTGTCCCTCTTTCACCTCCTTCAACCACGTTGGCTTGACTTGCAACTCAGCCAACAGGCTTCCATCCTCATACAAGCTTAAATGGGCGAACATTGCTCTTAGGTCTGACACAACCTTCCTACTTAGGGCATTCGCTACTACATTCGCCTTACCCGGGTGATATTCTATCGAACAGTCATAGTCTTTCAGTAATTCCACCCACTTTCGTTGCCTCAAGTTTAACTCCTTCTGAGTCAACAGGTACTTGAGACCCTTGTGGTCTGTGTAGATCACTGACCTTTCTCCATAAAGATAATGCCTCCACACCTTGAGAGCGAAAACCACTACTGCCAATTCCAAGTCATGGGTTGGGTAGTTCACCTCATGCGGCCTTAATCGCCGAGACGCGTGGCGACTACTTTTCCATCTTGCATAAGAACACATCCTAACCCGTATGTGAAGCGTCACAAGACACCACAAAATCCTTTCTTCCTCGAAAGTGAATCAACGCATTTGGAGCTTAGTTAATACCTTCTTATGTTTTTCAAAACTCTCCTGTTGCTTATCCGTCCACACAAAGGGTACTTCCTTCCTCAAAAATTTTGCTAATGGCGCGGCTATTGATGAAAATCCTTCTACGAACCTTCTATAATAGCCTGCCAATCCAAAGAAACTACGAATTTTTGCCACCGACTTAGGTGGTTTTCAATCCAACACAGCTTCGATTTTCTTAGGATCCACCTTTATTCCCTCTGCAGACACCACGTGTCCTAAGAAAGCAACTTCCCTAAGCCAAAATTCACACTTGCTGAATTTGGCATAAAGCTTCTTCTCCCTTAATACTTGCAACACACTCCGGAGATGCTCATCATGCTCCTCTTCAGACTTAGAATATACCAAAATATCGTCGATGAACACTACAACGAACCTATCTAAGTAAGGTGGAAACACTCGGTTCATCATATCCATGAATGCGGCTGGGGCACGGCATTACCACAAACTCAAAATAGTCGTATTTTGTTCTGAAAGCTGTCTTATGGATATCCACCTCCTCTACTTTTAACTGGTGATATCCTGACCTTAAGTTGATCTTTGAGAACACTGCTGCTCCTTTCAGCTGGTCGAACAAGTCATCAATCCTAGGCAAGGGATACTTGTTTTTGATGGTCAGCTTATTCAATTGACGATAGTCTATGCACATACGCATAGTTTCGTCCTTTTTCTTCACAAACAGGACCGGTGCTCCCCATGGAGACACACTGGGTCGAATAAACCCATGATCCAACAATTCTTGGATTTGAGCCTTGAGCTCCACTAACTCCTTTGGCGCCATTTGGTATGGAGCGATTGACACAGGTGCTGTTCCTGGTAGTAAGTCTATTCCAAATTCAACTTCTCTATCTGGGGGTATTCCTGGTAATTCCTCTGGAAACACATCCTCGAAGTCCCCTACCGTTCTAACTCCTTTAACACCTTCCTCCTTTCCATCCAACGCACTTACAAAGGCTAGGAATGCCTCGCACCCTTTATGAACCATCCTTTCAGCCTTAAGCACTGAAACTACATTAGTCAAGTAATTTCTTCTTTCTCCTATCATAATGACCACCTCATCCTCAGGGGTCCTTAGTTCCATTCGTTTAGCCGTACAATCCAACACGACTCAGTGTTCTACCAACCAATCCATACCAAGTATAAGGTCAAATTCCCCGAAGGGTAATCCCATTAGGTCAGCCCGAAAGCTCACTCCCTGAATTTCTAGGGATACATTCCGAAAGATCTTATTTACCACTATAGTTTGGCCTAATGGGCTTACTACCGTCATCTCCCTATCAGAAAGTTCAGAGTCTAGGCCTAGTGTTTCAACTACACTACAGGCAACATAAGAATGGGTCGAGCCCACATCAATTAAAGCATAATAGGGTTTGCCATGAATGAGGAACATACTGGTTATGACGTCCGGCGCGTCTCCATCCTCCCTACGGTGAACCGCATAAACCAAACCCGACTGCCTTGCCTCAGTATTAACAGCACCTCTACCACGTCCTCTGCCAGCACCATTACCTCCGTTATTCGAACCTCGACCTCGTTGAGGCTGTTGTCCTCCCCTATCAGCCTAATTAACATTCTGAGTTGCTGGCTGTTTGTCATATGATATCTTTGGACAGTCCTTGAGCATATGGTCCTTGGACCCACACTTAAAACATCTTCCCGTCTTTTTCCAACACTCACCTAAATACCTCTTTCCACAATGCTCACAAGAACGATACTGCCCTCTGGTACCAACTTGCTGACCCTTCGACCCCTCAGTTCTGGGCCTTTTCTGCACATTTCCCGACGATCTATAACCCCTCTTGGGTCTATTCCTGTCAGAGTTCTGCCTAGTCGAGTCCTTGATTCCCTCAGCTACCTTAGCCTTTTCAACCAATGCGAGAACTCACATTCTCGATGTGGAGCTATCAATAATCTTAGGTCATCCCTTAATTCGTCCTCAAAGCGGACACAACGTTCATGTTCGATTCGACTACTCCTCGAGCATATCGGCTTAACCTCGTAAATCCAAACCTCATATGTCGCTACCGATTTGTTCCTTGAACTAGTTCTAGAAAAGCTTTCTCCGCTCATCAATATAGCGTGTGCCGACATACTTTTTCCGATATGCCTCCTTAGCATACTCCTGTGTCGATCCTCACCGTGGCACCATCCGACGATTAACCACCATTGGTACGCTTCATCACGTGGCGGTGCCACCATCCCTTTCAACTTCTCTTGAGGGTTAGGTCGAGTTCATCCATAATACGCTCGATTGCTTCCAACCAATACTCAACATCTTTGGGTGCCCACCGGACACTCCACGAAACACCTCGACCCGTTGGCTCGGAGTCGCTCGGACAGATTTTGAGCTCTCGTATTTCCACCGCGCCACCACCATTTCCAAAACTTGCAACATAACTGCGACACAAGATCATCCCCCGTCGAGCTTCTTCGCTCGACATTAATAAATTGGGGGTGGTGGTGGCGGTGGTAATTCATTGTTAGACCCTTGACCCGATCTAACGGGTTACGACACGATTATTCTTCCTCTACTGCGTCCTTGACGAATCGCGTCCTCTAGAACTCATTTCTAACGTCGAGATCGATTAAGAAGTTTTTATAAATTAGTACTTTTGTTTCACTTTATTACTCATGAAGAAATTTTATGAAAAGGAATTTAGGAGTGGTTCTTTCAGATTCATACATGCACACGATCTTTTCATTCATTCATACATCCATCAAACAATTATGACCATTAGTTCATTCATAGAAACGTTGTAGTTTTTCATTTGTTGTTGTTTTTCCACTACCCGGAGGTATTTTTGTAATTTGTCCTATAGGGGTATTTTCATAATTTATCAAAATAAGGTTCCTTGGTGATCTTATCACAAAGTATTTTTGGTATTTTTAAGTTTAGGGTATTTTGGAAAATTTTTTTTGAAATCCGAGGGTATTTCAGAAATTTTTGGACCTTGGGGGTATTTTGGTAATTTTTCCACAAATAGGGTAAATTGTAAAATTTTAATAAATCAGGGATATTTCAGAAGTTGCAAAATTTTGAAGGTTCTTTTTGAGAATTGTACTTTCCAAATCGGTGCTGTTGCAAAAATTTTAGAAATCAGGGTCATTTTGGTAATTTTAGTAAGTTAGGGGCAATTTTGTAATTTTCCATAAATCAAGGTATATATTTTTTTCTGATAGTTTGCAAATTAGGGTTTTTGAACATTTATGAGATAATGATATTTTGGCAAAACTGTTGAGTAATTGGGCATTTTATAAACCAAGGGTATTTTTGTAATTTTACCACTAGGGGTATTTTTGTAATTTTATAAGTCAAAAATTTTAGGAGAAAATTGTGTATAAGAAATAGTTTTCATGAATTAAGGGAAAAATGATTTAAGAATTTTAATATTAAGGTTCAGAAAAATGGCTAGTTCCTTTCGGGTTTTAGTTATTGGGTTTAGCTTTATGACCGAGCCTTCTTGGTCGGGGTGAACCAAAGCTACGCACCAGGCGAGATTCGAGTGGAGAGGAGGTGAGTCACGGATCGCTTAAGAACCAAGCTCCCATCAAACTATTCCTAGACAGGCGCATGGGGTTGCCACACCCACTAAGTCCTGCAGGTTAGGGTGAGCTGAAGCTACGCACTGTAGGATTCCTACGAAGAGGAGGTAAGTCACTAGGACTGCTTAAATACCAAGCTCTTCAGGATCCAATCCTAGACATGCATACCATGGTTGCCACACCCTAACTTGACTGACTTATCCATAGGTTTGTTTAGTTTATTAAGTCTTATGTATTTGTATTTGAGTAGACTAATCCTAGGGTTCAAGTTCCTATCATGCTATTCTACGTTCCATTCCTTTTCTACCCTTCTATAATTCACATAATCACAGATAGATAGAGGTACTTACGGTGGATCATGGGAGACTTAGGGACCATGTCATCATACTGTCCATTTTCGAAATATTTCCATAAAACTCTTTTGGGCTTGTTTGAAAAACGTTTTGGGCCTTAGGCCACAGTGAGAGTTTAAAATCGGGCTCGATATAAATTGAAACACCCACACCCGACCCACGAGAATGGACCGGATCTCGCATGTTCCTCAAGTAACCGGTTCAAATTCATTGAATACTTTGAAAACTGTGTGTTTTGGAAGATAGTTTGTTGTGGGTTGGGCTCGAGTTGAAAACAAATTTATTTTATATCAAAATCCATTTGTTTTGGTGACAAAATGTTTAAACTTATTTTAAATTAAATGGGCTTATTCTTTATAAAGCCCTAAATTCATAACATAGTAATTAAAGTAGAAATAAAAATAAATCACGATGGCCTTATTACATAAAACGAAACCCAAAATAAAATTGTACAAGATTTAAAATAAAATAAAGATTCAAATTAAATTAAACTTCAAATTTGAACATGGCCACCACAAGTTCTCGCCGTCCGGTCCATTACCGCTCATCACGAAACATGTTCCCTAACGGGTGAGTCGATAGACTCAATGTGTAACCAACACCAAAACATAATAGAAATAGGCACACCATACATATCATATTCATATAAAAATTCAAGATAATGATGCAAACCCGAACCCAAACCTATATGCCATCCGCTACACTCCACCCGTACCAACCTGCACACCGTGGGGACTACTAAGTCAACCCTCCATCCGCTACACACCATCGAAGGCAGTCGCTGCAGTCGACGTGCTCATCGCCTACTTAAAATATTGTGGCATAGCCATCTAATATTTGTGTCATGAGACACCACATTTAGATAATGTAACCAAGTTACCACATTCACTTAATGTGATCAAGTCACCATTTCACTTAGTGAGACCAAGTCGTCACATATTCTTAGTGAGATCAAGTCATCATGTTTCACTTAGTGAGACCAAGTCATCACATTCACTTCCTCTTTCTCAAATAACCGAATGCCCTAAATTATACATATCATGCATATCATATTTAATTTCACTTTCACATCACTTTCCACATGTTAAATATAACATATTTCGAAATCCTAGTAGGAGTAGGAAAACGTACCTGAGTACTTTGTACCATAATATGGTACTTTAGCCACATTCTTACACTTTCATATTAACATATATATCATATTTAAGCCATAAATCTATTAAGATTAGTGTGGGGTACACACCTGATTTGTTTAGCGATTCCTTGAGATTCCGAAAAGCTAGATCTAATGTTTAGATCCTTAGTCCCTACATTTGATTTATCATTTATTACTTAGCATAAATTCTATTTGGCTATAATATCCAAATCCTAGTAGGATTTGTAAAAAGACTTACCTTTGATGCCGATTTGATGATTATTCAAATCCCGAAAACTTGGTTTTCCTTCACTTGATATTCGGCCAACCTTAAATCTCAACATAGGTTAGTTTTCGGCTTTTTGATAATTAAAGAACCAATCCATGTATTCATTCAAGCCTTGGTCGAATGCTTTTAGGAGCTTACCTTGTGGATTTTAAATCCCGAAAACTTCACTTTTCTCTTCCTTGTATTCGGCCAAAACCTAAACCCTTGAATTGAATAATTTTTTATCACTTTTGATCTAAATACTTAAGATTGGCCTTGGCCGAATATATGAACACACTTACCTTGGAGTTCTCAAATCCCAAAATTGATCTTTTAGTTTAGGTCCCTGCCGAAATCACATGTTAGATCTGATCTATCATTCAAGTATGGAAGAGAACTTTTTGGCCGAATGTACATAGATGTACTTACCTCGTTTTCAAATCCCGGATGATCCTTTATACTATTTGGCTATGGCACTTTTATGGATCACAAAGTTTCGGCTTTTGTGAAGGGATAGTAGAAGAAAAGAAAAGAAAAGGAGAGAGTTTTGACAGAGAGAATTCGACTAAAGAGAGAAAAAGAGATTGGTGCTATTTGGCTAGAGAATTTTCGGCAAGGGATTCTCTTGAAGAGAAAAGAATGAAGAATGGCCCTTATTTTCCCTCTTTGGCCGAAACTACTAGGCTTAGAATTCCTCAATCGGCCAACTCTTCTTATGTGATAAAATTTTACTTGATTAAATTCCAACAATTATCTCCTAATTAGTCAAAATTCCAAGGAAAATAAAACTCTTCTTTCTAGATCTCTTGTGCCGTCCAACTCTCTGCTCATGGAGGCAAAATAAAACTTCTTTTATTTGCTTCCTAGGTGACTCGAACTCAGGCCCAACACCCCTTGCATGTGGACCATTTCCTGAGGCCCTAAGTGGCATCTTCAGGCCACTTTTCCAAGTCCGTTTTTGGGTCAAATTTCATGTGCTTTTTATTTTAGGGTCACCTGGCCCTAAGTTCCCCTTTGAACTTTAAAATTCGACATTTCGGGGTCATTTTTAAGTTTCCAAAAATTTTCGCACGGCTCTGTAACTTGACATTTCCTAGGTTTCCAAAATGTTTAGTTTCCTCTTTTAGCGTAGTTTCCAAAATGTTTACTTTCCTCTTTTGGCTTAGTTTCCAAAATGTTTACTTTCCTCTTTTAGCTTAGTTTCCAAAATGTTCACTTTCCTAATTTTCTTAGGTTTCCAAAAATGGTCATTTTCCTATTTTCAACGTAACATTTCCATACATTCTCAGGTTTCCACAATTATTCCAAATTTATTCCAAAACACATAAAACATGTCTTTCCGTACAATTAGGCCAAAATGCATAGGCCCTTTTTAGGATGTTACATAGAAACTCAGCCTCATACTCAGCCACAGACTTAATCCCCTGCACCAAATTCAGGAATGCTTTCCTTTGAGCATCCATGTAACTATCCCCAACGTACTTTCCCTGGAATGACTCCTTAAAGAGATCCCAGTCAATCAGGTCCTCGATCGTACCCTCTTTCACCGTGAGCCACGATTGGTAGGCCTCGTCTCTAAGAAGAGACACGACCCACATTAGCTTCTCCTCCACCGTGAAGTCTAAGTCATCCATGATATGCTCCACTACCTCCAACCAATATTCAGTGGAACTAAGGATATGCCAGAGACTCCCCTAAATACTTTGGCCCCATTACTCCTCAACCTTTCAGGCACAGATTTTCGGGCTCCTCTGCCCATACCAGCCTTAGCCACTCTTTCCAAAACCCTTAGTACAGCCTGAGACACCACGTCCTCTCCTCCTGTCTGGTCCTGGAATTCCACCTCAGCAGCTGGTGGAACCGGTATCTCACTTTTGAACCCATGACCCGATCCTACGGGTTCTGATACGGTCATCCTACCTTTACGGCGTCTACGTGGTAGACGTCCTCGACCTCTTGTACTCATTCTTCTAGTTCGCGTTTATCTGATTTAAAAATTTTATGAGTCATTAATTGTTTTCACTAATTATCCCCAAACAATCTTATGAAACATAGTTTAAAAGTGATTCTTTCGAATTCGAACCTAACTACAGTTTTCAGTCTTCCTATTCTAGGAATTATGCACACACAACATTCATACAAGTAACATTCATTATCTAAGGGTATTTTTGTCATTTTGCTACCCAGGGGTATTTTCGTAATTTTATCCTACAGGGGTATTTTTGTAATTTTCCAAAATAAGGTTTCGGGTGATTTGGCAAAATAAGGGTATTTTGGTAATTTTCCAACTCGAGGGTATTTCGATAATTTTGCAAATCTGAGGGTATTTGATAATTTTTACAAATCTGGGGTTATTTAAGAAATTTTAAAAATCTGGGAGTGTTTCAGTAATTTTGCCAATCAGGGGAATTTTGGTCATTTTGCAAATTAAGGGTGTTTTGGTCATTTACAACTCAGGGATATTTTGATGTTGTTGTTGTTGTTTTTGTTTCCTATGGAAAGATTCTGTTGACTTTGTAAATCGGGGTATATTCACAAATCATAGGTATTATTTTCAAAGTAAGGATATTCAAAAAAATTTTTGTGAGAAAAACAGGTGGCTAGTCCCTTTCGGGTTTTAATTGTAGTTTTGGCCTGTCAACACGTACTTGTAACTAGGGTGAATAGTCACTACGCACCAGGTAGGATTCTAGTGAAAAGGAGATGAGTCACTAGGACTGCTTAAATACCAAGCTTTTCCTGAATCCATTCCTAGACATGCATATGCCTATTGCCACACCCTGGCTTGGCTAAAGTGAATAATCACTATGCACCAGGTGAGATTCCTGCGAAGAGGAGGTGAGTCACTTGGACTGCTTAAATACCAAGCTCTTCCGGATCTTCTCCTAGACATGCATATGCTTGTTACCACACTTTAGTCTTGTGACTTGTTTACAGGTTTTGTTTGATGAAGTTAAGTCTTATGGATTTTAAGAATTTATTTGTCTAAGCCTAGAGTCCATCAAGTTCTAACCTAAATAGTCTACGTCCCATAAGCCCGTTAAGCCCACATTTATATCACATAATGGTTTAGAGCACTTACCTGGCGAATTTGGCCGGAGACGCAGGTGCCATGCTGAGCTAATAAACCTTTGCTAATAAAAATCAATGTTTTAAAAACCCATTTTTAGAAAATCTTTTGGGCCCAAAATTCCAAAGCCAAGTTTTGAACCGGGCTCTGATACCAATTTGTAACACCCCAAACCCGGCCCAAACACTACTGCCGGATCCGGTTTGTCACTAAGAAAATTTTTAGCAAAACAAATCGTGTTGACAAAAAGCCCAAACAAGAATTACATAGAATGTGCCTTAATATGCAAAAGCCCAAAACTTAATTACATGTCCTTGAAAGAAATTAAAATGAGAAAAATACTAAAGGCCCATATTAAATCTAAAATGTAAACAAATGGCCCATGGCCTTATTACAATGTAGTTTCAATCTATCATATAAAGTACTTTAAAAAAACTGATATGGGGAACTTGTCGCTGGATCCAACTTCTTATGCATGGCCACCTTGCGCTTCACTCCGGCCCGGTCCGATGCACTAATCGTCACCTGAAAGGTTAGTTCAAAGGGGGTGAGTCGCGAGACTCAGTGTGCAACCCTCATGCACCACTAGATTTGGGCCTAATTAAACATAATAATAAATTCATTTACATGGAAACATATAATATGTAAAGCCCAACCCATTTGCCTAGGTTTCCATCCGCTACATGCCCCCGTACCAACCAACACACCATTGGGGATTTCTACAATCAACCCACATTGGTACTCTCCAAGATGGCAGTCATGCTGCTCATCAACATATATTGGCCGAAGCCCTTATAACATATAATGGTCAAGCTCAGTATAACGATTCACGGCATTAGCCACTCACAAGTAATTCACGGTAAAAACCGTTACTCATATACATGTACATATAACTTCCTCCTTTCATCACCCAACCCATGCAACATGCACAATAATTTAAAACATGTACAACAGTTTATTTGTAACATATAGTCAGATTATTTACTAACCTGAGGGTCCGCTGTTTAAATCCGAGATTTTAGCTTTTCAGTGTAACATGTAAATCTTATGAACACATAAACATATATATTTATTATTAATCAGATCTAGACGGTGGGGAAGTATTACACACCTGATTTGCGTACTAAGGCTTTTGCTATGTCTACGCTACTATCACTTGAAACAACTATTATTGGCCCACGATCTGACTTCGATTTTGGCCCACACCCCATTGGCCAATCTCACACTACCGAAGCAGATCGCTTCTTGAATTTGGGTGACGATTTTACAGATTCAACCTTCTCTGATTGACTGTTAGTTGAGTCCATATCAATCCCTTAATCACTAAACCAAATAATGATGAGATCTAACTCGTTAGTTAAATGTAACCTTTAAAACGAACACTTACCTAGTTAGCCGAATCTCGAATATCCTTTAGAAATTGTCACCACCAACCTTTCTACATTCGGCCATTCCCCAAATATTAAACGAATCGAAAATCACAACCATTCCAACCTATATGCCATTCGGCTAAATGGGAAGAATCATGGAAGGCCATTCGGCCACACTTACCACTTCTTACCTTCGATTTTTCCACCAAATCGGCTTTAATGGGATAGTTTTAGCTTCTAGGAGTAAAGAGTATAATCAACAGGGCCTTGGAAACAATGGTTTAGATTAGGAGTTTGATAAAAATAAGGGAATCACAGAAAAGGAAAAATCTCGAAACTTACCAGATTACTAAGGAGTATACGGCTTATAGTGCACCTTCGGGAAAACAGAGATCTCCCTTGTAGATTCGGCTATAGAGGAAGGTGATATGCACTAAGAGTATTCGGCTTTCAGAAGGGTTTTTGAGGAGAGGAGAAATACTAAGGAGTTTCAGTTAGAAGAGAGAAATCAAGGCAAGTGAGTGAGGAGAGTTTCGGCTAGAGAGGAAAAGTATGAAAGAAAAAAAGAAGCAAATGGAAGAAAAAGATGATTTCCCCCTATTAAATTTGGCACACACACACCAACACATAGAGTTGGAGTTTCTGCCAACTCTTTCCTTCCCGATAGCCTTCATCTCACCTGATAACCCCAATCCTTATCTTACCCTTTTGAAGAGCCCTCACTAAAGCCAACTCCTCCATCCTTGTTTATCATCTTTTATTACTTAAATAAAAAGAATTAAAGTTCCTAATTTAGTAGCCTACATGCCGTCCACCCCTTCCCATTTAAGTGCTGAATTTGACCCATTTCTTAAGGCCCAATCGGCCACACAAGGGACCAAATTCCTCCCCCCTTAAGGCGCCACCTTATGCCCACTTAATGCACTTTAATTCTTTGGGCCACAAGCCCAGCTTTTCACTTAATTAACCATCTTCTTAAATTATAAGCTAACACCATTTATTAGCCACCTAACCCAAATTTTTAAAGCCCAATATTTCACTTTAAATTATCCAGAGCACTAACTTTAACCCTAATCCAAATATTTAATCAAAAAGTCAGCCCAACCTTTACAATCTCAATTTAACATATTAGACTATCATATAAATGCGTAGGCCCACTTTTTGGATGTTACAATATTTCATATAAGTCAAAAAGGATTGGGTTATTGATTGATATTATTATTCTTGTTATAAATTGAATTGATCGTGACTATCTTTGTGATATTCTTTTGTCATCATCCCCGTTAAGGGGTTGAAATTGAAACATTTGACTGTGAAATATCTACTTATGAGCAATAGAATAGGGTAAATCTATCTAAAACTCGTTCTGGTTGGATGCACCTGAAGTTGCAAATTTTTTTTAAAACTATAAGTATAACTCTACATTATTCAAAATAAGTTCTCAATTAAAATTATGTGAAAAAATATCACTTATGAGAACCTTGCAAGAGAGAACTTATTCAACTTTTCATGATTCAAGTGTGCTCCTACAGTAGCAATATCATGAAAAAAAATTTACTTATGATTGAACAAAAGCTTTTAACCACGAAACCTAATCATTCCTTGAAGAGAATGTAACAGTATGTAATAAGTTTGAAAGACATAATCTTTAACATAGATGTAGTAAATTGGACTATAATAATAGCCATGGGATTGTTGTAATAAATTTTCTCACCACCAAAAGTGAAAAAAATGAAGAAAGCAAGAAAAGAATAATAATTTCCAAGAACTTTTTAAGAAGAGGGACAATTTATTTATGAAGAGTCATTGGTTGTGTACCTATTGTGCACTTGGAAAATAAGATCCACTTTCAAAGTTTGCTATTAATAGGTTTTGATTGGATTCGAAGTCTACTACTAAAGTTTAATTTGCTTACTTTTTATCGTCAAGACTCAACGTAGAAAAAAAAATGTACGTCTTTAAATATTAAATCAACTTGATATATGATTTAAATATTTTTAGATGGTCTTCTTTTTAAGTTTTGATTACATGTGTTATATATTGTTTTAAGCATCTCATTTGTTCATAAAATGAATATTAAATGATTTATTTATATCGCTATAGTAGGTTTTATAATTAAATTATATATTTGATTAAAATATATCTAGTATGCACATTTATGTTAACAAATCAATGAATTTTATGGTTATTTAGATTTGACTTAGTTCAAAGAATTGTTAAAGGTCGTAGTTCATATGTTTTATATTATTCCATTTGTTAATTATTTAGAGAAATGACATGAGCAATTGTAAATGAAAATTTCTATGAGCTTGAATGGTTGGATTTTGAATTAAATTTCATGCATGTTTATGATGATAGTTATGAAAAAAAATTTACTAGTTTTTCATTATGTCATATTTTTATATTTGAGATGTGACGTTTATTGATATATTTAGTATAACATTGTTTCTATACATGACCTAGGCAGTTATTCTTGGTAGTTAACTGATTATGCAAAACTCTTGTTAAAAGGATTTTAAAAGTATTTTGAATCAAACTCGGGACTTCTCGCTCCGAAGCAAGAATCATACCACTAGACCAAATGCCTTACATTTAAAGATTTTGGCATATTCCCTGAAGCGAATATTCCATATAATTATTTGAAAATTATATTTATTGACTTAGTGGCATTATACACTTCACATTGATTTAGACATTTCTAGTAGTAAATGTCACAATAGTATTTATATGTGGATACAATGTAAAAGGAATGATAGTAAAATTATCAATTTGTTACAATTTAGTACAATTGAAATGCATGTTAAAGTAAACCAGAAATTTACTGATATAAATGCATTTACTACTTAGCGTGACCTGTTAGACCATCCCAGATCATATATGATGCGAAAATTTATTGAGAATTCATATAGACATTCATTAAAAATGTAATGACCTGGAAGTCAGGGGTGTCGAAAATGTACTTCCGGGACCCCATCTTCGTGAATGGAATTTATAAATATCATTAATAAATAAATATATAGAGAGTTACCTTAGAAGGGAATTGTATAATAGTTAAATATTTTTTTATTGGGTATTATGTGTTTAATTAGAAAAAGAAAAGAAAAGGGGCTAAATCAAATAAAGGATAAAAGTAGGAATTACTACTCAATTCTAATATGGAACTAACTTAAGGGACTTATTAACCCATATTTATAAGGGAAGGATGATAGTGGACGGGTTTAAATTAATATTATAGTATTATATCTAATATTAAGTTAGTATAACAATAAGTAAAAGATATAAAATTAATTAAATAATGAAATCAAATTAAATAAAACATCAAAAGAGAGCACTAAAAGAAATTTTGATTAATTTCCTTCTTCTCGCCGAAAATAAAGAAAAGTAAAGGGGAAAGAAAGCCATTGATAAAGCTTATGTTTTTGGTTTGAAGGTCTTGCATGTACGTATTACTCAATTTGATTTTTCATGTTAATCTTATTTTTGTGTTGGAAATGGTTTAATTTAGCTAATTCATGAGCTAAAGTGTAAATTGTTTGGATGTAGTGGACAATGCCATTGTTGATGTTTTAAGGTTTTGAGACCTAGTGGTGAATCTTTGAACATGGGTATTTTATAGAATGATTTGTTAAGAAAGTATTATAAGTTATAAATCTATTTCATTAGTCATTTTGATTAAATTATGTGAAGATTTAAGTGAAATCAATTGTTAGAGATATAGCTTATTTCAAAACTAAAATGGCATGGTACTAAGTGATGAGATTCATGAGTAAGAGGACTGTTTTGAAATTATATAAATAATTATACATATACATTCAGTGGGTTGAAGAAACTAGTATAAACATACGATTGATTTGCTGTATTTATGATAAGGACTGAATTGAGTAAATATCAAATGTTAATGGTTAAATGGTTGAGCTTAAATATTGAGTAATTGATTAACTTGAATTATTAATTCTAGATCGAGATACGAGAGATCCCGTTGCTAGTCGTGGAAAAGAGAAGGTGAGGGAATAATTGTCAGCAAACGTAGTTTTGGTAAGTTCTAGTCTCGAACTCGAACTTTATAAATTGTATTGATTAATTCAGTTACTACTTAATGTCTTATATTATATCCCTAATATATTTGTTAATCTAAGTGAATGGTAGTTTAAGGAATATGGCACTAACTAACGAATTAATGTTTGATTACCGGATATTTGGAATGGAAGTGTTATTAAATTATGAATTGTGATATTGAATTGTGAGAAATAATATTATGGATTTGCAATTGAGTAATTGACATCATCGATTTAATCGACTAGCACTGGGTGCAAATATCATTGGTTTATCCAACCAAAGCTGGGCTCACTATTGATTCTGTCGACTTATCCGACTAGCGCTAAGGGCAACTTTTGTCAGCTTGTTTGACTAGTGTTGGGTACACAATCGTCGGTCTAATCGACTAGTGCGGGGCGCAAATGTCGTTGGTTTAACCAACTAGAGCTGGGCTCACATTTAATATCGTCGGTTAATCTGACTAGCGTTGGGCGAAACTCTTTTGCGGTTCATCCGCTAGGCATCGGGTGCCATGTAACTAATGGACCACCACGGTAAGATTATAAGACTTATCGAAGAGGGTTGTTTATTTGTATTGTCAAAGAAGAATGGTAACTTTTATTTGGTTGAGATAGAAACTTATATGAATTGGTTATTCTTGTGATTAATTATATAAATAAAATCTATTAAATGTGAATTGGTTTCCATGTTCACAGGTTAGATAAATAGTAGACTCAAACTCGGCATCCTTCAAGAATCTCGTACTCAACATTAGTGAGGTCTTCTTTTTGTAATTTTGGCATGTACCTAGGGTGTCTCTATGTCCTTGAAGTTGAATATTTTGGATATGTGTTTATAAGCTTGTATATATAAATACATAGATATATGCTATGTTGCATATTTTGGGTGATGGTTGGTTTTTAGCCTATATTATTTCATAGGACAATGTTCAATGAAAGTAGTTATTTTGAGAAAAATGAGTATAGGTTATTTTTATACTATATTCAATTATTTGATTGTTTGAGTTTTATTTGAGATACCTATAAAGGGTATATTAGTTGTGGATGGATGTTTTAAATGTGGTGCCAATGGTGGCACATTGGTTAGGTATTAAGATGTTTGTTTAGGTATGTTTTAAGCATCTTTTATTGTGTTTTGTTGTTGTTAAAGGTCTATTTTTAAAGTGCATTTAGGTAGTTGATTGGTTATGCTTGTATTGGTTTGGAAAAATAACTTGTTTTTAGGTGATTTTTAGACCACATGTCCTGGCGACACGGCCGTGTGTCCTATGTAGGTTCATTTGCATGCAAGTCAGGCAGTTACACGGCCTAGCATACGGGCACATGAGGCCATTTCGAGAGTTACACGGCTTGACACACGGGCGTGTGGCTTGGTCGTGTGATCCAAGCCAGTGAGTTACACGGGCATGGACACATGTTGGGACATAACCGTGTGTCCCTACTTTGAATGTCCACACGACCTTAAACATGGGCGTGTGTCTCAGCCGTGTAAGTCACACGACCGCGTGACCCTTATAGTCAAAATTTTGCAACTTTTCTTAAATTTTCCAAATGTTTCCAAATTGGTCTCGAATTATTTCTAAGGTATTTTTAGAGCCGTGAAGGCTCGATTTAGGGACGATATGTGTGTAAATGTAAGGATTATAATGTGTGTATGTTCATATATGAAATGTATGTTAAATGTTTTGATTGAACAATAACCCTTTGTAACCCTAATCTGATAATAAATATGGGTTAGGGGTGTTACAAAAGAACCAAAAGATTTTTTAATTTAAAGAATTCACATTTATTGCTTGTTCTCAATGAAAATTGATTGTTAGAAACTAACTAGCTAAAGTTGAGATTTAATGTCTTGCATTTCTGAAATGAAAATAGTTCCATCCATCCACCATGTGGATGGTTTTGATATTATATGATGCGTCATTGAAAGCACCAAAAATATCCTATTCCCTATAAAATAGTAAAAATAACAGTAAAGGGGAAGTAGGGTCGAATCTTCAGGGACCGGATTGTACGAATGCTCATTTCTTAAAATCCTGGACAATTTCTTGACCAAGAAAACTTGCGTGATTGAAAAAAAAAAATTAATAATTTCGGCCTAGAAAAAATAAAAAAAAACATAATTTAAAGTCAATTGAAATTACAAAATTAAATTAAATAAATTGCGAAAATTAAAATGAGGAATATGAGAATAAAAAGAGTTTAGGGAAGAGTAAGTTTCTTATGTGGCGAGATTTTAGCCTCCGGTTGTCTCATTCCGCCTTGGGTTCAATCCTCGACTTTTAAATGAGCCTTCTCAACCCAAGTAAGCCAGTTATAGTAGAAGAGGACGCCTACGACCACCAGCTCCAAGAATTTAGACTTACGAATTTAGGGAACCTGACTCTAGCCTGCAATCGCTTTTGTGGGATCGTTTATGCTAGATCAACGCTTCTCAATGGCGAATCCCATGCTATTTTGTCTCTTCGGCTCGCCAACCTCTGACTCAGTTAGTTAACGAATCGGCGGTGCAATCCTTCCAAAACATACAAAGTGGTCGCATTTGCATACGTTGAAAACTTTACTTCTTAAGGGACATGGATGTAGCGGCCACCAGTAGTGAGAAACGATGAATACTTGGCGAAAAAGTTAAGTACAGATTCTAAGCCTCAAGAACCTTTTTCGGGAATTCGACAACCTTCAGCTAGATGGGTTTAGTGGTTCATGGTTGTGGTGTAAAAGAAAATAATTATAAAAATGGAAAAGGGAATTTTACTGAAAGAAAATATGGAAAGAACAAAAGCCTAGACTTTTGAGGGGAGAGTGTTTACAAAAAAAGATGGATGCATTTTGAGTCACTTCACCCCCTATTTATTGCTAGGGGAGATAGTCTAATCCTACTTAAACTCCCAAAAGATAAATACATTTAATTGAAGATAAATAAAATAAAATCCTAAAATCAAATAATCCTTAATAATTATCTTAATATTAATTATCCTAATATAATTAAAATAGAATTTGATAGAACAAAGTCTTTTCTTTTTGCATTTCAACCCTTGTGTCCTCCATGGTTGCACTTTTGGCACCAACTTTTCCCTGTGTCGCATATTGGCCCATTTATCTCTAAATTCACACTTTTGGCCCTTAATTTTGCTTTTGCCTCCAATTTAGTCCCTACGAGATAAAAGATCATAAATAGCTCAAATTAGCAGGATCATACTCAGAATAAACACATAATTAATACATTAATATATGTTATTCTAGAGTATTATCAAATTCCCCCTACTTAGGTCATGCTTGCCCTCAAGTATGGTTCTCATCTACTGTGAAAGTTAGATTCTGCCATAAAAGAAATAACACTCCAAAGTTTCATAAAAATTAGTCAAAAATGCATATGAAAAATAAATAGAACCCTAAGCTTGCTTTAAGTAAAACAGAAAAAGTTTTCAATTAATATAGACATTAACATCAACTTGAATTATTTCATGGAAATTAGGTAAATTACTAAACTTACCAAAACACCCTCTTTGTTTCTTCCTTTAGTCCCAAATTTTATTTATTTACACATATTTTTTTCTTTTTCATTTTTTTCTCTTTTTTTCTTCTTTTATTTATTTATTTATTTATTTTCTTAGTAATATTGCTATTTCCAGTTAGCGGAGTTTTATCCGTCATGTCACACAACCTTTTGACGTGAAGTAGAGTGACAACCCAAGCACCCTACCCCTAGCATTTCATCGATCACGTTCTAAGTCAGACTCATAACCATGGAAAAATTTATTAACAATTAAACGAAATTTAAATTTTTGAGAACTTAGGAAAAACAATTTAAGTGTCAAGAATAAGTTTCAATAATCTCCTAATATCCATGAACATAAATTAAGCATGCAATCATTTTAAGTGTTCACTTTATATTAAACTTGATCAATTTCACGAAAAGTAAGATAGAGTTAACTCTATTAATCACAATTAT
Source organism: Gossypium rotundifolium (assembly GCA_025506655.1). Taxonomy (NCBI): domain Eukaryota; kingdom Viridiplantae; phylum Streptophyta; class Magnoliopsida; order Malvales; family Malvaceae; genus Gossypium; species Gossypium rotundifolium. The sequence goes on along the minus strand of CP106729.1, from coordinate 60,820,541 downwards.
TTTCAGCCTAATAAAAATAAAACAGTGGAGATGGCATCAATTATGGGACAAATCATAATTTCCTCAGAAAGCAAGAATCATGCTTGTGGGGCAAACAGTAGGCAATTCCTGGTCAAAATCTTTGGGCATGAAAAGAGGCAGGATATTCTAAAATAATAAATATAGACAAAATGGGGCCTCAAACAGCAACATCAAACAAAAACACGGCAACAACAACAACCAAAATAAAAAAAAAATTGACAGAAACAATAAAGAGTTCCTCCCCCTACTTAAAACACATTGTCCTCAATGTTGACTAAAAAGATAAATAAGTAAAAAGGTTTAGTAAAACTCCCTGCGTAGTTACCGTCGATCGATGCGCGCGGTAGAGAAGAAGAAAAAGATGGCGAGGATGGGTCGTGCAGAGGAGAGGAGGACGGTGCGGTGCGTAAGGAGGAGAGGAAGAGAAATCAATAGTGGGGATGTTAAGGAGAGTTGCGGCGGCTGGTAGAAGAAGAAAAGGAAAAAATTAAAAAAATATATTAGGGTTTTGGGGGTTATTTGTGGATGAAGGTAGGTGTTTGGTTGCAGGGATATGGGTATTTGGCTGCAGGGATATGGGTACTCTGGTCTAGAATACGGATTGGATAGGGCTGTTTGGTTCTATTTTTCTAATTTTTTACTTTTTTCTTCGTATTTTCGCTCAGTTTCACCTAGGCAGAAGAAGAGAAATTTATTAATATTCAAAAAATGATAAATAAAATAAAATAAAACAATAAATAAAGTTAAGAAAATAAAATAAAAAATAAAAAATTTGGTTGCCTCCCAACAAGTGCTTGTTTAACGTCTCTAACTTGATGCCTCCACTAGTATTGGAGTTGTTCCAACTGAATTCTTTCCTCCGTATGGGCTCGAAAATTCTCCTTTTTTAACACATCCACCATATTTGGCTTTAATCTTCTTTGCGTGCCTTTCAAAAGGTAAATCCCTTTTAAATCAGCTATGGTCTCATCATTCTCCAAAAATGTGCACTTGAGATGCTCGAGAAGTGGTTTTAATTCTAGATCTAGTGCCTGCACAACAGAAGGTAGAAGTTTAGTATCCTTAAGAGACAATAATTTGTTAACAGAAAAATCATCAAACATCAACTTAGATTTATCTCCATAAGATGACTCAAAAGTTTGTTCTACTAATGAGTCCATTATGTCGACATGGTTCACGCTCGAGATTTCACTTGAATGACTAATAGCATCGTAAACATTAAACTTCGCGATCTCCCCATCAAACTCCATCGTGAGAGCTCCGCTTCGTACGTCGATCTTAGTATTTGCAATACTAAGGAAAGGTCGCCCCAACAAGATGTTTGAAGACCCAAGAGCTTTATCCTTCTCCATTTTTATCACATAAAAATCTCCAAGGAAAATAAGCTCGTTAACTTTCACTAATACGCCCTCAAGGACTACTTTAGATGCACAACAAACCTATCCGCCAACTATATAGTAACACCTGTTTTCGTCAAAAAACCCGTGTTTAGTGATTCATAAATAGAAAAAGGCATTACATTTATAGAGGCCCCTAAATCACACATAGGCTTTTTTATTCTCAAGTGGCCTATTTTGCATGGTATCGCAAACATGCCCCTATCTTTACATTTCGCCGTCATTTTTCGCTGTAACACTGCAGATACATTTTCATCAACATTTACCCTTTCATTACCTGTTAATTTCATTTTTTGGTGCAAAGCTCTTTAAGAAACTTGGCATAACGTGGAATTTTTCTGATGGCATCCAATAGTGGTATATTGATCTCGACATTTCTAAATGTTTCGAGGATCTCCTTGTCCTCTTTACCTCTTTGACATTGTAAAACCTTTCTGGAAATAGAGGTTGAATTATGGGCAATGGGGGTTTCATTCAAACCTGTTCATCGTTCTTGGGCTTTTCTTGGGCAGAATCTTGGCCAAGATTTCTGCCAAGAATTGGTTCCAATACCTTTCCACTTTGCAACGTCACTGCATTTGCGTGTTGTCTTGGATTCAGTTCTGTTTGTGACGGCAGCTTCCCTTGAGAGTTTAATTTCTCAACTGATATGGTCAATTCTCTTATAGATGCCTCAATTTTCTGCTTAAAATCCTTCATTTCTCTTTGGAAATTAAGAGTTTTCTGTTGAAAATCAAGGACTTTAGCTGCTAATTTATTGACCATGGTTTCTAAGAAATTACTTAAATCTTGAGGCTGTTGTGGAAGCTGATTTTGGTATGGCTGATTATACCGTGGGTTGGTCCTATAACTCAAGTTGGGATGGTCCCTCCACCCTAGGTTGTAAGTATTAGTATAGGGGTCATATTGCCTCTGTGGTGGCCCAGAAAAATTTTCCACGGCATTTAAATGAGCCATAGTGTCATCATACAAACTGGGACATGCGTCAGTTATATGTTTAGGTGTAGCACATATTCCACATAGCCGAGATGGTTTCGCCTTTTCTGCAACAAGAGAGCTCATAATATTAGTAAGTTTATCTAGTCTATCTTCTATATTAGAATTATTTAGCTGGTGAACCCTTCTAGGGGGCTCAGGATTAGCTCGAAATTGCTGAGAATTTGTAGCCATTGTAGAGATTAAGTCCCTTTCTCGTTGGGGGGTCATGTTGACTAATGCTCCTCCACTAACGGCATCTACCATATTCATCTCCATGGGTTTCAAGCCTTCATAAAAGTATTGGAGGAGTGATTGCTCCGTTATACCATGTTGCGGGCAACTTGCACACAATTTCTTAAACCGCTCCCAATAATCGTAAAGGGACTCTGCTTCTTTTTGCCTTATTCTAACGATCTTTTTTTCTTAGCTCAGCTGCTCTGGATGCTGGAAAAAACCTGTTGAGGAATAAACGAGATAAATCAGCCCAAGTGGTAATAGATATAGGGGGTAAATAGAATAACCATTCCTTAGCAGAATCTGCTAGGGAGAAAGGAAAAGTACGCAATTTAATTTGATCCTCAGTTACCCCCTGAGGTTTCATGCTAAGACAAACCATATGAAACTCTTTCAAATACTTGTGGGGATTTTCATTTTGCGACCCACGAAAAGTTGGTAGTAGTTGGATTAAACCTAACTTTAATTCAAAATCAGTATCCATAGTAGGGTACGCGATGCACGATGGCGCTTGTTCGCTGAACTTGACGATTGCCAAATTGTCTGAGCCATAAGTTGAGGCGCTAAATTAGGGTTTCCGTCAACCCTAGCGTTAAGCATTTCTTTGGGGAATCGACTTCTACTTTTTCGCCTTCAAAAGTTTGAGTAGGGTTTTCGTTAACCCTAGACTCTGCTTCATCTTTGATTCTGATTTTTGGCGGTGGATTACTTTGAGTCCCAACCATCGCTGACTGCTTTTTCCTTAGCTTTGTTTCCTTGCGATTAGCTTTCGCAGTCTTTTCAATCTCTGAGTCAAACACAAGAGTGCCTGGAGTAGATCCGGTCATAGAAAACAAAAAACAAGATTAGTATGTTTCCAGTCCCCAGCAACGGCGCCAAAATTTGATCCGTAGTTGAAAGCACCAAAAATATCCTATTCCCTGTAAAATAGTAAAAATAACAGTAAAGGGGAAGTAGGGTCGAATCCTCAGGGACCGGATTGTACGAATGCTCATTTCTTGAAATCCTGGACAATTTCTTGACCAAGAAAACTTGCGTGACTGAAAAACAAAAAAAATAGAATTAATAATTTCGACCTGGAAAAAAAAAAAACATAATTTAAATTAAATTGAAATTACGAAATTAAATTAAATAAATTATAGATATTAAAATGAGGAATATGAGAATAAAAAGAGTTTAGGGAAAAGTAAGTTTCTTATGTGGCGAGATTCTAGCCTCCAGTTGTCTCGTTCCACCTTGGATTTAATCCTCGGCTTTTAAATGACCCTTCTCAACCCAAGTAAGCCAGTTATAGTGGAAGAGGACGCCTACGACCACCAGCTCCAAGAATTTAGACTTACGAATTTAGGGAACCTGAGCTCTAACCTACAATCACTTTTAAGGGATCGTCTATGCTAGATCAACGCTTCTTAATGGCAAATCCCATGCCATCTTGTCTCTTGGCTCGCCAACCTCTAACGCAGTAAGTTAACGAACCGACGGTGTAATCCTTCCAAAACATACAAAGCAGCCGCCTTTGCATACGTTGAAAACTTTACTTCTTAAGGGACATGGACAGAAGCGTCAGCCCCGTAGTGCGGAGAAATAATGAATACTTGGCGAAAAGGTTAAGTACGGATTCTAAGCCTCAAGAACCTTTTTGGGGAATTCGACAACCTTCATCTAGATGGGTTTAGTGGTTCATGGTTATGGTGTAAAAGAAAATAATTATAAAAATGGAAAAGGGAATTTTATTGAAAGAAAATATGGAAAGAACAAAAGCCTAGACTTTTGATGGGAGAGTGTTTACAGAAAAAGATGGATGCATTTTAAGTCACTTCGCCCCCTATTTATAGCTAAGAGAGATAGTCTAATCCTACTTAAACTCCCAAAAGATAAATACATTTAATTAAAGATAAATAAAATAAAATCCTAAAATTAAATAATCCTTAATAATTATCTTAATATTAATTATCCTAATATAATTAAAATAGAATTTGATAGAACAAAGTCTTTTCTTTTTGCATTTCAACCCTTGTGTCCTCCATGTCTGCACTTTGGGTACCAACTTTTCAAACTGTGTCGCATATTGGCCCATTTTATCTCTAAATTCACGCTTTTGGCCCTTAATTTTGCTTTTGCCTCCAATTTAGTCCCTACAAGATAAAAGATCATAAATAGCTCAAATTAGCAGGATCATACTCAGAATAAACATAAATATATGTTGAGGGGTTGTGTCATTGATTTCAGAGGTAGTTGGAAGGAGTTTTTACCATTGGTGGAATTTGCTTACAACAACAGCTACCAGTCTAGTATTCAGATGGCACCCTATGAAGCATTGTACGGGCGGAAGTGTCGTACTCCTACCTGCTGGACGAAATTAGGGGAACGTCAGATTTTGGGTCCGAGTTGGTTATCGAGATAGAGAAGAAGGTTGAGATAATTTAAGCTCGACTAAAGGAAGCGTCGGACCGACAAAAGTCCTATGCAGACTTGAAGCGTAAGGACGTAGAGTTTGTGGTGGGTGACAAGGTGTTCTTGAAGGTGTCGCCATGGAAGAAAGTGCTGAGGTTTGGATGGAAGGGTAAATTAAGTCCCAGGTTTATCAAACCTTATCAGGTGTTGAAGCGAGTAGGGCCAGTAACCTATCAGCTAGAGCTACCTTCTGAGCTAAGCCAGATTCACAATGTGTTTCATGTCTCTATGTTAATACGTTACCGTTTAGATCCGTCACATGTGGTGCCTGTGGAAGAAATCGAGGTGAGACCTGACTATCCTTTGAAGAGGAACCAGTAGAAATCCTAGACCGTGATGTCAAAGTGTTGCGAAGGAAGATGGTTCCGTTGGCTAAGGTTCTATGGCAGAATCACAGTTCTGAGGAGGCTACTTAGGAACCAGAGGAGACGATGCGGCAGCAGTACCCGCATCTATTCTGACCAAGTAATTTCGAGGATGAAATTTCTTCAAGGGGGTAGAACTGTAACATCCTGAGTTGTTGGGCTTGTGCGTTTAATGTGTGATTGTGTTTCATCATGTGTGATTGTGTTTCATGTGTTAATTAGAGTGTTAGGGGTCTAGAATGGGCTCAGGAATTGGGCCGAGGCCTTAATCAAATTTTCTATTTGAACACGCTAGAGGGAATCCTGAAAAGATGGGGCTTAAAAGATGTTATTTGTGTTTTGAAATACAAAGTGGGCATGTGGCCCAGTGGCAAAATGGCACCACTTAGAGAGCAAGGAGGTGGCATCAACTGAGGTGGCCCAAACTCAAGTAGCATGCAGCCCAATTCTTTTAATTAAAGTTAGCTAAATTTCGGCATTTAGGTGAGTAAGGTTGGATGGCAACAAAGCTTAAAAATAGGGGGATTTTATGTGGATAATAAGTTTGATAATGTGCTGATAAAGGGAGGAAGAGATGGTGTTATCTAGGCCTCTTTTGGAGGTGTGCTTGGATAAAGATAAGGGAGGAAGTTTAGGAGCTATCTAGAAAGCAAGTGGTGGCCGAATTTGGGACACTGTGTGCAAAGGGGGGGACGGCTAGATAAGACTAAGGGGTGCCGAAATTCCCCTTATTTATTAATAAGTTTTAGTTTTCAAAAGAGGGCAATCCCGACATTTGGTTAGTGTGGATGCCGAAATTCTCTTTAAATAGAGGGGATATCTCTTCAATTCCGGTATTTGGTCCCTATTTTCTTTTTCCATTCTCTCATCCTCACTTTTATGCAAAAGCCGAAAGTCCATTATTCTGTTCTCTTTTCTTTTTCTTTTTTTCTTTCAAAAGCCGAAACCTCCCAATTGTTCACAACATCTTTTCTTTTAAAAGCCGAAACTCTGAACTCTCTTCTCATCTCCATAGCCGAATACTTCCTATTCCCTTTTTGTCAATTTCTTCACTAAAGCCGAATCTACATAGACTTCTTCCTATCATATTTTCTTCTGATCTTCTCAAAGCCGGAATCTCTAAGGGGTAGTTGAATTCTTTGTGTTAAGGTGAGTGCCGATTTTCCTATCTCTTCACTTTCTCTTTCGATTTTTGGAAGACAAAGCCGAAAAGCTAATGGTTTAATGGTTTTATATATTTTCTTGTTGGGCGACATTAGGGAATTTAGATAGATCGCCTAGATTGAAAAGCTAAAAATTCTAGTCTCGGAGTCTTAATCTCTTTTCGGGATTTCAAGGTAAGGGTTCAATTCTTCCTATGTTGTTTAATCGGGCTCTTTTTCATTAATTCTTGGCTTAACCTAATGTTGCATTAAGTAATCATCATAGTATCTTCTGACCAAAGGTCACTCATGGACTCGAATGTCAGCAAATCAAAGGAAGGGGTTGGATCTGTAGTTTCGGCCCCAAAGTTCAAAAGCGCGGTTTTCGTATATTCAGATTGGTCATTGGGTTATGGACCGGCTTCAAGCAAAACCTTAGGCGCTTAGCGATCGTGACGACTTGATTGTGTTGACATAGAAAGTACTATCCTGTCGGTAATCAGGTGTATAGATCTCTATCACACTAGTTAATCTGTATTATATGTATGTTATGGGCTAAAAGTTGGATAAAGAGGTCAGATAATAAATGTAATACCCAAAAAGGGTAGGCAAGGGATGTCAGGTACGTAATCATAGAAACTTCTCTATGTGTATCAAAGTATGTGAAAGTATGTGATCTGTTTAGATAGTTTAATATTTTGATTCTTACATGTATGTATGCATGGGATGCGTTTGATATGATGAAGGGGAGCAGGTTAAGAGGCTATCGGTGGCTTTGCCACATAGGTCACATAGTGATCGGTCTTTATGATAGACAACGCAGCTGTCGATATATTATTAAGGTCGCATAGCGATCGGTGGCTTTGCCACATAGGTCACATAGTGATCGATATGGTGTGTAGCGAATGGAGGGTTGATTGTAGAAATCCCCACGGTGATGATGGTTGGTACGGGGGTGTGCAGAGGATGGACTCTTAGGTTTGGGATGGGCCATGTTGCATGAAAATATATTATGTTGCCCTTGTTATGGCCCAAGGCCCATAATGTGTTTGTGGGCCCAAGGCTTTTATGTGTTTTTGGGATTTGCACACTGAGTCTTGGTGACTCACCCTTTCATTTTTCCTCACTTAACAGATGAGCACTAGATCATGGACATGAGAGCCGAGGCGGACTCGAGGGGCCATCAAAACTATTATCTACATAGACTATTTTCGGTTTTTCATTTGAGGTTTAATTTTTGGGAATATTTTTTTGTAATAAGGCCTCCATAACCTAGGTTTTCGATTTATTTTCTCTTTCTTTTTGTTATGTTAAGTTTTTATACACTTATGTTTTTTTTTCAAGGTCTTAATTATAAAATGAAATGATAAATAGGCTTTTAAAACACAATCAACGCAAATGCTTAAAGTTGTTTCAAAAATTTCACATTTAATTGTTTAATCGGCTATAATAAATTAAGATTTTCAAAACCCTTCAGAACAAAAGTTTTCAAGATTCAACCCGTAGCATACCAAATTCTGTCATAGCATGTGGGCCGGGTTTGGGGTGTTACATTTTTGGTATCAGAGTCCAGTTCAAAACTCGAGCTGTGAAATGGGTCCAGTAGTGATTTATAAAAGTGATGTAAGTTAAGAAAAGTTTAGTTGAGATATGGCCTTCGAGTCTACCGGCACCCGATCCACGCAGGTAAGTATTCTAAACTCATTATGTGATGTGTATGTTGGGCTTGATGGGCTTTATGGGACGTCGACAGGTATGCTAGAGCTTATGGACTTTAGGCTTAGTACAAACAGTTCTTCTAATCTCATAAGACTTAATCTCTAATTAAACATGTCTGTGAACACGTTAAAGGGTTAGGGTGTAGTAACAGGCATATGCATGTCTAGGATTGGATCCAGGAAGAGCTTGGTATTTAAGCGGCCCTAGCGGCTCACCTCCTCTTCTTTGGAATCCTACCTGGTGCGTAGTATGTGTTCACTCTAATCGAGAGGGCTTGTTGACGGGCCAAAACTTATAACTAAAACCCAAAAGGGACCAACCACCCTATTTTTGTAAAAATTACTTATGTCCCCAGTTTTGTAAAATTTTCGAAATCCCCTTGATTTGTGAAAACTTCCCAAAATACCCTAGATTTGTAAAATCACCGAAATACCCCCGATTGATAAAATCCCCGAAATACCCTCAATTACAAAATTATCGAAATACCCTCGATTAATAAAATCCCCGAAATACCCCAGATTGCAAAATTACCAAAATACCCCTATTTTGTAAAATACCAAGAAACCCTATTTTGGAAAATTATGAAAATACCCCTGTAGGATAAAATTATGAAAATACCCCTAGGTAGTGAAATGAAAAAATACCCTTACGTGATGAATGTGAGTTCATGGATGCTACTTGTATGTTGGTGTGTGATAGTGGAATGTATGTGGATCCTAGAGCTAGGAAATACAGACCTGAGAACTAACCTTGTAGATAGAGTTCGAATTCGAAAGAACTACTATTAAAACTACTTTCCATAAGATTGTTGGTTATTAATCAGTGGAAGAAATTAATAATTCATAAAATTCCTAATCAGATAAACGCGGATCGGTAGAATGAGTGCTAGAGGATGTGGTGTGTGTGGCCGAGTTAGAGGTAGGATTGCTGTGTTGGAACCAGTATGGTCTGATCATGAGTCGGGAATGAGGTACCAGTGCCACCAGCTGTGGAGGTAGAATTTCAGGATCAGACGGCCGGAGATGATGCGGTATCTCAGGCAATGTTGAAGGTTTTAGAGAGGGGTAAGGGTGCATGGGCACAAGAGCCCGAAAATCTATGCCGGAGCGACTTAGAGCTAACGGGGCAAAAGTGTTTAGGGGAATTTCTGGGATAGCCCAGAGTACAGCTGAGTATTGGTTGGAGGGGTCGAACGCATAATGGATGATTTGGATTTTACTGGAGAAAAGAAGCTGAAAGGATCCCTTCTCCGGGACGAAGCTTATCAATGGTGGCTTACGGTTAAGGATGGTACCATGGCTGACCGTATCACCTGGGATTGTTTCAAAGCAGCGTTCCAGAGCAAGTACATTGGAACGAGTTATGTGGATGCGCAGCGTAGAGCGTTCTTGAATCTAGTTTAGGGAAGTAGGTCGGTGGTGGCGTACGAAGCGAAATTCTTGCGCTTGAGCCGTTATGCTCGAGGGATGGTAGCCACAGAACATGAATAGTATGTTCGATTGAAGATGGCCTGAAGAATGACCTACGTGTTTTGATAGCTCCACAGCGGGAGAGGGAATTTGTTGTGCTTGTGGAGAAAACTAAAATAGCTGAGGAGGTGAGACGGACAAAAAAATTGAACCGGGATAGAGATAGGGGTGGAGGTAAGAAAATTTTTAGATCATCAGGGACAATTGGGAGTACTTAGAAAAGACCTAGGTTGGATGGACCGAGACGGGCTGAGAGGCCTGCTGTTGCTAGCCAAACACGGAAATATGCTCTATGTGGTAAATTCCATGTAGGTGAGTGTTGGGCAGGCAATGGAAAGTGCTTTAGGTGTGGATCTTTGGACCATCAGATTAAAGACTGTCCATAGCCACGAAGCGATGTAGGACTTGAGGCGTGACAATGCTCACCAGCAGAGGAGGTTAGCGATGCAGAGGGTCGTGGTCCGCTAGAGGTGGTAACGATTTGATCGGGCCGTGGAGCATCGGTAGGGGATGAAATGCCGAGGCGAGACAACCAGGGTTAGTCTATGCTGCCAGATGTCGAGAGGAGGTTGACGCACCGGATGTTATAATCGGTACGTTTTTAATATTTGGTTTGCCTTCCACTACATTAATTAACATTGGGTCGACATATTCATATGTTGCTAGTAGTGTGTTTGGAACTTTAAGTTTAGATTCGAGATTACCCCTAGGGCGATGACTGTAATTAGACCATTAGGACAATCTGTGGTAGTAGATGAACTTTATCGGGAGGTACCCTTAGAAGTTCAGGGGATAGTTTTCCTGACAGATTGGATGGAATTACCATTCAGGGAGTTTGACTTAATATTAGGCATGGATTGGTTAGTGAAGTACCAAGCTAATTTAGATTGTGTAGCCAAGCGTATGGTGATAAGAACCCCCGAGGATGGTGAAGTGTTGGTGATAGGAGAAAAAGGGGAACTGTTTGTTGAATGTGGTGACTACCCTAAGAGCAGAAAGGATGGTGAGAAAAGGATGCGAGGCAGTTTTAATGTTTGTTCGGGATTTGAAAGCCAAGGACCTAACTGTTGGGGATGTTAAGATAGTGAAGGAGTTTCCTGATATTTTTCCAGAAGAGCTTCCGGGATTACCTCCGGATCGTGAAGTGGAGTTTGGTATCGATCTTCTTTCGAACAAAGACACCGGTGTCATCGCCCATATAGGATGGTGCCAAAAGAGCTGGTAGAGTTGAAAGCACAAATACAAGAGTTGTTAGATAAAGGATTTATTCGACCAAGTGTGTCGCCTTGAGGAGCGCCGGTGTTGTTTGTTAAGAAGAAGGATGGATCAATGCGTATGTACATTGACTACATCAGCTAAACAAGTTGACTATCAAGAACAAGTATCCGTTGCCAAGGATTGATGACTTGTTCGATCAATTAAAAGGGCGTCAGTGTTCTCAAAGATAGATCTGAGGTCAGGATACCATCAGCTTAAGGTCAAGGAGGCACATATTCATAAGACGGCATTCAAGACTCGCTACGGTCACTATGAATTCATGGTGATGCCATTTGGATTAACAACGCGCCAGCAGTATTTATGGATATGATGAACCAAATGTTCTAACCTACTTGGATCGGTTTGTCGTGGTATTTATAGATGATATCCTGGTTTACTCAAGATCGAAAGAGGAGCATGATTCACATCTGCGAGTGGTTTTGCAAATTCTGAGGGAGAATAGTTGTATGCCAAATTCAGTAAGTACGAATTTTGGCTAAGTGAAGTTATGTTTTTAGGCCACGTTGTGTCTGTAGAGGGGATTAGAGTTGACCCTCGAAAAATTGAAGTGTTTTGGATTGGAAGCCGCCTAAGTCCGTGGCTGAAATTCAGAGTTTTCTTGCTCTGGCAGGGTACTATTGAAGGTTTGTTGAAGGATTTTCTTTAATCGCGGCACCATTGACTAAGTTATTACGGAAAGGAGTTCCTTTTATTTGGTCTAGTAAGCAGCAAGAGAGTTTCAAAAAATTGAAAAGGATTTTGACGGAGGCTCCGGTATTGATTCAACCGGAGGCTAGAAAGGAATTCGTAATTTACTGTGATGCGTCACACACAGGACTAGGATGCGTGTTGATGCAAGATGAAAAGGTTGTTGCATATGTATCTCGACAATTAAGACCGCATGAAGCAATTTATCCCACCCATGACTTGGAGTTAACGGCGGTGGTTTTTGCTTTAAAGATTTGAAGACATTATCTGTACGGGGAAAAATCTATTATTTATACAGATCATAAGAGCCTAAAATACCTCTTGACCCAGAAGGAGTTGAATCTAAGAAGAGGAGGTGGATCGAGTTGTTAAAGGATTATGATTGCTCGATCGAGTACCATCCGGGTAAGTTAATGTGGTGGCGGATGCCTTAAGTCGTAAGGTAATCACTGACTTGAGAGCAATGTTTGCTCACCTTAGTTTGTACGATGATGGGAGTTTATGGGCTAAACTTCAAGTGAAACCCTCTTGGGTCAGTCAGGTTAAGGAGAAGCAGCAGACGGATGAGTTGCTAAAGGAGAAGTTTCATGTAGGATTAAGTGATGGATCGACGGACTTTTGTATGAATGAGGAAGGACTGTTATGTTTTCAAAGGAGAGTTTGCATGCTAAATGATCCGGGATTGAGGCATAGGATTTTGCAGGAAGAGCATGAAAGTTCATACGCTATGCACCCCGGAGGGAGTAAGATGTATCGAGATTTGCGGGATCAGTTCTGGTGGCCGGGCTTGAAGCGTGAGGTAACTAAATTGGTTAGTAAGTGTTTGACCTACCAGCAGGTGAAGGCAGAGCATCAGTTACCATCAGGGTTGCTGCAGCCAATGAAAATTCCACAATGGAAGTGGGAAAGGATTACAATGGACTTTGTTAGTGGGCTACCCCTCACACCTACTAAGAAAGACTCAGTCTGGGTAATTATTGATTGCTTGACGAAGTCTGCTGATTTCATACCAGTACGGGTCAATTACTCTTTGCAGAAATTGGCTAAGCTATATGTAGCGGAGGTGATGAGATTGCATGGGGTACCAGTATCAATCATATCGGACAGGGACTTGAGGTTCACGTCGCAGTTCTAGAAGGCTTTGCATCAAGTATTGGGCACAAAGTTGGATTTCAGTACAGTGTTTCATCCTCAAACTAATGGACAGTCTGAGCGGGTGATTCAGATCTTGGAGGACATGTTGAGGGGTTGTGTCATTGATTTCAGAGGTAGTTGGGAGGAGTTTTTACCATTGGTGGAATTTGCTTACAACAACAGCTACCAGTCTAGTATTCAGATGGCGCCCTATGAAGCATTGTATGCAGAAGTGTCGTACTCCTACCTGTTGGACGAAATTAAGGGAACGTCAGATTTTGGGTCTAGAGTTGGTTACCGAGACAAAGGAGAAGGCTGAGATAATTTGAGCTCGACTAAAGGAAGTGTCGGACCAAAAGAAGTCCTATGCAGATTTAAAGCGTAAGGACATAGAGTTTGCGATGGGTGACAAGGTGTTCTTGAAGGTGTCACTGTGGAAGAAAGTGCTGAGGTTTGAACGGAAGGGTAAATTAAGTCCCAGGTTTATCGGACCTTATCAAGTGTTGAAGCGAGTAGGGCCAATAGCCTATCAACTAGAGCTACCTTCTAAGCTAAGCCAGATTCACAATGTGTTTCATGTCTCTATGTTAAGACATTACCGTTCGGATCCGTCTCATGTGGTGCCTGTGGAATAAATCGAGGTGAGACCTAACCTATCCTTTGAAGAGGAACCAGCAGCAATCCTGGATCATGATGTCAAAGTGTTACGAAGGAAGACGGTTTCCATTGGTTAAGGTTCTATGGTAGAATCACAGTTCTGAGGAGGCTACTTGGGAACCAAAATAGACGATACGGCAGTAAAACCCGCATCTATTCTGACCAGGTAATTTCGAGGACAAAATTTCTTTAAGGGGGTAGAACTATAACATCCTGAGTTGTTGGGCTTGTGCGTTTAATGTGTGATTGTGTTTCATAATGTGTGATTGTGTTTTATATGTTAATTAGAGTGTTAGGGGTCCAAAATAGGCTCAGGAATTAGGCTGAGGCCTTAATCGATTTTTCTATTTGAACACTCTAGAGGGAAGCCTGATAAGATGGGGCTTAAAAGATGTTATTTGTGTTTTGAAATACAAAGTGGGCTTATGGCCCAGTGGAAAAATGGCTCCACTTAGAGAGCAAGGAGGTGGCATCAACTGAGGTGGCCCAAACTCAAGTAGCATGCAGTCCAATTCTTTTAATTAAAGTTAGCTAAATTTCGGCATTTAGGTGGGTAAGGTTGGACGGCAACAAGGCTTAAAAATAGGGGGATTTTATGTGGATAATAAGTTTGATAATGTGCTGATAAAGGGAGGAAGAGATGGTGTTATCTAGGCCTCTTTTGGAGGTGTGCTTGGATAAAGATAAGGGTAGGAAGCAAGTGGTGGCTGAATTTGGGACACTGTGTTCAAAGGGGGGACGGCTAGATAGGACTAAGGGGTGCCAAAATTCCCCTTGTTTATTAATTAGTTTTAGTTTTCAAAAGAGGGCAATCCTGGCATTTGGTTAATGTGGGTGCCGAAATTCTCTTTAAATAGAGGGGATATCTCTTCAATTCCTGTATTTGGTCCCTATTTTCTTTTTTCATTCTCTCATCCTCACTTTTATGCAAAAGTTGAAAGTCCATTATTCTATTCCTTTTCTTTTTCTTTTTTTTTTCTTTCAAAATCCGAAACCTCCCAATTGTACACAACATCTTTTCTTTCAAAAGTCGAAACTCTAAACTCTCTTCTCATCTCCATAGCCGAATACTTCCTATTCCCTTTTTACCGATTTCTTCACTAAAGCCGAATCTACATAGACTTCTTCCTATCATCTTTTCTTCTAATCTTCTCAAAGCCGGAATCTCTAAGGGGTAGTCGAATTCTTTGTGTTAAGGTGAGTACCGATTTTCCTATCTCTTCACTTTCTCTTTCGATTTTTGGAAGACAAAGCTGAAAAGCTAATGGTTTAATGGTTTTATATATTTTCTTGTTGGGTGACATTCGGGAATTTAGATAGATCGCCTAGATTTAAAAGCCGAAAATGCTAGTCTCGGAGTCTCAATCTCTTTTCGGGATTTTAAGGTAAGGGTTCAATTCTTCTTATGTTGTTTAATCGGGTTCTTTTTCATTAATTCGTGCTTTAACCTAATGTTGTGTTAAGCAATCATCATAGTATCTTCTGACCAAAGATCACTCATGGACTCGAATGTCAGCAAATCAAAGGAAGGGGTTGGATCTGTAGTTTCAGCCCCAAAGTTCAAGAAACGCAGATGTCGTGATTCGAGATTGGGCCGGGTTGTGGACCGACTTTGAGCAAAACCTTAGGCAGTTAGCAGTGGTATCGACTTCTGATAGTGTCGACATAGAAAGTACTGTCCTATCGGTAATCAGGTGTGTAGATCTCTATCACACTAGTTAATCTGTATTATATGTATGTTATGGGCTAAAAGCCAGATAAAGAGGCTGTATGAATAGTCGTAATACCCAAAAAGGGTAGGCAAGGGATGCCAAGAACATAATCATAGAAACTTCTCTATGTGTATCGAAGTATGTGAAAGTATGTGATCTATTTAGATAGTTTAATGTTCTTATTCTTGCATGTATGTATGCATGGGATGGGTTTGATATGATGAAGGGGAGCAGGTCGCGAGGCGATCGGTGGCTTTACGACATAGGTCACATAGTGATCGGTCTTTATATGACAAAGATAACTGGCTGTCGATATATTATTAAAGGCAGATAGCGATCGGTGGCTTTGCCACATAGGTCACATAGTCATTGATATGGTGTGTAGCGGATGGAGGGTTGATTGTAGAAATCCCCACGGTGTGATGGTTGGTACGGGGGTGTGTAGAGGATGGACTCTTAGGTTTGGGATAGGCCATGTTGCATGAAAATATATTCTGTTGCCCTTGTTATGGCCCAAGGCCCATAATGTGTTTGTGGGCCTAAGGCTTTTATATGTTTTCGGGATTTGCACACTGAGTCTTGGTGACTCACCCTTTCATTTTTCCTCACTTCACAGATGAGCATTAGATCATGGACATAGAAGCTGAGGCAGACTCGAAGGGCCATCAAAACTATTATCTACATAGACTATTTTCAGTTTTTCATTTGAGTTTTAATTTTTGGGAATATTTTTTTGTAATAAGGCATCCATAACTTAGATTTTCAATTTATTTTCTCTTTCTTTTTTGTTATGTTAAGTTTTTATACACTTATGTTTTTTTTTCAAAGGTCTTAATTATAAAATGAAATGATAAATGGGCTTTTAAAACACAATCAACGCAAATGCTTAAAGTTGTTTCAAAAATTTCACATTTAATTGTTTAATCGGCTATAATAAATTAAGATTTTCAAAACCCTTCAGAGCAAAAGTTTTCAAGATTCAACCCGTAGCATACCAGATCCGGTCATGGTGTATGGGCCGAGTTTGGGGTGTTACATGCATCAAGCCAATAAGTTATAAATACTTCCCATTACAATTGGTTTTTGATTAAGAGCTAAATATTTCTTATCTTTGAATTTTTGTTTGTGCTTTTATGTTCCTATTGCTTCACCACAATGCACAAAAATGAGTGAATCTCAAATAAAGTTGGGAATATATATTAATTACAAGTTTCTTTATATTATTATATGCTTTGAATGTATTGGAGAATTGATTGTGACTGCAATTTTGATTCGATAGTTTTCCAAACATTAGGGGGAGAGAAATAATAACTTGTAATGAGTTAGGGGGAGAGTAATTTAAACTAGAAGTTCAACAATGATAACTCATTACAAGTTAATTGTCAGATGTATTTACAAACTTAATAAGAATAACCAAGTTAATATTTTAATTTGAATAAATGTCCAGTAGGACAATATATTAGAATAAATAATAGATTGATCGGTTCCAAAGATGGGAATTATTCTAGATGATCATATAGTGGAGGCGGGTGCTCCAGAATAGACTCAAGACATAACTAATAAGTAAAAATCCAAAAGAGATTCAAGTACCTAAAATTAAATTTTAAAATAATGAAAATATGCTTGATAAGTTATGCCAATTCGAGAAAATGTGGAACCAAATAATAAAAGTGGTTGACAATGATTTTGAATGCAATATTATTGTCATAGCCTAATTTTGTCCGGGTTAAACAACCCAATTGTCGAAGCCCAATCTAGAAGGCCCAAATAGCTCGGGCTTACAAGCCCATTTTAACCCAAGCCTAATAAAACCTACCCAGACCCAAAATTAAAACCCAACCGGCCCAATTACAAAACCCGTTGAACCAACTCAAATTTCCCAGAGCCCATTTCCCAAATTAAAACCCAACCTAAACCCACCTAGCCCAAATCAAAAAATAAAAAAAAAAACAAAAAAACCCTAAAGCTACCCTAGGCGCTGTCCCATCTGCCCACTTGCTCTGCCGCCGCCGAAGCTTTTGATCCACCGCCCACTGTCAAAGCCACTTGTGCTGCCACCGCCCATATCCTGCAAAGAAAAGGCAGACACGCAAGAGAATAGAAAATGAACAACAGAAAATTGCAAGGATCGGCTATAAAAGCCGATCTAAACCATCTGTAAAAGGGGGGGATTCGGAAAAAAAGAAAAAGAATAGAAATCAGGAATAATTTGTCGAACAAAAGCATAAGGGCTTCCCTTTTTTTCTTACAAACACTGAAACTGAAACGACGTTAATACTTTGAAGGTTGATCTCCCTTGTTTTCCCTTCTATCATTTTATTTATTTTTATTTTTATTTTTTCTCTTTTCTATTTTCGAATCTTCATAAACGAAAATCAAAAGGACTATTACCTGTTATTCGAAGTCACGCCATCGTCAGAAGTCACCTCCGTGCGCGCTGAAACCGCGTAGGTCCTTCGGGTTGCCAGTCGATCTCCGACCGAAGGAAGTGAAGGCTTCGAAAGAAGACCAACAGGTCCATTTTTTTGGGCATCACCACCACAGTTGCAGTGGAGGCATGGTGGTGCGTTGAAGGGGGGCTAAAGGAAGCCCGATCTCTGGGCTAAAAGGGAGAGAAAGAGTTGAGAAGAAGAAAGGTTTAAAGGGGTTCGGCTGCTGTGATTAAGAGAAACTAGGGCTAAGTTTTGTTTCAGAAATTTGGGGGGAGTCTTTTAAACATCAAACAAAATGACGCCGTTTCTTGCAGGAGTTACTGCACATATCCCTTCAAAGGGATATTTGCGCAATAACCCCCTCTCCTTTCCTAGCACATTGATTTTGGCCTGGTTCTGCATTTTATTACTTTTAAAATCATACCCCATAATTTCTATTGCATTTTAATCTGATCCCTGTCCCTTTTACTCGATTTTATTGCAGCTTAGTCCTCATCCTTTCTTTTATTTTTAAATTTAACCCCAGAATTTTGTTTTAGTTTCAATTTAATCCCTTTCGCTTAATTTTATTTTTTTCATTATCGTTATATATTTTATTTATACTTATTATTATCACTATATTATTTATCGTTATTATTATTATTATTATTATTATTATTATTATTATTATTATTATTTATTATTATTAGTTTTATTACTTTATTATTATTAGTTTTTATTATTATCTTTGTTAAAAGCAGTTTTAATTACCATTATTATTTTTATATATTATTATAGTTGTTAAATATTATTCTCAATGTTGTTTTTACTATTTTATTATATGTCACGTTTATTTTTACCATTATTATTTTACTTTATTTCGATATTGTTACATTATATTTGTTTTATGCGTTATTATTATGTTACTTATTTATTATCGTTATTATTATTATTATTTGTTGTTCCTATTATTATTCTTCTCATATTATTATTATTGTTATTATCATATTATTATTTTCATATACACATATATATAGTTTTTATTTCATATATATTGTTTCATTCATTAATTGTCATTCACTACTTTTATATATCATCGTTGTTATCGTTATTTCATGTTCTTGTTAATGTATACTACTATTATCGTAATACTTTTACTTTACCACTACCTATTATTATTTTTCCTTTATTGTTATTATTATCAATATTCTTATCACTCGTCGCACTAATCTTTCTCGATGTCTTAGCTTTATAACAACTAATATTTCAGATTTAGAAATTCGGAGAATCGAGCCCTAACTTACTAGGTTCCGATTTTTCTTGTTTAAGCTAAACAACGGGATGTCCCTTTTAAAATCACAATTCAAATTTTAAACAAAACACTTAATCCCGAGAATTCGAAATGTCGCGCCCCAACTTACTGGACTCGACATCTAGATACTTCGGATAAGTTTTTTAATATAGGGGCAATATTCCTAATTTGGACCTTTGAGAACGAGCCCTAACTTACTGGGTTCTAATTTCTCGTTTGACAAATGACGGGAGATCCTCTTCAAATATAAAGCCAAGTTTCAAAAGATGAGCTTAGTTTCGGGAATCTAAAGTATTGCGCCCTAACTTACTGGACATAATGCTTTATCTCTTCGAAAATAAGAGAGTCTTAACATCCCTTTCGACCCTTTCAAGTTTTGGAAATCAAAAGTATCTATTTTCGAATCATTTCAAAGTTTTCAACATTAGGACATCGATCAATCAATTTGGTACCAAATTTGGGCATATCAAGGGTACTAAGTCTTCCTCGTGCGTAACCGACTCCCGAACTCTTTTTCTGGATTTCGTAGACCAAAATTGTTGTTTTGATAAATCAAACTGTTTATTAAAAATAACTATTTTACGAGGTGGCCCGATCACACCTCATCAAAAAAGTTGGTGGCGACTCCCTTCTTTTTCATTTTCAAAACCCGAGTCGACCACGTCGTTTTCTATTTTATCAAAAAATGGTTACGATAGCTTGGTGACTCCACTAGGGAACTCGAGGGTCAGGCCATAGATTGATTGATTTTGTCCTTTTGATTAAAATTGGAAAATGGTTTCGAAAAATCATGCTTCTTTTAATGCACTTTCAATATTGGATCTCTTAAATACTTTTGCATTGCATTGCATGACCGTTGTGGTCACACCTTTAAGTGGGAGCGAAGCTATGCCTTTGTGAGGTTTTTACCTCGCATGGGCTAGTGGATGCGCCGGATACATCCGTACCTATGTCTTTGTGAAGTTTTCACTTTCGCATGGACATAAGGAAATGTATTCCCCTGAATCGAACTCGGTCCGTATGAGCCTATAGTGGGTGAGGATCTAGGAATCTGCTGGTTCGAGTACCTCAACTATAGAACTAAACCGCATATAATGAACCCTAGGAGCCCACCTTAGCTAAAACTATGTCAAACCTTAGTGGTCACCCAGGTAGGTGTTTGTTCATTTTCAATGGCTTTATATTTTGCGATACTAACTGGTTGTATATATCATCGCATTTTTTAGAGGTATCGATTCACGATCAGTTTTTAAGTTAGAAAGTTGGTTATGGAAAACGGGTTCCTTGATAAAGTGGAAGACAATGAAGTCATTCGTATATAGTCAGAACCTAGGTAGTTAGAAGGGTATGGATACATTTGAGCAAGAGGAAATGGGGTAGTGCTAAAATCTCAGCCACTTGTGCTTCCTGATATTGTTCTGATCAAAGCTGAATTGGATGTGAAGAAGATTGTACGACATTTTATGGCAAGACAGGGTTTTGGAACTAAAAGATAGAAAGTAATTACACTCACCAATCACTTCAAAATGAGCGGGATGGGTACGGATAGACACTTCCACCATTACAGCGTTCCTCTTTCATGTGAAGATAGTCACCCTGTAGACGGCAAGGGTGTTGGAAGAAAAGTGATTGGCAAAGTGCAAGGGACCTGTGACAATGAAATGGCTGGAAAGGACCTTACTTACGAAGGGGAGAAAATTTTATTTACTATTGGTGCTCTTCCAAATAATGAGCATAAGTTTACAGTGGTATTTGAGGATGTTACATCTAACAGAAACAATGGTAATGCAAGACTTGATGTACATAATGATTCAAATGGGAAAGACATAAAGAGAATTAAACGGCCTTATCGGTCAAATCAGCTTTATTGCAAAGACACCCATGCAATCAACTCAAAATGCTCGGCGTGGACTAGAATCTGAAAACTCTCAAGAAGCATTGAGGATGATGGATGTCATTTTAAGGTAGCATGCTGCGAAACAGGGATGCCTATTTGCTTGCCAATCTTTCAAGATAATCAGAACAACTTCGCAGACATTGGAGGAGGTGCCCATGGCTATAGGGGTTTCCATTCAAGTTTCATAGCCACTCAAGGAGGCCTTTCCCTAGATATTGACGATAATTCGTCCTAGTCCGATCGTGGATTTGTTGCCAATCAGAACGCCATAGATCCATACTCCTTGGATTGGACCATGGCTAAACGAAGCCTTAAGAACCTAAATAAAAGTTAGTCCATCCAATCATGAGTACAAGATCACATGGATTGAACGAGCAGTTGTACAAAGATCAGTTGTTTTCATTAAAGCAGAAAAGCATGAAGAATGTTAATGGGGAATTCGAGAATCTAGAGATTATTGTCAACCATCACAACATATAGTTGCACTATTCTGCAGACTTGCCTTGCATTAACGTTAGAAAGCCAAAATGGCCTACATATATCCCTTTGGAGCTCTATTCCTTGATGCTTTGCAATTACCAAAGCACTAACCACTTTTCAAAGCACTTCCTTGGTTGAGACAGAAGCCTTAGGCAAGAATGAAAGTCTTATCCAATGCTTTACAGGGGAGCAACTACAGTGCTGAGTCGATGCTGCATTCTTGTGGTGTTTTTATTAGCACTAATTTCACCCAAGTCAAAGGTCGTATTCTGCCAATACCAAGGGACAATGATGAAAATTTCTTTCCGAAGAATGGTCGTTGGAATTGGTGGAACCTTTTAGGATGGAAAGGTAGGCTGTTGTGAACTTCTCAGCTCCTTGTGGTAGTCCAAACAACATTGCAAGGTATCTGATTCTTTATGAAAGGAATTTGTATTGACCCCATTTGATAGATTCAAAGAGATGAACCAGAATAGACTACTTTCACCTGCGGTTAGAATTGGAAAAGCTATTGAACAGATACAATCTAAAATGTCTGGAGCTCCGCAGTTCCTTCTTTATCTAGAAAAACTCTAATCTTTATAAGCCATGGAAATGAAAAAATCTCTCAGAGTATGGTGCTAGCTAGAGTGAATGATTAATACTTTTCTGAAGAATTGATGCTAAGCTTGGACAGTCTCTTCACTATCATCGAAGGTGTAACTCTGCAATCGAGTTGAAGTTAAGTCTGAACAAGATTAAAGAAATGAAGTGTAGGATCGAAGAATATTACACGGTTGTGAACTTCAGATCGAGCTCACTAAAATAAGAGAAGGGCTTTGGAAGGAAAGAGCTTCATTATTCCCAAGACCAAGTTAAAAGTCGGGGTTACCTCAGGAGTGAAGCAGTTGTTCAGAGGTAGCTGATCATCTATAAACTTTGGCATCTCGGGCTGATACATTGAGTAAGCTGCAGTTCGATCATGGTCAAGAGCTAGCTCCATTGCTTGGGAAATCAAAACCTTTAGGACTTAGGACGAAAGCATATAGTAGTTCATTTTATGTAAAAGAATTTGTTTTCTAATAAAGTTTTCTAAAATGAAGTTGATCAGAATCGATACCTCTTTGCATTCATGCATTTGCATTGTATTCCATGCATTTGCATTGCATTTCATGCATTTGCATTACATCTCATCATATACATTAAAATTTATGGAAAGGTCCTAATTAGGTGAAGTTATTTCAGTTAACCTAGAAAGTTATGGACCGAAGGTTGGAAAGGATAGAGCAAGTGCAAATGCAGATGCAAGATCAATTGACCAAAATTCAACAAGAAATGTGGGAACAAATGCTAGACTTCCAAAAGAACATGATGGGCCAGCTAACCTAGTTACTAGCCGGAGGACTTGAAAAAAGGAGTGACCCAGTGACTGACAATGTGGATAATGATGAAGACAACGTTTATTCCCTCAATAAGTGTCCCAACTCAACCAGTCGCGCATTCTCGTATGGTACCTATCATTATCGGATCTCAATATAGGACTGATATCTCGGTACTGTTAAACTCTCCGATGGGCCCCGGTAATGATCAAGTCAATCGTGTTGTTATTAGCTTACCAGAGGCAAAGAAAAGGGAGAGTGGGCTTCAAAGGCCCCAAGAGGAAAGACAAGGAGGTGGATAACACGTGGGTACACCAAGGGTTATTCAAGCCGCATAAATGAACCGACCAAAGAGCGATTACACATCACCCGGCCCCCAAAGCAAAAACTAAATCCAAGATCAAGTTCAGACAAACTTCAGTTCACTCCTATTCCCATGACGTATAGGGTGTTATACCAAAACTTATTTGATATGCATGTTGTAGCTCCTTATTATATAAAACCATTGCAACCTCCATACCCAGAATGGTATAACCTAAATGTCCAGTGCGAGTATCACGCGGGGGTTACGGGGCATTCGATAGAAAATTGCACAGCTTTCAAGAAGTTGGTGGAAAAATTCATCAAAATGGGTGTTGTGGAGATAGATGACGCACCAAAAGCAAAAGCATAAACCTGGAAGCGTTTTGAGCAATAAGACTGCAGAAGAAATTCCTGTAGTATTTAGGAGCTTACCTAGAGTAATATACGAAGTATACTTGTTGCTTTAAGCCTAGAAGTAATAAGATCTCTTTTGTGAAATAGGCTCGTGTTCAGAATTACTATTTCAGTAAAATGCATCTTTTTGAACAATTTTTTTCCTACTATACATTCTATTCTTTTATTCTTCATTCACAAATAGCCATTCTTTGAATCATTTATTCTTTGGAATTTACTTTCATACCTATAATGGGTCCTAGATATCAATAACATGAGCGACGCTGTTGCTGACTCCCTTTCTAGTGAGATATGTGTCTAGAAGGATCTAAGGACTTAGAAGATGACAAAGATTGCAACTTATTTCCCAACTTGTTAAAAATGGAAAATCCTACCTTGCGAAATATCAGCAGACACTACGAGCTAAACGAGGAAGATGAAGATGGAAGTTTAGCTCACCGCAAGAATCAGGCAAGACATTATCGTATGATCACATCCAAACACGTCGGGGCTACTGAAACAAGCGTATGCTGTTAAGATTGATGTTTAAAGAACTCATGTTAATGGTTCTACAACAGCCAAGAGGTTCAAACTATCGGTTTACCAAGAAAGGGAAATTGAATATGTATCGAGGCGCCCATCTATTTCTTCACAGATTTCTATACGTGAGGCATGGACACTATCAAGCCAGTCTCCTCAAAAGCTTTTAACCAACATCGATTCGTATTCATGGCCTTTAGTTACCTCACTGGGAGGGTGAAGGCCACTTCATATGCCAAAATTACAAAGTCAGTAGTCATCAATTTCAAATTCAAATTCAAAAAAAAATAGAAAAAAGAAGAAAAAGAAAAAAAATAAAAGAGAGTGACAATAAAGAATGCCCTAAGAAACGTGTTTAACATGATGGAATCGAATTTGATCTGCTCAAAGATCGACACCATATCAATCAAAGAAGACGACCAAAACCATTCAAATTTTTGAAAACAACTGATATTTGTAAAAGTTGGACATAGAAGTTACCATTCACCTTTTGTGTTTTGTGAGTGTTGGCGAAGACCTTCATCGGGGCAACGTCCTTCTTGTTGGTTCACAAAATGAACAATTATTGGAAGTTAAGATTCTTTTTGGATGAAATAGAAACAGTAAGCTTGATTGAAAGTATTCATGGTCAAACATACCAAAAAGGGGATACAGAAGCTACGACAAAAAGGTTCAAGAAAGGACACGATTAAGAAGGATTCTTCTTATCAAAACGAACCCCAGAGGAA
The DNA here is from genome assembly GCA_025506655.1 of Gossypium rotundifolium. Taxonomy (NCBI): domain Eukaryota; kingdom Viridiplantae; phylum Streptophyta; class Magnoliopsida; order Malvales; family Malvaceae; genus Gossypium; species Gossypium rotundifolium. Next base: position 60,795,872 of record CP106729.1, on the reverse strand, counting down.
GAGCAAAAGCCTTATGCAGCAAAGAATGCCTGTTCGGGGAAAATGGATACTAACCAAGATGGACGGCAAGGACGTGCCCAATCCTACGAGTTCAGATTTAAAAAAAAAAGAAAAGAAAAGAAAAAGAAAGAATAAGAAGAATAAAGAAAGATGAAAAAGGAGAGGCCAAGACGAAAACCCGTAAAGGGCGCCTTGAGACCAAAGGGGATTTAAGTTGAAAACCCGAGAAGGGTAGCTCAAACTTTGATCGAAGTGAGGCATACGGTAGTCGTGCAGCACTTGAGTTAATAATGAAGAAGTATCTTGCGTCTCGAGGCATCGACAAAGTACTCCGGATCCCGTAAACACATATTGAGCCTAAAATTATCCTCAAGAAGTTTGAATAGAGAAGCTCATGCTACGATATTTGGGCACCTAGCTTCTATTTTACCCATTTTTGTTATTTATAGTTATTTTCCTTGCAAAATATACTGCCAATAAATTTCATTCCTAATTGCATTTGTATTTGTTTAACTTATTTGTTTCGAGCTATGCTCCTAACTAGTTTCGTTCTCATCCACAGCTATAATCTCTTTCAGGCATTTTGCATTGAAATAATGATTAATGGACTAACGACTCTTTCACGAAAGAAGTTTCGCATATCACTCTGGAAACTTCTAAATAGTATCAAAATCTAAAACAAGACTATTGCTTAAAACTCCTCGAGTTTAAGGGATAGAAATAATGGTGGAGGAAAAGTCTGAACTGAGGCTATCTCTTCGGATTTTGTCAAAAAATGATGATCTCGACGAAAAAGGGCAATGCTAACCCATATGTAAATGGGGAATCATCCGCGCGAAAATGATATTTTGTATTCGTGTTAGGATCATGCGTGCACACTTGGTCACGACCCCCGGGAATGGTAAGGCACAGCAGACCAAATTGTTTACAAATTATATAACCCTGAGTCGTAGTGGGATGGATCAAAGATGACACAAATTCTATACCCTTAAGTCACAATGGGATGGTCGGAAGAAGGTAAGCCTTAAAGTCCTATAGGTGTTGTGGAGTGGACCTTGAAGTTACATTGGGGCAACTTATTTGAGCAAAATATGATTGTTTCTTAGAGTTTTTGGCAAAGGTACCAGCAAGAGCGAGATAGTAACGTCGTACAACTCTGGTATACGACGAGCAGTGACAACCCTAGGCATGAAAGGGGGTCATTTCATTTTTCATTCACTCATCATCATTAAGAGCGTGCGATCATTGCATCCTGATCCTTATACATTTCTAACAAAGAATCATTATCATGACATTCTGCGTTCATGCAAATGTCCTCCATGATACCATTTAGGTAGAAGCATTCAAATTACTACGATCATTATATCTCAATCATTCTCATGACATGACATTCATATAAATGTCGGCCATAGCACATGTAGTTAGAAACATTTGAGTCATTCGGTCATAGCATCCTCATCATTTGCATAAGCACGTAACAATAATTCTACATGACAAATTCCCCAGAGGACGATGTAGCAATATCGAAGATTTTAGATATTTCCCCCTAGCGGGGCAGACCAAAGACCAGATAACAGAATGGGCGTCCTTGATGTTGCAGGGAGTAGACTGAAATAATAGAGTTGGCGATTCCTGATGTTGCAGGAACAGATCGAAGATAGCAAGGCTAGCGTCCCTGATATTGCAGGGAGCGAATTGAAATAATAGAGTTGACGATCCCTGATGTTATAGGGAGTAAATTGAAATAATAGAGTTGATGATTCCTAATGTTGCAGGAAGAGATCGAGGATATCAAGTCTGGCGTTCCTGATGTTGCGGGGAGCAGATTGAGATAACAGATTTGGCGTTCCTAATGTTGCAGGGAGTAGATTGAAGATGGCAGATCTTGTCTCCCTAAGTTTGCAGTGGAGCAGATTGAAGATAGCAAGTCTGGCATTCCTGACGTTGCAGAGAGTAGATTGAAAACAACAGATTTAGCGTTCCTGATGTTGTAAGAAGCAGATTGAAGATGGCAGATCTTGTCTCCTTGAGTTTGCAGTGGAGCAGATTGAAGATGTCAGTCTGGTGGTCCTTGAGTTTGCAGGGATCAAATTGAAGATAGCAGATTTGACCTTCCTGAAGTTGCAGGAAGCAGATCAAAGATATCGGTCTAGTGGTCCCCGAGTTTGCGTGGATCGATTGAAGATAGCGATTTGACCTTCCCGAAGTTATAGGAAGCGGATCAAGATATCATCTAATGGTCCCCGAGTTTGAGGATCAGATTGAAGATAGCAGATTTGACCTTTCGAAGTTGCAGGAAGCGGATCAAGATATCACCTGGTGGTCCCCGAGTTTGCGTGGATCGATTGAAGATAGCATATTTGACCTTCCCGGTTGTAGGAAGCGATCAAGATATCACCGATGGTCCCCGAGTTTGCAAGTGGAGCAGATCGAAGATGGCAAGTCTGGCATTCCTGATGTTGCAGGGAGCAGATTGGAGATAGCAAGTCTGGCATTCCTGATGTTGTAGGTAGCAGATTGAAGTAGCAGATTAAAATGAAGAATCTTATACCTCTGAAGTTGCAGTAGTGAAGTGGACCGAAACAACAAGATGCGGTGAACTGGAATGAGGCTACTTGAAGAAGAGGGGTACCAAAGAAGTCAAAGACTTAGCTGGACCGGGCAAAATATGTCTTTCTTGAAAGTCTTTACTCCATTCCCGTTCCACGATAATGAGCAAAGAGGGGCAGCTGTCATAGCCCAATTTTGCTCGGGTTAAACAACCCAATTGCCGAAGCCCAATCCAGAAGGCCCAAATAACCTGGGATTACAAGCCCATTTTAACCCAAGCCTAATACAACCTACCCAGACCCAAAATTAAAACCCAACCGACCCAATTACAAAACCCGTTGAACCAACCCAAATTTTTCGGAACCCATTTCCCAAATTAAAACCCAACCTAAACCCACCTAGCCCAAATCAAAAAATAAAAAAATAAACAAAAAAACCCTAAAGCTACCCTAGGCGCCGTCCCATCTACCCACTTGCTCTGCCGTCGCTGAAGCTTCTGATCCACCGCCCACTGTCAAAGCCACTTGTGCTGCCACCACCCCATATCCTGCAAAGAAAAGGTAGACACGTAAGAGAATAGAAAATGAACAACAGAAAATTGTAAGGATTGATTATAAAAGCCGATCTAAACCATCTTTAAAAGGGGGATTCAGAAAAAAAGAAAAAGAATAGAAATCAGGAATAATTTGTCGAACAAAAGCAAAAGGGCTTCCCTTTTTTTCTTATGAACACTGAAACTGAAACGACGTTAATACTTTGAAGGTTGATCTCCCTTGTTTTCCCTTCTATCGCTTTATTTATTTTTATTTTTATTTTTTCTTTTTTCTATTTCTGAATCTTCACAAATGAAAATCAAAAGGAGTATTACCTGTTATTCAGAGTCGCGCCGTCGTTAGAAGTCACCTCCGTGTGTGCTGAAATCGCGTAGGTCCTTCGGGTTGCCAGTTGATCTCCGACCGAAGGAAGCGAAGGCTTCGAAAGAAGACCAACGGGTCTATTTTTTTGGGCATCACACCACAGTTGCAGTGGAGGCACGGTGGTGCGTTGAAGGGGGCTAAAGGAAGCCCGATCTCTAGGCTAAAAGGGAAAGGAAGAGTTGAGAAGAAGAAAGGTTTAAGGAGGGGGTTCGGCTGCTGTGATTAAGAAAAACTAGGGCTAAGTTTTGTTTGAGAAATTTGGGGGGTCTTTTAGACATCAAACAAAACGACGCCGTTTCTTGCAGGAGTTATCAAGATATCCTTCAAAAGGATATTTTGCAATAACCCTCTCCTTTCCCAAAGACATTGATTTTGGCCTGTTCCGCATTTTATTACTTTTAAAATCATACCCATAATTTCTATTGCATTTTAATCTGATCTCTATCCCTTTTTCACTCGATTTTATTGCGACTTTAGTCCTCATCCTTTCTTTTATTTTTAAATTTAACCCCAAAATTTCGCTTTTAGTTTCAATTTAATCCTTTCGCTTAATTTTATGCTTTTCTTTCATTATCGTTATATATTTTATTTATACTTATTATTATTACTATATTATTTACTATTATTATTATTAGTATTAGTATTAGTATTATTATTTATTATTATTAGTTTTATTACTTTATTATTATTAGTTTTTATTATTATCTTTGTTAAAACAGCTTTTAATTACCATTATTATTTTTATATATTATTATAGTTGTTAAATATTATTCTCAAGGTTGTTTTTACTATTTTATTATATGTCACGTTTATTTTTACCATTATTATTTTACTTTATTTCGATATTGTTACATTATATTTGTTTTATGCGTTATTATTATGTTACTTATTTATTATTATTATTATTATTATTATTATTATTATTTGTTGTTCCTATTATTATTCTTCTCATATTATTATTATTGTTATTATCATATTATTATTTTCATATACACATATATATAGTTTTTATTTTATATATCTTTGTTTCATTCATTAATTGTCGTCACTATTTTTATATATCATCGTTGTTATCGTTATTTCATGTTAGTGTTAATGTATACTACTATTATCATAATACTTTTACTTTACCACTACCTATTATTATTTTTCCTTTATTGTTATTATTATCAATATTCTTATCACTCGTCGCACTAATCTTTCTCGATGTCTTAGCTTTATAACAACTAATATTTCAGATTTAAAAATTCGAGAGAATCGAGCCCTAACTCATTGGGTTCGATTTTTCTCGCTTAAGCTAAACAACGGATGTCCTTTTAAAATCGCAATTCAAATTTTAAACAAAACACTTAATCTCGAATTTGAAATGTCGCTACCTAACTTCATCGGACTCAACATTTAGATACTTGGATAAGTTTTTTAATATAGGGCAATATTCCTAATTTGGACCTTAAGAACAAGCCCTAACTCATCGGGTTCTAATTCTCGCTTGACAAATGACGGAGATCCTCTTCAAATATAAAGCCAAGTTTCAAAAGGTGAGCTTAGTTTCGGGAATCTAAAGTATTGTGCCCTAACTTACTGGACATAATGCTTTATCTCTTCGAAAATAAGAGAGTCTTAACGTCCCTTTCAACCCTTCAAGTTTTGGAAATCAAAAGTATCTATTTTGAATCATTTCAAAGTTTTCAACATTAGGACATCGATCAATCAATTTGGTATCAATTTTGGGCGACGAGGGTGCTAACCTTCTTCGTATGTGAATCGACTCGAACTCGTTTTCGGATTTCAGAGACCAAAATCGTTGTTTTGATAAATCAAACTGCTTATTAAAACAACTATTTTACGAGATGGCCTGACCATACCTCATCAAAAAAGGTTAGTGGCAACTCCCTTCTTTTTCATTTTCAAAACCCGAGTCGACCGCGTCGTTTTTTGTTTTATCAAAAAATGGTTAGGACAATTATTATTGAAATAATGAAATAAAAGGAGGATCTTAAATAAATCTATTAAGAAATATAGATATGGAATAAATTGATCAAAATAGAAAGACACAACTCAAGTACAATTAAATTCATGGAGTTTTTAGACCAGTAGTCCAAATATCTAAAGGTATAAAGCCAGTAAAGGTGAAAATAAAGTAGTTTTGCAAAAATGGAATAAAAATATGAAGTTTTTCGCTAAATCCTGGCATTGATTATGAAAAGATATAATATTCTTTTGTGGTGGATGTAATAACCTTTATATATATTATTTTAACAATTCATAAAAGATTTAACTTGTGTCTAATGGTTATTATTACAACCTTTATGAACCAATATATAGTAAAGTTTATATTAAAATCCTTGAAGGATTTAGGATGGTAGAAGCATTTGAAATTCTCGTGAAATTATTCATTTATATGAATTGAAATAATTTGAACATTTGTGGTAAATAGTAGTTGAAGAAGGACTATAAAATGATCCAAAATACCTATTTGTATTTATATAGAAGAATCATGATTACAGTTTGCTAAGATTATTGTTGAAACTCTTGAAGAGATCAAAATATATTTCCCCAAAAATTTTCCTCACTCATGACTTTCAACAGAATGGTGATATAAATGCTTAGAAATACATTCAAATAGTCATTTGAAAGACTAGTATTCAAGATTGAATACGTAGAATATGAGAAAGTATTTGATGTTTTCATGAGGGGGAGTAAATACGCATTGTACTCTTTTCCCCTTAACCGAGGTTTTGTCCCATTGGGTTTTCCTGGTAAGGTTTTTAATGAGGCAACATATTATGCGTATTATAGATATGTGTACTCTAGTGACGATAAATCTGCCATTTACTTCCCAACTAAAACCATAAAAACAGTAGCAGATTAATTAGCTAAAAACCATGCATGAAAATCGTAGTTTAAATCGAAATTAAAACCCAAACTTAGCGAGAGTCCAAAATCAATCCCATGCCACAGTCCATATAAACTTACTTACAAATCCAATAAAAATAATTTATATAAAACTTAGGAAGAATTTATTAAATCAAACCAAAATGATTAACTTTGAGACCAATAGTTCGCCAAGTCCACGCCTAACCTCATAGTTTACTTGAAAGGGGAAAACTAAAGGGAATGAGTTACAAAAACTCAGTATGAGTCTAAACAAACATAATTAAACAGATCCGTGCAAACGACATACTTAGAATACACATAGCTCAAACTTATAAAGACAAAATTCAGATCATATTCAAATTTCATAATAGAATAAAGCATAACCATACATTACACTGACAGATATGAAAATATCATATTCCAATGCAGTATGTCTCAAAACCCCACAAATCCAACCTCTACACACCATCTCCTTAAATCACACACTCCCCAATAAGGGTATACTGAATCATTTCCAACCTCTACACACCAACAATTGGGTTATGCTGAACCCATCCAACCGAACATACCTTAATGTGGTCATATGCCACTTTTATTATTGCAGTTATATCGCTAAAATATAGTAATGCAGTTAAACTACCAAATCAAACTTCCTTCTCTTCATTTTCAATCCCAACCACAATGCACATGCAAAATTCTCACAAAACAGATACTTACATATATATATCAAATATCAAATCAAACATTCTCTAATCCAATTATAGAATATCAGGATAGACAGTGCAAAATTTTCCAACTATCACATTCAACCATTTCATATTGTGAATTTATCAAACCACATCTCATACTCATTTATACGAATGACAAAACTTAAATCACGTAATTTTAATATGCATAAAAAATCCCAAAGCAGAGGTCACACGACTGCGTGGCCAGCCCATGTGACCCACACCAGGCCATGTGACAAGAAAATTTAACCTAACTTCTAAAGCGGTACACAACTGTGTGGACCGCTTGTGTGCGGCACAAGCCCGTGTGGCTCGAAAATCACTCAAAAATCGATTGTAAATCATGGAATTCAGCACCAAATCGACACCTAATTACATATAGTTAAGAACACACACCTGAAACACACTTCCAGAGCACTAAGAATCAATCAAAGTGCCATCACAAAACCAATGCTTCTCCTACTCAAAATGATTTGAACGACGATGTGACGAAGTAAACGAACCTCTAAAGAGATGACAACCGACAACGATATTGAAAAAAAAAAAGAGGAAAGAAAAAAAATTGAAGAACATGCAAGAAGAAACTGAGGATGTTGGAGTAAAGAGAATACCCAAAAGCCAAAGAGTCAAAACCGAACTTGCAAAACAAAAGTGACGTGAAAAGAAAATGGGAAAACCAATGTGAAAGAATTTGGGATTTTTCTTTCTTTCTAATATTAGAATTCCCTCTCAACCTCACTAACCCCCTATCAGATACTCATAAATCCAATTTAATATCTATCTCCTAAATCCAATTTCAATTAAATTCAACCACTTAGTTGTCCAACAGAAAAATAAAAAAAAGGACAGATTGCTCGCGCGAGGATTCAAACACAAAATTAAAGGATAAGCTAATAAATACATTACCACCAAATTAACAAACTCATTCTATTTTTGAAATGCAAAACTAACGTAAAGGTCCATTCAAACAACTTATCCTAACCAACAAATCTTAATTTTTCTAACCCTAATTTCAGAGCGTTACAAACATTATTTAAGGATCCAACACGAAACCAATAAATTTAATTAGAAATCTCCTACCATTCCACCCACAATCAATTGTTTAAATAATTTTATAAATATATATTTTAATAAAAATTATTTTCATTCCCGGTTATTCTCTCCAATAAAATCTAGTAAGAATAATTATGTAATAAATAACAAAATTCTACAAGTGAATCTAAGATTCTGCTAAATATGTTTATTATTTTCTACACTTTAAAAGCGTATGACTTAACAAATTTCAGTAAAATCTTTTATCATGGAATTCGTAGATTACTCACAAGTTAAAATTAGGAATAAAAGGACAAAATTGGAGAACATAAAATCTGCAGTTAATTTTTATGTCTACCCTATTCTCAATTTTTTTTTTAAAAAATTTCCACCGAATATGAGTATATAGCAATTTGCATGTTTTAAAGAAATTAGATACTTTCCTTGTAAAAGTATTTTGTTTATTTTAGTTACTCCAGATACAGAAAAAATCTGTGTTGCGTTCATTTACATACAAAAAGTTACCAAATTCTGTGGCCTTACACTGAAATTCTCCATTTGATAATCAATCCCAAATATTTGTTAGCGCTAAAGAGTTGGATGTGATATGGTTGTATAATTTGTGTTATTTGAAATTAATAATTTTTTTGAAACAAAACACTTCTGCCTTGATTTTGTGGTTTAAAGATACATCATTTGAAGCATTGTATTATTGCAAATTAGATCAAGTAAACGGAATGTTTTAAATTAAGGAGATTGGATTAAATGATTTGAAGGTTTACTTTGAATATTTTAAAATTATACAAAACTTTATTAGGATATTCTTAATGTTGGTTTTTAGGCTACTTTAGTGAGGGTTATGATCGTAATCGGTTCATATGTTAGCAAGTTCAAAAATCATTTTATACTCGAGACTTGCATAGGTTAAGGTATACAGAGTTTTAGCACTTAATTTATTCGTTAAGAATTTGCTTTTGAAAGTGGATTTTTGTAAATAAAGTAAGTCTCAGCTAACTTTTTGGAGAAATTATGTGAAGAGAAATCTAAGTCTCAAATATAAAGGTGATATTTCTGTATTGATGAGTGGTAGAATTTAAATCCTTATTTGTACAAAATTAAAGATAATAAATTATCTTTTTCCACAAGATTACGTAACCAATTATTTTTGTATTTTGTTCTTTCCCTGATATGCTTAGTAATTATAACTAATAGTTTAAATTTTTCTTTCAATAATAATTTTGTGCCCGCATGTATATATGTATACAATATTTTTATTTATGTAGTTAATGTAGGGTAATATTATTTAAATTGTTGATAATTAAAAAATACACTAATATAAAACTTCAAAGCATAAAACCTAAATGATAACTTTTCTGAAATTTTAGTCACTAATTGAATGAATATACACAAAATTTGAAGGTTAATTCATCGTTAAGTTTTAATTTTATATTTTTAAAATATTTATAAAAGTGTAACTCAAAATTAATAATTTAAATAATTATGGAGTTGTAATTTAGTTTGTATACAGAATGCAATTAATTTCAATTTTAATATTTAAAAGTTAGTAATAAAAAATCTACAAATATTATAATATAATAAAAATAATTATCTCGTTCTTTTTACTATCTTAATGTAATTTCTGAAATTAACTTCAGATTGATATTCAAATTTAATATTTTAAATCATTAACATATACGTTGAAGGCAGTGATATTCATAATTCAAAACTGGAGTACAAAAGACATAAGGGTGGTAGATAAAATAAGTTAAATATAATTTCATCAATTACCCATATATTTGATCAAATATGGTATATGGATTTTAATTCTATTATTAATACAATCTCTGTCTAAGGGTACTAAAATTTGTGCATCAATCTTTGGATACCACATAACATTACTTTTTAGAAAAGAAAATTTATGTGGTCAATAAGTTTAATTTGAAGGTCTGAATTTTATTCTACTGTTTGAGATTAGTTTAACATATAAAACTTGATACCTCACACGTAAACTAATTCATATCATCCTTGTCATCATAAAGCTGCTGTCTTAGGAACCAAATATTCTCTTCGTTCCACACACTCTCCATCGACTCTCCACCCTCCGTCTCCTGAAATCCAAACCCATCCTCTATATTCCAAGTGCCGCCTAAATTTTCCGACCATAAACCCCACCCGTTCTGTAAGCTATTCGGGTAGCTTGAATTGCTTGGTGGGTTGTAACAATCTGTGAGGTCTGAAACGGAAGAGAGTTGGGCGTCCTGGGAGTCTGATGAAGTGCCCGATAACTCGGGCAGGACACTAGTCTTTTCATAGGTGGTGGAGGGTTGAGCCGAGGGGGATCCGGATGAAGCACAGATCCGTTCAATCAGACGAGGAATCCAAACGCAACGCATGGTGTCCCTGAATTCTTGGCTGTTAACGTCGCATTTAAGCTGTTTTGCCTGTTTTAGGACCCTGGTTCTCCAATAGTTCTTTATCTCATTGTCTGTCCTCCCGGGTAATTGTTGTGCAATTTTTGACCATCTTCACCATCAAAACCAGAGCCCAGTTAGCTCAAACAATCCACAAAATTTATGGACTAATGGATGCAAAAATGGGATTCAAAGTAAAATAAACCTGTTGCCCCATCGAGAATGGAGTTGAAGAATCAAAAGCTGCTCTTGGAGACTTATGTTCCCACGTCTCACTTCTGGTCTCAAGTAGTTCAGCCATCTTAATCTGCAGCTTTTTCCACTTCTTTTCAATCCTATATCATTGGAGTATATCAAAAAAATCATATATGCAGACAGATGCTTAAAAACTTGGAAAAATATTGGGTTTCTTTCTTTGGATTACCTGATAAGAGAGCAACTGAGTTCCAGCTACCTTCGCCATGAACATTGACATAAGTTTTGAGCATGTAGTCTTCTTCTTCAGTCCATGGACCTTTCCTTACATCCATAGCTTCTTTACTTCGTGGAGTCATTTCAGATATGAAACCGCTCTAGTAAACATCCATTTGTGAGCTGAAAATAGGTTACTTTCTGTGGGGAAGAACTGAGGGTAAACAATCTAACCTTACTACACGATATTAAGAATAGAGGGGATTTATACAGAGGAAAATGCATCGTTTTTTTTTTTTTAGCATAATAAATTAAAAAGACGAAAAATTAGAACGCGCAAGACACATTTGTGGGTTCATTTTTATTTGACTTGAGTTTGACTGTTTGACTTTTCTCACACGCACAACTGGGCAAAAAAAGAACATTTTAATACTAAGGGTGAAGGAGTACTATGTACGAGGACAGACGTTTCGTAAAGGATAATGACGGGTTGGCTTTGTTTATTATTAGTGGGGCAGTGTTTTCAATGTGTTTGTGCTGCGGTTTACAACATGCGAGGATTATGAAATTAGAGAGTGGATCGGTCAATTTGACCTTAATCCAAAAATTAGATTAGATAAATTTACACTCACATACAATCCAATTGATTTAATTATAAAACATTTAAATCTAACTTGAATGGAAAGCTTCCAAATTTGATTTTTTTTTTCTTTAAATTTCAATTGATTTTCACTTCATCCTATCCCTTTTTCACCGGCTAAGCATTACTGCACTAACAAGTTTGTATTATATCAAGGGTTGGGTTGTCAAGTTTTTTATTTTCTATAACCGGCATTTATTTGTATAATTAACTTTATTCTTATGTTTTATTACGGGCAAATATCCCAAAATACCAAAAAATACAAAATTAGGAAAGGATGTGTTTCAAAAATATTGACCGGAAAGCAATTTCAAAAAGCGCGCCCACGCCAATACGCTTTTTGAAATGGCTAAAAGCGTCCACGGAGGAGCGCTTTAGGCCACGCCGCACTAAAGCGCGCCCGCGGACGCCGCTTTAGCCGACGTGGTTTAAAGCGCCTCCGCGGACGCGCTTTAGGCGATCTTTCCGCCCACTTGCAATGTGAAAATGAATTAAATTTTTGGACAAGAGTCTCCGACAAAATAATTTTGAGGAGACTTTTCGTAACAAACCGTGGCAAAACGCCTCACGTGGACGCGCTTTTGCTCTGATGATCTCCGCAAAATTATTTTGAGGAGACGCTTCAACAAACCGTGGTAAAAACGCCCAAATAGGTGCACTATTACCCGGAAAGTGAAAAGCGCCCAACGTGGACGCACTTTTGCTACAAGGTTCGCGGCAAAATTAGGCTATAAATCACCAAATTGCATTCTCGCCTATGTAAAGCATTCAAGCAAAAAGAAAAAAACCAAAATGAGTGAACGTATTAATAGTGTTATTTACTACGATGGTGAAGTGCGTGACAATCAAAATGGTGTTATTTTCTTATCGAGAACACAAATGCGATTGAGTTTTAATCGAAACGCCGATTTGGTGGAACTGCAAAAGAATTAGGCGAAAATATTGAACAACGCCAATGAAAGTTCGCCTATTAAGTATAGATTTTGGCGCTTGGTCGATCCGGTGAGATATGACGATTCGACATCAAAGGTCCCTGAGCCTCGAGGCAATGGTGGAGAATCATTTTGTCGCTGGATCGCCCTATCTCGAAAGTTATATGTAGAATTTTCATCTCCAAGTGATCTCGCCGCGACCTCAACATCTAGTATCGCTCGAGGGAATACACGACCCTGTGTCGACACTGTAAGTGGGAGGCAAAACACGTAGTGCCCGTGTGCGGTGGTAGTATGGAAAACATAACCCCGCATCGACACTCGGTTGGTGGATGGGACATGCATATTCGCCAATCGACGCCGGATGACGTAAATACGCATTGGGGACGCTATCAACTTCTAGTGGATGGCAATCCACATACGATTGGAATCTTTACGAAAGGTGTTTAAGGAGGGATGATGTATTACCGACGGCATCCACCCATGAGGGCCCTCGTTTGTTGCGGTGTTATGGAGGATCGGACGATGAATCCGATGTGGATCCACCTCGGAGCCTGTGGCCCGACGGTGCGAAGTTGGACTATTTTTCAACCGAGCCCGCTCCAATTGTACCAAGATGTTGAGGGCGGTTCAGACGAAGAAGAAGAAGATCCGCTATTCAGGCATACTCGCCTCAAACAAGACATGCATAATGTCGATCTATCTCAAGATGATGCATTGGAGTTTCTGAACTACCACATCGGACGCTGGACTGCATAAATTCTTCGTTGATTCGACCAATTAGAAGTTGGTAACCGTTTTCCAACAAGAACACTTTTCTTGGTGCATTGAAACAATACAAGATCGAGAACGGGTTAACTACACCATGGTTAAATCAAAGCTCGATAGGTACGAGGCGGTGTGTGCAAGACAAGACATGTGCATGGAAAATCATGGCGTCGTTGAGGAAAAGGACGGGATGGGAGGTGAAGAAGTACAAAGGTCCGCATACATGTCTTACCTGCAAGTATCACTATGTGTTCAATGATTTCAATAACACTAATATTATGTAATGTTGCATTATTTAACGTAATTCGCTGATGTGTGTAACACAAGATCATCCGAGGATGGATTCGTACATGTTGGCTGATTTAATAATCCCGACGGTGAAGGCCGATCCCAAAACTACAAAGGTTTACCTTAATTGGCAATATTCGAGCTAAATGGGGTACACGCCTCTTACGTAAAGGCTTGGATAGCCAAGCGTAGGCGCTGGAAAAGTTGCACTGGTCGGTGGACGCTTCATATAATGAAGTGTGGCAATGGTGTAAGGTCTTGGAGAGATATGTCCTGTGCAAAGACAATGACATTGAAACGGAACCGGCAGATTACAATGATCGCCGCTTTCCGTGGATGCGCAGTGTTCAAGCTACTGCTCGACATTTAAGCAATGCCGAGATGCTTTTACATACCGCAAGCCATTGGTACAAATTGATGGTACCTTCATGTATGGTAGATATAACGACGGCTATTGCTAGTCAGTGGCACAAGACTACCGTGGAGAATCCTTCCGATTATGCTCGCAATAACACCCGTGGAGTCACCGATGACCGGACTTCTTCCTATCTAGGTTAAGGAGGCATGTCCGCCTCAACCCGACATATGCGTTATATCGATCGGGCCCTGGAATACTTGCGCAATAGAACGACAGGAAGCATGTGGCATCGCACACACCATCGATATTGCTCGAGGCATGTGGCATCCAACTACTATGGGCAACACCGATCTAAAAGATGTAAACGGCAAGTGACCGATATGGGTATGAAATTTCTATTAATATAATTTCTTTTGAAATTTTCGATTTATTCGCAATTTGAATAGTGGTATGTAATATTCGATATCAACGATATTGGGTGGTACGAGATCAATAAAGACCGCTTTTCACGAGATGTTGGCCGCTTATGCTAAGATAACGCCAAGGCGCAGACTACTCATGCAATATTCCTTTTGAACAAGTGGACACAAGATATGACGGCTGCCTACGATATGGTCATATGACCACAAACCCGCCGAATGCATAAATTTCGTGTTAAAAGGAACCCGTCATCCGCCGACATGCCGGTTTTATGGAGACATATTTTCGCTTAGCAGCACTATTTCCAAGAGAGAAGCGAGTTATCGAGGGCGATGCAAGGAGGCCATGTATGGAGCCCAAGGTCTTGCAAGAAATTAACCGTGGAAGGCACGGCTAACACTATGCACACAGCTTGTCACGATCGCGACAAATCTATGGTTTCGGTCACGAGTTTGATGATCGAGCCAAGGTATTGTTGGCGGGCATTATCGTACACTTGACAAATAGGACATGCGATCGTGGATATTTGATGCACTTCGTTACCCATGTGCTCATGTACTTGCGGCTTGTCATAATCTTCGCCTTGACCCCATGAGCTATGTCGACGAAGTCTACAAATTAGAAAACATGTACAACGTGTGGAGACACGATTCCCACCAATCCCGGATGAACGTAAGTGGCCACTCAGATCGCTTGCAACCGTATAAGTCAAGCTGTTGGGATAGAGAATTGAGACGAAACCAAAAGGTCGACCTTCCTCGACTAGAATACGCAACAATATGGATATCCGAGAACCGACCAACCAAAGTCTGCCATGCGGGTGGTGTAGGAACCCGCCATACATCTCGCCGTGTCCAAATCGGACTAGTTGACCGTGTTCTTAGCTTGTTTGTCTCTTGGCTATGTAATGTCTGCTTTTTTGGAGGAAAACGATGAACTTTTGTACAATAACTCAATTAAATTACAAAAAAATTAAAAAATGAAATTACAAAAAAATTAAAAATTAAAAAATTAAATTAAAAAACAAACTCAAATTGTATTAAAAATAATACAACTTAATTAAAAAAAATAAACCAAACATATTTTGTCAAAGTTATTAAAATTAAATAAATTAAAAAATTAAATTACAAAAAAAACTCAAATTGTATTAAATATATTACAACTTAATTACAAAAAAAAAATAAACCAAACCTATTTTGTCAAAGTTATTAAAATTAAATAAATTAAAAAATTATATTACAAAAATAAAACTCAAATTGTATTAAAAATAATACAACTTACTTACAAAAAAATAAATCAAACATATTTTGTCAAAGTTATTAAAATTAAATAAATTAAAAAATTAAATTACAAAAAAACAAACTCAAATTGTATTAAATATATTACAACTTAATTACTACAAAAAAATAAATCAAACATATTTTGTCAAAGTTATTAAAATTAAATAAATTAAAAAATTATATTACAAAAATAAAACTCAAATTGTATTAAATATATTACAACTTAATTACTACAAAAAAATAAATCAAACATATTTTGTCAAAGTTATTAAAATTAAATAAATTAAAAAATTATATTACAAAAATAAAACTCAAATTGTATTAAAATAATACAACTTACTTACAAAAAAATAAATCAAACATATTTTGTCAAAGTTATTAAAATTAAATAAATTAAAAAATTAAATTACAAAAAAAAAACAAACTCAAATTGTATTAAATATATTACAACTTAATTACTACAAAAAAATAAATCAAACATATTTTGTCAAAGTTATTAAAATTAAATAAATTAAAAAATTATATTACAAAAATAAAACTCAAATTGTATTAAAAATAATACAACTTACTTACAAAAAAAATTAAACTCAAATTATAAATTAATTTACAATTACTCAAATTATGGGGTTTAGGGTTTAGTGCGGATGTCGGTGGGAACCAGTGCCACACGAGGGCTGGCCGATTACGCTACCGGATTCCTCCTTCTTCTAGTTTCCCATGGGGTTGTGGAACCTCAAAGGGAATCCGATCCCCCTCCCCAAGAGGGTCCGGTTCGGTGTTGCGATGATGACCCACCTTGATAAAATAATGACCTTGAGGTGTTTGCATAAACCACGGCGGGGTGATCGCATCCCGCACGTGAAGGAGTCTCAGTAGAAAGAATCGCCCCGACGGCACCTCCTCTAATCCCACACCCGATGTCGGCCTCACGATCGGTGGCTAAAAGGAGTTGTCGAACGGACTCGAACCCGCCATGGATTCCAACTGGGGGACTAGAAAAGGAAACATATATGGGTTAGAGGATACATGTAAGGGGTGGTACGACCGGCATAAATCGTGGACGCTGTGTTATCGGTGTTGTCACCGAATCGATGGGCCCGGTGATTGTATAGGCGCTGCTGATGGGCCCGGGATCAGATAGGCGCCGTTGATGGGCCCGGTGATCGAGATAGGCCTCGTTGATGGGCCCGTGATCGTAGGCGCGTTGTCGGGCCCGCCTCATCACCCTTCTCCTTGGATGTAAAGGGCCCGACGTTCCTTCGTCGCGAATTTGTTGCCGCTCTCTTCACCGACAATGACACGGCTTCCATGGATTCTAAACCATGGCATGTACTCCGCACGCACGCTAACTCAGAACTACGATCGGTTCCTGTTAGGTAAAAAGTCATACCGCTTCTCCCACTTCGATATGTTCGACCAAAATATTGGCCAATCCGTGCAGCCGCCGCCAGAAGTCCACAGGTGCTCATCATCGAGCACCTCAGAGCCACGGAATCGGTTGTCGACATCCAAATTGCCGCAGAACCCGATCCGACCGGTGCATCTCCACGGTCACAGTAGGTGATTAGCGGGACCTTAACGTACAACTGCTCGATTTTGGAGGAACTCCTCCGAATTATCGCTCAATTTCGGATCCTCATACGGTGTCCATTGAAACTATATTAACATTACCAAAATATTAGTTATATACATAAATACTAAATTATAATAACGAAATTGACACTTACTTGTGATTCCGACCGTTGTTCCAATAGGAGCCAGATATCCTCAAGCGAGTCGTATTCCAACATGACTTCTGGATGGTTCCACCTAATTAAATAAACTCTTAGCATGCAATTATACTATAAATCTACGACATAATTGAAAATATAATATTAAATTTACCTCGTTATCAATGGGAATGAATATGGTCGGTCGAAGTCGAGGACGTAAAATGGAAATCAAACCATGCCCATGACCGCAGAGGATAGACAACCTCCGATTTTTGCTTTATCCAAGACCGTCGCTCAAGACATCTCCCGATACAACCTCGATAGCACGGCAGACTTCAAATCAATTCACCGTACCGCCTCGAAATCAACAAGTTTCGTGGAGCCATCTCGTGGACGAGGTTTCTAGAGACGTCCCGCATCGATAGCCTCCAATTATCTCAAGTATGTATGCCCTGCATACCAGATTCTTTTTCATCTTCATCGAATCTTCATTCGGTCTGGGAATGTGTCTCAGAACCAAACCATATCGATCCGACCTCCTTGCAATTTATCCTAATGGCACCCGTGAGCTCGAGCATACGGCCATCCAATCGTGAGATGTTACGGTCCCTGACTACCGAATTCGCCCACCAGTAATCCCAATCAGAATCGCACATCTTCTAAGGTGATGCTACACTCCGCATGGCGATGGAAAGTGTGCGCCTCGGTCTCCACCTCTATCAACGCGCTTATCAAAACCGGTCCAACTTGAACCCCTACCTATCGTGGCTACGTGCAAAAACCCGCTTCCCGCAAGTAATTCTCGATCAATGGTGATGGGGACCTGCATGTTATGAATATAACATTGCAACACCCGATCTATGATCGCTTAAAAATAATAAAATTCAAAATTAATGAAAAATTGCATAATTCAAAAATTTAATAATATTGAAAATTAAAATTCAAACTTACCATTCTCAATTGTCGGACGCCAATGTGAGTGTCCGTTTGGCGATGTAAATCTCTACCATTGTACTCGATAAAGATTTTTTAATTTTCCCAAAAATAAATATATTAAAAAAATTATAAAGGGCTTTTTCGTAAATGGTAGAAGACTATTTCAAATTTAAGAGTAAATTTCAAGGGCTTTGAGAGAAACTTGAGAGAAAATTGAGAGCAAATTGAGAGAAAATTGAGAGAAAAATGAGAAAGGATTGAAGTGTGAAAAAATGAAGGGTTGGGGGTATTTATAGTTTTTTTTTTTCCCGTTATTTTTTGACCGCTAGTCCAACGGTCACTTTTTTTTTGATTTCTTGCGAAAGCTGCGTCCACGTAGAGGCGCTTTAGGCCACGTTACCTAAAGCGCGCCCACGAGGCGCTTGCTTACGACGTGGCCCAAAGCGCCTCCGTGATCGCGCTTTTAGTTGATTTCAAAAAAGCTACCGACGTGACGCTGCTTTTGGGGAAATTGCCCTTAGGTCAATATTTTTGAAACCCGTCCTTTCCGTAATTTTTGTTTTTTTGGTATTTTGGGATATTTGCCCTTTATTACATCTTATAATATATTTGTCAAATTATTAATTTATTTGTAGAGTCTAGAAAATTTTACTGACTGTATACCAAATAATTTTCTTTATAACTTAAATTAAGAAAAATTAATTTTAAAATAAATATTCAAGATGTGTTTGATAAATTAAAATTTAAGTGTTGTAAAATTAAATACTAAATTTTTACTCTTAAATTTTATAAGTGTTAAATTTATATTAAAAATTTATTTGCTAAATTAGTAAATATAAGTATTGAATATAATTATATTGTTTGATAGAATTAAAATTAATTTTAAAAGATTATATATATTTTTAATTTTAATATTATTAAATTATTTTTAAATGAATAATTATTTTTTTTAATAAAATAAAATAAACTTAATATTTTTACACTAACTGATAAATAGTTATCTACCTACTTATCTTATTCAACACTTTTTGTTGAAAAATTATATTAAGTAAAAAGTTAAATTATTATCAAATACATTTAGTTGAAAATTTTGATCTTCGTTTAATTGAAAATGAAAATTTTCAATGGTTTATCAAACACATCCTTAGATAAGAATTTTTTTTAATTTACAACAATGATTTGAACTCAAATTGTTCCTAAAGAAGGTGAACACTTACCAATAAACCACAATTTGAGTACAAAACTAACCACCGGTTTGATTTAGAATTTTGTAGTTATTTTATTTATTCTATTGAAATTGTTTTTAATTAATCTATACTATATATAAAATGATTGATTAAGTTATATCATAAGTCAACCCGTCACCAATTTAGTTGTAAAATTATTAAAATATTCTTACTTTAAAGAGTAATTAATATTATTACAAGTATAATTTTATCTTTTAATACTTTTACATAAAAAATATTTCAAATAAAACAACTAAAAATATTATTGAGAAAATCAAACACAACATTATCAATTTCAAATAGAAGTCTCATGCCACTCTACTAGTAATAATTTGTTGAAATAATTTTATAAATATACTTTTAAATACAATATTTTCATTCACTCATACCGTGGGTATGATAAAATTTAGCGTTAAATATTTTTACACAAGTGAATCCAAAGTGTTACCCAAGACCTTGGCTCAATAAATTGTGTTGTCCTTCTCTAAAATAAATAATTCAATTTAAATCTTTTACTAAAAATTTTAAATTTTAATTCAAAAATTTATACTTTTATCTTGACCTCTAACACAAATATTTTATTTTTTCTTGATTTTTGACTAAATAAATTAATTAAAGAGAAAATATTTGATATTCGGTTAGAGCATAAATTTGATGTACACCCAATGATTAATAACATGATAACTCGTCATTGAATAGAATAAAAGTATTAAAGGACTTATAAATAAATACTAATAATTTTATTTAAATATAGTTAAATAATAACTAATTATAAATAAATATTGGTAACACTAAAATATAAATTTGAGACCCTAAATCCTTAATTCGAGAGTTATTATTTATTTTAATAATTATAATTAATTAATAATTAATTTATGTTTAAATAAAATTATTAGTACTTATTTATAAGTTTTTTATTTTTATTTTATCCAATGATGAAATATCATGCTATTATCAATTAATGGTGTATGAGACTCATGTGTTGATGGTGCACGAAATAATATTTCTTAATTAAAAGTACAAATTCCTAATCTTTACAACCTCTTGTTAGATTAGGACTAGAATTACATTTGAATCAATAAGACCCAAAATTGAATGTTCAAACAATTTAATAAATGATACATAATAAAAAAATAATTAGAATAGTTTTGAAAATGAGTTTGTATATAAATCTACCATAGGTGTGGAAATGGTCAAGTTGAGGCCTTATAACCAACCAAATGTATGGAAATGGGAACTTAGTGGACTATTGTGAATGTCGCGACACTAGGTTATCTTGTTGCGACATCCCTTGTTTGATGTTGCGAAGTTGACTTTATAATATTTGAAAGTTCTATAAATTGGTCTTAGGTTGGAAAGTTGGCTATTTCCTTCAAGGTCGCGACACTACCCATTGGATATCACGACACCACCCTTTGAAGTCTTGACGTCGAAACCCAAGGTCGCAATGTCCATCTAGTATAGTTTGGAAAAAATATGCAATTTGGTCCTCGAATAAGGAAGCTTGTAAATTGTCTTGGAACTCATCACGACATTGAACCATTGATGTTGCAACATCAACTTGAAAGCTTTTAAAAACGTTACATTTTAGTCCTCAATTAGTTTCAGGTTATTAATAGAGCTTTCGTAGACTCGTATAAACCCCGATGTGAAATATGTGTAAAACCCAAATTTTGCCCGAGCCCAAAACAATTAACAGTCCATTCTTACAAAATAAAGCCAAACAAATTAAATTAACCCACTAAGGCCCAAATAAACCCCAAACCCAACAGATCAGCCCAATTTCAAATTAAACAAACCCTAGCCCACTATCCTAAACTCTTCCAAGTAGTCCTAGCCCCCTAGGTGTGTCGCCCCTAGCCTCTGACAACTGCCGCCAACCGCCACTGCTGCCACCTGCCCTTGTCCCATCTCCACCGCAAATTACACCTGCAAGAAAAAGAGAGAAAATACAATAATAATAATAAAACTTGTAAAATGGCTATAAAGCCAAGCCAAAAAACAATGTACAGGGAACCTCCTCTTTTTTTCATCATCAATAAAAAAAAAAAGAAAAAAACAGATTCAAGCAAGAGAAGATTAAGCAGTCAAAAAAAAAAAACGAAGGTCTTTACATTTTATTGTCTTTTTTTTTCTTCTTTTTCGAAATAGTATGTTCTAATATTTCTTTATTTTTTCTTTCAAAATCATACATATATATATATATACACACACACATATTAAATATAAAAAAGGAAAAAAAAAAAGAGATTTTTACCTCGGCCATTGCATGTGTGCATGGTCGCCGGTGATTTGACGGGCATGAGGAGCCAGGAATTCACCCCTGCAGAGAGAAAAAATAGGGGTCAGATTTTTTTTTAAAAGAGCTGGTAAAATGAAGTTTTTGGGGTTTTTTTTTTTTTTTTTACTTATATAGGCCACCCAAAACGACGTCGTTTTAGGACTGGCCTTTAACACCAAAACGACATCATTTTATCTAGGATCCGCGTGTTGACCCGACCCGCCCAGGAAGATCCGCGTGTTTTTGCTTTTGGGGCTAATTGCCCACTTGGTCCTTCTGCATTTTTAGTTTTTAAAATTAGATTTCCTTTTATTTTTTAATTTAACCCATAAATTTTACGCAGTTTCAAATTTAGTCCCTAAAGAACTACGTTGTTTTGGAGGTCGGGATAAATTTCCTTTTTGGTCCTCATCCCTTCACGCGTGTTACAAATTGGTCCTCCTCTTTTTTTATCCCCGATTCACACCCAAAATTTTGTCTTGAATTCAATTCAGTCCTTTTAGTTCTTTTTTTGTTATTTTATCATTAAAATCAATTTAATATCCTTATATTATTATTATTATTATTATTTTGTTTGTTTTACTATTATCTATTTATTATTATTCTCTTTTATCATTATTATTATTGTCATTATTCTTATAATTATATTTTCTTATGTTATCATTACTATTTTTATTTTTTAACCCTATTATTATTATTATTACCCCATTACTACTGTCTTTTTATTTTTATTTTTTTTACTTTCATCGTTTTACTTTTCTACATTCATTAATTATTTTCATTATTAATATTATTTCTCTTATTATTATATCACTATTATTATTTTATCGCTAGTAACATCATCACTATTTTATTATTACTATCCCTATTGTTTATTTATTTATTTAGTTATTTTATATTTTATATTTTTATTTTTACTATTTATTATTTGTTTATTACTATTATTATTACATTTTTAAATAGTTGTGCCTAATGTTTACCAAATTTATTTATTTGTTTATTATCGGATTTTTAAATTTGTTAATTCTCACTTGTTTACTTATTCGTTTTTTTTTTTATAATAGGTTTTTATTCTTATCTACTTTATTGATTTATCTTATTCTTATTTTTGCTCATATTATTGTCACATACATTAATGCATTTACTATTACTCTGCTGCATACATTAGTATTGTAATTTGTTTTTATATTTTTATATTAACTTTTACCCGATACAAATTTGATTTCTTTCATAAAAGCAATATTCCGTGTTTAAAAATTCAGGAAGTCGTGCCCTAACGTATTGGGTTTCAATTTTTCTCGTTTAATCTAAATAATTGAATATCTTTTTTAAAATAAATACATAAGTCTTAAATAAAAAGCTTATTCTCGAGAATTCGAGATGTCATGTTCTAACGTATTGGATGTGATGTTTTGTTATTTCGAGATAAGATTTTTTAAACTAAGGCAATATTCTGTGATTGAAAATCCGAGAAATCGTGCCCTAACGTGCTAGGTTTCGGTTTTTCGTTTAGCCAAGTAATCAAATAACCTTTTGATATTTTCAATGCATAAGTCCTGGGAATCATGAGATGATCTTGGATTCGAGGATTTAAATTATTGTGTCCTAACGTGCTGGATGTGATATTTTATTCCTTCGGAGCGAGAGAATCTTAATATCCAATTCAAGTAAATTCAAATATTTTTAAAAGAGATCGTATTTTTAAAATCTTTTTCAAATTTTCTATTTTCGACATCAAGATGTTAACTAATCAATTAGGTACCAATTTTGGGCGTATTGAGGGTGCTAATCCTACATCGTGCTTAATTGACTCCCGAACCTATTTTTTTGAGTTTCGTAGACCAAAATCGTTGTTTTGATAAATCAAATTGTTTATTAAAAACAACCGTTTTACGAGGTGACCCGATCACACCTCAACAAAAAAAAGATTAGTGGTGACTCCCGTTTTATTTTCATTTTCAAAAACCAAAGTCGACCTCCATTTTTTCAAAAAAATGGTTACGACAATATGATATGATGTAATGATTAAATAATCATATATTTAGAATAAATTGTTGTATTGATGGAAAAATTATGTTTGTTTAACTGAAATTTCTCAGGCAACGAATGTGACATCCAATAACTCAAATCTGATGATTGGATCGGGTAAGGGGTGTTACAGAGTCTTAGATATTGGATTAGATTAGGAGGTTCTGAAGACCTATAAAGTGATGTTAGGCAAATAGGGATAAGTATTTGACATCATTGCTCAATTGCTTAGGAAAATAATCAGTTGAATGAAGAAAATGCAAAGTTGGTTAAACAGGTGGAAGAAAAAGAATCACTCATTGTTGAGGAACTTGATAACGTTGTAAAGGCAAAGCAAGAACTTGCAGATACGAAACTTACACTTGAAAGGTTTAATACCAACAACAAAAAACACTTGATGAGATCCTAATAGTTGGGAGGAGAGATCCAAGCAAATGAGGATTAGGCTTTGTTGATAAAGGTAAAACTATAGTGAAAAGTTCTACAATCTTTGTGAAAGCATTTGGTTAGAAAAAAATAGGTGAAAGCTCTAAGCCAGAGTGTTGTTCAAATCGCCTAAGTAGACTGTCTATTGCCCTAAGGTGATTTTCCATTATTGTGGTGCTCTTGGTCATATAAGACTTTGTTGCTTCAAGATGCTGCATACTTTAAGATAGTACGTAGTGTCTAAGGAAGTGCATACTCCCCGTGGCGCATTAGTTGTGAGAAAGCAAAAACAAGTGTGGATAAAAGAGACTAAATGTAAATTGGAAGCACATTATTCTCTAAAGTCAATTGCAGATAGAATATGGCATTTAGATAGTGACTATTCTCGACACATGATAAGTGCAAATACTCTTTGTATTCTTTTCTAATTTGCTAGTTTAAATATTTTGAATAACTCTTATTTTCCATTTGTGAAAAATATAACGTCGATAATGACAATATATTTCAAAGAAAGAGAAATAAAATAAAGAACACACAGATTTTACATGGAAACCCTTTTGGGAAAAAAACCACGGGCAGAGGAGAAGAAAATTCACTATGTCGAATTCGAATGATTACAAGAGGAGTTCCGACTACATCTATTTACAGGTTGAAAAAACCTAATTCTAATCAAAGTAAAAATATATTATGCTAATAAATGCTAAATATATTATACTCATAAATACTAAATCTTCTAGAAAGAAGATATATTTTGTTTAACTTGACTTGCAAGCAATATCTTAGAATTTGGGTCACACAACTCTAACAATCTCCACCTTGACACGAATTTTCAACGAACAAATTTTCACCTCTTCCATAAAACCCTTTAAGGGTTTAACTTCAACAATGAATACCAACCAAGTCTAAGTAATGCTCAAACTTGGTTATAGGAAGTGACTTAGTCATCATATCTGCAAGATTTTCATGAGCACTAATTTTGCTCACAACAATATCACCACGAGCAATAATATCACGAACAAAATGATACTGAACATCAATGTGCTTTGTTCTCTCATGAACCATTTGATCTTTTGTAAGGAAGATGACACTCTGACTATCACAAAATACTATGCTGATTTGAAGGTCTTCATTGAAATCACTAAAGAGTCCCTTCAACCAAATAGTTTCTTTACAAGCCTCAGTAATCGCCATGTACTCAGCTTCAGTGGTAGACAAAGCGACTGTAGTTTGCAAAGTAGCTTTCCAACTGATTGCACAACCTCCGATTGTAAAAACATAACCAGTGAGAGATCTTCTTCTATCAAGGTCTCCAGCAAAATCAGCATCAACATACCCTGTCATAACCCAATTTTACCCGGGTTATCCAACCCAATTATCGAAGCCCAATTCAGAAATAAAATCAACAAACCCGGAAGCCCATGCACAAAAAAACCTAGCCCAATGCCAAAAATAAACAAAATAGAAAAGCAAAAACCCTAAAGCCCCTAGGTGTGCCGCCTCTAACCTCGACAAGCGCCACCGACCGCCATTGTCGCCACCTACCCTTGTCCTATCTCCACCGCAACTTGCACCTGCAAGAAAAGAGAGAAAAGACAACAACAATAAAAAGAATTTGTAAAATGGCTATAAAAGCCAAAGCCAAAAATGAATGTAGGGGATTATTTTTTTTGGAGAGAAAAACAGAGAGAAAATCATAGCAGAAAGGGGATTTTTCGATAAAAAACAGAGAGATAAAAAAAACCATTGTAATATTCAGAGAGATTTATCAATACAAAAATAGATTCAAAACACAGAAACAAAAACCAGCAAGCAAATCGGAAGTGAAAAGGTTTTGTTTTTCATCGTTTCTTCTCTTTTTTTTCGATCAATCAAAAAAAAAAAAAACACGTCAAAATGTTAATTTCGTTTTTGATTTTTCCATTACTATTTACTGGCATTTTATTTTATTTTCGAAATCTTTTAACAAACAAAAAAGAAAAGAGCAAAGGGGAAAGAAAACGGACCTGAATCCTGGGGCGGCGCGTCGGGACCACTTTTTCGTCGCCGTGGTCGAACTGAAGGCAGAGGGGGTTTTCTCTTCTTTCTCCTCTCTCGCGTTTTGGGGCTTCGGTTTGGGTGGGCGCCTAAGAGCTGGCCTTCAAATGGGGCATCAACAGAAGACCAAGGCTCATCCTCGCGCCCCCTTGGCCACCTGAAACGGTGGTGATGCGACGGTGATGGAGGGAGCCCAATCGTCGGGCTAAAAAGAGAGGAAGAGAGGAGAGAAAAAAAAGATGTTGGCTGTTGATTTTTTTAAGAAAATTTTAGGGTTAAAAAAACTGATTTTTTGAGAAATATTAGGCTTTATAAACATCTAGCAAAACGACGCCGTTTGGTTGAAGGGGTAGCTGCGCATGCTCCCTCAAAGGGATATTTGAGCGAATGACCCTTCTCTTTCACGGATCTGCTTGATTTGGTCCTATTTTCTGTCCTTTTTTTTGTTCTTTTAATTTGGCCCCAAAATTTTGCTTTAATTTGATTTTAGTCCGTTTAGCATTTTAACTATTTCTTTACTTTTATCATTATTCTATGTGTTTTTGGTTATATTAATATATTTCCGTACTAATGTGTTATTATTTTTATTTTGTTATTGTTATTAACGTTATTAGTGTCGTTTCATTACTATTATCATATCATTTTTATTTTTATATTTTATCTATAATCCTTATAACTGTAAATTTTATTATTCTTAATTAATTATTATTTTCTACCTTATTATTATTATTTATATTTTTATCATTTTATCTTTTCTACTATTTATTATCAATTTTATTTTATTATTATTATATTATTGTTAGTATTTTTATTTACTATATTTATATCCATATTGGTTTTCTTAGTCTTTTATTATTATTAAACAAAAATATATCTTGCAAAATTACTATATTTTATTCAATGGTTTTAAAATAAGGTAATGTTTTGTATTTAGAAATTCGGGGAATAGTGCCCTAACGTGCTGGGTTGCGATTTTTCGTTTGACTAAATAACTAAACATCCTTTTGATAAACTTCGTAAAATCATGAGATAGCTTTGATTACGAAGGTGTAGAATATCATGTCCTAATGTGCTGGATGTGATGTTTGTACCCTCTCGGAACAAAGAAATCTCAAATATCCTAATACCTTTTAAAGGATCCGCATTTTAAAAACCTTTTCAAACTTCCGACATTAAGACACTAATTAATCATTTTGGTACCAATTTTGGGCGACGAGGTGCTAACCTTCCTCGTGTAACCGACTCCCGAACTCGTTTTCTGGATTTTGTAGACCAAAATCGTTGTTTCGATAAATCAAACTGTTTATTAAAAATAACCGTTTTACGAGGTGACCCGATCACACCTCAACAAAAAAGGATTGGTGGCGACTCCCCATTTTTTATTTTTGTTTTAAAAACCAAAGTCGAACCCCATTTTTATTTTCAAAAAAATGGTTACGACATACCCAATAACTCCATCTCTAGTTCTTCCAAACTGTAAGCAAACATCAGTAGTATCTCGTAAGTATCTTAAAATCCACTAAACTGCTTTCCAATGTTCTTTACTAGGATTTGCCATGTACTTGCTAACTGTACTAACTGCATATGATAAATCTGGACGTGAACAAACCATAGCATACATAAGAGATCCTACTGCACTAGAGTATGGAACATATGACATGTACTCAATCTCATCATCTGATTATGGAGACAAAGCCGATGAAAGTCTGAAATGGGCTGCTAAAGGAGTACTAACAGGCTTAGCACTCTGCATATTGAACCTGCAAAGAACTTTCTCAATGTACCCTTTCTGACTTAGGTATAATTTACTTGCTTTTCTATCTCTGAGAATCTCCATATCAAGTATCTTCTTTGCTGGTCTCAAATCTTTCATCTCAAACTCTTCACTTAGTTGAGTTTTGACCTTTCTTATCTCTCATTTATCTTTTGCTGCTATCAACATGTCATCAACACAAAGAATTAGATACATAAAAGAACCATCCCTGTTTTTCTTAAAGTAAACACAACTGTCAAAACTACTTCTTTTAAAATCATGAGAAGTCATAAAGAAATCAAACCTCTTGTACCACTGTCTTGGTGATTGTTTCAAACCGTAAAGGGACTTTTTCAGCAAGCAAACATAGTCTTCTTTTTCTGAGGGTGTAAAACCCTCTGGTTGTTGCATATAAATATCTTCATCAAGTTCTCCATGCAAAAATGCAATTTTTACATCTAACTGCTCAAGCTCCAAATCATGCATGGCCACAATAACAAGCAAATCTCGAATTGAACTATGCTTCACAATTGGGGAGAACACATCTGTGAAGTCCACTCCTGGAATTTGTCTATAACCTTTTGCAACAAGCCTTGTTTTATATCTGGGTTCTTCAACTCCTGGAGTCCCTTCTTTTTTTTTTTTTAAACACCCATTTACAGCGAACAACCTTTTTACCTTTAAGAAGTTTCACAAGATCCCATGTTCTGTTTTTGTGGAGTGATTCCATCTCCTCTTGCATAGCAAACATCCACTTTTCTGAGTCTTCACAGCTAATCGCCTTCGAATAATTAGACGGCTCTTGGTTTGCATCTATATCTTCGGCCACATTTAAAGCATAAGCAATTAGATCAGCCTCGGCATACTTCTTTGGAGGTTTAATTTCTCTTCTAGTTTTATTTTTGGAGATAGAGTATTGTGGTGAAGAAGCAACTCTATTCTCAATTTTTGTACTGGCTTGAGAAGTCAACTTTGTATTAATCTGATGCTTCACCTGCTTTTGATTTTCTTTATTGGAAGAGTCTTTAAGAGATAAGTTAGGTAGCATAGCAGTTTCATCAAAAATAACATCTCTGCTACTCACAACTTTTCTATTTTCAGGACACCATAACTTATACCCTTTTACACCAGCTTTATAACCAAGAAAAACACATTTAATGGATCTCGGTTCCAATTTTCCATTATCAACATGAGCATACACAGGACACCCAAAGATCTTTAAATCAGAATGATTAGCAGGATTACCAAACCATACCTCTTGTGGAGTCTTTTTCTCAATGGCAACGGATGGAGATCGGTTGATCAAAAAATATGCAGTAGAGGCTGCTTCGACCCAAAATAACTTTGGTAAGTTGGCATTTGACAGCATACATCAAACCTTTTTCATGATTGTTCTGTTCATTCATTCTGCAACGCCATTTTACTGTAGAGTATGACGAACTGTCAAGTGTCTCACGATCCCTTTTGACTTGCAAAGTTTATTAAACTCATCAGAACAAAACTCTAAGCCATTGTCTGTGCGGAGGTATTTTATTTGTTTTCCCGTCTGTTTTTCAATCATAGTTTTCCAAGATCGCTTTTCTGTTTCAGAAAAAATGCCCAAACTTTTCTGGAAAAATCATCAATAAAAGTTAGCATATAATTAGCTCCACCTCTTGAAGGCACTCTTGATGGCCCCTACAGATCAGAATGAATATACTACAACATTCCCTTAGTGTTATGGATTCCTCTGGTGAATCGAACTCTCTTTTGCTTCCTAAAAATGCAATGCTCACAGAACATCAGTTTGCAAATTCTTTGTCCATCAAGAAGTCCTCTTTTGCTCAATTTTGCCATGCCATTCTCACTCATATGCCCTAGGCGCATATGCCAAAGTTTAGTAATATCATCATTTGACAAGGAAGAGGAAGTGATAGCTGCATCACCAGTAACAGTAGAACCCTACAAATCATATAATTTAGCAGTCTTTCTCTGCCCTTTCATTACAACGAGGGAACCTTTGGAAATCTTCAAAATCCTACTTTCAACTGTGTATTTATACCCTTTTGAATCAAGAGTACTTAACGAAATTAAATTTCTCTTCAATTCTGGAACATGTCGTACGTCACTAAGTATTCTGACAACTCCATTAAACATCTTAACTTTAATTGTTCCAACACCTGCGATTTTACACGAAGCATTATTTTTCATCAAAACAACACCTTCAGACACTGTTTCATAAGTTGTAAATCAATCCCGATTGGGACTCATGTAGAAGGTGCAGCCTGAATCAAGTATACACTCCTCGCTCACTTTAAAATTGTTGACAAAAGCGACTAGAAGTTCACCATCACTGTAGTCTTCTACAACACCAGCTTCACTAGAATTTTCTAGTTGTTTTCCCTTTTGATTCGCAACCTCCCTTTTAATATTGCTCTGTAGCTTATAGCACTCAGATTTAATGTACCCTTTCTTCTTGCAGAAGTTACAAGTTTTACCTCTGTTTGAAGACTTCGATCTACCCTTAGATTTATCGCGAGGATTCCGTTCCTGTGTCCTTCCACAATCATCATCAGCATTCCGATCTTGTCTCCCATGAATAATGAGACCCTCTCCTTGAGAGTCGGGTTTAACCACAAGATGCTTCATCTTATCATACGAGGTCAAAGAATTATAAACCTCATCAACTGTGAGAGACTCACGGCTGTATAAAATCGTGTCTCTGAAGGTTGAATAAGACGGGGGCAACGAACAAAGTAGAATCAACCCTAGATCTTCCTTATCATACTGAACCTCCATGACCTCTAAGTTTGAGAGAATTTCTTTAAACATTGTTAAGTGTTCGTGCACAGACGCACCTTTCTCCAAACGATGAGCATAAAGACGTTGCTTCATATGCAACTTGCTAGTTAGAGTTTTCGACATACATATTTGTTCTAGACTTTTCCATAATGCAGCAGCAGTCTTCTCCTTCATCACATCCTGCAAAATTTTATTAGACAAATGCAGATGTAACTATGTTAACGCCTTTCGATCCTTGCGCTTCTTCTCTTCCTCCGTCAATGTCGAAGGCATCTTATCTACCCCTAGCAAGGCTTCCTCTAAATTCATCTGTGCAAGAATTGACTGCATCTTTATCTGCCACAACGCGAATCTGGTGTTGCGATCCAACAGTAAAATTTTATACTTCAAAGACGCTATTACCGTGATCGAGATAAAAAAAACCCAGAAGCTCTGATACCAATTTGTGAAAAATATAACGTCGGTAATAAAAATATATCGCAAAGAAAGAGAAATAAAATAAAGAACACACAAATTTTACGTGGAAACCCTTTCGGGGAAAAAACCACGGGCAGAGGAGAAGAAAATTCACTATGTCGAATTCGAATGATTACAAGAGGAGTTCCGACTATATCTATTTATAGGTTGAAAAAAACTAATTCTAATCAAAGTAAAAATATATTATGCTAATAAATGCTAAATATAATATACTCATAAATACTAAATCTTCTAGAAAGAAGATATATTTTGTTTAACTTGACTTGCAAGCAATATCTTAAAATTTGGGTCACACAACTCTAACACTATTTTTAACTAATAGTGATGTATTTGAGTGAATTTAACAAGAATGTTAGAAGCCTACCTAAGGAAAAGCAGATCTAGAAATGGCCTTGGAAACACTACAAAGGGAGTCGGAAATTGTGTAGGATGGTTTAAGAGCCAATAGAAACAATTAAAGAGTGATATTTGTATAGGTAAAGGATTATTTAGACACTATAACGTGGTCCAAGGATAAGGATTTTTCCACTCTTCGTGGCCAATTAGCACCAAAGAAGGCTAACATAGCAAAGTTAGAAGGAATTGAAATAAGAGAAATTCATGAAAACTTGCTAATAACAATGTTGATCATAAAAACTAGGCCTACTACAAGGTTTAGTTGAAATATGGTCCATTTAACTTCTCCAAGATTCCTTTCGAACTACTTTGTCGAATTCTTAAGAATTTTTATCTACTGTATCCATCAATGAAGAATTTGTGATGTTCCAGAATTGTTGTCACTATTTAAAAAGGTGTAAAGGGGTTGTGGATGTTAGAGTTGTCAATGCCATGGCTGATGTTGTTATAGTGGGTGCTACTAATTCTACTCTCGCAAATGCTTTTGTCAATGATAACTAACTCCTTTTATTGTTACCTTGTTGAGATGTTAGAACTTTTTACTATTATGCTTTTATTTTTGGGTATTGTACTTTGACTTTATTTTTATGCTCTTTGTGATATTGGGAAGTTGTAATATTATTATTTGCCTTTTATCACTAGAAATACAAAAGTACGTAATAAAATTCTTATTTTTTAAAGACTATATTTCTTGAGATGATTAACAATAGGGGTGAGTATTCGATCGAGTCGAGTCGAATCGAGTAAAAAAATTTCGAGTTAGTCGTGTTTATGAATCCTATTTTACCAACCAAACTCAATTTGAGTTTTTTTTTAATCGAGTCGAATTGAGTCAAAAAATTTCGAGTCGAGTCGAGTCGAGTTAACGAATCTTATTATTTATACTTAATGTTGCATTTACATTGACCGATTATTTAACTAATAGACGAAGTGCAAGCTTTTAAAATAATTTTGAGTAAAGGAAAAAGGGAAAGCGGGGTGATTCGGGAAGAAAAGTAAGACTACTAGGTAAATATTTATCAAAATGGCGTAGTTTTGTCTTTTCTTATTTGGATTTTCGAATAAATCGAATTAAGTGTGAGCGTTCGGTCGAATCGAGTGAAATTGTTCGAGTTAAATTAGAAAAATTAATAATGTCAAATTAAAATCTTGTTACAATATAATTATTTCTATGTTAGAGCACATAAATTTAAAACCATATATATTTGAAAACTTTTTAATGCATAATAATAATAATAATAAGATATTTTAGTATGATAAACTTGAATCATTAATCACTTATTAGATTCCAAAATTATTATTTTTAAAAATACAAATTTTAAAATTTTTATACATATTTTGAATTTTAAAAATTATTTTCAATTTTGAAAATTATTTTTATTTTTTGTAATTTTGTTAAGAGAGACCAATTTGCTCAATTTCAAAATTGATAAGGACCAAAAGGGTACTTATACTAATATGTTATTTGAATTATTGAATTATTGAATTGTAAAAATTTAACTCGACTCAAACTTAAAATTCAAATTTCTTATTCAAGTTGATACTGAATAATTCAAATAACTTAAATAACTAAATTTAATTAACTCAAAATTTAAAAAAATTAATTTTTTTAAATCGAATAAAATTTTATTTACTCCTTATTATCATACACACATTTCATAAAGGTTTTCCACATAAAGTGGTTAGCTTGTACACACCACAACCAAGCATGCGTGAAACCAAGTAAGGTCCCTCCCAATTAGGTGAGAGGTTTTACTGTTCTCCTACAGGCTGCAGTCTTACTTGCCACACTACTCCATAAAAAATAAATCTCCTTGAAATTTTCTTTATTTTACTTTTTTATTGTAATATTGTGACTTGCTACGACTGTGCCAAGTTAGTTACCACAACGCCCTATTGTATTCTTAGAATAAATCCAAATTGCTCTTTAAAGAGCTCTTATTGTTGGTGGATATTGATATAATTTGTTTGTAAAGTGTTTATGCCCATTTTTGCATGTATTACTACCAGTGCACCACAGACCAAGCTGAATGATGTGTGTCTTGTGGCTAGGGTTTTTATGGTTCTAATTGCCATAAGATGCCCGACACTTCTGCCCATAATCATTTGCTTTATCTAATTAATTTCATTTTTAAGACTGTTAAGATATTCTTGTTTGCCAATCCCACTTGCTCATTAGATTGTGGGTAGGCTACAGAAGCATGAATTAAGGCGATATGGAAAATTGTATCTCATTATCTACTATTAACATGTAGTGAATGTGGAATCTACACTAAATTTTCATGAAAGGTCTTCTACAAATTTAGTAGCAATGATAACTGCAAGCTCTACTTCAGCTTGTTGCTTCTCAGTATCTCTAAAGATATGTATCTTCCCTTTTGGTCAAAAGATACTTGCGTGGCTAAAATGAAGAGAATTTATCTTGTTAAGGTGAAAGTTACAGTGTGCCAATGATCAAGCATATAATCAAAAGCATTATTTTTTTACTAATTTAGACAAGAATGTTCTCACGATTGCTTTTTAGCCTTAAAAAAGTACACAAAGTTCAATCTTATCCAAACTATTTTTTTCCCCTTGTATCGTTACATTTTATCTTAAATTTAAAACTTTTAACGTCTAAACATGGATTATTTGAACTGAGTTACTATTTATTGATAACTATTTTATTAGTTTTTATCAGTGATATGACAGTCTTGAACTTGAAAAAATATTAATTTATACAACACCCAATCAATAGGTGAAAATCTATTAAAAGAATATAGTATTCTAAAATTATATGTTTTACGTTGTTATACTCTGCCTTCTTTGCCTCATTTATTGGTTTGTTTTTCTTTCTGTTTTTTCCCTTTAAAAAATTATATAATTTGGTGACTAATATTTTTAAAATTCTTTTCACCCAATAGTTAATTAATAGAAGATTTTTTTTAATTGGTATAATAATAAATTTAATCCTTAATTTTATATTTTTATCAATTTGACTTTGATTTATATAAAATTATAAAATTAAAATGAAATTATTTTAAAAATTAGAAAATTACAAAAATATTTACAAATTATAAATAAATATTTAATATATGTAAATACATAAAAAAAAAGCTTCTAAAAGTTTTACGAGGAAGGGTTTTGATGGGTATCTGGAAGGGTAAAGAAACTAAAAGCATGAGCATCCATTTTGCTGACCGTATCTTTGAATAAGCGACGACTCTGACAAACTTTCCA
This sequence comes from Gossypium rotundifolium, assembly GCA_025506655.1. Taxonomy (NCBI): domain Eukaryota; kingdom Viridiplantae; phylum Streptophyta; class Magnoliopsida; order Malvales; family Malvaceae; genus Gossypium; species Gossypium rotundifolium. Next base: position 60,760,991 of record CP106729.1, on the reverse strand, counting down.
AGTTAGAGTTTTTTAAAGCACGGTGATGGAGTTTAATACATTTTTTTAGTTCGAGTTTACAATAAAAATTGTGCTCTCATTTAATACATAAAAATTAGTATTTGAATTAGATATTAATTTTTTTCTGATTTGAAAGAAAAAACTATTAATAGTTACATTTTAAGGGATATTAAAAAATTTGCTAGCTAGCACTGTAAATAACTTTTATGTTATTTTAACTTTTTAGAGAATTTTGTCTACTTATTTTTTGATAATTGGAGGAAGAGAATCGGATTATTTGGAATCAAATCCAAGCTCTCATGCCTAGTCTATAGCATAATGTTCTTGTTATTGGGCCAAGAAATTATTGACAATTTTATCTACTTATTAGTGCAACAAAATTAAACTGAATGTAATATTAAAATTTATAAAACAATTTGTTAGAATCCAATACATGTTAAAGCCGAAGTGTTTGGTTAATTTTAGAAGTTTATTACCTTCGAGCTAAAACATATCTACGTAAATTTTTAATTATTTGTGATATTTTTTTCTTTCAATTATATTATTTATACTTATATTTTATTTATTTTTGGTTTAAAGAATAATTAGCGAAAAATGAGCTTCAAAATTTTTTAGCAATTTTTGCAAATTAGACTTTCAACACAATTTAAGTGTTTTGACCATAACTTAAGATACAAAATTTTATTTTAAGCTCATGATATTTCGATTCGAAAGAAATTGAAAGATATAATCGAATTAATTTCATGACTCAAGCCCAAAAAGCATCAAAGTGCCTAAAAATGACCTGAAAGTTTGACACGAAAATTATCAAGAAATCTAGAAAAATTCTACTTTATTTAATTAATGGCACTTTTGTGTTTTTTTTTTCCATTATATTATCTTTTTCCCCATAAATAGACATCATTAGGTTAAGACTGAAGATACCTAGACCTAAGGGCGAAGTCAAAACAATTTTTAAGGGGGCTGAATAAAATTTTAATTTTTTATAGTTTATATCTTTCTAATTTTTTAAATGATTAAATCAAATTTTTATAATTTTAGGGGAGCCAAAGTACAATTTTACATTTACTAATTTAAAATTTTAAAAAATTTTAAACGGACTAAATAATAATTTTTTTATTTTAGGTGGGGTTGGAGCAACTGCCAACCCCCTAGCTTCGCCACTTCCTAGACCTAGGATAGCCACCTTAGTCCTTTTTTTTTTTTTTTACATTTTATTTTCTCTATGAATTTCTAAATCAATTTTTCTAGTAAAAAGATTATCAAAAGTTAGAATCAATAAATTCACAAGGCTTAATTTGTGCTTAATCCTTCTTAGTTCTTCAATATTTGTGCATATTTTGTTCTAATTATAATTGTTCATGTTTGTTAAATATTCACCAATATTTGATAGCTTAGAATGATTGTCCTGTCAATTAGAATAATTAAATACGTAATTATTTAATTCATTCTAATACTTGTGATGAACTGCATAATTATTTATGTTGTAGTTAATGATTATGTGGTGTGAATGTGTGATCTAATTTAAATAAACTCCGTTGAGTTAATGCAGTTGGTAAGTTAAATTGGTTGTTCAGCGTGAGTCGGCAACTAATTAAATTTATTATAGGCATTGAAGATATCGTTGTGTTGATGATCGAATCTATGGATCAAAGAGAGATTTTACCTTTGGTTAGAGTTTTTTCTATTGATTTTTCTCAAACTTTTAATTATTGGTTTCTTTGTTTAGTTTTTAATTTTAATTTAGTTTATTTGTTTTCTGAACCCCTTCATTTTATTTTACTTATTTTTATTTGAGAAATAAAATTATCACCTATCCCTATTTTATTAATTTATATTTTCAAGTAGGTTTTATTTTTAACTTTGGAGAGCCATCAATAATATTATTTTATTATATATATTTATAAAAGTCCTTGTGTCGATGTTGATATGGCTTTTAGAGAATAATACAAAATAGTTATTCAAATAGAAGTAAAAAATTAAATCCAAAATATATGGATAATAGAACGATTAAAATTACAATTTCACTGGTAATGACTAAAATATACATTATACTTTAAGATAAACCGTTTATATTTAGGGGGGAGAAGATGGATTTTTGTGTCTTTACCTTATACAGAGTGGTAATTGCAACTATTACGGGGCACCCCCACCCAATCTTGTATAAAAGAGAGAGGAAAGGAATCAACTTGAATACGGTGGTTGACGCCACAATAATGATTCTTTTTCTTTTGTTTTTTCCTTTGGTAATAAAGTAAGTCCAGTACCCCCAAACTAATAATATCTTTCCCTACTCCTCTTATAATTCAAAATATTATTCATATTATTAACATTAATATTTTATATTACGTAAATATTGACGTGTTTACTTTTTCGGCTTATATTTATATATTTTCTATGCATGTTAATCCATTTTAACATTTTAGTAATTCCTATTATCGTGTTTATGGCATATTTATGATGAAGGTAATATATATAATAAATATATTTATAAAATAATTATTTAAAATTAAATAAAACTTTGATTCAAATGATAAAATTATTAAAATTATAATATTTTAAATTTAAATCTCATCAAGTATGTATATATTTTCAAAGGCGAAGTCGGAGGGTGGCATGGGCCTCGGCCCCTAAAATGTAATATTTTGTTTAGGCCTTAAATTTTAAAAATTTTAAATTAATAAAAGTAAAATTACACTTTAGCCCTTAAAATTATAAAAATTGATTTAATCTTTTACAAATTATAAATATATAAACTATAAAAATTAAAATTTCATCCAATCCCCTAAAAAATTATCCCGACTTCACTTTGTATATTTTATGTATCGATTTAAAATGACAAAATATCTCTATATTAGTGATTATTAATTTTTTTTCTTAAAACTCTTCATATTCAATAATCACGTTAAAAAATTCCAACTTCATCAAATCTCTAAGTGGGAGACAAATTTTTACAACCCGTTTTCTCCATAACAAAACTTGAACCCAAAATCTTACATAAAAGATAAAATATTTTATCGCTGGATGCAAGTAGTTATGATCCAATTATTTGATTGGCCCAAATGAAATTAATATGATCCTACCGATTAACTTCAATGACGATGACGATGACGATGACGAAGACAAAGTAGCGATAGGGTTATTGCATTTCATCTCAAAGTGGGGAATATTTTAAATTAGCTTTCAATTTAAATTACCTTTTTCATTTAGAATCTTTGAATCATGAGTACCAGGAGTTCCATGATCGAAACTTTTATACACTAAATTTGGTGGTGTCAGACAAACCCATTTTGCCCAGCCCAAACCTATTTTAAACCCAAACCCAAGCCCAAATTAAAAACCCTCAGCCCAATTTATTACACTCGGTGGCCCAATGGCCCAAAGTCATAGACTTAGGGTTCCAGGAACCCTAAGGAGCCTAATGCAGCCTTTGTGCCCATGACTGCTCACTCTCGATCACGACCCTCGGTCTTGACCGCCACTTGCCTCTGACCCTCTGACCTCTGCAGCACCGCCCTTCCACCGCCTCTGGCCTTGCAAGCAATAAAAGAGAAAGGACAGAACAGAGACCAAGTGGTAAAATACAGGGCTATAAAAGCCGATTCTAAAAGTTTGTAAAAGAGGTTTTTTTTTGTTGTATTTTTAACGAATACAAGCAAAATTTCAAACAGATTCAAACAAAAAAAAGAAATAAAGAAAAGATTCTCAAACACGAAAAGAACGGACATTAAGCGAGAAAGGAGACGAACCAAAAGGAATCAAACTCAGTAGCTTTAGGAGGTGATTTTACCCTTTTCAATTTTATTCATTTCATTTGGATCTTTTCAACAAACATATATATATATTAAGTAAAAAGGGAAAATAAAAAGGAAGAAAAGATACAAATTTTACGTTTTTACCATCACAAGACGGTGGTCACGTATGGTGACTGCGTGACAGACGTCTATCGAAATCTCGCCAGAATCCCACCGAATTCCCCCTGCAGAGAAAAAAAAGAAAAGAAGAATTTTTTTTTAAACAGACAGCTGAAATGATTTTTTGGGGGGTTTAGGGCTTTATATAGCCCCACAAAACGACGCTGCTTTTGAGGTGGCCATTTATGCCCAAACGACGCTCGTTTGCCTAAGCCGAAATCAATTCCGCACCCTAAAAGGATCCGCGTGTTTTTTTTGCTAAAGGGGAAATTGCACAATCAGCGCTCGCATTTTTAGTTCTTAAAATCAAGTTTTCATTATTGCAAATCGCCCAAATTTGTAGCTTTTGCGATTTGGTCCTTCCTTAAAGTCTTGCGTTTAATTTGCTGGGAAAATTGTCCCTTTGGTCCCCCATCTTTCACGCGCGTTCTTTTGTGACCCCCGAAGCCTGTTTTATTTACAAATCAACCCCGAACCTTGTTTTATTTATCATTTAACCCTCGAAACCCTGTTTTATTTAATAATTGACCCAAAACTTTTATTTGTAAAGCAATGGGGTCCATCTGCAGTTATTTACAATTTTGCTATTTTTGTTTTTATTTAATTTGCTCATTTATTTGTTGTCTTATTATTTATTATTATTTATCTTAATTATTATTACCCTATCATATTATTAGTATTATCAATATTATATTATTATACTCTATGTATATATATAATATATATTATTACCATTACTATATTGTTACTATTATTATTACATTATTATTAGTATATTATTATTATCACTATTATCTCCATATGCATATATTATTATTATTATTATTTATCACCATATTATTATTATACTACTATTATTACCATAAATACATTAATATCTCCCTTATTATCATTTTATTATCTCCATCATCATTATTACCCATTTACTTATCCCTATATCAATTACTTTTACTATATCACGATTATATATATAAATATATATATACATATATGGTTTTATTTCTTTATTATATACGCTTATTTCACTCGTCAAATCGCGGTCATTATTTTCATCTCATTGTTATCATCATTTTTACCATCACAATACATATACACCATTGTCACAATACCTTCCTTGCCCCATTACTTATATTCTCATCGTTCGTCTCCTTGATTTTCCCGACATCTCAATTTTCCTAACAATCAATATTCCGTATTAGCAATTCGAGTGAATCGAGCCCTAACTTACTGGGTTCTGATTTTTTTCGCTTAAGTTAAACAACGGAATATCCCTTTCAAAATCACAAATTCCAGTTTTAAATTGACATTCCGTATTAGCAATCCGAGTGAATCGAGCCCTAACTTACTGGGTTCTGATTTCTTCTCGTTTAAAGCTAAACAATGGGATATCTCTTTTGAAATTGTAATTTAAATTTTTATACTTAATCTCAGAAATTCGAAATATCGTGCTCTAACTTACTGGACTCGACACCTAGATACTTCGAGATAAGCTTTTTTTTCCTTCCAAAATAGAGGCAATATTCCTAATTTGGATTTTCGAGAAAATAAGCCCTAACTTCATCGGGTTCGATTTCTCGCTCAACAAATGATGGAAGATCCTCTTCAAAACAAAATCAAGTTTTAAAAGACGAGATTAGTTTCGGAGTCTAAAGTATTGCACCTAACTTCTTGGACATGATGCTTTATCTCTTGAAAATAAGAGAGTCTTAACGTCCCTTCCAATTCCTTCAAATTTTGAAAATAAAAAGCATTGTATTTTCGAACCCTTTCAAAGTTTTCAACAAATAGGACATCAATCAATCAGTTTGGTACCGATTTCGGGCGTATCGAGGGTGCTAATCCTTCCTCACACGTAGTCGACTTCCGAACCCGTTTTCTCAAAGTTCATGGACCAAAAAGCACTATTTTAGTAAATTAAATGTTTTATTATAACAAAGGTGATCCGATCACACCAAATAAAGATCGGTGGCGACTCCCTTCCTTTTCTTTTTCAAAAAATCGAGTCAACCACGCTGTTTCTGTTTTATCAAAAATGGTTACGACAATTGGCGACTCCTTCGGGACTTATTCGTTGAGAGTCGCTGATTGATTGATCATTGTCCTTTGATTAAAATTAGAAAATGGTTTGAATTCATGTTTCTTTAAATGTACTTTCAATGTTATATTGGATCTCTTGAATACTTTGGCATTGCATTGCATGACCATTGTGGTCACACCTTTAAGTGGGAGCGAGAAGCTATGCCTTCGTGAAGTTTTCACCTCCGCATGGGCTAGTAGACTGCTTTCGGGATACATCCGTACCTATGTCTTCATGAAGTTTTCACTTCCATATAGCCATAAGGAAATGTATTCCCCTGAATCGAACTCGGTCTGTATGAACCTATAATGGGTGAGGATCGAGGAATCTGCTAGTTCGGGTACCTCAAACTTTAGAACTAAACCGCATATAGTAAACCCTAGGAGCCCACCTTAGGTAGAGCTATGTCAAACCTTAGTGGTCACCCAGATAGGTGTTTGTTTATTTTACTTGCTTTATATTCCATGGTACTAACTTGTTGTGTTTCATTCTTTTTGTACATATCATTTCATATTTTAAGAGGCATCGATTCACGGTCGCTTTACGAGTTAGAAAGTGGTTATAGGCGAATTCCTTGATAAAGTAGAAGACAATGCGGCTACTTTGCACATGGTTAGAGCCAAGCCAATTAGAAAACAAGGGACTAAAAGCTAGAATAGTGAGCTTGGCGGTCTCTACACCACTATCAAGTCAAGAGTCGGAAAGCCAACTAAAGTCAAGCTGAACGAAATCGAGGAAATGAAAGGTAAGGTTGAAGAGCTTTGCCAAAAAGAGCTCGATTTGGTGCCCGATCTAGTTCGCCTCCAAAATTTAAAGTGCCGATTTAAAAATATGATGGAACGAGATGTACAAAGGCACATCTTATCATGTTTTGTCAAGATGACCGGTTACGTAAATGAGGATAAATTACTAATACATCTGCTTCAAGATAACTTGATCGGATCGGCTCTTCGATGGTATAATCAACTCAAGAGAGAAAAGATCCGATCATGGAAAGACTTAGCATCAAGATTTTGTGAACAATACAAGCATGTATCCGACATGGTGCCCGATCGATTAACTCGCAGATGATGGAAAAAAGCCGACAGAGACTTTTAGACAATACACTCAAAGGTGGAGGATATCTCTACCAAGTAGAACCATTAACAAAAACAGAGATAATAGTCCTCTTCATCAACACTTTGAAAGCGTCGTTTTACGACAAATTGGTAGGAGGCGCCACGAAAGATTTCGCAGATATTGTAATATCCGGGGAACTTATAGAAAATGCTATCAAGAGTGGAAGGATGGAAGGCTCCGAGGGTTCAAAAAGGCAAGACTCATAAAGAAAAAGAGGCGAAGCCCATATGGTGGAACCGAGAGACACTACACTTCCAACCCATACCCAACCCAATCACGACCCCGATATTGCCCACCTTCAAACTTCTATTTTCCTCCCCAAAGCCCTTACTATCAAGCACCTCCTCCTTACCCCGTCTATGCCACAAATAACCAAAGACCATTCACCATGTTCCCACCAAATACCATGCCCGCTCAAAGCCAACCTAAAATGAACAAAACCAACAAGACCCAATCTCGAAAACCTCAATTCACCCCTATTCCTCGTATCATACGGAGAGTCGTGTTCGGGTTATTGAAAACAATTAATATCCCCACATTATATGGCACCCTTGAAGCCTCCATACCCAAAATGGTACGATCCTAATGCTAGTTGCATGTACCATGTCGGAAACCGCGGGCATTCTATAGAAAATTGTCTAGCCTTTAAAAGAAGGGTTCAAGGTCTTATTGATGCGAGGATTTTACGATTTGATGGCACTAGTAATGTGGTGAAAATCGCTCCCTAACCATCTTGAAGGGAATGTGAACGCGGTGACAAAAGAAGATATCACGCAAGCTAAAAGTTATGTTTCAAATAAAGACACCTCTGCTGGAAGGTTTGGGAGGTAATGGTTAAAAAGGGCCGCTTTTGTTATCCCAACAAAATTTTCAAAGAAAGAAATACAAAGAGTCAATGTTTTTGTGATTTTCACGGTATGGAAGGGCATGACATCCAGTCTTGTGAGGGATTCAGAAAATTACTTCAGGACATGATGGATAACAATGAGGTCAAGATCTTTGATAAAATGGATGAGGCCGAGGAAAGGAAATATGCGCCTCTGATAATCAACCATCAACTATCCCTTATAGTGCTGATCGGCCTCTGGTGATTTATTACGAGGCCAAGAAGAAGGAAGTCAAACCAAATGTGGTGATTGAAGTGCCATCTCCTTTTCCTTACAAGGACAATAAGGCAGTACCATGGAAATATGATGTTAATATTGTCGTACCCGAAGGTGAAAAGTCAAAGGCTGTGATTGGAGATATTAGTAGAGTAGGACACTTCACCCGCAGCGGGAGGTGTTATTCTCCCGAAATAGGTGAACCAAAGAAGAAAGCTGTTGACTTGAATCAGAAAGGAAAGGCACCAATGCATGATACTGAGGTTGATGTTGAAATCTGGGCAAGAGATTAAAAGACCGTGAATGAGGATGAAGCACATGAATTCTTGAAGTTCATCAAACACAAGTGAATATAATGTCGTGGAGCGCTTGAACAAGCAATCGGTAAGAATCTCGGTGTTATCTCTTTGTTGAACTCGTAACCACATCGAAATGCTTTTGTTGAAAGTGTTGAATCAAGCGTATGTGGCGAGCAACGATTCTGCTGAAAAGCTTGATAGGTGGGTGAACAACTTAAATGCGGATAATTTCATCTCTTTTAGTGATGATGAAATACCACCAAACGGTAGGGGCTCCATAAAAGCATTGCACATTACAACCGGTTGCTGGGTTTATATAACCGAATGTGCTTATTGACAACGAATCAAGACTCAATGTCATGCCTTTGGCCACGTTTTCTAGGTCGCCAATTGATATGTCTTATTTTAGGCCTAGTCACTCTACAAGAAGGGCATTTGATGGGACACGACGAGAGGTCATGGAAAGATCGAGATTCCTCTAGAAGTGGGCCCATGTACATATGATATCGAGTTCCGTGTCATGGACATCACGCCTTCATATAATTGCCTTTTAGGGAGGCCTTGGATCCATTCTCACAAGGCGCCTTCATCTCTCCATCAAAAGTAAAGTTTATCCTGGATAGCCGCTGATCACGATCATTGGTGAAGAAGACATTGTTGCATCTATCTCATCGACGCACTTTACATTGAAGTAAACAAAGATGCGAGAGAATGTTCCTTCTATTCCTTTGAGTTTATCAATGCTACATTTGTTCTTTGAAGGAAATAAGATTCCCACGCCTAAGTCGCCAAGGAATACCAAAATGGGAATTAAGTCGATTGTGGGAAAGGAGCCCGAGCGAAGAAAGGTTTGGGAAAATATCGGCAAGGGATAGTTAGAGCACTAAAGCCAATACACCACAAGGCTCGACACGGTTTAGAGTTCAAGCGGATGTACGACAAAGAAGAAAAATTGCAGAAAGATCAAGAAAGGAGGATTGCAAGAGCCTCGGGCGAGAATTAGGATGGGAGCCCATAACAGATCCTCCTTTGTCAAAAACATTTACATCTGCAGAATGATGTACCTGAGGCTAGATAATTCACGAAGCATCTGTTATTGATTGAAAGGGGTCTTTAACGTCAAGATAAATGTTATTGACAAAGGAGATGATGCAATTGAAGATGTTTCAATGATACGCCCTTGTCCTCCTAGATTTATTTTGAACAATTGGAATGCTGTGGATCTTCTTGTAGTTTCTAAGTCCTCTCCAGAGTAATGCTCAATGTTAACTCTCCTTTTTTGTGTGCCCGTAAGTAATAGTGTGATTCTTTTGTAAGAGCTTATGTTTGCTCTTTATTATTTAAATGAACATTAATGGAGATGCATTTTGTCATAATCTTTTCATTCTCATAGCCTATCCTTACATATATCTCATATCATGCCATAACATATACTTGTGGATTCCAACTTTGATACTCCTCTATAGTTTTCTTTTCCATTCACCTTCGGTGCTTAGATATCAACGATATGAGCAATCCGTTACAAGTCCCAAATCGATTTCGAGAAAGCCATTTGTTTAGGAGAATCAAGTCGAGGAAAATGCTAAAGATTATGTCTCGCCTCTCGACTTACAAAGAATGATAGAACGAGAAGATAAACAGATCCTACCCCATCAAGAATCTATTGAGATAGTGAAGTTGGGAAATGAAGAAAATAAGCAAGAAGTGAAGATTGGGACCTCCATTTCAAATAACACCAAACATGATTTGATCGCCTTGCTTTGTGAGTATAAAGATGTATTTGCATGGTCGTATCAAGACATGCCAGGGTTGAACGAGGATGTAGTGGTCCATAGACTCCCATTGAAACCAGAATGCAAACCTATTCAATGTAAGTTGAGACGAATGAGACCAAATGTCTTGTTAAAGATAAAAGAAGAAGTCAAGAAACAATTTGATGTCGGCTTTACAAGTCTCCAAATACCTGAATGGGTAGCTAACATAGTCCCAGATCAAGAAAGACAGTAAGGTACGAATGTGCGTGGATTATCGCGATCCGAATCGAGCAAGTCCTAAAGATTATTTTCCCTTGCCACACATCGATCGTTGGTGGATAACACAAGAAACATTCATTGTTTTCTTTCATGGATGGATTTTCGGGTTATAATTAGATAAAGATGGCTCCCGAGGATATGGAGAAAACTACCTTCATAACAATGTGGGGAATATTTTGCTACAAGGTGATGCCGTTCGGATTAAAGAATGCTGGGGCAACATATCAGAGGGCAATGGTGATGCTATTCCATGACATGATGTACAAAGAGATAGAAGTGTATGTTGATGATATGATTGCCAAATCTCGGGGGGAAAGAGAGCATATTGGGAACCTCAAGAAATTGTTCGAAAGACTAAGGAAGTTCCAGCTGAAGCTTAATCCAGCCAAGTGTACTTTCGGAGCTACCTCAGGAAAATTACTCGGCTTCATTGTTAGTGAGAGAGGTATTGAGGTTGATCCAGATAAGATAAAAGCCATACAAGAATTACCACCTCCGCGTACACAAAAAGAAGTCAGAGGATTTTTAGGGAGGTTGAACTACATCGCTCGATTCATTGCTCAACTTACCAACCAGTGTGACCCAATTTTTTGACTCCTTCGAAAACATAATCCGGGAGAGTGGAACGATGAGTGCCAAGTGGCTTTTGACAAGATAAAACAGTATTTGTCTAACCCTCCGGTGCTAGTACCGCCAACTCCCGGAAGACCGTTAATATTATATCTAGCTGTATTCGAAAACTCAATGGGTTGCGTACTGGGGCAACATGATGAGTCAGGGAAAAGAGAAAGGGCGATTTACTACCTCAGCAAGAAGTTCACAGAATATGAAGCAAAATACCCGTCAATTGAAAAATTTTATTGTGCTTTGGTCCGGTAGTTCAAGGCTCGCATAATATATGTTGTATCATACGACGTGGTTAATTTCAAAGTGGACCCAATAAAATACATGATGGAATCACCGCACTTTCAGAAGAATGGCACGATGGCGGATCCCGCTATCGTAGTACGACATTGTATATGTGAGTCAAAAGTCGATAAAGGGAGCGTAATAGTCGACTTCTTAGCAACTCGAGCCACGGAGGAATATGGGCCTTTGAGATTTGATTTCCCAGACGAGGATTTGATATGCATTGCAGAAAAAGAGTGTGAGTCATCAAAAGAGAAATCATGGAAGATGAGCTTTGATGGTGCATCGAATGCATTGGGGCATGGGATTGGAGCAGTCTTAGTGTCACCGAAAGGAACCATTATCCACTCACTGCCAGATTAAATTTCTTCTGTACCAATAATGTAGCAGAATATGAGGCTTGCATCATGGGCCTTCGTGCAGCTATTGAACGAAACATCAAAATCTTAGAAGTATATGGGGACTCGTACAGGATTTACCAAATTCGTGGAGATTGGGAAGTGAGAGATTCTAAATTGGTTAAATATCGCGATCTCGTATGAGCTTGTCAAAGAATTCAAAGAAGTGACTTTTAACTACTTCCACACGAAGAAAACCAATTGGTGATGCCTTGGCCACCCGGCTTCAATGTTCAAAGTAAAAGAGAAACGAAAATAATGCCTCTCCAAATGAGTATATATGAGGTCCCCGCACATCGTTTTAGCATTGAAAAAGAGATGAGATGGGCGGTGTGGTTCCATGATATCTTAGAATATGTCAAGAATCAAAGGTATCCGAGCAAGCAAATGAGAACGACAAAAGAACAATCGAAGAATGGCGGCGGATTTGTCCTTGATGGGATATCCCGTAAAAGAGGAAAAGATCAAGTGCTCACGAGATGCGTGGATTTCATTGAAGCTAGAAAATACTCAAAGATGTCCATGAAGGAATTTGTGGGACGATGCCAATGGTTTCACTATGGCGAGCAGATTATGAGACTCGGTTATTCTTGGTTGACGATGGAAAGCGATCGCATTAGTTACGCATGAAGGTGCCACAAATGTCAAATTTACTACGATAAAATTCATGTAGCCCTTCGCCTTCATGTTATGACTTATCCGTGGCCTTTTTCTATGTGGGGCATGGATGTTATAGACCAATTTTCCCAAAAGCTTGAATGGACACCGATTCATTTTTGTGGTTATAGGTTACTTCACAAATGGGTAGAAGCCGCTTGCTCGCTAGTGTGACAAAGATCGCAGTTTATGTGTTCTTAAAAAGAAATCATATGTCAATACAGCTTTGTTCGAGAGAATAATTTCAGATAACGCTTTAAATCGAACAACAAGATAATGAAAGAAGTAAAGAAGCGCTTCAAATAAAGTATCATAATTCCTCACCCTATCGCCCAAAGATGAACGGAGCAGTAGAAGCGGCTAACAAAAACATTAAGAGGATTATTGGGAAAATGACCGAGACATATAAAGATTGGCACGAGAAGCTACCATTCGCTTTGTATGCATATCGCACATCTGTGCGGACATCTACGGAGCAACTCCTTTCTCCCCGGTCTATGGAATGGAAGTCTTGCCCATTGAAGTTGAGATCCCTCTCACGAGTCTTAATGGAGTCAAAACTAGAAGAATCGAATGGGTTCAAGCTCGATATGATCACTAAATCTTATCGAAGAAAAACGCTTGAAGGCAATCTGTCATGGATAGATGTACCGAAGAGAATGATCACGGCCATGATAAGAAGGTGCGCCAAGAGAATTCCGTGAGGGGAACTCGATCGAGAAAGATTCTCCCAATACAAAAGATTTTCGAGGAAAATGGGCACCAAATTGGGAAGGGCCGACGTCAGAAAGAAGGCTTTCTCAAGTGAGCTTTGATTCTCACCGAGATGGATGGGAAGGAGTTACCTAATCCAAGAACTCGGATGCCGTGAAAAGTACTATGCCTAAAAAAAGATCAAGATGAAAACCGAAAGGGCGCCTTGATAAAAAAAGAAAAAGAAAAAAGATCAAGATGAAAACCCAAAAGGCGTCTTGATAAAAAAAAAGATCAAGATGAAAACTCGAAAGTATGCCTTGATAAACAAAAAGATTAGGATGAAAACACGAAAGAGGCGCCCTAACGAAGGAGGTTCGGATAAAAGGAGCAAGACGATTGAACGGGAGTCATGTGGCGAGATTACAATATTTGAAGCAGCCTCGAAGCTCAAAATCTTCTACACAAGAAGCCGTGTCAAGAGATCCAGGATGAAGAAATGTGAGAAGTTCATGCGTTGAATATCTAGAGCATTTGTGACAATTGAATCTACTTTCCTTTCTTTATAATGTTTTCTTTATTGAGCTTTCCTTGTTAAATTTTCTTTGCTTATTGCTTTTGAAATAAATATGAATGTGAGGTATCTCTTTCGTACCTACTTTCCTATTTTCATGCATCTCATGTGTGGTTCGTCTAAATGATAAATAGTGAAATGACATACTCTAAACAAAAGGAATGTTGAGTATTACGGATGAGAATTTGGTAAGTACAAGAGCCTCAAAGCAAGGACAAAGTTCAACAAGGGCAAAAGAGTGATACATGAGAAACGCAGTTACTCGAGGATGGGTACAAAACCCGAAGGGAAATCAAGAATCAAGCAACGAATGCAATCATCATGAGAGTCGAATTTAAAAGAGATATACTGACAAACAAGCCCAAGGCGTATGGCATAATCATGTAGGCATAAAAGCATTTAAGACCAAACATGTGCATATCATGATAACATCATGCATGACATATACAGTATTCCAATAAAGCAAAAAGTTTTGATGATAGTCTGCATCAACCAAGGACAAGGAAGACATTCGAGTTCCATCAAGATATGTTTTGAAATTTTGATACTTTTAAAATTATTTCAATTTCTATTTTTCAAAAAAATCAACTCATATTGCGAGAGGTGAGTTGAGCCTCAGGTCACACACTGAGGTATTTTCAATTTCTGTTTTTCAAAAATCAACTCATAATGCGAGAGGTGGGTTGAGCCTCAGTCACACGCCGAGGTGTTTTTCAATTTTATTTTTCAAAAAATCAACTCATATTATGAGAGGTGAGTTGAGCCTCAGTCACACACCGAGGTATTTTTCAATTTTCGTTTTCAAAATCAACTCATATTGCGAGAGGTGAGTTGAGCCTCGGTCGCACGCCGAGGTATTTTTCAATTTTGTTTTCAAAAAATCAACTCATATCATGAGAGGTGAGTTGAGCCTCGGGTCACACTGTTGAGGTGTTTTTCAATTTTATTTTTCAAAAAATCAACTCATATTATGAGAGGTGAGTTGAGCCTCAGTCACACGCCGAGGTATTTTTCAATTGCTGTTTTTTCAAAAATCAACTCATAATGCGAGAGGTGAGTTGAGCCTCGGATCACACGCCGAGGTATTTTTCAATTTCTTTTTCAAAAATCAACTCATATTATGAGAGGTGAGTTGAGCCTTAGGTCATCTACCGAGGTATTTTTCAATTTCGCTTTTCAAAAATCAACTCATAATGCGAGAGGTGAGTTAAGCCTCGGGTCACACGCCGAGGTATTTTTCAATTTCGCTTTTCAAAAAATCACTCATATTGCAGAGGTGAGTTGAGCCTTAGGTCATCTGTTGAGGTATTTTCAATTTTGTTTTCAAAGACCAACTCATAATCCGAGAAGTGAGTGAGCCGTGTCACATGTCGAAATTTTCGATTTACCTTTTCAATAAAGAATAAATATTGGACATCGAACAAAATTTAGCGCTTTGAAGTCTTTGCTCTCATCCTCGCTTTCACAAATGATGAGCAAAGAGGGCATTATAAGCACTAAATTTTGTCCGGTTCGATTTCATTTTAGTTTCCAAAATTAAGAAAAAAATTAAAAAATTAAAAAATTAAAATTACACTTTGACCCCCAAGCTTTTCCAAAATTACACTTTGACCCTAATACTTTCTCAAAATTACATTTTGACCCCACTAGTTTTGTCAGATTTGCAATCGAGTCCCTCCGACAAATTACGTGATTTGGGGCACCCACTCCCAATTCTCGACCATCGGCATGGGTGGTTGCCCTTCTTCACCCACTACCGCAAATAGCATGGGAAACAAGCAAAATGAGGAAGCATTTTAGTAATAAGAACCCCATATTCTGGTGATGAAGGGGAGAAAAAACAAAAAATTTTCCAAGAAAAGGAGAACAAACATTAAGAAGAAAGAAGAGAGGCCAAACATTCAAAAAGAAGCAAGAAGCAACAACATCATCAACCAAAATCCATTCGGCTCTTGAAGAAAATAAAAGATTTCCTAGAAAATCAAACCTTTGGCCCCCATTTTCCTTTGTTATATTTTCCAAATACCCCACGAAAAAACCTTTCTTTCACCACCAACTCGAATCAAAACTTCCTAAGAAACCCCCATCACCATCACTTGAACTATCGCCGGCCAACACCACCATAGCTAACGTCTCTGCTTGCTTTTTTTTTTTACATACGTTGTTGAAAAAAAAAAAGAAAGAAGAAGTAAAAAAGAGACTCATTAAAAAATAAATAAATACTTATCAGCCCAAAAAAAAAAAATTGCAAGTTGGCCTATATTTTTCCTAAGCATCAGCCCACCAAGCAACAGCCCATTTGTTCAAGTACCAGCCCATTTTTCCAAGCACCAGAGCCTGAAGAAAGAAGAAGAAGAAAAAAAAGAGAAAAGGAAGGAAAAAAAAAAAGAAAAAAAAGGAAAAGAGCCCGGTCGTGTCAACCATTCGATCAAGCTCGTAACTTTGAGCTTTTTGGTAATTTTCTTTTACCCACGTTTAATTTAATTCGTGTATTTTGATGACAATATTGGTATTTTCTAAGTATATTTTGTATTTATATTCTTAATGTTATTTTATTTAATTTTATTATTAATGATAATAATTTTAATAAATAAGGCAACGAATCGGTTTAACACTTATCGTTGATTTCATCGCTATGTTGGGTGAATATCGTCGGTTCGTGTTAAATACGATACGCCCTTTTAAAAATCCAAAAAAATCAAAAAAATAAAATAAAATCTCGAATTTCAAAACTTTTGTGTTTTCAAAATTGTCGATTTTCCAAATTTTCGTGTTTTAAAAAAATCGTGTTTTCAAAAATTCTCGATTTTAAAAATTCTCGTGTTTTAAAAGTTTTCGTGTTTTCAAAATTTTCAGATTTCAAAATTTTCATATTTTCAAAAATTCCGTGTTTCAAAAATTCTCGTATTTTTAAAGTTCTCGATTTTCAAAAATTCGTGTTTCAAAAAAAAAAATTTTCGCGTTTCAAAATTTTTGGGTTTTCAAAAATTTCATTTTTTTTGTGTTTTAAAATTTTCGTGTTTTCAAAATTTTCGGGTTTAAAAAAAATTTTCGTGTTTTCAAAAATTCCGTGTTCTCAAAAAAATTCGTGTTTTAAAAAAAATTCTCGTGTTTTCAAAGTTTCCGTATTCCCAAAATTTCGTGTTTTCAAAATTTTTGGGTTTTCAAAAATTTCATGTTTTAAAAAAAAAATTCTTATGTTTTAAAATTTTCGTGTTTTCAAAAAATTTCATGTTTTCAAAAAAAAATTTCGTGTTTCAAAAAATTCTCGTGTTTTCGTATTTCTAAAATTTCGTGTTTTCAAAATTTCCATGTTTTAAAAAAAATTTCGTGTTTTCAAAAATTCTCGGGTTTTAAAAAAAATTTCTCGAGTCTTAAAATTATCGTTTTTTAAATTTTCGTGTCTCAATCGGATCACGATTAAATATTAAATTGAACTTGTATTTTTGAAAATTAAGACAACGCGCATTTAACGAGATACCAATTTTGGGCGTCATGAGGTGCTAATACCTTCCTCAAGCGCGAATCGACTCGAACCCTATTTTTCTCCGAATTTTGACGCAGACTTAAATCCGCCCTTTTAAGAAAATTCAAAAATGATTTTCTTTAAAAGAGGATTTATTAGGTGTCCGATCACACCTAGAAAAAAAGATCGGTGGCGACTCCTTTTTAAATAAAATTGAAACTCTGCTTTCAAATTTTTAAATAATTACCTCAATTAATACCAAAGAAATTTTAGGTCGCTACAGTGAAAATCTATTAAAAGAATATAGTATTCTAAAATTATATGTTTTACGTTGTTATACTCTGCCTTCTTTGCCTCATTTATTGGTTTGTTTTTCTTTCTGTTTTTTTCCTTTAAAAAATTATATAATTTGGTGACTAATATTTTTAAAATTCTTTTCACCCAACAGTTACTTAATTAATAGAAGATTTTTTTAATTGGTATAATAATAAATTTAATCCTCAACTTTATATTTTTATCAATTTGACTTTGATTTATATAAAATTATAAAATTAAAATAAAATTATTTTTAAAATTAGAAAATTACAAAAATATTTGCAAATTATAAATAAATATTTAATATATGTAAATACATAAAAAAGCTTCTAAAAGTTTTACGAGGAAGGGTTTTGATTAGGGGTGAGCAAAATCCGATTCGATTCGAAAAACTCGATAAATTTTTCAAATTTTGAATTAAATAGTTCAAGTTATTTGAGTTAATCAAGTTTTTTGGATCAACTCGAATAAAAAATTAAGTTTTTCTGTTTAACTCGAATGTGAATTACACAATTCGGGTTATCCGAAAATCCGAATAAGAAAAGGCAAAGCTACATCATTTTGATAAATGTTTATCTTTTCTAAAGTTAAAAGTCAAAATTATTAAGTTAAAAGTCAAAATTACGTTGTTTTGATAAATATTTACTCATTAAGTTAAAAGGCAAAACTATTATATTGTTTATGTAGTTAAATAAATTTATACTTCATTTACTAGTTAAATAATTGGTTCATGTAAATGCAACGTAAGTATAAATACTAGGATTCGTTAACTCGACTCCACTTGACTTGAAATTTTTTGACTCGATTCAATCCGATTCGAAAAAAATTCAAATTGAATTCGGTTGCGAAAATAGGATTCGTCAACTCGACTAACTCAAAATTTTTTAACTTAATTCGACTCGACTCGATCGAATACTCACCCTTAGTTTTGATGGGTATCTGGAAGGGTAAAGAAACTAAAAAGCAAGAGCATCCATTTTGCTGACCGTATCTTTGAATAAGCGACGACTCTGACAAACTTTCCAAGTTAGAGTTTTTTAAAGCACGGTGATGGAGTTTAATACATTTTTAGTTCGAGTTTACAATAAAATTGTGCTCTCATTTAATACATAAAAATTAGTATTTTGAATTAGATATTAATTTTTTTCTGATTTGAAAAAAAACTGTTAATAGTTACATTTTAAGGGATATTAAAAATTTAATAGTTAGCACTATAAATAACTTTTATGTTATTTTAACTTTTTTTAGAGAATTTTGTCTATTTATTTTTTGATAATTGGAGGAAGAGAATCGGGTTATTTGGAATCAAATCCAAGCTCTAATACCTAATCTATAGCATAATGTTCTTGTTATTGGGCCAAGAAATTGTTGACAATTTTATCTACTTATTAGTGCAACAAAATTAAACTAAATGTAATATTAAAATTTATAAAACAATTTGTTAGAATCCAATACATGTTAAAGCCGAAGTGTTTGGTTAATTTTAGAAGTTTATTACCTTCGAGCTAAAACATATCTACGTAAATTTTAATTATTTGTGATTTTTTTCTTTCAATTATATTATCTATACTTATATTTTATTTATTTTTGGTTTAAAGAATAATTAGCGAAAAATGAGCTTCAAAATTTTTTAGCACTTTTTTGCAAATTAGAATTTCAACATAATTTAAGTGTTTTGACCATAACTTAAGATACAAAATTTTATTTTAAGCTCATGATATTTCTATTCGAAAGAAATTGAAAGATATAATCGAATTAATTTCATGACTCAAGCCCAAAAAGCATCAAAGTGCCTAAAATGACCTGAAAGTTTGACACGAAAATTATCAAGAAATCTAGAAAATTCTACTTTATTTAATTAATGGCACTTTTGTGTTTTTTTTTCCATTATATTACCTTTTTCCCCATAAATAGACATCATTAGGTTAAGACCGAAGATACCTAGACCCAAGGCTAAGTCAAAACAATTTTAAGGGGCTAAATAAAATTTTAATTTTTTATAGTTTAAATCTTTATAATTTTTTAAATGATTAAATCAAATTTTTATAATTTTAGGGAGCCAAAAGACAATTTTACATTTACTAATTTAAAATTTTAAAAATTTTAAACGGACTAAATAATAATTTTTTATTTTAGGTGGGGTTGGAGCAACTGCCAACCCCTAGCTTCGCCACTTCCTAGACCTAGGATAGCCACCTTAGTCCTTTTTTTTTTTTTGCATTTTATTTTCTATGAATTTCTAAATCAATTTTTCTAGTAAAAGATTATCAAAAGTTAGAATCAATAAATTCACGAGGCTTAATTTGTGCTTAATCCTTCTTAGTTCTTCAATATTTGTGCATATTTTGTTCTAATTATAATTGTTCATGTTTGTTAAATATTCACCAATATTTAATAGTTTAGAATGATTGTCTTGTCAATTAGAATAATTAAATACGTAATTATTTAATTCATTCTAATACTTGTGATGAACTGCATAATTGTTTATGTTGTAGTTAATGATTATGTGGTGTGAATGTGTGATCTAATTTAAATAAACTCCGTTGAGTTAATGCAGTTGGTAAGTTAAATTGGTTGTTCAAATGTGAGTCAAGAACTAATTAAATTTATTATAGGCATTGAAGATATCGTTGTGTTGATGATTGAATTTATGGATCAAAGAGAGATTTTACCTTTGGCTAGAGTTTTTCTATTGATTTTTCTCAAACTTTTAATTATTGGTTTCTTTGTTTAGTTTTTAATTTTAATTTAGTTTATTTATTTTCTGAACCCCTTCATTTTATTTTACTTATTTTTATTTGAAAATAAAATTATCACCTATCTTTATTTTATTAATTTATATTTTCAAGTAGGTTTTATTTTTAACTTTGGAGAGCCATCAATAATATTATTTTATTATATATATTTATAAAAGTCCTTGTGTCGATGTTGATATGGTTTTAGAGAATAATACAAAATAGTTATTCAAATAGAAGTAAAAATTAAATCCAAAATATATGGATAATAGAACGAATAAAATTACAATTTCACTGGTAATGACTAAAATATACATTATGCTTTAAGATAAACCGTTTATATTTAGGGGGGAGAAGATGGATTTTTGTGTCTTTACCTTATACAGAGTGGTAATTGCAATTATTACGGGGCACCCCCACCCAATCTAGAGGTGTGCATGGGCAGGCGGTCTGCCTGCCTCAAGGCCCGCCTAAAATGTAAGAGGTTTAGACAAAATATAGGCTGAAAAATGGGCTTGGGCAAAAAAATGAGGCCCGTTTAGAAAATCGGCTGAGCCTCGAGTATAAATTTTTAGCCGGGCCCAACCTGCCCGGCCCAAATATTTTTATTTGTTATATTTTAATTGTATTTGATTTATTTTTAAATATTTTTATTTGTATTTGATTTATTATATTTTTAAATGTATTTGATTTATTATATTTTTATTTATTTTTGTTTTAATATTTATTTTATTTTTAAAATGTATTGAATTTATTATATTTTATTTTAATAAAATAAAAATTTTATACTAGTCGGGCTGGCTTGGGCCGTGCTCGGCCTACCAATTTTAAAAGAGGGCGGGCCTGGATAAATTTTTAGGCCTATATTTTGGGCCAGGCCGGGCTCGGGCCTACCAATCGGGCCGAAAATTTTTGGACCCAACCTGAACCCGGCCCTGCCCGCCCGCCCATGCACAACTCTAACCCAATCTTGTATAAAAGAGAGGAAAGGAATCAACTTGAATACGGTGTTTGACGCCACAATAATGATTCTTTTCTTTTGTTTTCTTTCCTTTGGTAATAAAGTAAGTCCAGTACCCCCAAACTAATAATATCTTTCCCTACTCCTTCTCTTATAATTCAAAATATTATTCATATTATTAACATTAATATTTTATATTACGTAAATATTGACGTGTTTACTTTTTCGGCTTATATTTATATATTTTCTATGCATGTTAATACATTTTAACATTTTAGTAATTCCTACTATCGTGTTTATGGCATATTTATGATGAAGGTAATATATATAATAAATATATTTATAAAAATAATTACTTAAAATTAAATAAAACTTTAGTTCATATGATAAAATTATTAAAATTATAATATTTTAAATTTAAATCTCATCAAGTATGTATATATTTTCAGAGCGAAGTCAGAGGGCTGGCATGGGCCTCAAACCTCTAAAATGTAATATTTCATTTAGTCCTTAAAATTTTTAAAATTTTAAATTAATAAAAGTAAAATTACACTTTAGCCCCTAAAATTATAAAATTTGATTTAATCATTTACAAATTATAAATATATAAACTATAAAAATTAAAATTTCATTCGATCCTCCTAAAAATTATCCCGACTTCACCTCAGATATTTTATATATCTAATTTAAAATGACAAAATATCTCTATATTAGTGATTATTAATTTCTTTTTTCTTAAAACTCTTCATATTCAATAATTACGTTAAAAAATTCTAACTTCATCAAATCTCTAAGTGGGAGACAAATTTTTACAACCCGTTTTCTCCATAACGAAACTTGAACCCAAAATCTTACATAAAAATAGAACATTTTATCGCTGGATGCAAGTAATTATGATCCAATTATTTGATTGGCCCAAATGAAATTAATATGATCCTACCGATTAACTTCAATGACGATGATGATGACGATGACGAAGACAAAGTAGCGATAGGGTTATTGCATTTCATCTCAAAGTGAGGAATATTTTAAATTAGCTTTCAATTTAAATTACCTTTTTCATTTAGAATCTTTGAATCATGAGTACGGCGGAGTTCCATGATCGAAACTTTTATACACTAAATTTGGTGGTGTCGTTTAGTCTAGATGTTCATTCTCCGATTGGCACTTCTTTTTACCAAAATACTATTCATATTCATGTTATAAATTTAATTTTTTTTGAAATTTATAGTTACAATATATCTTATTATTACATCTAGCATTTGTTAATGTACTATGAAAATTTGGTGAATAGAAATAAAATTTTATTTTCAAAAATGAAAATAGTAAGTCTTAATGTTTAAATGCTAAACCTTGATTTTAAATTTGTTGGTAAATTGATCTTTATGCTTTTTTTCTTGATAAATTTGCCCTCAATGTTTCAATTTCGAGTCAAATTGAATATTTTTTTTGGAAAAAGTAACGACACTGACATTTCATGATCATATGTTAGATTTTAATTTACAGGATCAAACCAATGTCATTTTGTATGCTAAATTTTTACAACATATAATATTTTACTTTAATTTTTTTTCCAAAACATGGAGACAACCTTCATCCTTGATAACAATTTCCCCCCTAAAAAAACTCAAATATCATGGTCCTAATTGAGAAATCGTGATAGTTGTTAATATGCTAAGTAAAACAAAGTATGAATGGAAGTGATAGAAAAAGCGGGCAATTCTAATGACATTCCATAAAACATGATAAAACAAGGGACAATTAATTGTTTACGCAATTCAGTTTCCATATGTTTGGGAGCCTAGCTCAATAAGAATAACCTACTATCTTTAATACTAGTACAACAAGTGATTTAAGTTCTATTACACCTTAGTATATCAACCACACTTTTGTATTTAAAGACTAATCCTCTTACTTCTAAGCTCTTCCATTGACAACTTAGGCAATAAATAAAGCTTGTTTACTCTCTCAAATGCACTTCACAAAAATGTTCCTTAATGAACAAAATAAGTGCTCTAAATGCTTTGTTACAAAACATATACAAGTCTTTTATATAAGAGTTTTGAGACTTACTAACATACTAGAAATTAATTACAATCCAATCCTTTATTCTCAACAACTAAAATAATATAAATATACCATAAAAATAATTACTAATGAAAATTGGGCTGTTGCAGATAAGTATGCAAAGTTTATCCCAATCCAACAGCCTTAATCCAAGGGATTTGGTTTGTAATATCCAATTCGATCCAATCCTCAAGATGTGTTTCTCCAAATGGATTAATCTTCATTTATGAGCTTAAATAAATCTACAATATTAACATCATAATCCATAGATTTTGTTTCAAAAATTTCCAACTTCAAATATGAAAACAATGATGAGTACTTGCCTCAACACTAATTGAAGTTGAAAAAACTCAAAAGTAAACACTTAAGACTTTGTACAAATATAAAGTTTACTCATCAATATATCAATTTGTTTTTTTTACTACATAGGGAGAATAACATACAAAATGTTGAGATTACTATACTATTGAGCGAGTATTAAATGAGGAGGAAGACAAGGAGGAGAGGCTGGTGGAGGGGAGGGCCAATTCACCTATAATAAGCAAAAAGTCAGAGCTAAGAAGCTAAAGGAGAAGGTTTAATTTATACTTAAGGTTTTTCTTGGGGAAGTAAGAAAGATCCTTAGTCCCTCATGCTTTAGAGCTTATATAGAGGGGTCAGCCATTATCCTGTAATGCTAGGTAGCCGATAGTACAAGGGGATCTGTATGACCATATGGTCGGACAAGTGGCAGGGTTGTTACAAGTTAATTATCTCCATATTGTGTATTGTGTGGTCCTGCTCTGCCATTCTCAACCCTGAGGTTATATAAGGTTGTTACGCCTTGGTGGTTCCCATGGAGGGTGTGTAGCAAGTAGTCCCCATGGGAGGTGTGTAACAACTTATCTCCTAAACAACAATTTAGAAAAGAAACCCCTAAATCTTATAAAACCTAAAAACCTAAATGTTTAAAAAATTTACCAAATTTTTGTGTTAGGTAATGAAAATTAAGGAGGAGTGTAACACCCTCAACCCGACCCGAACTGACGGATCCAATTCTTGGGCATTACCACACCAAAACTTTTAGCCAAATTCACTAAACCATATCAAATAGAATTATATATAAGACATACTCTTTTTAAATTATATCCAAGACTAAACTTCAAGAAAACAAATATGGTGCTTAAACATAAACTATTACAAAATTTCTCAATAAATCTACCTAAAACAATCATTTACTAATTACAAATTCATTAAGAACTCCTACAATACGCCGCCCAAAACAACTTTGTATGCATAATAACTCGACACACCTCTTCCTTGGCGTAGTCCTAACATCATCCTTTAGGCGTACTCTCTTGTCATCGAAACCTAAAACAATTACAAGTCTTGTAAGTTCATGAGTAATTAATGAACGTCATTTCATTGAACCTTGATGTTTACTTCATTTTCTTTGATTATCATCTATACGTTAACCAACTTTATAAACTATCTATCGGGCAGATACCAATATAGTTTGATTCACATATGCGCCAACTGTTATATTCATAATATTCCAATTCTCTCTTACCTGATTAACTAAAGATTCTTTGAAATAATAATTAAGTCTCTCATTAACATAAATACTTTCCAACAGAACTTATCTTCAAAATTCGTTTCGTATAGATCATATATTATTACTTACACTTTTCACAAACAATTGTTCCTAACATTAACCATAGAGCGAATACATACACATTAGGCGAATACTTATATAGATCTGAGTACCATCAAATTATTAAACCAATCATTTCCACAATTTAGTGAGTAACATTATATCAATAGAGTAATTCATAAATCAATTTGATGACATCCACAACAATCTCATCGATCCGTCCTTTTTCTAAACGAACAGAACCAGTGCACCCCAAGGTGAAAAACTAGGTCAAGCAAAACCCCTATCTGTCAACTCTTGCAGCTGTGCTTTCAACTCTTTTAACTCGGTAGGAGCTATTTTGTAAGGTGCTATTGATATTGGTGATGTTCCCGATACAAGTTCTATAGCAAACTCAACCTCTCTGACCGGTGGTAATCCAAGTAACTCCTCTGGAAACACATCGGGATATTCGCAAACCACTGGCATTGATTCGAGCTTCGATTCAGACACTTTAGTATCTAATAAATAAGCAAGATAAGCATTGCAACCTTTTCTCACATATTTCTATGCTGACATAGCTGATATCACAATAGGCAACCCACTCGATTATCTGATTCAATATGAAGCGTTTCACTGTTCTGACATTTTAATACAATAAGCTTTCGTCTACAGTTTACAACAGCATCATGCAGAGTTAGCCAATCCATACCCAGAGTCACATCAAATTCATCAAACAGTAGTAACATCAAATCAGCTGAAAAATTGTAACCCCGAGTCATCAAAGGACAATTCTTGTAAACTTTATCAACTAGCACATACTGACCTAGGAGGTTCGATACTTTAACCATGAATTTAGTGGACTTAACAGGTAAAATGTTACTAAATACTAAATTTGTGCAAACATACCAATGGGTTGATCCCGAATCAATCAAAGCAATTACATCAGTATCATAAATAGAGAAAGTACCGGTAAGAACATCTGGCGCAAAAGCATCCTCGCGTGCGCGAATAGCATAAGCCCTAACTGGTGCTTGTGCCTCAGATTTCATAGCAGAGTCTTTCGTCACACCACGGCTACCACTCACATTTTTGGGATTAAGATGTGGTCTACCTCTCACAACTGTCTACCTCTCACAACTGTGTTGCTCAGTCTCATAGTTTGAACTTTTTCTTTCTTAGATTTTTCTAGGCAATCTCTAAGATAGTGGTATAAGGAACCACACCTAAAACACTCTCCATTCTATACTCGACACTCACCATAATATGGTCTATCATAGTGCTTGCACTCGGGTCTGGCATCTTTGACACTACCCACGCACGCTACAGATGTAGCTTGAGGTTTAGGACTAGAGCGTCGGGTACTTCTATCTACTAGAATATCCTACAGAAGTAGTAGAACGGTGGTGATGTTTTTTATTTCTTTGATACTGACTGATAGAACTTCCTATTCGATCTCTTTCTCAAGTCTCTAGCTTCAAGATCAACACGTCTTTTTTCTTTACTCAATTCTTTGGCTTTATGTGCCCTATCAACCAATACAACGAATTCTTTCAGCTCAAGAATTCCAACCAAAAGCTTAATGTCATTGTTTAACCCTTCTTGAATCTTTTACACATAGCGGTCTCGGTGGAATACACCCCGAGCATATTTGCTTAATCTGACAAATTCCTCTCGTGTTCTGATATAGTCATACAACTCTGTTTGAGCTCTAAAAATTCTTTAAGTTTCTAATCCAGAAACCTCTGACTGATGTATTTCTTTTGGAACTATATTTGGAAGAATTACCAAGTGATTTGCTCTCTTGGCACAACTGAAATCAACGTATTCCACCACTAGTAAGCCGAATCTTTTAATAGTGATACTGCACACTTGACACACTCGATCGGTGAATAAGACAATTCATTGAAAACCCTAATTGTATTATCTAACTAGAATTCAACTCTCTCAAGATCATCTTCAGCAGTAGCTTAGAATTCTTCAGCCTCAAATTTACGTATCTTATCAACAGGAGGCTTACTAACTCAGATAGGTTCCATACCTTGTGGAATAACGAAACCGGTTTGGGAGTAGGAGGGGGTGGAGGTTGTCGAATAGCCGGGTTCGTCCGTACAAACTCAATGAACCATTCATTCATTATCTGGAAGAAGGATTCTTTAGCCTCTCCTCTCTGGGCCTTAGATACAGGCCTCGCACCGCTCGAAGCTACTCTTTGAACAGAGGCTTGAGCATTACTCTCTACTTCATTGGAATCAGCTCAGTTGGATGTCATTGCTATATGAAAACATGTTTTAAAGCGATTAGGAGATATCACATTATCACATGTTATTTAATGGCATGTATAGATATACTCGTACACGCTACGTTCAGTTTGAGAATCGACTAAACAGTAGCTCTGATACCAATAATTGTAACACCCCTAACTCAAATTCGTCGTCGAAACAGGGTTATGGAGTATTACTAGATATTACAAATAAAATGGATAAAAATTTCAAACATTTTATAACGTAATAATGATCACATCAAAACCAATCAAAATCATATATATTGTCCCTTATACGAGTCCTTGAGACCCTAAATACGCATTAGAAACAAGTCGGGACTAAATTAAAAACTCAAAGAATTTTTCGAAAAACATTGAAAAGTTTCAAAGCTGCAGGGGTCACATGGCCAATGCCACGTCTATGTCTCAGGCCGTATGGGTATTTGAAATAAGGACACACGGCCGTGTCCCAGCTCGTGTAACTCACTAACTTAGGCCATACGGCCAAACCACACGCCCGTGTGCTAGGCCGTGTGCTATGCTATGTAACAGCCTGACTTGTAACCCTTTGAAAACTATATGGGACACACAGCCGTGTATCACACACGGCTGAGACACACGCCCGTGTCTCTACCCGTATGGATGAAAAATAGGCTATTTCACAAGCCATTTTTCTCACCTAATTTGGCATCAACCTATATCCAACATTGTGCATATAAACAAGCCATATTAAGGCATCCAAAACAAGTATGATCAAGAATTAAACATATGGTATATTCACATACAACCAATATGCCCTTAGGCACCTCAAATGACAATTCATAACATGTATAATTATGTACATAATTTGAGCAAATAAGCTAACAACCTTAAAAGCAATTTGCATCATTTCATGCCACTTAGCTTACTTACCAAAACATGACAAAACTTCCCAATTGGTACTAATTATACAATTCTAAACTAGCATCAATATACATATATACCTTCACAACAAAGCACTAATTCACAACAAATTATATGACATATCTAATATGCACATTCAACAACTATTTCATTATCCATAATTCAACCACAATTCAAACCACATATCAACCATATTAAGACAACTTATACACATCCAAAATATACCAAACACAAGCCAAATAAGTGGCCATAATCACAACAAAACACATATAGGCCAACACTAGCCAAAATAACCTATACATGCAATTATAACCAAAATTAAACCAACCAAAAGCATCAAAAGAGCTGATGGATAGTGTGATATAGCTCTGACAAGCTTCCAACCCGAACAAGCTTTCGATTCACTAAAAACACAGAAAATACATAGATTAAGCATTTAAGCTTAGTAAGTTCATATAACATAGAATTTAACTTACCATTTAGTTACAAATTAGGTAAGTAAACATAAAATATCCCAACTCAATTTGGCCAAATGCCTAAGCACATATTCACCAACATGTTAGCCATGTAAAATACATATAATAGCTAATAAGCATGGATGAACATAACAATTAAGCAAGTTTCATATACATGTAGCATCCATTTCATGTTTCAATATATCATGTAATATCACTTCCATGTGTTTCATTTGTATACCTGTAATAGTTCTGTATCGAACTTATATCTTCTCGTAACAGAACATTACCCGTTGAACCATTTAGAATATCGTTAGGTGCTTGGGATAGCTCACACTATGTGTGCTAAACTATAATTCGTCAATTATTATACATGTATGCTCAAACGAGCTATGAATCGGTATGCTCTCACGAGCTGTAAATTGGTAAGCTCATACGAGCTGCAATCGGTAAGCTCATACGAGCTGAGAATCAGTATGCTCTCACGAGATGCAAATTGGTAAGCTCATACGAGTTGAGAATCGATAACCCTAATGACATGTCATTTGTATCCTATGAATTCCTAAAGTTCAAACGAGACTCGGTAATCATCGTATGTCGTCGGATATGCGGTCGGTATTTATACATGGAAATTATAAAAATCATATACATATAATTTAATTAAGGTATATAAATACTCAATTTAATTACACAAACTTACCTCGACGAGTATATGTAGACATGGAGGCGATTAATCTAAGATTTTTCCTTTGCCCCGATCTAACTCCGTACGAGGTCTATCTTGATCTATACAAATAAATTTAATTTAATTTAATATTTTTCTCATTCAATTTAGTCCAAAATATATTTTGGAAAAATTACCATTTTCCCCCTAACTTTTAATTCTTTGCAATTTAGTCCCTATGTCATAAAAATGGAAATTTACACAATTTCATCACAACCCACTAAAGCTGAATATCAATTAGGTCCCTAGCGTGTCTAATATTTCATTTATTTCATAATTTCACCACACAATATTTTTTATTTTTCAATTTAGTCCCTATTTGACAATTTCACTAAAAATTCCTTTACAAAAGTTGTTTATCTAACAACAACCATTCATTTTCTATCTTCAAACTTCAAAACTCAAGTAGGTTCATTAATGGTAAAACCCTAATGGATTAACAGTTTCACAAATTAGTTCTCAAGCTAGCTAGATTAAGCTAAAACGATCCCGAAAACATAGAAATCATTAAAAATAGATTAAAAATACATACCTCATTTAAGGAATTAAGGTTGCCGAATGTTAAACACCAAAAATGGCTTCTTTTGTTTAAGTTTCAGTTGTGAAATTATAACGGAAGATGAAGATAATTTGGTTTTATTTTAATTAACCTTTTATTTATAAATTTCCAAAATTAACATTAAAAACTAACCAAAATTTCAATAATGCCAAACCATGCTCATCCATTATCAACATTAATGGGCTAATTACCATATAAGAACCTCCACTTTAAATTCCTATAGCTATTTAATTCCTTTAGCTATTAGAACTCAACTTTTACAATTTACGCGATTTAGTCCTTTTTATCGAATTAAGCATGTAAATGGTAAAATTTTTTAACGAAATTTTTATACGGTACTTCTATCATGCTGTAGGAAATAAAATAATAATAAAATAATTTTTTTGACTTCATTTGTGGTCCCAAAACTATTGTTCTGATTTTACTAAAAACGGGTTGTTACAAAATCAAAATTCAATTCAAATTTGGCATATTCCAAACAAATTGATTAAATCGTACCATAAAAAATTCACGTTGATAATATATTAGGTCATACATAGTACGAATAAGTACAATTCCAACATTGTTATATCATCACGGCATACCTTTTACTAACATCCAGATACATAGTTCTTTTCGATAGCATTCGTAAAACTTATTCATTTATTTCATTGGCCTTACTCAACCCATAATCCTGAGCGCATCAATACTTTATTTAGCCATACTTCATACAGAATGGCAGACTTTATTCATAATTTATCACAAAAACATATATACAAATATTACCATACATATATGACGGAACACGCCACAAGGGCCAAACAAAATATGCCACAAATGTTTCACGCAGAATACGCCACATAGGCCTCATACAGAGTCTCGTGTTTATTATCCCGACGGACTTCCACATAAATTCATATATCATGATTTGCCACTTCAATTCATACATCATCGATGGCTACGCCATGAACATAAATATAATCGTATCATATCATGTGCCTTAACCACATGATCCTACACACATTCATGTATCATGTTCTACCATTTCAATTTCATTTTACTGAAGGCCACACCATGAATAGTTCCCAATCATACCAAGCTACCATGGACCTCTACTCTATGGTCTTACACTCGTTTTCAAACTATGATATGCCAGTTTGGTTACCACTAAAATCCCTACCAGAGGCTTCACAATAAAACTATAGCTCAGCTTTCACTTACTGAGATGATCGACTCTTTACTGGCTCGTCCAACTCGTATACCAGATGTAATAGCCCGATTTTGACCCTAATCAGAACGATGGTTTCGAGACCACGAATCCAAGTCAAACAAAAATATTTTAATATTATTTTTCGTGTTAATTATATATGATTGAGCATGTGTTAAAATTTCGTGAATTAATTTGTCCGTTTGTGTGTTTAATTTAATAAAAAGGCTTAATCGCATAAAATAAAAATTAGTGGTTAAATTCAAAAATTTGAATAATGGTTGTTCTTTTAATATGAGGGTTTTATGTTGCAATATTTCCCTTTAATTATTGAATGGACGGCACTAAAGTTACATTATGTGGTTTTTTTTTATATATATTAAACATAAAAGTTATAATAATAAGTAAAGTATTATAAAGTTAATATATTAAATAAAATCTTTGAGTTTTGGTTATGTGGCATGTATAGGCTAGTTTTAATATGGTTTATTCTTATTTGCGTATGTATAGCCATGCGAAAATGGCTTGATTGTAATGTTAATGTTGATATATTTTCGGTTTTGCTATAAGTCTATTTTGGAAGTATGTCCTTACGGTCTTTAAACATGTGGTGTTTGGTTATATAAATTCAGCATTGAGTATTGATATGTATGGCTTATAATTGGCTCATTTTGGTAAGGTTGATACATGCTACATTTTGCATTTGTGAATTGATAAATGATACTAATAAGGTAAATTAATAAAAATGTTCTGTATATGTGAAAGAGTTAAATAAGCATGATATGATTTTGTTGGTCATGTGGTTCATATGACCGAATGTGATTTATATGATTGAGTAGATGGTTACTATTCGAGTTTAAAATTGTTTGTAAAGGAGTTAATAACACTTTGTGCATAATTGAATCGAATGACCGTATGGTAAAGAAGTTGATATTTCTCTGTACATGTAATGTAGGGAATATAGCATGTATGATCTTATTTGGCTATGCATTATAAATGTGCAAATTTGGCTGATTTGATAGAGTAGATAATTGCTATTTGATTATAAAGTAAATTATAGAAGTTGATATGGCATTGTGC
This sequence comes from Gossypium rotundifolium, assembly GCA_025506655.1. Classification (NCBI taxonomy): domain Eukaryota; kingdom Viridiplantae; phylum Streptophyta; class Magnoliopsida; order Malvales; family Malvaceae; genus Gossypium; species Gossypium rotundifolium. The sequence goes on along the minus strand of CP106729.1, from coordinate 60,728,889 downwards.
ATGAATTGCAATATATGACCATACTGAAATGTGTATTGTCCGGTAAGGCCTCGTAACCCTAGTTTGACGATAGACACGGGTTAGGGGTGTTACACCAAAATTTACCTACCTATTATCAAACATGATTCCTTAAACATGATTATGAATATGAATGGGAAATAACATATGTATCATGATGTGTAATATATTTGAACATTGGGACCTTATTAACTAGTCGGGTTGAGTTAGATATAGTTGGCATGCCATAGGATTGTACGAGATTATGTGTTTATGACCCAAGATGCACCTCGTGTGTCAGGATGCCCTTTATGTGCCAGGATGCACTTCATTTGCAAAGATTGCACTTCGTGTGCCAATATACGCTTTGTGTGTTAATGATATGCTTTGAGCACCAATATGCACTATATGTGCCAATTTACCGTAAATTGTTTTCTCTGATGATGCACCTCAGTGCTAGTTGATATGTTGGTTGGGCGATTTGTGTATCATGTATTGAAAAAATGAAGAGGATGGATAATGACTCGAACATTTTAGAACATGACTTGGTTGGATAATGAGTACATATATATGTATGTACTTGTGTTGAAGCATATTACCAATGTTTATGTTATATTATCTTGGATCATGAATGTACCACCGAGCCTTGTCGCTCAGTGTACGGTTTGTTTATTCTGTGCACAGGTGCAGGTATCCTCGAAGCCCCAGAAAAGTGAAGTCAGCATCTAGACAGTAGCAATCGACTCAACCTAAACTTGTATAACCTTTTCCTTAAGTCAATGGCATGTACTTAAGGAATATTGGGTTTAATGTTAGAAATTGTCTAAATGAATGTATATAAGTTGTGATTATATGAAACTGGTTTTAACCAGACTTATAAATGATGTTAATGGTTTGGTAGCTATGTTTTTGGTAAGTTTGAGTATATGGATTGGTTGATTTGGGGTCTTGGAGCCAAATAATGTTAAACATGCTATGTGGTAATAATTTGAAACGGGGATTTAGTGGTTTGTCTGCAATGTCACGACATCAGGCCACCTTATCGTGATGTCGACTTCGTTTTATTTTGAAAATCTTACAATTTGGTTGTCAGGTTGGGAAACTTGGCTATTGTCTTCAATGTTGCAACACCAAGCCCTGGAAATTGCAACATCCACGAGATGTTTTGAAAACATTACACTTTAGTCCTTGTTTGATCCTGGGATGGTATTGAGCTTTTGTAAGTTTGTATTTGACCCGAAAATGATTATTTAATGCGTTTAACACATGTTTTAAGTGTTGGTATTTGAATATGGTTGATCGTAGTTTCTTCGACAACGAATGTGACATCCTCCATCTCGGACCCAGCGATTGAATCGGGTATGGGGTGTTACAAAAACTAGTTGAAATATAATATTAAAAAGGCTATTGAAATTTTCTAAAAATAAAAATTGCAAAATTTATAAATAAAAAATTTAAAATATAAAAATTATTAAAAATATAGAATGCAAAAAATATAAAAATATATAGAAAATTTTAAAATATTATTACAAATTATTCAAAAATAATATAAAATTAAAAAAAAGATTACATAAAATTACAAAAAAAAATATTTACAAAATCATATACAGCTTCGATTATCATTTGTCTTTTTAACCTATTTTCCCATCTTAGTTTACATCTCAAAACACTCGTTATCAACAATGGACTAGGGGTGTGCAAGCTTTATGAGCACAACAGATAGCTTTAGGGATCAAATAAGTATTTTATATTTTTTAATTGGTGTTGTAGTGTTAACCATTTGTGTGCAAATGAAAAAAAAAGAGTTAGTTTTTATATATTTTTTCATATATTTTAAATTTATTTGATAATTTTAAGCTTCTAATAACATTTTATAATTTTTTAAAATTTTATCAATTTTTAATAATTTTCAATATTTTATAAAATCATAATTATTACAATTTTTTTATATTTTTAATTTATATTTTTATAATATATAATTTATATAATTTTATTTTAATAAATTTTCATTTTAATTATTTTTAGAATATATAACTTTTTCATTTTTAAAATTTTTAAAATTTCTATATTTTTATTTTTTTGAACTTTAATATTTTTATAAATTTTTATGATTTTATAATTTAATGATTTTAAATGTAAAATATTATTTTTCACCATTTGGCATGATCTTGGAATACCATGTGGTGAAACCTAGGGGTGAACGTTCGATCGAATCGAGTGAAACCATTTCGAGTTAATCAAGTTCACGAGTCTTATTTTATCATCCTAACTCAATTTGAAATTTTTTCGAATCGAGTCGAGTGAAATAAAATTCGACTTGAGTGAAATTGTTTGAGTTAAATCAAAAAATTAAACTCATCAAATAAAAATATTATTACAATATAACTAATTCTATGTTAGAGCATATAAATTTGAAACCATATATATTTGAAAAAAATCAAAACAAAATAAAAAAAAGATACTTGAGTATGATAAATTTGGATCATTAATTAGGTCCGAAAATTATTATTCCGTAAAATTTTAAATTTTTAAATTTTTAAATTTTAAAATTTTAAAATTTTAACCTTTTAATTTATATTTTAGAATTTTTAATTTTTTATATATTTTTAAAATATAAATTTTGATATTTTATAAATATTTTGAATTTTGAAAATTATTTTGACTTTTTTGTATTTTTTGTTGAGAGAGATCGATTTGCTTATTTTCAAAGTTGACAGGGACCAAAAGGATATTTATACCAATCTATTATTCGAATTATTCTAATTTTGAAATTCAACTCAACTCGAAACTCAAATCGAGTTATTTGAGTCGGCTCAAATAATTTGAATAACTCAAATAACTCAATTGGATTAACTCAAAATTTAAAATTTTTTCAATTTTTTAAAATCGAATCGAGTTTTGCTCACCCTTAGTAAAACCCCTAAAAAAAGGTTGTTACTTTATAATGGTTGATCGTTAACTTTAACCGTCAAATGGGCTTAATTGATTGTAATTTTAACGTTTAAGGGCTCAACTGAGTGCAAAAAATTATAGAGGCTTAATTGATTTTTTTAGAAAAGTTCAAGAGCTGGAAAGACCTTTAGCTAATTTTTATGATTTTCTATAATTTTTTGTAACTTTTTTTATTTTTTAAAATTATTTTTAATATAAAACATCAATTTTCATCTCATGACACAATCTTGACATGCCAAGTGGTGAAACCATCCCAAAAAAGGGTTGTCGTTACTTTTGTAATAATTGACCCTTAACTTTATCGGTTAAAGGGTTTAATTAATTGTACTTTTAACATTTAAGGACTCAATTGAGTATAAAAAATGTATAAGTACTTAATCAATTTTTTTTGAAGTTTAGAGACCCTTTCGCCATCTTAAAACAATTATTGACAAAATACTATTATTTTAATATCATTTCAAAGCTTAATATTGATGTCATTATTACTACTAAAAAGCAGTTTTCATTGGTTGGACGAATAAAAATAAATGCGATCTAATCTCATTTTGTAATTTTTTTATAATTGGACGACCAAACAATGTAATTTACCCATAACTAAAAGCATGTTTTATTGAATAGACAAACTAGAAAAATATTACTTAATTTTTTTAAAAATAATCATCATATTTTCCAGAAAATGAAAATAAAACATATTCATGAAAACAATTTATTTTAAACAAAGATCCTTAAATTGATGATGCATTAGTATATACTTGCGACATACATTAACCTATATTCTTACGCAACAATTTATTTATGCCATTGGCACCTTTTGTTGTGCTAATCACTTTTTACCATCAAACAAAAAAACACATGGTCCAATTATTGCACATTGCTAAAACAAGCATTGAAGAATTGAAGGAAAAAAAAAATATGTATATATAATGTATATTTTACATTAAAAGAGTAATTAAACTGGCTAACCATCAATTCCCGCTAGGAAATAACGGTCCCACGCTTTATCAATTATTCTTAAACTATAAGTAACAAATGGCAGTGTTTGCAACAAACGTGAAAAACCATAAAAAATAACACATAAAACAGGGGCAGACATTCATAAAATCCAAAAGGGTTGTAAGACTGCCAACTCAGTCATGTCACACCTATGCCTGCAATTTGTGTTGCACATATCAGCAATAGAAGATAGGAGAAAGTGAAGAAGCCTAAAACGGCACAATGTGAAACTTCAGGTTTACCTATATAATTAGAGTTATCTGTATCAACTTACCTTGTTTGCAATGTTGTTTGAGAGCCAGTCCAGCCCCTCATACAGTCCTTCACCGGAAGTAGCGCATGTGCTCTGGATATACCTGCAACATGTATTATTTAGAAGGTGAAATACAGATCCACATATACAAAGGGTCAGGCACATGAATGGTGGAGGAGAGATTTCTTCATCTTACCAATGGCGCTGGCGGAGTGAATGAAGGCCAAGCTTGTCAGTAATCTCAGCAGCATTCATAGCATTTGGAAGATCTTGCTTGTTTGCGAATACTAGCAGCACTGCATCCCTCAGCTCATCCTGGCAATGCACATAAAATAAAATATTGTTAGATTTCACCACGAAATTGTGTCCATAGTGCAACTGCAACCATTTCAGAACATGCTCATTGGAAACAGTGAGCCAGTTAATTGACCTCATTCAACATCCTATGCAACTCATCTCTAGCTTCAACTACACGATCACGATCGTTGCTATCAACCACAAAAATAAGTCCTTGGGTGTTTTGGAAGTAGTGTCTCCACAATGGTCGGATCTATATAGAAAATCAAAGCAAATAAGCAAATTGAATAGTTGAGACAAACAAAAACCATAAAATCTTTTTCTGTATTCTAAAAGATGCAACAAGATCAAAGATATACTCAAAACATAAGGTCCAACTTTGACCAGTAACCATCAAATCTTGCATATACCTAATGGACACCAGGCACTTCTTCTCTCTTTCCATGGAACTAAATGTTCAGGCTGAGTTACATGGCTTCATAGTATCAGATACACGTGTCCAACATGGGCATGGTCAAATTTTAAAAGAAAATTTACAAATATTTGAAGGATCATATCATTTTGGAATTCGTGTCACTCAGAGGAGCTGGGAATAAGCACTTAAGGAAAAAATCTGGATAACATAGCTTCCCGGATATCAAGATGCTTAATATCTTACAGGATATATGAAACCAGAACAATCCCATCCATAACCTTTCCGTTTCACATGCAAGAGCTGAGAATTAACCGGAAGAACATAATAAAATTTTCATTCCATGCAACCTTACAGTTAATGGTAACAATGTTCGAATAGAAATTGAATCTAGTTACCTTGTCCTGGCCACCAACATCCCAAACAGTAAAGCTGATGTTCTTGTATTCAACGGTCTCAACATTGAAACCTACAATATTACAACATATCATAATTCTCCATATCCTCCTTGAAACAAAACTTAATTGAACAACAAAAACTAGACTTTTTTAGTTAAAAAGAGACTTACCGATGGTGGGAATGGTAGTGACAATCTCTCCCAACTTAAGCTTGTAAAGAATGGTAGTTTTACCAGCAGCATCAAGCCCAACCATGAGTATACGCATCTCCTTCTTGGCGAAAAGCCGGCTAAATAGCTTTGTGAAAGACAGCCCCATTTTTCACGTCTGTCAACCAACAAAACACCAAAATCCACCACATATCAGTTTCCAGAACCATCAATTTAATTTGAAAGAAAAATAAATAGCATTTATTCAAGATCAAAGAAGAACCAAATCCAATGGTAAAAATTCAAAACAAGAACATAATATCGTTGGTTCGAATTGAATCCAGATCAACACAACCTAAATCCAATCAATTACGACATAAATTCAAATCGAAAAATCCAGATCGGAACAAATTAACGAACTCACGAGGCTTCCAAGACACAGATCAGATAAAACTACGCAAGGAATTTGAAAATTCAATAGATCGAAGACAATTTATAAAACAAGATTGAAGTCAAAATTTAAAAGGAAAAAGGCAGATCGAGAGAGAGATAAGCTAAATTAGAGCAAAATAAAGTTAGAAATAAAAATCTTTATTGGTTCTGAGAGGAGAGAGAGGCTTACCTGAGAGAAACGCGGGCTATAATTAAGCGGAATCGAACGAAGGAGAGAAGCCAAGATCTACTTCTCTCTCTCTCTCTCTCTCTCTTTTCTCTCAAAATCAAAGGAACTGTCCTCTTGCGTTTCAAACAGATCTTTGGGTATTCATAGATCCAAAATCAAAATATGATTGTAGTTTCACGGAATTCTTTTCGGTCTAATTTCACTAAACATCCTCAACCTCTATTCTAAATTTTAAATTGATCTCAAACTTCAAATCATTTTGATTGATTCCTCGTAGTAAAAGAATAAGGTTATTTTATGAATCCGTCATTAGCTTGGACTTTAATGACATGTCATTGTATTTAAAATATACTGTGTGTATCTATTACATGAATATATTGGACATGATGTGTTAAAAAATAATTTTCCTAAATTTTATTAATCGTGTACTATTTTTAACATATCAAATCTTAGTTATCAATATAATAAGTTTTTACATATTTACAATTTGATATATATTTTAAACATGCTTCAAAGTAGAACCAAATTGATATTTAATGCTCGTACTTTATAAACTCAAATAGATCATTTTAGAATTTAAAGACCAATTTAAAATGTTAAATATAATTGAAGCACATTTGATGAAATTAATCCTATATTTTCAAAAAGTTGTAACTTTTAATTAGCTTCGTCCTTTTGACAATGTTTCTTTTTATTGAAAAGAGAATAAGCATAAATTATATTGGCACTTGTCATAATGTTCCTACACCATTAGCATCTTGTAACAACAAACAAGTAACATCTTGAGGAGGATCAGTCAACATAATCTATTTACTATGCGATTACTTTCTCGATAAACATGCACCACACGAATGTCCCAATCTCAACGAAGCATACCCTTGATTGATCATACCATTGCATTATAAGATGCATCAACTGCTTGGTTTTTCATTATGTAAACAGTGCCAGTCTATCTAATTCAATTAATACCTTTCACAGCCCCATATACCAAGTACAACACAACCCGTCATTGAGGCTGTGTATGGATTTCAAGCAACTTAACCAACTTACCATCAAAGACAAATACCCCATCCCTGTCATTGAGGAGCTACTTGATGAATTTGGGAAAGCCACCTTTTCTAAGCTGAATTTGAGGTTTGGCTACCATCAGATCTGTATGTGGGACAGGACATACAGAAGACAACTTTTAAAACTCATTAGGGCCACTTGAGTCCTTGGTCATGCCATTTAGCCTAACTAATGGTCTCTCGAGCTTCTAGGCATTGATGAAAGTTATCTTTAAAAGGCTCCTTAAGAAGTCGGTGTTGGTTTTTTCGATGACATTTTAGTTTACTCCACTAGCTAGTATGAGCATATGGCATATTTTAAAGAGGTTCTGCAACTCTTAATGGACAACAAACTGTTTGCCAAGAAGAGTAAGTGCATATTTGGCACTACTCAGATTGAGTACTTAGGCCATATCATTTCTAAAGGCTTAGTGGCCATGGATGTTACAAAAATAGAAGGGGTTCTCAATTGGCATACACCTCAATCTGTCAAGAATTTGAAAGGGTTTTGGGGTTACCTTGATACTACAGGAGGTTCATAAGACACTATGAACTTATGGCCAAACCATTGACTACTCTTTTGAAGAAAGATGTGCAGTAGAAATGGATTGATACAGTTCAAAAAGCTTTTCAACAACTCAAGCAAGCAGCTTGCCAAGCACCAGTGTTAGCCTTACCTAACTTCCAGGTTGAGATTTGAATTGATACAGATATAAGTGGCTAGGGTTTGGGGGCAGTCTTGTAGCAGAAGGGAAAGCCAATAACCTTTTTCAATAAAGGGTTAAGGGTAAAAGATCAGGCTCTTTCAATTTATGACAAGGAAATGTTAGCAATGTTGCTGGCAGTGAAGAAATGGCATCCATACCTAGTTGGGAGGCGTTTCTAGATAAGGACAGATCACTAATGTTTGAGGTTTTTATCTGACAGATAGACTATCACCTCTTGCAAGCAGAAATAGGCGGTCAAGATGTTAGGGTATGACTATGTCATTACCTACAGGAAATGCATTCATAATATTGTAGTTGATGCCTTGTCAAGAAGGCCTTATTAGTAGGAAGGTCAGTTCTTCAAATATGTAGGAAACATTTCTTGTCTGACATATGGATTAGAATAATGGGTTTGTGCTTAATTGACACTAAGTTGCAGCAACTCTGCTAAGACATTCAACAACAACCTCAGTTTCATTCATCAAGGTAATCTATAACACCCCTAACTCGTATCCATCACTGAAATAAGGTTACAGAGCATTCACCGTAAAAACGTTACTTAAAATCATCTATTTCAAAAAAATTTTGTAAATCATATCATAGTCCAATCAAACACATGCATATTGTCCTTTATTCAAGCCTTCGAGGCTTTAGAAACACTTTAAAAATGATTCGAGACTAAATAAAAAACATATGAAACCTTAAGGAAAAACTTAGAAAACTTAAACTATAGGGGTCACACGGTCATGTGGCCAGGTTGTGTGACTCACCCGGTTGAAACACACTCCGTGTCTCAGGTCGTGTAATTGCTTGAGTTGCTACCCTTTGAAACTTACAGGGGACACACGACTGAGATACGCCCCGTGTGGACAAGAAATAGGCCAAATTCAATCCATTTCTTTCACCCAATTCAAATACACACCTACAAGTCATTTGCACACACAATCAACCATTAAAACATACCTAAAACATGCATAATAAGACCAATTCAAAAGATCAAATTTCATTAAACCAATATTCCATAAAAGGCACCTCAAAAGCAAGCATTCAACTTAGCCAAACATATGCATAATTGGTCACATTGCTACCATTTTAAAACATACCATAATTGACTTATACCATGTCAATATAACTTACCATTTGAACCATTATTCTCATGCATCTCATATACCTAAATTGGTCATTTTTCATACAAACACAATTAACTAAATTTCATATTCAAGCATACCTTAATTAACCATACTATACAGGCCTAATTTAGCCCGGGCTCGAAATAAACCTAAATCTACCCAAACCCACTAAATCCCATAAACCCAAAAACTCAACAGCCTACTAAGACCCATACATTAACAGATTAACCCAAAAAAAAAACAATTAAGCCCAAACCTAAAGGCCCAATTACAACCCCAACCCAAAACAGAAAAAGAAAAAACCAAAAAAGAAACCAACCCAACTTAGCCTTAGGCCAATACCCTCAACAGTAAAGACAAAGATTGCCAACCCTAGGTGCCGCACCTAGGTCTTCTGGCCACCCCCCTCTTCCATTCTGACGCCACCGCTGAACCTTCCACTTGCACCGCCACTGGCACTTGCACAAAAGAAGAAAAGACAGCAAATAAATGAAGCTTGTAAAAATGGCTATAAAAGCTTATTAAAATGATTGTAATAGGGCCTTTTTTCTTTTTTCGATCAATACAGAAGAAAGATTACAAACACAAACAAGGGATTAAACACAAGAGAGCATCGATTAAGCATTAAAATCTACCTAAAAATAAAAAAACAGAGGCAAAAAGAGGTGACCTTTTTCTTTCTTTTTATTTCGAAGCTTTTTTTTTCTCTTTTCTTTTTTATGATATATATATACATGTATATTACTATTATTATTAAAAAGTTAAAAAAAATATAAAATTTTTTACCTTGGGCGCGGCCATGCACGGCGATCGCCGGCGACGGATGGCGGCGATTGGCCGGATGCTCGCCGGAGACTCAGGCCCTGCAGAGAGAAAAAGAAAGGGGTTAGAGATATTTTTTTAAAACAGCTAAAAAATGAAAATTTTTGGGTTTTTTTAAACTTATATAGGCCTTGTAAAACGGCATCATTTTTTGGCCGGCGTCCTTAAGCCCCAAAACGGCGTCATTTTACCTCTCCGATCCAAGATACGACCCAATCCAGGCCTAGGATCCGCGTGTTTTCAACGGAAGGGCTAATTACACTTTTAGCCCTTCCGCTTTTTTATTTATTCGCAATTAAGTTTATTTTAGTTTTTAATTTCACCCTATAATTTATTTTGTTTTTCAATTAGCCCTCCCCTAATGTTGCGCGTTTTGCAGGAAAGGTTTATTGCCCATTTTAGTCCTTTTGGCCATTTTCGCATGCAATTTAGTCATTTTTTTCTCTTATTTACTTCGGATTTCCCCCAAAACTTATGTTTCAAGCTCGATTTAATCCCTTTTAGTCATTCTAGCTATTTTAGTATCAAAAAGTATATTATTATTATTATTATTATTATTACTACTACTACTATTATTATATTTTTATTATATATTTTTATTATTTATTTATTAATTACCATTGTTATTACTATTATTATTTTATTTTTCTTACTAATATCATGAATATTGTTTTATTTTTACTATTTCTTATTTTAGCATTTATTATTATTATTTCTATTATTATTATTATTATTATTATTATTATAAATGTATTATTATGATTGCATTGTTATTATCGTTATTATATCATTAAATTAGTTAACTTAGTATTATTGCATACATTCCTTTTTACTTATTATTTCTTCCTTAATAACCCGCTTGTTTTATTTCTCTATTTCGTTTTATTTTTGTCTTTGTTATTACCATTTACATTAATCTATTAATAATCATTTTATTATGCAACCTGGTTTCGTAATTTATCCTTTTATCAAATCAATCTACATTAACCTTTACCCGATACATCAAGTTTTAAAATGATCGATATTTTGTATTTAGAAATTTGGGGAATAGTGCCCTAACGTTTTGGTTTTCGATTTTTCATTTGACTAAATAACTAAATATCCTTTTAATAAATTTCATAAATCATGAGATGATTTTGATTACGAGAGTTTATAAAATATCATGTCCTAATGTGTTGGATGTGATGTTTGAGTTCTTTCAGAACAAAGAAATCTCAAATTTTAACTCAAATTGTTCACGTTTTTAAAGAAATCATGTTTTCAAATCTTTTCAAATTTTCGGGCAATGTTTTGTATTTAGAAATTCGGGGAATAGTGCCCTAACGTGCTGGGTTTCGATTTTCCATTTGACTAAATAACTAAATATCCTTTTAATAAATTTCGTAAATCATGAGATGATTTTGATGACGAGAGTTTATAAAATATCATGTCTTAATGTGCTGGATGTGATGTTTGAATTCTTTCGGAACAAAGAAATCACAAATTGTTCACGTTTTTAAAGAAATCATGTTTTCAAATCTTTTCAAATTTTCGACATTAAGACATGAAATTATCAATTAGGTACCAATTTTGGGTGTTACGAGGGTGCTAATCCTTCATCATACGTAACCGACTCCCGAACCCGTTTTCTTGGATTTCGTAGGACAAAATTAATGTTTCGAAATAAAATATTTTATAAGGTGATCCGATCACACCTAAGCAAAAAGATTGGTGGCGACTCCATTTTTGTTTTTAAAGTCGACCTCGTTTTCTAAAATCTACAAAAAAAAAAGATTTCGATAGTTTGGCGACTCAACTGGGGATGATAAGAGAGTCGAATCGCAAAATTGATTATTTCATGTCCTTTTGTTCAAATTTTAAAATATGATTTGAAAAACTATGATCCTTTTTATTACATGTGGTTCTAATTTATAAAATGTCTCTGCATGGCACTACATGACCGTTGTGGTCACACCCTTAAGTGGGAGCGAGAAGATATGCCTCCGTGAGGTTTTCACCTTTGCATGGGCTAGTGAATTGCTTCCGGGATACATCTGTACCTATGTCTTCGTGAAGTTTTCACTTCCGCATGGCCATAGGGAAATGTATTCCCCTGAACCGAACTCGGTCCGTATGAGCCTATAATGGGTGAGGATCGAAGAATCTACTAGTTCGGGTACCTCAACTTTAAAGCTGAACAACATATAGAAAACCTAAGGGCTCACCCTATGCAGAACTATACCAAGCCTTAGTGGTTACCCAAATAGGTGTTTGTTAATTTCTTTGCTTTATATTTTATTTCATAATACTACCTTGTTATGCTTTATTTTTCTGGTGCATGTTATTTCATATTTTAAAGAGGTATCAATTCACGGCCAGTTTCTAAGTTAGAAAGCAGGTTATAGAGAACGAGTTCCTTGATAAAGTGGGAGACAATGCAGCAGTCCGCATATGGTTAAAGCGAACACAAATAGAAAAAAGGAATAGCTTAGCTGATGGGTATGTATCTGAACTATGGGATTTTACTCGTATTAGTATAACACAAAATGAGTTCTGTGAGTTGAAAGAAATATAGAACCAGTGGGACGATGAGGTAAAAAAGCTATTCTATCGTAGTTATGGCGATCTACCCTACTTGCTAGACATCAAGGTGGATAAGCATCTATTCTGGGCTATGACTCAGTTTTGGAACTTTGCTTATAGTTGTTTCACTTTCGAGAAAGTAGATTTGGTGCCTACGGTAGAGGAATATTCATCGTGTCAAACAGTCGAGTTTTAATATTTATAAAAGAGTGATCGAACCTGTAGACTAACTATGACAACGATAGAGGCAAGTGCACCTATCGAACAGTAGTATAGCTTAGGCAAGAATATCTTATCGAATCCAAGGGAACCTAAAAGTACTACTATTCACTTTCTTTCTATTATTTAGCCTGAAATATGGAGTGATTGGATTATTAAACTAACAAAATACTTAAACTAATTGCAAAGACAAAAGATTGAATTGGAGAAAGACTTTAGGAAAATTCAGTTGATAAAGACGATACCCCAAACCCGGTCCAAACACTACAACCGAATCTGGCGTGCCACGGAGAAGAAAACGTTTGGAAAACCAATTTGTCGACTTCATCTTCGAAAGAAAACCAACGTGAGATTTTAGAGAAAACGAAGTTGAATCTTGTGACATCTAGAACGTGTTAGAACTTGTTTTAGAATTTCTTAATTGCCTAATTGTTACCTCATAACTATTACTTAGTCATCACTTTAGAAAACAAATGTTTTATTAGGTTTCCAAAACAACCACTTCATAACGTTTGAATATGCTTAACACAAATTAAAGAACCAATTAAATAAAACATCCCAAAAATTAAACTTGAGCGGCCTTATTACAGTATTGAAAACCAAAATTAAATAAAACAACCAAGTCCGAATGGAAAATGCGTAATAAACCAAATGTCGAGCATGGCAACCTCGAGTCCGCTCGGCTCCATATCCACGATCTAAGGATTATCGCAAAATATAATGGAAGGGTGAGTCACCTAGACTCGAAGTGTAAGTCCCCATCCCAAATGGAAATATGCTCTTACACAAATTCAGATACAAATATGCATGTCATGCAACCCATCAACCTAGGTATCCATCCGTATCTTCCAAAACTACCCTGTGGTACCAAACCCTTTGGTGGTACCAAACCAAGTAGCAAAGTTCAGAGATATTATATGTGGTACCAAACCACTAGTAACCGAAGTTACAAAAATAGCGTATGTGGTACCAAACCACTGGTGGTGCCAAACCACTGAGACTTAGTCACAATTTATTTGTAATATGTGGGGCCAACCCACTGTGTGATACCAAATCACTGGTGACAGTCTGATAGATCATACTTCCCCTCCTCTCATCACCCATAACACATATATATGCCAACAATATCAGTATGATCATGCTTAACATACAAGATTTATGAATACAAAATAACATGCTTTCATAGATCTCAATTATCGCGAGAAACAATAACAACTTACCCGGCATCCTCGCTTTTACTCACAGGGGTATTTAGTAACCATTGCCATCATTCCGGCTTTTAACAACACATAACATATAACATATTTAGCATAGAAAGTGTGTAAGAGTTACACACCTAGTTTTTGTACTAACGCTTTTACTGCTTCTACGCTACTGTCACTCGACACTACTATTATCGGCCTACGATCTACTTCGATGTCACCACACTCTAAAGGCCAATCTTGCATTCCTCACATCGATCGTCTCTTGTATTTCGGTGTTGGGTCTCAGATCCAACTTCTTTTGCTTGATGTTATTCGAGTCCATAACAATCCCTTAATCACTAAACCATTTAAATGATGAGATCTAATTACTCAAACAATTATAATGCTTAAAATGAACTCTTACGATTAATCGAATCCGAATGTCCTGAGAAAACACCACTACCAACCTACCTACATTGGCCATTCCCAAATATTAAGCGAATCAAAATCACAACCATCCCAACCTATATGTCATTGGCTAAATTGGAAAGAATCAATAAAGGCCTTTCGGTCAAACCTACCACCACCTACCTTTGGCTTTTCCACCAAATCGACACTTCTAACTATAGATAGGCGGGATTAAACTTCTATGGATGAGAGGGAAATCGATAGAGCCTAAGTACAAGTGATTGATTAGAAACTCGATAGAAATAGAAAATCACAGAGGAAAGAAATCCCAAAACTCACCGGATTACTGAGGAGTATTTGGCTTACAGTGCATCTTGAAAAAGAGATCCCACGATGGTTGGATTAAAGAGAAAGAAAATGTGCACAAGGAGTATTCGGTTTTCAAAAGGTTTTGAGAAGAGGAGAAACAATCGGGGAGTTTCGGTTTTGGGAAGAACTAAAGAAATTGGAAGAAAGAATTGACCAGAGAAAAGATGAGAAAAACAAATGAAAAGAGATGATAGCGGCTACCAATTTCGACTATACATGCACACACCTCGAGTTGTAGTTTGACCAACTTTCCCCTATCCCGATAGCCCTTATCCCCTATCTCCTCCATCTACTATCACATCCCTATCTCACCCTTTGAAGAGCCCACAATAGAACCAACTCTTCCTCTTAACTATCATCTTTTAATTACACAAAATAAAAGAATTTAAGGCTCTAAATTAAAACCAATGTGCCATCCACCCCTTCCCTTCTTAGTGCAGAAATTGACCCATCCATTTGGGCTTCAAGTAACACACATGGCCCAATAATCCCCAAAGTGGCACCACCTTAATGCCCACTCAAAGCACTCCAGATTTTTGGGCCACGAGCCCAGCTTCTTCGCCAAACATAACTATTTAGATTTAATTACTACTAACACTATTTTTAAACAATCTATCCCGATTTAAAGCCCAAATCGAGCCCAATTCACACCTTAAAGCCTTAACCTACTAATTTAGCCATGCAACATACCAAATGCAGACCCACAAAATCGGGATATTATAGTTCTACCCCTTAAAATAAATTTGGCCTCGAAATTTACAGTCAAAAGAGTTGAGGGTATTGCTGATGCATAATATCCTCCGGCTCTCATGTTGCTTCCTCTGATCCATGGTTCCGCCATAATACCTTTACCAAAGGAACTAATTTTCTATGTAAAACCTTAACATCCCGATTCAGGATCTGCACAGGTTCCTCCTCAAAAGACAAGTCTGGGCTCACCTCAATCTCCTCCACTGGCACAATATGCGACGAATCTGAGTAATAGTGTCTAAGCATAGAAACATGAAACACGTCGTGGATTAGACTCAACTCTGGTGGCAACTCGATCTGATAAGCCACCGGTCCTACTCGCTTCAACACCCGATAAGGCCCGATAAATCTAGGCCTCAGCTTGCTTTTCCTACCGAATCTCAGAACCTTCTTCCACGGCGACACCTTCAAGAAAACCTTGTCACCTTCCGTAAACTCTATATCCTTTTGTTTAAGATTAGCGTAAGACTTTTGCCTGTCCACCGCTTTTTTCAATCGAGCTCGAATCACTTTCACCTTATCTTCTATCTCAGCAACCAACTCCGAACCCAACAACTGCCACTCCCCTAACTCCATCCAACGTGTAGGGGTGCGACACTTTCGACCATATAGCACTTCGTATGGTGCCATCGAATACTTGCTTGATAACTATTGTTATACATAAATTTCGCCATGTGGTAAGAATTCTTCCCAACCGCCTTTGAAATCCAAGACACAACCCATTAGCATGTCCTCCAAAACTTGAATCACCTCTCCAGATTGTCCATCATTTGGGGGATGGAATGTATTGAAATCCAATCTTGTGCCTAGTGCACGTGCAAAGCCTTCCGAACCTTGACTTAAATCTAGGGTCTCTGTCGAAATAATTGACATCGGCACCCGTGTAACCTCACAATCTCCGCTACATATAGTCTTGCTAACCAAGAGAATAATCCATACGCACAGTACGAAATGAGCAAACTTAAATGAGACGGTCCACAATTACCCAAATTGAATCCTTTTTAGGAGGCGTAAGGGGTAGCCCACTCACAAAATCCATGGTAATCCTCTCCCACTTCTATTGTGGAATCTTAATCGGTTGCAACAGACCTGACGGCAACTAATGTTCAGCCTTAACTTGCTGACAAGTCAGACACTTACCCACAAATTCTGTTACCTCCTGCTTAAGGCTCGGCCACCAGAACTACTCCCGTAAATTCTGGTACATCTTACTACCTCCCGGATGCATAGCATATGGGCTGCTATGTACCTCCTGCAAAATCTTCTGCCTTAACTCCACATCCTTAGGCATACACACTTTTCCCCTCCAATCCATCATTCTACACTTGTAACCTTTGTGCGCTCAAAATTTCATCCACCAATTATTTTTCATTAACCTCATTAATCCATGTTGGCTTCACTAGCAATTCCGCTAACAGGCTTCCATCATCATACAGACTAAGGTGAGCAAACATGGCTCTTAACTCTGCCACCACCTTACGACTTAAGGCGTCCGCTACTACATTAGCCTTTCTTGGGTGATACTTAATCGAGCAGTCATTGTCCTTTAACAGCTCAATCTACCTTCTTTGCCTCAAATTTAACTCTTTTTGCGTAAGAAGGTACTTCAAACTCTTGTGGTCCGTATACACGACAGACTTTTCTCCATACAAGTAATGTCGCCAAATCTTTAGGGCAAAAACCACTGCAGCCAATTCCAGATCATGCGTTGGGTAGTTTACTTCGTGAGATCTTAACTGTCGAGAAGCATATGCTAATACTTTCCCCTCTTGCATCAGCACATATCCCAATCCTATATGGGACGCGTCACAATAAACCGTAAACTCCTTCCCAGCTTTCGGTTGAATCAACACTAGAGCTTCCATCAAAATCCTTTTCAACTTCTCAAAACTTCCCTGTTGCTTATCCGTCCACACAAACGAGACCTCTTTCCTCAGCAACTTGGTCAATGGTGCTGCAATCAAAGAAAACCTTTCTACAAACCTTCGGTAATACCCTGCTAAACCTAGAAAACTCGAATCTCCTCTACTGGACTTGGTGGCTTCCAATCCAAAATTGCCTCAATCTTCCGAGGTCCACTCTAATCCCTCGTGACACCACATGACCCAAGAAGGTAACTTCTTTCAACCAGAACTCGCACTTACTAAACTTGGCGTATAACTGCTTCTCCCTAAGAATCTGCAACACCACTCGTAAATGTGCGTCATGCTCCTTCTCTAATTTTGAGTACACCAAAATATCATCTATAAATACTACGAAGAATCGATCTAAATCTGTTGAAACCCGGTTTATCATATCCATAAATCTTTCATTGGTGTGTTCATCAACCCGAACAGTATTACCAAAATTCATAGTGCCAGAATTTAGTATGAAACACCGTCTTATGGATATCGCCTCCTTTACCTTAAGTTAGTGATACCCCGACCTCAAATCTATCTTGGAAAAGACCGATGCTCCCAAAATTTGGTCAAATAAGTGATCTATCCTAAGCAGCGGATACTTGTTCTTAATCGTCAATTTATTCAACTAACGGTAATCTATACATATTCGCATCGACCGTCCTTTTTCTTAACAAAAGCACAGTGCTCCCATAATGAAACACTTGGCGGATAAAACCCGATCCGTGACTCACGAATCGTGCTTTCAACTCCACCAATTCCTTTGGCGCCATCCTATACGAGTAATGAGACCTCGCTACTGTTTAAAAAAAGGTCTATCTTGAACTTCACTTCCCAATCAGGGCAAACCCGGAAGCTCTTCTGAAAAGACATCAACAAACTCATTCACTGCTCGAACACTTCCTATAGCTGGTTCCTTACCTTCCAAAGCACAAACATAAACTACAAATGCCTCACATCCTTTCCTTACCATCTTCTCGCTTTTGGTAGCGGTCACCACATTAGATAGGTAATTCTTTCTCTCACCTATCATTACCACCTCTACACCTCGTAGTTTTTAGCACCATGCGCTTAGCACATGATCTAATTCTTCACGGTACTTAACCAACCAATCCATTCCTAAGATTAAATCGAACTCCCAAAGGGTAGTTCCATCAAATCCGCTTAAAACATGACCCCTTGAAGTTTTAGGGTACATCCCTATATAGTTTGTCTACCACCACAGAGTGTCCTAGAGGGCTAACTACTGTCATCTTCCTAGCAGATATCTCATAGGCTACGTTCAGAGTTCCTACCACATTACTAGCAACATACAAGTGTGTCGAACCAATATCAATTAAAGCAATGTAAGGCAGCCTAAAAATTATAAACGTACCGGTTATGATGTATGGTGCGTCACCCTTCTCTTGACGTTTGGTTGCGTAGACCAACCCAAGCTGTCTAGCATTAGCACCTCCAGCACCTCGGTCAGGTGCTCCACGGTCCCGTCCGTTACCATTTCCACCCCTACCTGCACCTCGACCCCTCTGTGGTTTCTGGCCATCTCTCCTAAATTGACCACATCCTTGACTCTCAGCTTGAGTCCTGGCTAACTTTCAGCAGACGGGTCCCTTACCCAATGCTCCAACGACTCACACTCAAAACATCCTCTATTATCAGCCCAACATTCACCCGAATAAGACTTCCCACATCGAGCACCTTTGGGTGGCCTATGAGTAGCAATGAAGAGGCCTCACGACTTGATCCGGCCCACCAAATCTAGTTCTTTTTTGAGCACTTCCTCCAGACCCTGATGGCCCAAAACTCCTTTTATCCTTGCCCCTATCCTGATTCCGTTTCTCGGTCTGCTTCACCTCCTCAACTATTTTGGCCTTTTCCACGAGAACGGTAAATTTCCTTTCACGTTGAGGTGCAATCAACACCCACAGCTCATCTCTCAGCCCATCCTCGAACCTAACACAGCGTTCATGTTTCGTAGCCACCATACCCCGAGCATACCTACTCAACCTCAAAAATTCAGCCTCGTACTCAAGTACCGACTTATTCCCTTGTACCAAATTTAGGAATGCCCTACGTTGTGCATCAGTATAGCTAGTCCCCACATACTTCCTCTGATAGGCTGCCCTAAAATAATCTCAGGTGATATCACCTGCCACTGCACCATCCCTAACCGTGAGCCACGACTGGTACGACTCATCTCGGAGAAGAGATACTATCCCTTTCAACTTCTCCTCAGCCGAGAAGTCTAAGTCATCCATTATTCGCTTTGTTGCCTCCAACCAATACTCAACAGTATTGGGAGCTACACCGGACACCCCCCTAAACACCTCCGCTCCGTTAGCTCGGAGTCTCTCAGCTACCGATTTTTGGGTTCTTGCACTTGTACCTGCCCCGGCGACTCTCTCTAAAACCCGCAGTACTGCCTGAGATACTGCATCGTTACCACCCGTCTGATCTTAAAACTCAGCTTCCGTCATCGGTAGATCCGGCATCTCATTTTCGAACCCATGGACAGACCCTGCTGGCTCTGACAAGGCCATCCTACCCCTACCACGGCCATGCGGTGAACATCTACGACCTCGTGTACTCATTTTTCTCATTCGGTTTATCTGATTTAGAATTTTATGAATTATTAACTCTGTTCACTGTTTATCCATGAACAATTTTATGAAAAATAGTCTTTAAAGTGATTCTTTCGAATTCGAACCTATCTAAAGTTTTAGTTTCAAGCTTATCTCCTAATTCTAAGTACATTTATCACACAAACAACATCCACAAACTGCATTCCATGAGTAGGGGTATTTTTTTTTGTCATTTCACTACCCAGGGGTATTTTCGTAATTTTAACCTATAAGGGTATTTTCATAATTTTCCAAAATATAGTTTCGGGTGATTTTTTTCCAAAATAAGGGTATTCTGGTAATTTTACAAAGTAGGGGTATTTTGGTAATTTTATAACTCAGGGGTGTTTCGGTAATTTTGTAAGTTAGGGGTAATTTGGTAATTTTACAAATCAGGGGTACTTTGGTCATTTTTCAAATCTAAGGTAGTTTTCACAAATCCAGGGGTAATTTGGTAGTTTCAAAGCTAAGGTTCTTACAAAATAGTGTGGCTGGTCTCTTTCGGGTTTTAATTATTGGATTTAGCCTGTGAGCGAGTCCTCATGGTTAGGGTGAGCAGTACTCGCTTGCAGTAGGGTTCTAGCGAAGAGGAGGTGAGTCACTAGGACTGCTTAAATACCAAGCTCTCCCTGAATCCAATCCTAGACATGTTCATGGCGGTTTCCACACCGTAACTTGACGACTTACTCACAGGTTTGTTTGATTGGACTTAAATCTTATGTAATTTTAAAAGTTGTATAAACTAGCCCTAAGGTCCATCAATACTAACATGCTTAACTAAGTCTAAAGCCCAAAAGCCCAACATATAAATATCACATCAAAAGTTAGGGTACTTACAGGTGGATCGTACAGGAGACTCAAGTACCATGCTTTCCGGAAAATAACCTTTTTACTAACTCTTAAAACATACTTTGGGCACTAAGCCCACAACCGAGCTTTTGAACCAGGCTCTGATACCAAAATGTAATACCCCAAACCCGGTCCAAACACTACAACTGAATCTGACGTGCCACGGAGAAGAAAATGTTTGGAAAACCAATTTGTCGACTTTATTTTCGAAAGAAAACCAATGTGAGATTTTAGAGAAAACGAAGTTGAATCTTGTGACATCTAGAATGTGTTAGAACTTGTTTTAGAATTTCTTAATTGCCTAATTGTTACCTCATAACTATTACTTAGTCATCACTTTAGAAAACAGGTGTTTTATTAGGTTTCCAAAACAACCACTTCATAACATTTGAATATGCTTAACACAAATTAAAGAACCAATTAAATAAAACATCCCCAAAATTAAACTTGAGCAGCCTTATTATAGTATTGAAAAGCAAAATTAAATAAAATAACCAAGTCCAAATGGAAAAATGCGTAATAAACCAAATGCTGAGCATGGCCACCTCGAGTCCGCTCCGGCTCCATATCCACGATCTAAGGATTATCGCAAAATATAATGGAAGGGTGAGTCACCTAGACTCGATGTGTAAGTCCCCATCCCAAATGGAAATATGCTCTTACACAAATTCAGATACAAATATGCATGTCATGTAACCTATCAACCTAGGTACCCATCTGTATCTCCCAAAACTACCCCTTGTGGTACCAAACCACTGGTGGTGCCAAACCACTGGTAACCGAAGTTACAGAGATATTATATGTGGTACCAAACCACTGGTAACCAAAGTTATGAAAATAGTGTATGTGGTACCAAACCACTGGTGGTGCCAAACCACTAAGACTTAGTCACAATTTATTTGTAATATGTGGGGCCAACCCACTGTGTGATACCAAATCACTGGTGACAGTCTGATAGATCATACTTCCCCCTCCTCTCATCACCCATAACACATATATATGCCAACAATATCAGTATGATCATGCTTAACATACAAGATTTATGAATACAAAATAACATGCTTTCATAGATCTCAATTACCGCGAGAAACAATAACAACTTACCCGGCATCCTCGCTTTTACTCACAGGGGTATTTAGTAACCATTGCCGTCATTCTAGCTTTTAACAACACATAACATATAACATATTTAGCATAGAAAGTGTGTAAGAGTTACACACCTAGTTTTCGTACTAACGCTTTTCTCGCTTCTACGCTCATGTCACTCGACACTTCCACTATCACCACGATCTACTTAGATGTCTACCACACTCCAAAGGCTAATCTCGCACTCGACATCTTGATCGTCTCTTGTATTTGATTGTTGGGTCTCAGATCTAACTTCCTTTGCTTGATCGTTATTCGAGTCCATAATAATCCCTTAATCACTAAACCATTTAAGCGATGAGAACTAATTACTCAAACAATTATAACGCTTAAAACGAACTCTTACGATTAATCGAATCCGAATGTCCTTGAGAAAACACCACTACCAACCTACCTACATTCGGCCATTCCCCAAATATTAAATGAATCAAAATCACAACCATCCCAACCTATATGTCATTCGGCTAAATGGAAAGAATCAAGAAAGGCCTTTCGGTCAAACCTACCACCACCTACCTTCAGCTTTTCCACCAAATCGACACTTCTGACTATAGATAGGCAGGATTCAGCTTCTATGGATAGAGAGGGGAAATCGAAAGAGCCTAAGTACAAGTGATTCAGTTTAGAAACTCGATAGAAATAGAGAAATCACAGAGGAAAAAAATCCCGAAACTCACTGGATTACAGAAGAGTATTTGGCTTACGGTGCACCTTCAGGAAACAGAGATCCCACCTGATGATTCGACTTAAAGATAAAGAAAATGTGCACAAGGAGTATTTAGTTTTCAAAGGTTTTGAAAAGAGGAGAAACAATCGGGGAGTTTTGTTTTGGGAAGAACTAAAGAAAATGGAAGAAAGAATTGACAGGAGAAAAGATGAGAAAAATAAATGAAAAGAGATGATAGCGGCTACCAATTTGGCATTACACATGCACACTCCTTAGAGTTGTAGTTTGACCAACTCTCCCTATCTGATAGCCCTTATCGCCTATCTCCTCCATCTACTATCACATCCCTATCTCACCCTTTGAAGAGCCCACAATAGAACCAACTCTTCCTCTTAACTATCATCTTTTAATTACACAAAATAAAAGAATTTAAGGCTCTTAAATTAAAACTAGTGTGCCGTCCACCCCTCTTCCCTTCTTAGTGCCGAAATTGACCCATCCATTTGGGCTTCAAGTGGCCACACATGGCCCAATAATCCCCCTATGTGGCGCCACCTTAATGCCCACTCAAAGCACTCCAGATTTTTAGGCCACGAGCCCAGCTTGCTGCCAAGCATAACTATTTAGATTTAATTACTACTAACACTATTTTTAAACAATCTATCCCCGATTTAAAGCCCAAATCCGAGCCCAATTCACACCTTAAAGCCTTAACCTACTAATTTAGCCATGCAACATACCAAATGCACAGACCCACAAAATTAGGATATTATAGTAATATCTCATAACCCTATCTCAATTATGCTAGATCTACTCTTAGGTAGGGTCTATTCCTCCTCCACCTAAGCACATCAGATAAAATTAAGTAACATAATTAAGAACAAACCAAGTGCTTATCATATAAATTTAGAAATCAAATAACAAAATCCATCATAGGTTTCATCCCCTTCAGGTATCTGAAGGGTTTAGTGCATAACTAAATACGAAAACATCTTAAGAGTAAAGAATAAACAAAACATAAAAAATCCATAAAACCCCTTGAAGGAATTAAAGGTGAGATCCTCCGTCTTGAATGGAGTTCTAGCTTCTTGAGATGAATCAACTGGCTATCTTCAAGTGATTTCCTAAAAGATGAAAGCTTCGGAAAAAGCCTCTACTCAAAAGCCCCTTTTTAATATCTAACTTGGGTTGTTTATATAGGCTTTGGGATGCTATACTTGGCACCTAAGTACCTCCTTCAAGTAAAATTACTATTAGGGTGTTGGAGTAGACTTAGGAGTATGTTTCTTTGGCTTCAAGCATCCAAATCCAAGTGAAATTGCTCTCTCCATGGCGAGGGCATGGCCATGGCTTTTCGCCGTGTAAATCGTGGTTGGTAGTGTCTCGGTTACGTCGTTTTGGGCATGACCGTGTGAGTCAAGATTCAGGCCGTGCTTCAGGTCTGTCGATTTAGGCACGACTATGTAGATTACCAGGTACGTCTGTGTGATCATTGGATGCTACACGGTCGTGTGTTACGTAGTTAAGGCTGTGCTCTAGGTAATTGGCGAGGCACGGTCGTGTGGGCTTTAGGCCAGGCCGTGTTGATTGCTTGTTAAGGCCCAATTGCTCCGTTTTAAGCCCGTTTTGTGTTCTTTTTATCCTCGGGTGCTTTCTTAAGTATAAACATGAAAATAAATGATTAAAAGCACCTCTTTACATAAATCAAAGGCTAAATCATCCAAAAGCATACTAAATATGGGGTTAAAATATGTTACTTTTACGGTTTATCAAATACATCCACACTTAAGCTTTTGCTTGTCCTCAAGCAAAATTCTCAACTTACAATTAAAATGAACTTTCCATAATTCATAATTCCCATCGACAATATCTCATCATAATTCATAGATAATTTATATATGGATAGTTCAACTCAAAGAACCCTAAAGATTTAATTATGAAAAGTCATACCTTTATAGCATGAAAACATAGGTGTCTCCCCTTATCTAAGTGATTACCTTTAATTCAAAATCGACAAGAACTGACATCCTCACTAAAGATTCACTCAAATCACTCAAAGGTGTTTAAGGTTCAAGAATAAGCACTCTAAGTCGAACCTGAAAAGTTAATCCCATAGGCTTGCTTGAAAATCAAATCTCCACCACTGTATATGAGATGATACACAAATCAAAAGGTCTTTAATCAAGGTTGTAATGGGGCTAAGGTTAAAAGATATGGATAAAGGCTGAATTAGAGGTTTAGAATTGAGACTGACTTGACAAATTGCCTAACTAAAAACACTGAACTAAATATGAATATTTACTTCGAATGCAAACTAATAATACCACTATAGATAATTACTATATAATAACGAAAGTTTTCATTACTTAAAATTTTATAATACTTTAATACGAGCTTTTTCTTCAACAATTGGAGTTTAAATGCTCTAAGCTCTTTTATTATACTACTAATACTGAGGATGCTTGGTTTTTTTTTAAGAACAGACCAAAATAAACATAATTAAAGGATCTTTGGTGATTGAAATAACTTAATTCGGTAATTGATCAAATCAATTCTTGATAGAAGGGTAGTCAAAGGAATGTTGATAATAAATACAAAGAGATTTTGGGTTAATATTAGTGGGTGAGTCAATAAAATGGTTGTTAGGATTCAATGGGGTTCACTAGGGGTTAATTTGTATGGGTAGGTTTTTTTAGTGGAGTGAATGGGTTAAAACCTAGGTGCCTTTATCATCTCAGTGTATCAAATCATTAATGTGGTCTCGACATGCATAAATGAGGCAAGTTCTAGAATAACAGTTCAAAGTTGACACACTCATAATCAATTAAAGTGAGCACGAAAAAGGGTATATGCTCTATAAGGCTCAAAATCTCACAAAAAATTATGGGTGTTTTGACATCAATCCTTATAAATTTTGAACTTCAAGGTGATACTCAAATTAGGTTTAACAACCTATCAATTTTAATTTTTAGAAGTAGACTTATCATGCTCGATTCTCTAGTATTCTTCAAATTTAATCATCAATGCACAATTAATTAAGACTTATTCTAAAACATATCGATAAAATCATAAATCATTAGAAATTTCACCATAATTAATAATATGAGAAAATACTTAAGATCAAGACTAATTTCAGGGTTTTGAGAATTATACAAAAAGTTAGGCACTATTACCCCCACACTTAAGATGTGCATTGCCCTCAATGTACAAAGATAAATAATGATAATTAGATGCCAAATAAAAAAGAGAAGTGGGGAAAGTAATACTCCCTGAAATCTGGATGATCCCTAGCGTATTTGGTGGCGGTGAAGGTGTTTTCTATGGGCCTGCTAGAGTGGCTACCGGAAAGCAATTTGCTAGATGAAGAAATTGGGTAGCCTGTGAAGATATAGCCAAGAGATCTAGAGAAATAATAATACTATACTAATAATATAATTAAAAATTAAGGAAATAAAATGAAGTAGACTAAGAAGAAAACTGAAATTAAAAGAAAATACTAATGGACTAAGGAGTCCTTATTGTTGGATGGTTTGCGAGGTGGACGTGACTTCGAAGGCTATGGTGCGTGATTCTTAAACAGCCTTTAGAACCTAAAACCAAGAAACTAATATGAAATAAAGTAAATTAAGCAGGATATAAGTAAAGATAAGGAAAATAAAGGAGATGAGAAAAGAAAAATAAAATCGAAAAGGTTTCGGAGACCTTTGGCATGTCAATTAAGTGAAGCTGCCGGCATGAACTCATGTTGAGGTCTCCTCTGAGGAGACGATGCTTACGTTTCTTTGGCATGATCTTTGTGTTGCTCAAGAGTCTTGGACATTTTCTATGAATAGGAAGAAAATTTGAAAGAAAGAGAAAGAAGGAATAAGAAAGAATATGGGAAAAGAGGAAAGTGTGGGGATTTAAATAAGATTTCAAATGCACGCGTTCCCATGCCGTGTTCATGTGTGTCGATTCACGGTTTGTCATCGCACGGCCGTGTTGTGGGTGTGTTGTTCTTCCACCCTGTTGTGTTGATTGGCATGCCCGTTCTTAAAAGGCCATGATGTGAGCACGGATGGACTGCACAGGTGTGGTTTGTCCGTGCTCAATAAGTCAGTGTCTTAGCACGGTCGTAAGGTAGTGCTATTTTCGATGCCGTCTTTGTGGGTGGTTGGCTCCGTGACGTTGGGGATGGTTGGACTGACTTTGCACGGCTCTACTTAGTCAGTGTGGTGGTTTCAGTGGTCCACACGGCCACGGGCACCGTGTGTAAGGCCGTGTGGCTTGGAAACCTGCATCTTTGTTTTAAATGTGGAGAGAGAAGAGAGAAGGAATGAAAAGAAAAAATAATTTTGAAAAATAAAAAGTGTTAGTGCTCGGGTTGCCTCCCGAGAAGCGCTCGTTTATAGTCTCAAGCTAGACTATCCTTGACTTTGAAAATTTAGGGAGGTTTAAAGGTTTGAATATTTTCCCTCTTGCTGACAGTTTTATTTTCGTGACAAAGTTTAGGTCGAGAAGCGTTTACCTTGAAATTGTCGAATATTGGATTGCTTACCTCGACTATTTCGTGTGGAAAAATATTGTGTACCTGAAGGAGTATTTCTTCCTTTTTCTTCAAGTCTGTTGAAGTGATGTAAGGATCAACTTTGTCTAACAACACTTAATCTCCTATTTTAAAGTGATTTGATGTCCCTATGAGCTCTTCTGGTGGTTCCTTAGGTTTTACTTCATGTGAATCTGATTTTTCTTTGATGTGTATCTTCTGCTCCTCTAAATTGTTGATCTTACGATTTTGTGTTGGCTTAGTTTTGATGCTTTGTGATGTTTCCTACGATGAAGTTTGAACAATTTGATTATCTATTGAAACGACTTTCTTACCTTCATCTTCTATTGTTTTGGTTGAGTTGAGAGCTTGAAGATTGACTGATTCATCTCCTACATGAAATATGAGTTCTCCTGTGGCAACATCAATTTTAGTCTTGGCAGTTGCAATAAAAAGTCTTCCTAAAATTAAAGGGATTGAATTTTCCTCATCCATGTCTAAAACAACAAAATCTACTTGGAAAACGAATTTATCGATTTTTACTAAAACGTCTTCAATAATGCCGCTAGGAATTCTAACAGTTTTATCAGCTAGTTGGATACACATCCTAGTTTGTTTGGGCTTCCCTAGGCCTAGTCGTTTAAATAATGCATAAGGCATGACATTTATACTTGCCCCTAAATCAGCTAACGCATTATCAATAGTTAAACTACCAATTAAACATGGAATCATAAAACTCCACCGGATCTTTTAGTTTACGTGGTGATACGTTACGTAGCATTCTTGAGCATGTTGTGTTAAGTTCCACATGATGCTCTTCATCTATTTTGCTTTTATTCATCAAGTCTTGTCTTAAAATCTCCTTGAGTCGGGCATCGAAAAGAGCTTCAAGAAGAGGTAAGTTAATATGTAATTTCTTTAAAAATTTTAGAAACTTACTGAATTGTTCCTCTGAATCATCTTTTTTCAATGCTTTGGGAAAAGGTATACGAGGTTGGTATTCTTTGATTACCGAATTTGGCTTCTCTTGTGCTACTTATATTTTACCTTTTTCTTCCTTAGTTTCTTGTATTGAGATGGGCTCGTCTACTTTTGTATCCTCTTGAGTTGTGATGGCTTGGATTTGCTCTTTTGGTTTTATTTCTGTGTTGCTTGGTAGACGTCCTTGTTGACGTTCAGAAATCACTTTTGTGAGATGTCCCACTAACCTAGTAAGTTCTCTAAGTTGATTCTCGATTCATTTGATCGATTTTTGTTGTTCATCATGTATTGCTTCAGTTTTTTGGAGACGAGTATCTGTAGCTGCCATGAATTTTGTCAGCATCTCTTCAACGTTTGATTTCTTTTCCTGTGGATAGGGCTAATTTTGGTAATTTGGAGGATGTTGCTACCTTTGATTTCCTTGATTCCTTGTCCTCCCCATGAAAAGTTTGGATGGTTCCTCCAACCTAGGTTATAGGTATTACTATAAGGATTATTAGATTGGAAATTGTTACCTATATAGTTTGTTTGCTCGTGTTTTACTGTTGGTTGATAGGGTGGGTACTCAAGATTTGCCACATTCCCGCTTGCTTCGCATTGCATTACTGGGTGTACCTGCGAAGAACATAGATTATCAAGCTTTTTATTCATTAACTCCACCTATGTTGATAGCATTGTCACTGCGTCTATGTTAAAAACTCCGGCTAATTTTGTCGGTTTAGCTCTTGTAATTTGCCATTGATAGGTGTTCAACGACATTTCTTCAATAAAATTGTAAGCCACTTCAGGAGTTTTATTATTCAATGTTCCACCGGCTAATGAATCAATCATTTGCCTAGTTGGATAATTTACACCATTGTAAAAAGTTTGAACTTGAAGCCACAAAGGTAATCCGTGGTGTGGGCATATCCTTAGGAGATCCTTGTATCTTTCCCATGCATCATATAATGTTTCTGTGTCATTCTGCACAAAAGAAGATATGTCATTCCTAAATTTAGCCGTTTTGGCTGGTGGAAAATATTTTAAAAGAAATTTTTCGGTCATTTGATCCCATGTGGTGATTGACCCCCGTGGTAACGAGTTCAACCACTGCTTTGCTTTATTCCTTAATGAAAAAGGAAATAGCCGAAGATGTATGACATCGTCAGAAATGCCATTTATTTTGAAGGTATCACAGGATTCTAAAAAATTGGATATATGAGTGTTTGGATCCTCATCCTACAAAACATCAAATTGAACAAATTGTTGAATCATTTGTATTGTATTAGGCGTTAATTCAAAATTATTAGCAGCTATAGCGGGCCTAACAATACTAGATTCTGTTCCTGTTAAATTAGGTTTAGCATAATCATACATAGTACGCGGAGCATTCTGTTCTTGCACATTTGGTGGGTTGTTCTCGTCCATCCCTTCATGAGGATTGGATCTTTCTTTGTTCTTCTCTTTGATAGTCTAGGGCTCGTCTAATTTCTCCTTGATTTCTGCGAGCGGTAGCTTCAATGTCACTTTCGTATTCTAATGGTCCTCTCAGATTTCTTCTAGTCATAAACTAGATGTACCTACAATGAAAAGAAAGAAAGAAATTTAGAAAAACAAAAATATATGTATAAGAATAAGAGAAATAAAAATAATGGCTAAAGTAATAGAAATAGAGCTTTCTTAATATTTTAGAGTTCCCCAGCAATGACGCCAAAAACTTGATCGTGTCAAACAGTTGAGTTTTAATATTTATAAAAGAGTGATCGAACCTGTAGACTAACTGTGACAACGATAGAGGCAAGTGCACCTATCGAACAGTAGTATAGCTCAGGCAAGAATATATTATCGAACCCAAAGGAACCTAAAAGTACTACTACTCACTTTCTTTCTATTATTTAGCTTTGAAATATGGAGTGATTGAATTATTAAACTAACGAAATACTTAAACTAATTGCAAAGACAAAAGATTGAATTAGAGAAAGACTTTAGGAAAACTCGGTTGATAAAGGCGATACCTCGGGAAGAATCCACCTATGACTTCACTTATTATTTATTCCCCAAACCATATAATTTCTTTACTTAGCTTGATCCGTGAGACTCCCTAATCTATATTAAACCTCTCTCGAGGCGAATAATGCCTAACCTTAGGTTAATTAGTGGAACTCTCGTTCTCTTATAATAACCCCTAAGGAAGCGATAAATCGATCAATGGATTCCCATATTAGGTTTCACCTAATTGACAAAATCTTGTAACCCTATTTCTAGGCGCCGATCAACTCCGCTCAATTATGGTAGATCTACTCTTAGGTAGGGTCTATTCCTCCTCCACCTAAGCACATCAGATAAAATTAAGCAACATAATTAAGAACAAACCAAGTACTTATCATATAAATTTAGAAATCAAATAACAAAATCCATCACAGGTTTCATCCCTTGTGTATCTGAAGGGTTTAGGTATAACTAAATACGAAAACATCTCAAGAGTAAAGAATAAACAAAACATAAGAAATCCCTAAAACCCCCTGAAGGAATTAAAGGTGAGATCCTCCATCTTGAATGGAGTTTCGGCTTCTTGAGATGAATCAACTGACTATCTTCAAGTGATTCCCTAAAAGATGAAAGCTTCGGCAAAAGCCTCTGCTCAAAAGCCCCCTTTTAATGTCCGCCTTGGGTTGTTTATATAGGCTTTGGGATGCTATACTTGGCTCCTAAGTACCTCCTTCAAGTAGAATTACTATTAGGGTGTTGGAGTAGACTTAAGAGTATGTTTCTTTGGCTTCAAGCATCCAAATCCAAGTGAAATTACTCTCTCTCGTGGTAGGGGCACAGCCATGGCACACGCCCGTGTAAATCATGGTTGGGCTGTGTCTCGATTCTGTCATTTTGGGCACGGTCATGTGAGTCAGGATTCAGGCCGTGCTTCAAGTTTGTCAATTTGGGCACAGGCATGTAGATCACCGAGCACGTCCGTGTGATTAATGGATCTTTGCTGATCGTGTGTTACGTAGTTGAGGTCATGTTTCTAGGTAATTGGCGAGGCACGATCATGTGTGAAGCTTTGGGCAGCCGTCTTGATTGCTTACTAAGACCCAATTACTCTGTTTTAAGCCCATTTTGTGTTCTTTTTATCCTCGGGTGCTTTCCTAAGTATAAACATGAAAAGAAAGGATTAAAAGCACCTTTTTACATAAATCAAAGGCTAAATCATCCAAAAGCATACTAAATATGGGGTTAAAATATGTTACTTTTACGGTTTATCAAATATACAACCTTTTTCACTACTCAAGGGTCCAAGTTGATAAAGCTTATTTTAGGGCTGCCAATGTCCCAACTTTTGTGAAGAAGTTAATGAGTATCACGGGGATGAGTGAACAGTGGGTTACAGCCAGAATCCAAGAGAAATGTGAGGGTAAGTGCATACCTTGGGTAAGTTTAAGAGACCTGATCCTAGCATATCCAGATGTAAAAAAGAAGGTAGACGTCTTTGCCTTATGTATTTACAGTTTGGTAATTTTCCCTAAAGCTCTAAAACATATAGATGAAGCAGTTACTAATTTATTCGACTGACTTAACAAAAGGGGTCACACCTGTACCTGCGATCTTAGCCGAGACTTTTAGATCTTTGAACGCATTTCAGAAAACTGGTGAAGCTAGATTTATTGGATGCACACAGTTATTATTGGTTTGGTTCCACAGTCATTTTTGGAGAGTTGACAAGGTTCCTTATCGAGTGTTCTCTGAAAGTTATTCCCTTTTAAAGGAGGCTATGATTACGACAAGGAGGGACGATATATTGGAGCAAAGGTGGATGGAAATTCTTTAAAACCTTCGAGAAGAAGATGTTGAGTGGAAAGCCCCTTGGATGGTTCCCGATGAAGTCATTTATTAGTGTGGAAATTTTAATTGGGTACCTCTGCCTGGATTCTGGGGAGCTGTTGGATATGCACCGTTACTGGTACTAAGGCAATACAAAGCAAGACAGTTCATACTGATGACATATGGGTTAGCTCAAAGTGAATTCTCATATAAGGGGGATAATTATAAGAAGAAGATTCGAGAGATCTCTGAGGCTTAGAAGCAGCCTCACTGCATGAAGATATTGACTAGAGGACCGATGACAACCCTGGGATATAAGGAGTGGTCGAACAAAAGGATCAATGATAACATCCCTGGGCCAAGCTTGGAGGGCGCTCGATCGATGAAAGAGTATCTACAAGTGGTCCCATCAGAGTTAGAGATTATAAAGCAAGACTTTGAGAGGCAAAGTTTAGAACTCAGAAAGAGGATAGAGAAGGTGGAAGAAGAAAAAAATGCACCTAAGTTTAGATGTGAATGTTCAGAAAATGGAAGCTGAGAAATTAAGAAAAGAAAAGAAGAAGATAGAGGAAGATCGAGATAGTTTGAAGACAGAATATAAGAAGATACGTCTGGCGATAAAGAACGCTGGATTGGGAAAGACTTCAGAACAGTGGCAACAGGAGATTCAAGAGGAAAAGGCCAAATCTAACTATTGGGAAAGGAAGTTTCAAAAAATGTAAGTGCGAAACGAGGCCTTAGAGAAGAATTTGGCAGATAGCCAAAAAGAGAAAAGTGAATTAAAAGCTAGAGTGGCTAAACTTGGGCGGTCTCTTCATCACCATCGAAGTCGTAATTCTGAAATCAAACTAAAATTAAGTCTGAACAAGATCGAGGAAATGAAGGGAAAGATTGAAGAGTTAGAATTAGCATTTCATAGTTGTGAACTTCGGATTGAGCTTCTTAAAACAAGAGAAGAGCGTTGGAAGGAAGAGCTTCACCATTCTCATTATCAAGTTAGAAATCGAGATTACCTCATGGGTGAAACAATAGTTCAGATTTGAGAGGTAGCTGATCACCTACGACTTTGGCAGCACAGGCTGATATATTGAGCATGAAGTATGAGCTACGGTCGGATCGTAGTCAAGAGCTAACCTCTTTGTTTGGGAAAATCAAAACTTTGGGCCTTAGGGCGAAAGTATATTTGTAGTATGTTTTATGTAAAGGATTTTGTTTTCTAATAAAGTTTTCTAAAATGAAGTTGAATCTAAATCGATGCCTTCTTTTTGCATTCATGCATTTGCATTACATCACATCATATGCATTTAAGATCATAAAGAGAGCCTAATTAGTTGAAATTATTAGAGAGAGAAAGAGAGAAGGAAAAATTTAAAAGCTGAACACCGTTACGATACACGTGCCAAAAAAAAGAAAATGGATCAAAGGCTTGAGCAATTCCAGAAAGACATGCAAGACCAGATGCAAGAGCAATTGGCAAAGCTCCAACAAGAAATGAGAGACAAAATGTTGAAAGCTCAAAGGAACATGATGGCTCAAATGGCCCAGATGTTGAACGGGGCAATAGACAAAGGAAAAGGTCCCATGGCTATGGCTGGAGAAGATAGAGAAGGCATTCCCTTAGGTTTTACCCCACCACATGCACAAACACAAGAGTATCCCCAAAAGCCATCTGTCATGATTAGGCCTCAACAAGGGCAAGCTGATACTAGACCGTCGATGAACTTCCAAGTTGGCTCAAGATCTAACCAAGGAGATAACCCGGCTAATCCTGTTATCCTTGACTTGGATATAGTAGAGGGGGAAGGGACAAGAACTGAATCCTCAAGGCAGTTAGAGGATCGCTGTAAATGGTTGGAGGAAAAGTTCAAGGCTTTGGAAAATACCGATCATCACCATGGTATTGACGCAAAAGACTTGAGTTTGGTTCCGAATTTGGTGCTTCCTCATAAATTTAAGATGCCAGAATTTGAGAAGTACAATGGGACTACCTGCCCTGAAGCCCACATCACTATGTTCTGTAAACAGATGACTGGCTACGTGAACAATGATCAACTTTTGATTCATTGTTTCCAAGACTGTTTAGTGGGGGCAGCATCTAGGTGGTACAATCAACTCAGTCGTGCTAGGATTAGTTCTGAGAGACCTAGCCCAAGCCTTCATGAAGCAATACAATCATGTCACAGACATGATGCTTGACAGAATCACCTTACAAAATATGAAAAAAAAAGTCAAATGAAAGCTTCAGGCAATACGCACAAAGATGGAGGAAAGTTTCCATGCAAGTTCAACCACCTTTCCTAGAGAAACAAACCACCATGCTTTTTATCAACACCCTGAAAGCTCCATTCATCACCCACATGATAGAAAGTACTACCAAGAGTTTTGCAAATATAGTGATGGCGGGAGAATTGATTGAAAATGCCATAAGAGGTGGCAAGGTTGAAGGGGAAACCATTAAAAGATCTGCTTCTAGGAAAAAGGACAATGAGGTGAATAATACGAGTACATACAACAAATGGTACTCAAAGGCAATCAACATTAGCCACCAAAAGTAATTCGCTTAGGGTAATAAGGGTCAATGAGACAGGAATCAGGCACCAGACAAAATTTTGAAAAGCTCCAATTTACGCCAATCCCAATGACGCATAAAGAGCTATACCAAAGTTTATTTGACGCTCATGTCGTGTCCCTATTTTATCTACAGTCGTTGTAGCCCCATACCTTAAATGGTATGACTCAAACGCTCACTATGATTGTCATGCAGAAATATTGGGGGCATTCAATAGAAAATTGCATTGCCTTCAAAAAAGTAGTCGAGAGGCTCATCAAGATGGGGATTGTAAAATTTGATGATACACCTAGTGTAGAGAACTCGTTGCCTAACCATGGGGATAAGGGGATAAACGCGATTGGTGAAAAGGTCGTGAGAAATATAAAGGGGGATATCTTGGAGGTAAAAACCCGTTGAGAATGGTTTGGAGAGAAATGATGAGAAGGGGATTGGTAGAATTAGATTCTGTGAAAGGATGTGGAGGAATAAGGGACTACAGCGAGTTTCACAAAGCAGAGGGGCATGAGACCCAGGAATGTGTTGAGTTTAGGATCCTGTTACAAAACCTTATGGACAAAAAGGAATTGGAGTTTTATGAAGAAGGCTTAGAGGGAGGAAACATACATTCAATCAAAGGAGAATTGACGAAGTAAAAAGTTAATTATCCAAGAAACACGGAAGGTGGAGCACAAGTGGTGCCAAAAGTTGTAATCCAGAAACCTGTTTCCTTTCCTTACAAGGATAACAAAATGGTACCTTGGAATTATGACTGTAATGTGACAATACTGGGAGTTGAAAGCTCAGTTAACACTTCCGAGTAGGTCTAAAATGAAGGGTCCTACACATGTAGTGGGGAGCGTTACGATTCAGGAAACGTTAGAGCAGAACCAGTGAAATCAAAGATTATGGTAGTTGAACAAGAAAAATGACCTGAGGCCCTTATCAAAGAACCTGTGAAGGAGGAAGAGGCTAAAGAATTTTTGAAATTCTTGAAGCACAGTGAGTACAGCATGGTGGAACAACTGCATAAACAACCGGCTCGCATATCAATGCTGACTTTACTTTTAAGCTCAGAAGTGCATCGCAAAGCACTGATGAAAGTTCTGAATGAAACTTATGTTACTAAGGATATATCCATCAACAAACTGGATCATCTGGTTAGTAACATAAGTGTTGATAATTTCATTTACTTCAGTGATGATGAAATCCCATCGGAAGGCATAGGATCAACAAAGGCTTTGTACATCACTACTCGTTGCAAGGGATGCACTTTACTACGTGTGTTAATAGATAATGGATCGACTTTGAATGTCTTATTGTTGTCTACATGAAGAGGTTACTATAGACAGTTCTCACATGAATATATGCCAGAACATAGTGAGAGCGTTTGATGGCACTGAAAGAAGAATAATGAGAAGAATTGACATACCATTATTGATCGGGCCTAACACATATGAAGTAGACTTTCTGGTAATGGATATCAAGCCCTCCTATAACTGCTTGTTGGGAAGGCCCTGGATTCATTTGGCGGGGGCAGTGCCCTCATCACTGTACCAAAAATTGAAAATGGTAACAGAGGGTCGGCTGGTAACTATAAATGCAGAAGAAGACATCATAGCGAATGTTACCAATGAGGCGTCATATTTAGATACAAATGAGGAGGCTACTGAATGTTTCTTTCGATCTTTAGAGTTCGTGGAAGAGAATGAAGTTCTAGAACCACGAGGATGGGCTTACAAATGATGATAGGGAAAGGAGCTCTACCAGAGAAAAGGATTGGGCAGACATCTCCAAGGGGAAGTTTAAGTTTCAATACTAAAAGAGAAGAGAGACCGTTTTGGCTTGGGTTTCAGGCCACATGCTAAACAAAGGAAGAGGAAAATAAAGAAAAAGCAAGAGAGGAGAAGGGCACGGTTGAATGGGGAAGACATCGAGTGGGAATCGATGACATTCCCCCATATATCCCAGACCTTTGTATCAGGAGGGATAATTCATCCGGAGAGAGGATTATTGAAAAATGAAAATCCTCACATCAATGCCATACACGATGAAGAAACCAAGCAAAAAAAACACATTAGGCATTAGCAGTATGAACACGGAAGCGTTTTGGACAATTGAATTGCAGAGGAACTTCTTAGAGTTTTAGAGATTATACAGAGTAATATTCAGAACGCACTTGTTGTTTTTAAGCCTAGGAACAATAAGATTTATTTTGTGAAATAGACTCCTGTTCAGATATTTTTGTTTCAATGAAATACATATTTAATGACCAATTCTGGCAAATATTCTCTCATTTTTTATTCTTTGGATTTTCTAATTTTTTATTCCCATTCATATCATGTGAATAGTTGTCTTCAAATTCATTTGTTCTTTGTACATTCTTTGGTACCCATCACAAGTCCCTAGATATCATTAGTATGAGCAGCGATACTACAGACCCAGATGTCTATTTTGAGCAAGGCATGTGTTTAGAGGAATTTCAGGATTTTGAAGGTGACAGAGATTGTGACTTATCTCTAGATTTGTTAAGAATGGTAAAGCAAGAGGAGAAACAAATTTTAGCCCATGAAGAGGAGGTAGAGAATATAGCCTTGGAGGAAGGAAAGGTTGTGAAAATTGGAACGCGCATAGCCGAGGAGATGAAACAAGATCTTGTTGAGTTGTTACGAGAATTCAAGGACGTTTTTGCATGGTCATACCAAGATATGCCTTGTCTAAGTCAGTTCAGTAAAAGCTACGAAGGATGAGGCCTGACGTGGTGTTGAAAATAAGATAGGAAGTCAAGAAACAGTTTGATGCTAGTTTTCTACAGGTGGTCAAATAATCAAAGTGGGTTGCCAATATTGTTCCTGCCCTTAAAAAAGATGGAAAGGTCTGGATATGTGTAGACTATAGGGACTTAAATAAAGCCAGCCTAAAAGATAATTTTCCTTTGCCTCATATTGACACGTTGGTGGATAATACGGCTGGATACTCATTATTTTCTTTCATGGATGGTTTTTCCGGATATAATCAGATTAAGATGCACCTTGAGGATATGGAGAAAACCACTTTCGTAACATTGTGGGGTACCTTTTATTATAGAGTAATGCCATTTGGACTAAAGAATGCAGGGGAAACATATAAAAGGGCCATGATAACGTTATTCCATGACATGATGCACAAAGAGATTGAAGTATATGTTGACGATATGATCGCCAAATCTCGAGCA
Source organism: Gossypium rotundifolium (assembly GCA_025506655.1). Taxonomy (NCBI): domain Eukaryota; kingdom Viridiplantae; phylum Streptophyta; class Magnoliopsida; order Malvales; family Malvaceae; genus Gossypium; species Gossypium rotundifolium. Next base: position 60,691,375 of record CP106729.1, on the reverse strand, counting down.
GAAAAGGAACACATTGAGGTTTTGAAGAAATTGTTTTTGAGATTGAAGAAATTTCAATTGAAGCTCAACCCGACCAAGTGTACTTTTAGAGCTCGGTTAGGGAAATTACTGGGTTTTGTGGTTAGCAAAAGAGGAATCGAAGTTGACTCAAATAAGGTCAAAGCTATATAAGAATTGCCTCTACCGCGCATTCAAAAGAAAGTTCAAGGTTTTCTTGAAAGGTTAAATTATATTGCTCGATTTTTTCACAATTAATTGAGAAATGTGATCCCATATTTCATCTTCTCAAGAAACACAACCAAGGTGTATGGGACGATGAATGCCAGAGAGCTTTTGACAAAGTCAAACAATATCTGTCAAACGCCCTAGTACTATCTCCGCCTAATCTAGATAGACCGTTGATACTATATTTATCAGTGTTTAATAACTCCATGGGATGTGTGCTTGGTCAACATGATGAGTCAGGAAGAAAAGAAACGGCGATATACTATCTCAGTAAAAAGTTCACTGAATGTGAAATTAGATATTTGTCGACTGAAAAATTGTGTTGCGCTTTGATTTGGACAACCCGAAAAATAAGGCAGTATATGCTATATCATACAACCTGGTTAATTTCGAAGCTTGATCTGTTAAAGTATATGATGGATTCAACTGTTTTAAATGGAAGGATGGCAAGGTGGCAGATTTTGCCGTCTGAATTTGATATAGTCTATGTGAACCAAAAGGCTATAAAAGGGAGCGCAGTAGCAGAATTTTTGGCTAGTAGAGCTTTAGAGGATTATGAACCTTTGAGCTTTGATTTCCCCAATGAAGAGTTGATGTATGTGGCAAATACTGAAGAATGTCCATGGAAGCTAAATTTCGATGGAGCGTCAAATGCTGTGGGAAATGAAATTGAGGCAATCTTGGTATCCCCTAGTGGTGATCATTATCCATTTACATGCAGATTGGATTTTGATTGCACGAATAACATGGCGGAATATGAAGCATGCATCATGGGAATTCGAATAGTTGTAGAGCGTAAGATCAGAGTGCTAGAAGTATATGGAGATTTTGCCTTAGTAATCTACCAGCTTAAAGGAGAATGGTAGACAAGAGTTCTCAAGCTAAGTGATTACCGAAAAATATCTTTGGGATTGATTGAGAAGTTCGATGAAATTACTTTTACTTATCTCCCACGTGATGAAAACTAGATGGTGGATGCTTTGGCAACCCTAGCTTCTATGATCAAAGTAAACAGACCAGAGGATATAAGCCCTATTCAGATGAGTATTTTCGAAGTTCCAGCTCATTGTTATAATATGGAAGAGGAGGAAAGAGATGATCACCCTTGGTATCATGATGTATTGCGATACGTAAAAAATCGTGAATACCCAGAGCATGCAACTAAGAATGAGAAAAGGACATTAAGAAGATTGGCCTCTGACTATGTTTTAGACGGGGATATAGATCAAGTATTATTGAGATGCGTTGATGTTGTAGAGGTTAGGAAAATCCTAGAGGAAGTTCTTGAGGGCGTTTGTGGAACACACGCTAATGGATTCACAATGGCCAGGTAGATAATGAGATTTGGATATTATTGGTCCACCATGGAAGGAGATTGTATCAATTATGCCAAGAGATGTCATAAATGCCAGATTTATGGAGACAAAATCCATGTGCCTCTGTCACCTTTGCATGTTATGACTTCCCCATGGCCTTTTTCCATTGGGGCATGGATGTTATTGAGCCGATCTCACCAAAAGCTTCAAATGGGCATCGATTCATCTTCATGGTAATTGACTACTTCACGAAATGGTTTGAGGTGCATCATATGCTAGCATCACTAAGTCAGCAGTTAGCCGATTTTTAAAGAAAGAGATCATTTATCGATATGGAATACTTGAGAAGATCATATCAGACAACGCATTGAACTTGAATAACAGCACGATAGTAGAAATTTGTAGTCAATTCAACATCAAACACCACAACTTGCCTCCATATCGTTCAAAAATGAATGGGGCAGTGGAAGCGGCCAATAAAAATATCAAGAAGATAGTAGGGAAGATGACTGAGACTTATAATGATTGGCATGAGAAACTACCATTTGCACTCTATGCTTATCGAACGTCCGTCAGAACATCTACTGGGTCAACGCCTTTCTCGTTGGTCTATGGGATGAAGGCAGTTCTACCGATTGAAGTGAAAATACATTCTCTTCGAGTTTTGTCAGAAATAAAGCTAGATGAGGCTGAATGAATCCAGGCTCGGTATGGTCAGTTGAACTTAATTGAAGAAAAGAGGCTACGGGCTATTCGTCATGGTCAGATATACCAAAAGCGAATGATGCGAGCCTATAATAAAAAGTTCGCTCAAGAGAGTTTCATGAGGGGACCTTGTATTGAAAAAGATCCTTTCCATACAAAAGGATTTTAGAGGAAAATGGATGCCAAATTGGGAAGGACCATATATGGTGAAGAGAGCTTTCTTTGGAGGTGTATTAATTCTGACTGAAATGGATGGAAAAAGCTTACCCAGTCCTGTGAAATCGGATTCAGTCAAAAAATAATTTGCTTGAAAAGAAAAAAAACCCAAGGTGAAAACCCGCAAAGGGCGCTTTGAGACTTCTAAAAAAAAGGAGAGGCCAAGGTGAAAACCCACAAAGGGCGCTTTGAGACCAAATGGGTTTTGAGTTGAAAACCCGAAAAGGGCGGCTCAAATTCTTAAAAGACACACAGTCATCTTGTTAGACTTGAATCAACAAGAAATGAAGTATGTTGCATATTGGGGCATCAACAAAGTACTTTGGGTCTTCTAAACACATGTTAAGCACAAAGCAATCTTCGTGGAGTTTGTATATAGAAGCCCAATCTGCGATATCTATGGCATCTGATCTTTGTCTATTCATTTTTATCATATTTGGATTTTCCTTCTTCTCAAAGATATGTTCTCAATTAGTTTTCTTTATATTTTTGATAATTCATTTAGCTCTTTTTGAGATCAATTTATTTGTTACCCACTATTCATAAACATGTTGCATTAAAATAATGATTGATGAACTAATAATTTCACAAAAGAAGTTCTACATATTACTTTGGAAATTTCTAGATAAAATAAGAAACCAAACAGGACAATTGTTAGAATTTCCATGTACATATATTGGAGATATTTGAGAAAAAAGAGTCATGATGGAGACTATTTCTCTAAATTCTTTGTCCAATTAGGTGGTTGTGACAAACAATGTCATCGGGTCATTCGAAGAATGGTATGACAGACCAAATTTTGATTCAAAAAGCCTTAAATTGTGGTGGAATAAATCGAAGTTGAAACAAGTCCTGTATCTTTTAAGTTACAATAAGGAAGGACAGAAAAATTTGTGATTCTTGGGAGATGGTTTGAAGTTGATTTACGACTCGTGTCCCGAGGTTCAAGAGGAATAAGCCCTAAAATTTCCATAAGGGCAAATTGTTTGAGCAAGAAAATGATACTTCACGGGAACGAGGATGAAACCTTGACGGATAAATGAGTGATAACACCTTGAATAGGAATCATACTCATATCATTTTTCATTTACATATCATAGCATGGTTGAATAGAAGTATTTGATTCACTTCGGTCACAGTATCCTAATCATTCGGCATAAGCATATACCCATTCTATAGGTCATAGGACGATGTAGTAGGGTAAATAAAAACATCAAATCTTGTCTCCCTGAGGTTGCGGTGGAGCAGATTGAAGATAGCAGATCTGGCATTCCTGAAGTTGCAGAAAGCAGATCGAAGACATCAAATCTTGTCTCCTTGAGTTTGCAGTGGAGCAGATTGAAGATAGCAGATCTAGCATTCCTGAAGTTGCAGGAAGCAGATCGAAGACATCAAATCTTGTCTCCCTGAGGTTGCAGTGGAGCAGATTGAAGATAGCAGATCTGACATTCCTGAAGTTGCAAGAAGCAGATCGAAGACATCAAATCTTGTCTCCCTGAGTTTGCAGTGGAGCAGATTGAAGATAGTAGATCTGGCATTCTTGAAGTTGCAGGAAGCACATCAAAGACATCAAATCTTGTCTCCCTGAGGTTGCAGTGTGTCGAAACCATTTTTAAATCGAGTGGCCAAAAAAAAAACGGGGATCGACTTTTAAAAATATAGAAATGGGGTCGCAACCGATCTTTTATTTAAGATGTGATCGGATCACCTTGAGATGGATTATTTTAATAAAACATTTTTATTAAAATAATAATTTTGGTCTACGAAATCCAGAAAACGAGTTCGAGAATCGATTCACATACGAGGAGGGGGTAGCACCCTCGATACGCCCAAAATTGGTACCTAATTGATTAATTAATGTCCTGATGTCGAAATTTTGAAAAGATTCTAGATTATGATCCATTTACTTCATATATATTTAGACAAAATCATATTGGATGCCAAAGCTTCTTATTTCGAAGAAATAAAATGCAAATCTCGATGAAGTTAGGGCACCACATCTTATATTCTCAAAATTAGGTTTATCCTTGACATTCAATACTCGTACATTTAAAATTGAGAAGGATATTCCATTATTTGGGTCAAATGAAAAATCGAAACCCAGTAAGTTAGGACACTATTTCTCAAGATCCTCCAAATACAGAATATTGCCTTTATTCTTTTGAAATTCTTATCTCGAGAGAGTGAAATATCACACGCAGATAAGTTAGGTATAATATCTCAAAAATCCCAAGGATAAGTTTTTTATTTTATTTTGAAACATAATGTATTTTGATTTAAAAGAAAAAGGATATTATGTTGCTAGGTATTAAACGAAGAAAATCGAAACTCAGTAAGTTAGAGCGCAATTTTCCCCGAGACTTCTAAACACAAACATTGGCTTATGATTTAAAGCCTTGCGTGAAATTATTTTTAGGGTCATGAACGGTGTTAAAATAAAAAGTGGTGCATATTAACATACAATGTGAAATAATTATGTACGAATGAAATATAATGGTATTGAACTCCAAGCAACCAATAAATATAGAATGAGAATTAAAACATACATAACATCGATAATTATCAAACATTAAGTCAATGATAAAGATGATTAACTATACATACATCAATGCTATTACGAAATCCATGGAATAATTCTAATCTGATTTTACATATATGCATGTAAATGCACATTAAACTATGTGTACTTAAAATAAAAAAAATGTGTAACACAAATAGTTTTAAAAGAGATCAAATGCTAAAATATATAATTATGAACTTAATAACATATGCCCAAGAAAAGAAAAATTAATACAAATTATATGTATACATATATTAGAAAATAGACCTAATTTAAATAGTATGTAAACATATATATTTCATCATATTATAGAATAATTTAAGACCAAATAAAAATGAATTAATAAAAAAAATGAAGATTGTATATGAAAGTAAAAAGGGGCTTAATTGAAACAAAACTAAAATTTAAGAGACTATTTTAACAAATAAAATCATTTTAACATATATGGGGATCGAATTGAAATACATACAGATTATTGAGGATCAAATCGACAAATATTCCTCAAACCCCAAATGCTGCGTACTGGTTTGGGACGAAAATGCAACACCCTTTTGAAATGTAGAGGCTAATTTAGAAAGACACTGTACAAGGGACCTAATCGAATCACAACCAAATAAGGACGGATTAAATGCGCAAATTGATCGCATATACGAAAAGCACGGATCCTGAAATGGCATCGGGTCGAACCATGTCAGATCTGCTCATACGGCGTCGTTTCGAGGTTATCAACATTAACTTGAAGCATCGTCGTTTTGCTAAAGACCGAACCCCTATATAAACTACTTTAACTCCTCTGCTAACCCTCTTTTAACGAAACCCTAGCCCCCTTTTCATCTCCACTCCCCACCACAAAGGAAACCCCTCCGTTCACCACCTTATCGCCATCACAACCGACGACAGGTAATACACGGACAAAAGGCCTCCTCCGTTCACTGTCAGATCGCTATCATACCCAGCGAAAGACCGTGCCCGAATGCGATGACTCACTCTGAGGATAACAATCTTGCATCCTCACGCATTAACCTACATCCACCTCCGATTGTGACGAAGCAGATGAAGATTGAGCGCTCGGCCCAGGTAAACTCGTTTTCCTCTCTTGTTTAAATGTATTAGAAGCAAAAAAAAAACAGAAATCGATTCGAAAAGAAAAAAAGAAGGGAAACCCAGAAAGGAGGCAAAAAGTAACCTTTCTTTTTAATGTCTCTGCTATTGATTTTGTATTGCTCTGTTATGCGTGATAACAGTGTGCGTAAAATCGTGTTCTTCTTTTACAAAATGGTTCTTTTGGTTTTTATAACCGAAGAGAAAAATAAAAATTACAACTATTTTTTTGTTTTCTTTTTTTCTGCTGCTTGTTTGTTGTTTTCGCAGGTACAAACGTGGCCAAGGGGTCGTATGACACTGCTACGCTGGAGGCAGTACAAATGATGCTGGTGATGGCCCGCGTGTGACGTGCGCGTGGTGGAGTGCGTGGCTACTGAAGCGTCGCGCGTGGAGGCACGCGCGGGGGAGTCCAAACATTAGGCTGGGATTGCGACGTTGGATTCCAGAAAGCTCCCCTAGGGTTTTCTATTTGCTAGACCTCCTGGGTTATTCGGGCTTGCTCTGTGATTGGGCCATTCGGGCCTGCAAAGTTTTGGGCTTGTTAATTTTGGGTAGGATTAGGAATTTTGTTTGTATTTGGGTTTTGATGGTTTTAAGCCTGCTGTAATTGGGTAGTGTATAGCTTAAGGTTTATTTGCCTTTTAGGTTACAATTGTATTTGGACATTATTGGACTAGATGTTTATTGGACTTTAAAAAATTGGGTTCATTTATTCTGTTTGTCTCCTTTTTTGGTCTTACGGGCCCGGGCAAATTTGGGCTTCTACACAGTGGAGTAGATTGAAGATAGCAGATCTGACATTCCTGAAGTTACAGGAAGCAGATCAAAGATATCAAATCTTGTCTGCCTGAGGTTGCAGCGGAGCAGACTGAAGATAGCAGATCTGGCATTCCTGAAGTTACAAGAAGCAGATCGAGGACATCAAATCTTGTTTCCCTGAGTTTGCAGTGGAGCAGATTGAAGTTAGCAGATCTGGCATTCCTAAAGTTGCAGGAAGCAAATCGAAGATATCAAGTCTTATCTCCCTGAAGTTGCAGTGGACCAGACTGAAGCAATTAATTCTATCTCCCTGAAGTTACAGTGGAGTGGGTTAAAACAACAAATCCTATACTTCTAAAGTTGCAGTAGGTAGAATTAAATCTACTATAACTACAAATCTCATATCTTGAGGTTGTAGTGGAGCAGACCGAGGATTGTATATCTCATCTCCCGAGCTACTGTAGAAGCGGTCGAAGATGGCGAATCTTATCCCTATGAGGTAGCGATGGAGCAGATTGAAGCCACCAGCCTTATATTCTTGAAATTGCCAAGAAGCAGGTTGAAATTACCAATTCTTTGAAGTTCCAACGGATGGGTTAGAAGGAGGCTACTTGAAGAATAAGAGAAAAGTCGAGATTCAGTAAGACCAGGCAAAATTGGCCCATTTAAAGTCTTTGCTCCATTCTCGTTACACGACAATGAGTAAAGAGGGGCAGCTGTACAGGCCCAATTTAGCCCGGGTCCGAAATAAACCTAAATCTACCCAAACCCACTAAATCCCATAAACCCAAAAACTCAACTGCCCATTAAGACCCATACATTAATAGATTAACCCCAAAAAACAATTAAGCCCAAACCTAAAGGCCAAATTACAACCCCAACCCAAAACAAAAAAAAAAAACCAAAAAAGAAACCAACCCAACTTAACCCTAGCCCAATACCCTCAACAGTAAAGACAAAGATTGCCAACCCTAGGCGCCGCACCTAGGTCTTCTGGCCACCGCCCTCTTCCATTCTGACGCCGCCACCGACCCTCCCACTTGCACTGCCACTAGCACCTGCACAAAAGAAGAAAAGACAGCAAATAAATGAAGCTTGTAAAAATGGCTATAAAAGCCGATTAAAACAATTGTAACAGGGCCTTTTTTCTTTTTTCGATCAATACAGAAGAAAGAATACAAACACAAACAAGGGATTAAACACAAGAGAGCATCGATTAAGCATTAAATCTACCTAAAAATAAAAAAACAGAGGCAAAAAGAGGTGACCTTTTTCTTTTCTTTTTTTATTTCGAAGCTTTTTTTTTTCTCTTTCCTTTTTTATGATATATATATACATGTATATTACTATTATTATTAAAAAGTTAAAAAAATATAAATTTTTTTACCTCGGGCGTCGCCATGCACGATGGTCACCGGCGACGACAGACGACGGTGGAGGCGCGGCAGCGATGGCTGGATGCTCGTCGGAGACTCAGGTCCTACAGAGAGAAAAAGAAAGGGGTTAGGGATTTTTTTTAAAACAGCTAAAAAATGAATTTTTTGGGTTTTTTTTTTAAAACTTATATAGGCCATGTAAAATGGCGTCGTTTTGGTCGGCGTCGTTAATCCCCAAAATGGCGTCGTTTTGCCTCTCTGACCCGAGATTCGACCCGCTCCAGGCCTAGGATCCGCGTGTTTTGAACGGAAGGGCTAATTGCACTTTTAGCCCTTCCGCTTTTTTATTTATTCGCAATTAAGTTTATTTTAGTTTTTAATTTCACCCTATAATTTATTTTGTTTTTCAATTAGCCCCTCCCCCTAATGTTGTGCGTTTTGCAGGAAAGGTTTATTGCCCATTTTAGTCCTTCCTGCTTATTTCTGCATGCAATTTAGTCATTTTTTCTCTTATTTACTTCGGATTTCTCCCAAAACTTCTGTTTGAAGCTCGATTTAATCCCTTTTAGTCATTCTAGCTATTTTAGTATAAAAAAAATAGTATTATGATTATGATTATTATTATTATTATTACTATTATTATATTTTTATTATTTGTTTAATTAATTACCATTGTTATTACTTTTATTATTTTATTTTTCTTACTAATATCATGAATATTGTTTTATTTTTACTATTTCTTATTTTTAGCATTTTTATTATTTTATTATTATCATTACCATTATTATTATTATTATTATTATTATTATTATTATTATTATTATTATTTCTATTATTATTATTATTATTATTATTATAAATGTATTATTATCATTATTCTATTATTATCATTGCTTTGTTATTATCGTTATTATATCATTAAATTAGTTAACTTAGTATTATTGCATACATTCCTTTTACTTATTATTGCTTTTGTTAATAACCCGTTTGTTTTATTTCTCTATTTCGTTTTATTTTTGTCTTTGTTATTACCATTTACATTAATCTATTAATAATCATTTTGTTATGCAACCTGGTTTCGTAATTTATCCTTTTATCAAATCAATCTACATTAACCTTTACCCGATACATCAAGTTTTAAAATGATCAATATTTTGTATTTAGAAATTCGGGGAATAGTGCCCTAACGTGCTGGGTTTCGATTTTCCGTTTGATTAAATAACTAAATATCATTTTAATAAATTTCGTAAATCATGAGATGATTTTGATTACGAGAGTTTATAAAATATCATGACCTAACGTGCTGGATGTGATGTTTGAATTCTTTCGGAACAAAAAAATCTCAAATTTTAACTCAAATTGTTCACGTTTTTAAAGAAATCATGTTTTCAAATCTTTTCAAATTTTCGGGCAATGTTTTGTATTTAGAAATTCGGGGAATAGAACCTAACGTGCTGGGTTTCGATTTTCCATTTGACTAAATAACTAAATATCCTTTTAATAAATTTCGTAAATCATGAGATGATTTTGATTACAAGAGTTTATAAAATATCATGTCCTAATGTGCTGGATGTGATGTTTGAATTCTTTCGGAACAAAGAAATCTCAAATTTTAACTCAAATTGTTCACGTTTTTAAAGAAATAATGTTTTCAAATTTTTTCAAATTTTCGACATTAAGACATGAAATTATCAATTAGGTACCAATTTTGGGTGTTACGAGGGTGCTAATCCTTCCTCGTACGTAATCGACTCCCGAACCCGTTTTCTTAGATTTCGTAGGCCAACATTAATGTTTGAAATAAAACGTTTTATAAGGTGATCCGATCACACCTAAGCAAAAAGGATTGGTGGCGACTCCATTTTTGTTTTTAAAGTCGACCTCGTTTTCTAAAATCTACAAAAAAAAAAAAAAAGAAAAATGGTTTCGACACATATTGCAAACATGCCAAACTTACCTCTTTGGTCATAAAATCATGCATCAACTTAACCATATTAACACCAACCATCAAGATACCATAAGTACATTAACCATAATGATACTTATACATACCAAAACAATCACTAGATTATTTATACACAAATCCACCTATACATGCCATTATAACCTTGATTAAGACATCATAATCTACCAATATAATCACTGGATAGTGTGATAGATCTCCGACGAGCTTCCAACTCGATCGAGCTTCCGATAATTTGTAAAGTAAGAGAAAGACAACTACATAAGCAATGAATGCTTAATAAGCTCTTAGAACATGAAACATAACTTATCACTTCAATACTATAATACATAGATTAAACATAATCCAACACTAATACTTTAAACTTAGCATAAACCTATTGAACACCATTCAACTCACAATTGAGTATATTCAATAAGATCACATATACTTTTCATATATAACATATTGGGATTTATAAGTCGTAATACATAATCATCAATCTTTTCATAAGATTATAAACCATTCTATTTACATCCCAATTATAAACTTACCGTTTCAATCCTTTTCATAATTTCATGACATAGTTCATTTGAAACACATACCTTACTTTTCCTTTTTCATGCCTATTAAACCAAATAAAACAACATCGGATAATTAAAACAATATTGACCATACCAGCTATCTATATATAACATATAAAAACAAAGCCCGCTAAGCTCGAGGCCTGATACAATTACACCAGCACAAAGCCTACTAGGCATAGAGCCCAAATATCACTGGCACAAAGCCTACTAGGCACAAAGCCCGAATACCATCGGCACAAAGCTTTGTAGGCACAAAGCCCGAATATCACCAGCACAAAGCTTGCTAGGCACAAAACTCGAATAAACATTACGTTTCAATTTCTTAAAACATAACTAAATGACATTTAAGATTTAAAAAATTATGAAATAGTATGAAATATTCAATACAATTAAGAATAATTGTATAACGAGCTTATTTGGCTAAATTGCAGAAATATTAAAGTATATGCGCTTTTTGGTAATTTTTATTTTCCTCGATTTTCCGTTCGATCTTGATCTAAATTAATAAATTCATTCAATTTATTAATTTAGATAGAAAAAAAAATTATTTTATGCAATTTAGTCATTTTTGAAATTTTTACAAAATTTCCCCTAAAGTTTTACTTTTATTCAATTTAGTCCCTGAGCCCAAAACATGCAAATTAACCATTTTAATACCAAATTATAATAGCTGAATATTCAAGGCACCCATTTCAGCCCATTATTGCAATAATTTCACATCAAATCCTTGTATTTTTAATATTTTAACAATCTAGTTCCTAATCTATAATTCATCAAAAATCACTTAATAAAATACTTATAAATAACAACTAACACCTCAAATTCATCATTTAACATCTAAAATCACAAGGTTCATTAATGAAAAATTCAAAATCTTTAACAATTTAAAAAACGAAGGTATGGGCTAGTTAGACCTAGTTGCAACGATCTCAAAAAAAAATAAAATTATTAGAAACGGGATCAAATCACATACCATGCATCAAAATTTAAGCTTGGCCAAATGATTTTTCCTCCCCACACCATAGCTATTCGGTTGAATTAGAGAATGAAGAAGATGATGGTTTAGATTTGATTTATGTTTTAATTATTAAATTACTAATATACCCTTTTAAAATCATGAAATTTACCATGCAACCTATCCATGAATATCCACTCACATTAAATATGGTATAATTACCATTCAAGTCCATTAATTCATCTTTTCAAAGCTAATTGATCCATTTAATTAATGGAATTCAACTTTTGCAGGTTTTACAATTCAGTCATTTTCAATTAATTAACTATCGAAACGTTAAAATTTTTCAAAGAAACATTAATACCACCTTAATGACACTCCGTAAATATTTATAAAATATTTACGGCTCGGTTTATAAAAATGAGGTCTTGATATCTCATTTTCTAAAATCACTTAATCTTAGGGTCTTATCACTCGAACTTAATAAATCACTTAAATAACATAAATTATCAAATCAAAAACCTTTTCAAAGTCATATTTAACTCGTAAATATTAAATAATAATATTTATAAACTTATTTATCGAATTTAGTGATCCCAAAATTATTATTTCCGACAACAATGAAAAACAAATTGTTACATAATCAGGAGGAAGGGGAAAGTAATGGTTGGAGAAAACATCGATCTTAAACAGGGCCTCTTTGACTACTTCCATGGTGGGGCAGTAAGGGGTCACTTAGGTGTCCATGCTACAAGGCATAAGCTTATAGGCTTACTCTAAAAAGTATCTTTAAATATTTGAAGCAATAGGTGAGAGGGTGTATCAGTTGTCAGAGGAATAAAAGTGACAATTCAGCTCACCCAGGACTCTTACAGCCCCCCCTTTCCTGAACAAGCTTGGCCAGCAATCAGTATAGATTTTATTGAAGGATTTCCACCCTCTAGGGGAAAAGATACAATACTGGTAGTTGTCGACAGGTTGACTAAATATGGTCATTTCCTGGCATTGTCTCATCCATTCACTGCTCTTATAGTGGCTCAAGAGTATCTAACAAATGTCTATAAGTTGCATGGCACTCTTGAGTCAATTGTGTCTGATAGAGATAAAGTCTTCATCAGCAACATTTGGATGGAATTATTTAGGAAAATTTGCACGCGACTTCATTTGTCTATTGCCTACCACACTAAAATAGATGGTCGAACAAATGTTTTAAACAGATACTACCCTATTTGGCTAGTATTTCCCATGTGCCCATAGTGGATAGCAGCCTGCAGCATCGAGAAGTAGCTAGGCAGCTATTCAAGTTTTATTTGAAGAGAGATCAAGATCGAATGAAACAAACAGTTGATTGTAGGAGGTTTGATAGGGAGTTTCAAGTGGAAGATTCAGTGTACCTGAGTCTCCAACCCTACATGCAGCACTCTATGAGGAAGATATTGAACCAGAAATTGTCCCCCAAGTACTTTGGGCCCTATTATGCAGACTGTCTTTACTTGAGGGATCTTGAATTCATCCTACATTTCATATGTCCCAACTTAAGAAGCACACTGGCAAGACTCGCAGTCACCCTAGTTTGCCGTTGGTAGGGACTAATGGGGCCCTTCTCAAGGTACCGGTTCGAGTCATAGAGAGGCATATGGTGCAAAAAGGGAACCATACTGCTACAAGGATCTGGTTCAAGGGGGGAGTAATTGTTATGGAAGGAAGCAGCAATGGTCAAGCCAGTTTTGAATTTTTGTTTTTGTTTGTTTAGTTGTATTGTAAACGCAACCTTTTGCTTTAAGAAACTTTAATCAAAAGGTGGGTTTTGAGGCAACTGTTAGTTAGCAACTTGCCAATTTGTTTCAGGAGTTATTACCCTTCCTCTTAAGCACCATTCATGGGAGGAAGGCAGTTACGTATTTTCAGAATCTGTTTTGATCATCTCTAATCTCTCTCGATTTTCTTTTCTTCTTTTCTCTTCTCCGATGATCTTTTTTTGTTCCTATTAGAACTCTGAACATCCGAGATAGATGCCACTATAGAACCGACGAACATAATCAGGAGTTAACTTTTGCAACTGTAGAAATGAGAAGAATAGCAAGCAGTTTAATTTTGCAATGGCAGCCATGTTTGTCTTGTGTTTGAAGAACAAGAACATTGGCTTTTGGGCACGGTTCGCTTAACTTTTCATCATATAGAGTTTTAATAAACGGGCTGCTAACCTATACCAAGAAAAAAAAAAGCCCAAAAGGGAGAGTGTTGGAGCTGATGTTGAACCCATGTTTTGAATCAAGTGGATGGCTAGATATATCCAAATCTAGACTACCAAATAAACTGGACGGCCCAAGATTTAGTCCTTATTTTTCGAGGAAATTCAAGTTTTGTCTATGCCTAACAGTAATAGGACCAAGAAAATTGTGCTATGTGGTTACTTCAAGTTGAAAACTTTGCGGTTGAAAGCTGCAATACTGGGCATTGCCTCAAAATCATGTAGATGCTGGTGCGCTTGACAAGCATGGCTGCCTTCTTCAACCTTTCAATCATGCTACAAAAACATTTGATGCATTGATACCACTTTTGTCTTATGCATGGGATTTGTATGGTGTTGATCAACTGTTTTTGCTTCACAGGTTTTCACAGTCCATTAAGGTTGAGAGTGGGCTAAATACATAAGAGTTTGTTCAATTCTTTGCATGTGAAGTGAATCACATGGGAACTGTTGGATAGAAACCATTTCTTTATTAAACAATTTCCATTTGCAAATTTATTTGACTTTCTGATCTCATGGATCGATTTACACAATCCAGACAGGAAGTCAATGCCTGCCAAATGTAGTCTTTTTATAGTGAATCAACCATCTGCTCTCAGTATCAAAAAAACCCCCTTAAGAAATGGATAATGGAGGGTTCTCTAAGGATTTGATATTGCTTCTTTGGATTTGGGTTTTCCTTGCTATGATTGATGTTTCAAAGTGCTGCCTTGGTAGACCACTTATTATCAATTTCGGTGATTCAAATTCGGATACCGGAGGAGTACTAGCCGGCACTGGACTTCCCATCGGCCTTCCTCACGGCATCACTTTTTTCCATAGAGGCACTGGGCGATTAGGGGATGGACGTCTCATTATTGACTTCTTCTGTAAGTCCAATTTCTCCTCAACCATTCTTAATACCTCATTTTCTTCAAAGAAATTGATTTGGTAGGTGATGGAAGTTAGGAGACAATAAGCTATATGTTGCATGCATTAATTTGAGCCTTTTGATAACCCAAGTTTGTGGCTCTATGTTGGTAGGTGAACACTTGAACTTGAGTTATTTGAGCCCATATTTAGACTCATTGGCTCCAAACTTCACTAGTGGAGTGAACTTTGCTGTATCTGGTGCAATGACCCTGCCACAGTTTGTCCCCTTTGTTCTTGATGTTCAAGTTCGCCAATTCATTCGCTTTAAAAACAGATCAATTGAACTCCAAAAAACAGGTAACGTGCGATTGAAAACTGCTTTTAAAAGATACTTAGTGGTCGGATTCTTGGTTTGGCTACAAAAGATCAATTGGCCTCAAAACACATGTTGCTTTATATATATATATATATACTCAGGTACAGGAAGTTTCATAGATGAAAAGGGGTTCCGCAGCGCTGTATACATGATCGACATTGGACAAAATGATCTGTTAATGGCATTGTATGCATCAAACTTGACATATGAACCAGTAGCCAAACAGATCCCTTCTTTTCTTGCAGAAATCAAATTAGCTATTCAAGTGAGTCCTCTCATTTCAATAGACTAAATTCGGGTTAGTGTCGGATTCATGGTTTCGATTCTTCCTACTAACAAAATCATCTTTGTAATTTGTTTTGCACCTATAGAACATATACTCATATGGTGGCAGAAAATTTTGGATACACAATACCGGTCCGTTAGGATGTGTGCCGAAGGAGCTTGCATTACATCCTCATAACAAGACCGATCTTGACAGAATCGGATGCTTCCGCGTCCACAACGATCTAGCGAAAGCATTCAATCGAGGATTACGTAATATCTGTAAAGAAATGAGAACTATTCTAAAAGATGCAACCATTGTGTATGTTGATGTATACTCCATAAAGTACAAACTCTTCGCCAAGTATAAAAAATATGGTAAAGTACATATCTTTTTTTATGCTTTCATCTTTTTCTTTTGTTATTTCATATTAAATAATAATGATGTATGTAGGTTTCGAGGATCCATTCATGGCCTGTTGTGGCTATGGGGGTCCTCCAAATAATTACAGCCAAAAAGCAACGTGCGGCCAGCCTGGTTCCACCATCTGCAACAATGTGTCACGGTCTATAGTCTGGGATGGAGTTCATTACACTGAAGCTTCGAACCGTGTAGTGGCGACCACTATTTTATCAGGCTGTTATTCTACGCCACAAATGAAGCTTGAAAGCTTTGGGGAGCATTGATTAATATTTAATACTTTGCTTCGATCCTGTTTAAGAACAAATAATTGGCCTCAAAGGCAAAGCACATTGACTGATCTGTATGATTGGAATCTGTAGTGGGATGAGCTCATCTCAAGCATGCTGACTGATCTTGTAAAAGATATATGAGATTCTAGTGGAAGATGGACACTAATTTTGTTGTCTCTACTAAACAGCACTTGTCTTTGATGATCATAATGACGAAAAAGTAGCAATGATATTAGTGAATGCAAGGAATTACGTAAAAGTGTAGCTAAAAATCACTAATCACATTGATTTAACAGAGGGCAATTAATGTTGAATTTTTCATGGATTGTAGTAATCCTCCAAATATATAAAAGAAAGGTCAAAATTAATCACATATTTGTTTTCATTATTTATCCCTATTCAAATTTAATTCTTCCAAATCTTCTGCAAGGCATTAATTAATACCAGAGATTTCTAACAGAACCATTAAGTTGCTTGCATTTGTTATTTTAATTTGTTTGTATTATGATTCCAAATATAGCCACCTAAATTTCAAAATTTCATTCAATAAAATTTTAATTTAAAATCGATCCAATTTAATTTAATCATAAAATTAATAATTTTAATTTAAAATTTATCCAAAAAATCACTCAAACCTGTAATATTGACAGATTTAATTCCAATATATATATATACCAACTTGCAAAAATAAACTATTTAACATGAAAAGGCTGGTCATATTTCGACTCGCAAGTGATAATTTTCAAATTGATATTAAAGCAAGACACATGATGTGTAAGTGGTGATCTTGGAGTTGATTTTTGCTCACTACAAAAGGCTCTGTAGTTTCATTGACTCCCATGTTAGATGGATCCAATTACACATGTTGGAAAGCTAGGATGGACACCTTTATAAAGTCAATAGATGAAAAGTCCGCGTGCAGTTCTCAATGGACGAGAATTTCCTGATGTTTCTGGAGTTAAAACTTTAAATCTGAACTTATCGAATCACTAAGGAAGAGAAATTAGCTAATGCAAATTCCAAGGCCTTGAAAGTTTTTTTTTTTTTTTTTTTGGAGTTGATGACTAAAAATTCAAAAGGATTTTCAAGTGTACCATAATAAAAGAAGCCTAGGATAATCTTGAAACAGGCAATGAAGGAATCAACATTGTCAAGCAATCGAAGTTTTGTAGATAAAGAAAATTTTTGAATCAATTACAAAGCCACACATGTCAAGTCAAAGTTATCATAAGTCAAATCAAAATTATCATGATAAAAATAATGACATCATATATGTGTCATAATTATTTTTTAATTAATTTAAATTAAAGTATAAATATTGAACTTTTATATTATTACTAATTAAAAATAAATTAATTAAGTGATAATATCAAATTATTATTTTATCTCAAAATAATTAAATTAACAATGGATAAATAATAAATAAAATAGTTTAAATTCTTGTAGAACAATCAAATGGAACAATTAAATTTTACAAAATTGGTACTATAAAATGGGTTACCCAAGCCATTTTACAGAGACATTCACAACCTCAAAAAGTCTAGAAAATATTTGCAAAATTCTTTGAAGAAGTTGAAGAACTTGAAGAAATTTTGACGAACACCATAGCTGTTCTAAAGTTTGCATGTACAAATTTATGGCACGTTTGGTGGAACGATCTCTACCTTTCATCTTTTCTCTCAAAAAGTCAAAGTTTAAAGTTGCAATGAACATAAACAATATCATAATCAATAAGCTTGCTCAAGACCTACAGCCTATTCAACTTCATCATTAACCACTAATGTCTTTGCTCATCCCTATGGCACTAGGCAGAAGACGAAATCTCTTATTTGGAAAAACTTATCCAATGCTTAGTAACAATCCAGTCCATGATGCTTCTTCACCAACTCATGACCCAAAAGAAGTTTCCCTTCATGGATTAGGTGTAGCCCGCCGGTTATCATTCAAGGGGAAAAACATCCAATCAAGTGACCATGTTACTTATGTTGGATCTGGTACCTTAAGTGTAGCATTTTCGTTTATGTACACTTGTATTTTTTTCCGAATAGATTGGTTTAATAAAATTATCCATGAATGACATTTATACGCTTTATATATTTTCCTAAATGGTTTTTGCATGCGAAGCAAAATGGAAGCAAATATTAGGTCATTGATTCCTTAATGTTTAATACTAAGCGGTATTTCGTGGTCGAATTGTAATGAAGAAAGACAACTTATATTAGTGGATGAACCTAAATATGTCCTTAGTCTAATCATAAATGAGCAAACCGGTTTGAAAGACTAATATGTCGTATATTAAGTCCAATTGGAGAGATGCTTTGTCTTGTACATCAGAGCGGATGACTCTCGAAAGATAGAGACATAGATGTGACCGACTGGACTAGTAGTGCATCGGATCGGACCCAAGTAGAATAGATCCTTAATTCGTTGATGGATTTACTCACTTGTAACGTTTATAGTGTGACATACTTTAATCTTGAGTGGATGATGGACTATGTATGCATGAATTGTATACTTTGATGTAAGTAAAAGTTTAAGTTGAAATAAATAAGGAACTGAAAGTTGATGAGTTGGGTATACGGCTTCTATAGTATGTAGCATCATTCACAATAGTGGAATTCATAGCTCAAATAATTGGTAAGTGATATCTCTATTGGCAGTACAGGATATATGAAAAGTCAACGTAACCACATGTCATTTGTTTTTATGATAAATGACTTAATTACTATTTGATAGTAATTGACTTTTTATGAAGGAAGATGTAATGATTACATGAGATAAAATAGGATCATATTGGAAGAATGAATTTACCCGAAGAGATTAAGGATATCATATGAAGGTAACACACTAATGACAAGGTCATTGGACAAGCACTGATCGAGTAGCTTTCGTAATAATATGAAATTAGGGAGAGCTCAGTCACGATACTATAGTGTAATGACTTCGTGACTAAATGAGTTTATAATTAATAGGTGAAAAGCTGGAACTTAATTATAAAGCATTTGAACCCTAATTACATGTATATCGGTCCTTTTATTAGCTTGTTGAAACTAGAAATGAGTTGCATGTTGAACCAAATGAACAAAAATGGATAGAAAGTATAAAGTTAGAGAAAAGAGTTACATTCAGAAATGAATATGGTTTCTCACTAAGTATGGAAATGACCTAATATTTAAATTAATTTTTGAATTATTATTTAATTAAATAATTAAAGCTCAAAATGGAATTAAAATAATTGGTAATTATGAATCCTGTTGAATGTAGAAATATTAAATATATTTTCTCATAGATCTTTTATGGTAAAATTGTCATGATTTTAATAGAATCGAATTGGATTGAGAAAATTATTTAATTGATAAATTTACATATTTAATTAAATTAATTTAAGATGTTTATTTTGGGAAATTAAAAACAAGTATTGGGTTGAATTGAATTATAAAGTACTGGATTAAAAGTTTAGAAAATACTTATAATTGGACCCGATACGGGAGAGATCCAAAAGCCTTTCATGATTGATACAAACCCCTAATCCTACTTAGACTAGGATTTAGTTTTTCTATTGAAATAGACTTTTAGTAATTCAACAAATGTTTCACTTCTTCTTCCTATAAATAAGATGACACCAATAAGGCTAAATATACCACTTTGAGATATTGTTATTCTGTCCGAAAATAGTGAGAATTTACTTTTTAGGTATAAATTCTATTTTCAAAAAATAACAATTTTACCAGTTTCTATTAAAGGGAGGTTTGCTTTCCCACTGAAAGTAAAGCAAATAATTCTTGATTTTGGGTTTGATTAGAATTTGTTTGTGTAGCATCCTAAATAATTGGGTATCATTATGTTGCTTAATGTTGGTTCGGGTTACTTGGAGATAGAAAAAATATTATTATTTCAATGTACATTTGAGTAAAGAAATTAAATGACCTTAAAACTTAAATTAATTAAGTGCTAAAAGTTGGCATAAGTGAGCTAGTAGTAAAGAGGAGATGGCGCCATAAGTGTTCCTAGAGGGAAGGAGTTCGAAACACCAGGCAAGCAACAAGGAAATTTTATTTTTTGCTTTAACCTATGCATGTGTCGGCAAGGGGATAACGTTGGATGAGTTGTATTGTTTTATTTTTGGTAAGTAGACTAAAGGAAAAGGTAATTGTTAACTTATGGTAGGAATCAAGAAAGTTTGGAAAGATAAGGGACATAAGGCATGTATCAAGGAAAAGGTTTTGAAATTATTTCATGGTCATTTGACCAATGAATTTGGACAACAATATGGCTAGGGGAGGTTGGCCGATTATGTTAGTACCTTGCTAGGATTAGGAATTAGTTTTTGGTCATTCCTAACATCTTGTGCAAAGTTTTGCAATTCTTTTCTCAACCTTTTCTCCTTTAGCCGAATTTAAGCTTTTGGTAATCCTTAACCTTTTGACCATTTGGTCATTTTGCCTATCACTTTAGTACTCTTTTGTATGTTTTTTTTTCAAAGTGCAAATCTCCAATACCAAAAGGCCATTCTTTTCTTTTCTTCTTCCCATTGCCGAATGTACTTTGCTCCTAAACTCATCTCTTTCTTTCTCTTTTCTTCCTTTGAAAACCGAAACAACATCATCATCATCTCTTTCTCTCATCTTTTAATTTCTTTTCAATCATACTTTCTCCAAAATATTTTCTCATGGCGAATGTTAGTGTGCCTTTGCGAACCATTTTCTCTTTTTTGGTTATTTATAGTCGAATCTCTCTATTCATAAACATCCTTCTCAATCGTTTCTTCTCAACCGTGGACAATAGGTAAGAGTTATTTTAGTTAATTTTAGATAATAATGGTTTTGGTAGAATCTTGATGGTGGTAAGAAGGATATCTTGGATTGAAATAATCATCCTTTCTATTAACTTTTCTTTGTTATATTTTAAGGCGATAGTAGAGGATCGAAACTCAAGTGTTCGTGAGTATCATAGAACGTTGAAATCGATTTAAGGTGTTAAGGGAACGTTTTGGTCGATTCTCATATTGTGGAGCAAGGATCTTTGTGGTAAGGAAATCTCACCCTTAAAACCTTTAGTATTATTTTCGATATATTCTTAAGTTGGATTAATGATCTTTTGTCATTGAAGACATTCAAAATAGGGCAAAAAGGCGTCCATAGTCTTCGTAAGAGGGTGGATCCGCTATTCCCCTAAATATAAAAAGAAGGGTCATTTCAGAATCGGATTTTCCAGGGTTGCGGACCATCAACCGAGGGAAATCAATTATTCGAAGTAGTTCGTACTCCCGAGCCATTGTACGTTAGTGGATTTTCAGCGAGCAACAAATCGATAAATGAGGATAAACTGAAAATAGAAGTGATTCAAAATCAAAGGGGTAAGGATTTGGATCAAATCCCAATAGAATATTTTTGATAAATGATAGCGTTCTAATAGATCGTATTATGTTTAGGTGTTGACGAGCGGGAAGGTTTAGTACTCACGATATCAAGGTGTGTAACTTCACACTTTTCTTGGGTTGGATGTCATTCGTGGTATTGAGAAAAAATAGTAAAAACGACAAAATTGGCATAATACGTATTAATTGGTATCTCGGTGAAAATACATGAAAACGATTAAAATTGTGAAAATTACAAAAACACCCTCATGAAGTTAGTTGTTAATATGTAAATTTTATGTCTCATAAAAATGGGCCGAAAAATATGCTAGTTAGTAAAATGGGCCGAAATCTCTGTTAGATCGATAAATGGGCCGAAATCTCTGCTAGATCGATAAATGGGCCGAAAAGCCTGATAAATTGTTAAATGGGCCAAAAAGCCTGATAAATTGTTAAATGGGCCAAACTCTTAGCTAGATCGTAAATTGGGTTTAGGATGCTAGATTGCTAAATGGGCTATATGCTATTTCGAAATTTTGGGCCTTAACAAAAACTAGAAATATTGACTCTTATGTTATTGAAATCTTTTGATAAAATCATCATATAAACATAGACAAATTTTTGCATACATGTTGCATGGGTTGGGATTAATAATGAAGAGAAGAAAGGCACATTGCCAAAATCTAGTTCGGTGGCTCGCCACAAATTAATTAAATGGCTATTTGCCTCTAGTTGGTGGCTCGCCACAAATATTAATGGCTCAATGCCTCTAGTTCGGTGACTTTGTCACAATCTAGTTCGATGGCTCGCCACAAATATAAAATGGCTTAATGCCTGCGATTAGTGTGATGGCGGGGTGGGTTGACTTGATCCCCAGGTGTGATGGTTGGTACGGGTGTGTAGCGGATGGAAATTAGGTTTGGGGTTGGGAACTTCATTTTTGCATACATATTATTATTTTTATTGATAAACTCATTGATGTGCTCAAGCCCAAAATAATGATTTGATGATCCGCCCAATGAATAAGTAGTGAGTTATACATTGAGTTCTAAATAACTCACTCCTCAAATTTTTCATCTCAAGTAATGGAAATTGACGTGGACTTGGGCGAGGATGACTTCGTGGGGCCATACTACAAATAAGGGTTAATGAAACTTTGAACTTCTATTAAAGACTTTCTATAATTTACTATTATGGGTTTGATGTAATAAGGCCTCTATAAATGTTTTATGGATTTTATGTGTGGATGGATTTAAATTATGTTTTGGACTATTAATATGGGCTTATAATTATTTTGTTTTCTTAAAATAATTTGGGTTTTCAAATATATGAAATTCCTTTATCATTTTCTTAAATATTTTGAACTCTTATAAAAATTTACTCTAAGGATTTTATCAATATAATATTAATGATATTTTCAATTAATGTTTTTCTCATATATAACAAATTTAAAATACTCTTTTGGTTTTATTAAACCTTGTAATTAAAATGATTTTTATTTTAAATTCCTATTCTTCGTAATTATTAAGATAGTTCGATTTATGTAACAAACCAAATCTAGTCTTAATGCATAGACCGGGTTTGGGGTGTTACATTTAATGGTATCAGAGCCAGTTTCAAAAACTCAGCTGTGGTTGGGTTCAACAGATAATTTCCGTAGGAAAAATATTTCGATTATGTTTAAAGTATGGCACCACAAGCATCAGGCAACAAGTCAAGTAAGTATTCATTACTAAATGATTATTATGATGATATGACCATAGGAACACTCTAGAACTTCTAAGTTTTAGGTGTTGAAAAATTGTAGAGATTGAGACTATAGGATGTGTTGCGAAAAACAACTTTATTTCTCAAATCTCATAAAACACCGTTAATAAACACTGAAACAATTTTTTGATTCATAAAACTTGTAATCAGATATAATCGAATAAGTCATCATGAGCACTAGAGGACGTGGTCGTGGACGCAGTAGATATGGCCGTGGAAGAGGACGAGGTGTTAGAGGTGCAATGAAGCACCAAATCATATCTCGAAAATGGATGCACTGCATCATTTGAGAGTGAGACAGATCACGCGATCATATGGAAGAAGATAATGCCTTGACACAAGCAATGTCATGAGTCCTAGAAAGGGTCGCTGGAACTAGAATTGGGCCAACAACTCGTGGGTCAATTTGAGCGACTCAAGTCAAATAATGCGAAGTTTTAAAGGAGTTTCGGTGTAGCCCGAATGTGGTGAATATTGGCTCAAGTCGTGGAGCGGATTATGGATGATATGGAATGCAATGTTGAGTAGAAACTGAAAAGAGCTGTGTTCTTGTTAAGAGACGAGGCGTACCAGTGGTGGCTCATTGTTTGAGAAGGCACCAAGTCGCACTAATTACTTGGGAATTCTTTAAACCGCCTTCCAAGGAAATATGTTGGAACGAGTTATGTTGGCCTTGAAGGAAAGAATTTCGAATCTTGTCCAAGGGAGTAAAGACAAATGGCGCGTATGAAGTGAGTTTTACGTTTGAGTCGCTATGCTCGGACAATAGTATCAATAGATCATGAACGTTGTGTGCGTTTTGAGGATGGGCTTAATGATGAGTTGAAGGTTCTGATTACCCCATAACAAGTTAAAACTTTTGCCACGCTTGTGGAGAAGGCCAAGATAGTCGAAGAGGCTAAGAACTCAGAAAGTCAGAATCGGGAAAGATTTAGGAATAAGAGAGAGACACAAGAATGAAGTTCTTCAAAAGATTTCGAAGAGGCCTCGGAATGATGAACCACTCAAGGTAGAGCACCAGAACTAATAATCAAGTTTGGGATTGTCTTGAATGTGGAAAAAGGCATTTTGGTGAATGCTAGAGGAAAAAGCGCTTGTTACAAATGCGGTTCAATAGATCACCAAGATAGAAGCGCCTCGGCGTATGGATACGACTCAAGAAGTTCGTAATAATGATGCCTGACCACCAGAGGTATTCACCACCACCGAGAGGTCGTGGACTAGGTCGTGGTGGTAATGAAATTTGAACATGGTCTCGTGTGCACCGGATCGAGGCAATAGTCCTAGAGGTAACACGAATGCAAGACACTGGACTAGTCTATGCAGTTAGACGCCATGAGGATGGCAATGCACGATGTAATAACTGATACGTTCTTCATATTTGATGTACACCACATCGCTTTAATAGATATTGGTTCTACCCACTCGTATATTGCTAGCGCCATATCTCGAAACCTAAATCTAAAATTTAAAATTACTGATAGTGAGATGATAGTAATTAGTCCTTTAGGGCAGTTTGTAATTGTAAATAAATTGTTTAGAGACGTACCCTTAGAAATTCAAGAGGAGGTATTCTTGGCGAATTTGATGGAATTGCCTTTCGACGAGTTCGACCTCATTCTGGGCATGGATTGGTTGGTTAAACATCTAGCGATTTGGATTGTCTTTGAAACGGATGTCAATAAGAACCTCGGATGATAAGGAAGTCATAATGATTGGTGAACGAAGGAACTACTTGGCGAACATGGTATCGCGTTGAAGGCGTAAAAGTTGGTGCGAAAAGGGTATGGAGCATTCCTAGCCTTTATTTGTGCTTTGGATGCCAAAGAGTTATCTCGTGGATGATGTGAGAACGGTGAAGGAATTTCGGATGTATTTCGAAGAACTTCGGTATACCTCGGATCGGAAGTAGAATTTGGTATCGAGCTTTTGCCCGGAACGGCTCCAGTGTCCATTGCTCCTTATAGAATGGCACCGAAGGAGTTGGTAGAGCTTAAAGCTCAAATTCAAGAATTGCTGGATCGGGATTTATTCGATCGAGTGTGTCTCGTGGGAGCACCGTTTTGTTCGTCAAGAAGAAGGATGGATCGATGCGTATGTGCATTGATTACGAGACAATTGAATAAATTGACGATTAAGAATAGGTATCCTTTGCCGAGAATTGATGACCTGTTTGATCAATTAAAAGGAGCTTCAGTTTTCTCCAAAATTGATTTGAGATCGGGTTATCACCAGCTTAAGGTGAAAGAAGCGGATATTTATAAGATGGCATTTCGAACTCGTTACGGACATTATGAGTTTATAGTAATGCCGTTTGGGTTAACCAATGCACCAGCCGCATTTATGGACATGATAAACCGAGTCTTTCAACCATATTTAAACCGGTTTGTGGTAGTGTTCATCGATGACATTTTAGTTTATTCAAGAAATGATGAGGAGCATGACACACATTTGCGTATAGTATTGCAGCTACTTCGTGATAAGCAACTTTATGCCAAATTCAGTAAATTCGAATTATGGCTAAAGGAAGTGACTTTCTTGGGTCACGTGGTATCAGCTGAAGGAATAAAGGTAGATCCTCGGAAGATTGAGGCTATTCTGGATTGGAAACCACCAACATCGGTAGCTAAATTTTAGAGTTTCTTGGGTTTGGCTGGTTACTATAGACGTTTTGTAGAGGGGTTTTCGTTGATTCTTCGCACCTAACTAAACTGTTAGGAAGGGAGTTCCGTATAATTGACCGAAAAACAACAAGAGAGTTTCGAGAAATTGAAGAAGATCCCGACGAAGCTCCAGTTTTAATTCATAGAAGGTGGAAAAGAATTCACTGCTTATTGTGATGCGTCTCACACGGTGCAGGTTGTGTCTTGATGCAAAATGGAAAGGTGGTGGCCTATGCTTCTCGTCAATTAAGACCGCATGAAGTAAATTAACCTACTCATGATTTGGAGTTAGTGCGGTGGTCTTTGCTTTAAAGATTTGGAGGCACTATCTCTACGGTGAGAAATCTATCATCTACACGAATCACAAGAGTCTTAAATACCTCCTTACCCAAAAGGAGTTGAATTTGAGACAAAGAAGATGGATAGAATTATTAAAGGATTATGATTTCTCAATCGAATATCATCCCGGAAAGGCTAACGTAGTAGCCGACGCGTTAAGTAAAAGGCAGATTCGGATTTAAGAGCAATGTTTGCTCATTTAAGTTTGTATGAGGATGGTAGTTTGTTAGCAGAACTTTAGATGAAGCCTCTGTGGCTGGAACAAATCAAGGAAAAGCAGACATCAGATAAAAAGTTGGGACTTTTATTTCAGGAAGTTGAAAGGGGTGAAATAGAGGATTTTGGTATAAATATGAATGGAGTCGTGCTTTCGTGGAAGGGTTTGTATGCCTAAAGACTCGTAATTAAGACAAATGATTCTACGGGAGGCGCATAGTAGCCCTTATGCTATGCACCCCGGAGGAAATAAGATGTATCAGGATCTTCGTGAACAATATTGGTGGCCAGGGTTGAAGCATGAAATTTTAGAGTTTGTGGGAAAATGTTTAACTTGTCAGCAAGTGAAAGCAGAGCATCAATTGCCGTCAGGTTTATTACAGTCGGTAAAGATTCCTCTTTGGAAATGGGAGCGGATAACAATGGATTTTGTTAGTGGGTTACCTTTAACACCTACTAAGAAAAATTCTATTTGGGTAATAGTTGATCGTTTGACAAAGATCGCTCATTTTCTTCCAGTTCGTACGGATTATTCATTGCAGAAATTGGCTAAGCTATATGTATCTGAAATTGTAAGGTTGCATGGGGTACCCGTATCCATTATATCAGATAGGGATCCTAGGTTTACATCACGGTTTTGGAAAGCTCTGCATGAAGCCTTGGGGACAAAGTTGAATTTCAAGATCGGCTTTTCATCCTCATCGATGGACGATCGGAAAGAGTAATTCAAATATTGTAAGATATGTTAAGGGATGTAATCGACTTGAGAGGTAGTTGGGAGGATTTTCTACCACCGCGAATTCGCAGATAACAATAGCTATCGATCTAGCATTCAGATGGCACCTATGAGGCATTGTATGGTCGTAGGCGTCGTACTCCCACTTGTTGGACTGAATTGCGAACGATGATGTTGGGTCCTGAGATG
The DNA here is from genome assembly GCA_025506655.1 of Gossypium rotundifolium. Classification (NCBI taxonomy): domain Eukaryota; kingdom Viridiplantae; phylum Streptophyta; class Magnoliopsida; order Malvales; family Malvaceae; genus Gossypium; species Gossypium rotundifolium. The sequence continues at coordinate 60,663,928 of CP106729.1, read as the reverse complement.
ATATCTCAAACAGAGGAAAAGGTAAAAGTTATTCAAGCACGGTTGAAGGAAGCCTCGAGATGAGCGAAGTCATATGCGGACACGAAGCATAAGGATATCGAGTTTCTTGTGGAGACCAGTCTTTCAAGGTCTCACCTTGGAAGAAAATTTTCGATTCGAAAAGAAGGGTAAGTTGAGCCCTAGGTTCATCGGGCCATATCGTGTGATGAAGCGTGTTGGCCCAATGGCTTATCGATTGAATTACCACCGAGTGAGTCAAATTCATAATGTTTTCATGTTTCCATGCTAAGACGTTATAGATCGGATCCATCTCATATAGTACCAGTTGAAGAAGTGGAATTAAATTCAGACTTGTCTTTTGAAGAAGAACCAGTGGAAATTTTAGACCGGGATGTTAAAGTGCTAAGAAAGAAGATCGTGCTGTTGGTCAAATGGCGCAATCACGGAGCGGAGGAAGCTACGTGGGAGCCCGAGAAACTATTCGGCAACAATATCCTCACCTCTTTTAATCGAGTAAATTTCGAGGACGAAATTTTCTTTAAGAGGATAGAATTGTAGCATCCTAAATAATTGGGTATCATTATGTTGCTTAATATTGGTTGGGTTACTTGGAGATAGAATAAATATTATTATTTAAGTGTACATTTGAGTAAAGAAATTAAATGACCTTAAGACTTAAATTAATTAAGTGCTAAAAGTTGGCATAAGTGAGCTAGTAGTAAAGAGGAGATGGCGCCATAAGTGTTCCTAGAGGGAAGGAGTTCAAACACCGTGCAAGCAACAAGGAAATTTTATTTTTGCTTTAACCTATGTATGTCTGCAAGGGATAAGGTTGGATGAGTTGTATTGTTTTATTTTGGTAAGTAGACTAAAGGAAAAAGGTAATTGTTAGCTTATGGTAGGGAATCAAGAAAGTTTAGAAAGATAAGGGGACATAAGGCATGTATCAAGGAAAAGGTTTTGAAAATTATTTCATGGTCATTTGACCAATGAATATGGACGGCAATGTGGCTAGGGGGAGGTTGGCCGATTATGTTAGTACCTTGCTAGGATTAGGAATTAGTTTTTGGTCATTCCTAACATCTTGTGCAAAGTTTTACAATTCTTTTCTCAACCTTTTCTCCCTTGGCGAATTTGAGCTTTTGGTAAGCCTTAACCTTTTGACCATTTGGTCATTTTGCCTATCACTTTAGTACTCTTTTGTATGTTTTTTTTCAAAGTGCCAAATCTCCAATACCAAAAAGGCCATTCTTTTCTTTTCTTCTTCCCATTGCCGAATGTACTTTGCTCCTAAACTCATCTCTTTCTTTCTCTTTTCTTCCCTTTGAAAATCGAAACAACATCATCATCATCTCTTTCTCTCATCTTTTAATTTCTTTTCAATCATACTTTCTCCAAAATATTTTCTCATGGCCGAATGTTAGTGTGCCTTTGCCGAACCATTTTCTCTTTTTTTGGTTATTCATAGCCAAATATCTCTCTATTCATAAACATCCTTCTCAATCATTTCTTCTCAACCGTGGACAATAGGTAAGAGTTATTTTTAGTTAATTTTAGATAATAATGGTTTTGGCCGAATCTTGATGGTGGTAAGAAGGATATCTTGGATTGAAATAATCATTCTTTCTATTAACTTTTCTTTGTTATATTTTAAGGCGATAGTAGAGGATCGTAACTCAAGTGTTCGTGAGTATCATAGAACGTTGAAATCGATTTAAGGTGTTAAGGGAACGTTTTTGGTCGATTCTCATATTGTGGAGCAAGGATCTTTGTGGTAAGGAAATCTCACCCTTAAAACCTTTAGTATTATTTTCGATATATTCTTAAGTTGGATTAATGATCTTTTGTCATTGAAGACATTCAAAATAGGGCAAAAAAGGCAGGTCCATAGTCTTCGTAAAAGGGTGGATCCGCTATTCCCCTAAATATAAAAGAAGGGTCATTTTGAATCCGAGATTTTCCACCGTTACGGACCATCAACCGAGGGAAATCAATTATTCAAGTAGTTCGTACTCCGAGCCATTGTACGTTAGTGGATTTTCACGAGCAAACGAATCGATAAACGAGGATAAACCAAAATAGAAGTGATTCAAAATCAAAGGGTAAGGATTTGGATCAAATCCCAATAGAATATTTTGATAAATGATAGTGTTCTAATAGATCGTATTATGTTTAGGTGTTGACGCGGGAAGGTTTAGTACTCACGATATCAAGGTGTGTAACTTCACACTTTTCTTGGGTTGGATGTCATTCATGGTATTGAGAAAAATCGTAAAAACGACAAAATCGGCATAATACGTATTAATTGGTATCTCGGTGAAAATACATGAAAACGATTAAAATTGTGAAAATTACAAAAACGCCCTCATGAAGTTAGTTGTTAATATGTAAATTTTATGTCTCGTAAAAATGGGCCGAAAAATATGCTAGTTAGTAAAATGGGCCGAAATCTCTGTTAGATCGATAAATGGGCCAAAATCTCTGCTAGATCGATAAATGGGCCGAAAAGCTTGATAAATTGTTAAATGGGCCAAAAAGCCTGATAAATTGTTAAATGGGCCAAACTCTTAGCTAGATCGTAAATTGGGTTTAAGATGCTAGATTGCTAAATGGGCTATATGCTATTTCAAAATTTTGGGCCTTAACAAAAACTAGAAATATTGACTCTTATGTTATTGAAATCTTTTGATAAAATCATCATATGAACATAGACAAATTTTTGCATACATGTTGCATGGGTTGGGATTAATAATGAAGAGAAGAAAGGCTGCTGCCAAAATCTAGTTCGGTGGCTCGCCACAAATTAATTAAATGGCTATTTGCCTCTAGTTAGGTGGCTCGCCACAAATATTAATGGCTCAATGCCTTTAGTTGGTGACTTTGTCACAATCTAGTTCGATGGCTCGCCACAAATATTAATGGCTCAATGCCTCTAGTTCGATGACTTTGTCACAATCTAGTTGGTGGCTCGCCACAAATATAAAATGGCTTAATGCCTGCGATTGGTGTGATGGCGGAGTGGGTTGACTTGATCCTCAGGTGTGATGGTTGGTACGGGGTGTGGAGCGGATGGAAATTAGGTTTGGGGTTGGGAACTTCATTTTTGCATACATATTATTATTTTTATTGATAAACTGTGATGTGCTCAAGCCCAAAATAATGATTTGATGATCTCGCCCAATGAATAAGTAGTGAGTTATACATTGAGTTCTAAGTAACTCACTCCCTCAAATTTTTCATCTCAGGTATTGGAAATTGACGTGGACTTGGGTCGAGGATGACTTCGTGGGGGCCATACTACAAAGAAGGGTTAATGAAACTTTGAACTTTTATTAAAGACTTTCTATAATTTACTATTATGGGTTTGATGTAATAAGGCCTCTATAAATGTTTTATGGATTTTATGTGTGGATGGATTTAAATTATGTTTTGGACTATGAATATGGGCTTATAATTATTTTGTTTTCTTAAAATAATTTGGGTTTTCAAATATATGAAATTCCTTTATCATTTTCTTAAATATTTTGAACACTTACAAAAATTTACTCTAAGAATTTTATCAATACAATATTAATGATATTTTCAATTAATGTTTTTCTCATATATAACAAATTTAAATTACTCTTTTGGTTTTATTAAACCTTGTAATTAAAAATGATTTTTATTTTAAATTCCTATTCTTCGTAATTATTAAGATAGTTCGATTTATGTAACAAACCAAATCTAGTCTTAACGCATAGACGGGGTTTGGGGTGTTACGATTTGAGCCCACACTCAAAGCAGTTTGAGGTATGAGAATAGCGAAGAAGGTCATTCGGTTGAAAACTGAGAATGACAACGATCCGTTTAGTAAAAAATACAAGTGTGATTTCGGTAAAGGGTTATTGCTATAGATATCACAAATTGACCCAGTTTTAAAATTTTCTATTTTTCGCTGTGCAAGAAAATTATTTTCGAACTTAATTTTTTTCAATAAATGGTATCAGAGCTAGGTTGTGCTATGTTTATAGTATAAATTGATACTATATTTTTTCTCTTTTCTTCATGTGTGATTAATTTTTGATAAGATTTATCATTCTTGTAATTATATGCATGTTTAGGGGAATGTATGTTATTATTTTATTATTATGTATGGTAAAGTAATTTTACCAAAATTTTGATTCTTAGAAAATTAAATGTAATTTTATTAATTTCTCGGGTATGTATAAGTTAGATCGTGGACTATCATCTCCACCCAGGGTTTAATTTTATTATTTTAGAATAAATTATGTGAGCTGAAAACGAAAATAGAACTTATGTAACCTATATTTTTTGACAAAACTCAGAGAACCAAGACTTATCTAGGTTGATCAAGACTATGAAAACCTGACCTAGCCAAATCGATAGTAAACTGATGGTGGTCCCAGTAGGAGGCTGTCGGTGGTTCGATGGTGATGTTCAATAGCAAGGGTCGACAGCGGTGGTAAGATGATGATGGTTGGTTGCAGTCGATAGTGGCCAACAGTGGTTCGACGATGGTCGACTATGACCTAAGACAATTTGTCATTGTTGACGACACAAAAACAACAACAGACAGACGACGACAATAATGTGAACCAATACCGTAGTAGAAGTCCGTGGTGGCAAAATAGAAGACCCAAAGTATGTTTGGGGTGAATTTTATAATTTTCATTTATTTTTAAGATCAAATCATAGAAACTTTTGGTTGGTTTGCATGATGATATTTATTTGAATACGAATGTATGTTCATGAATATGTATGATAAGCATGCCATATAGTTTAAGGAAAGAATGTCACATGTACTTGTCATACATGTATTGATCATTCATGATTGAAATCGGACATTAAAAACCTTGTATGTTTTTAAAAGATTGAGTGGGAGAATGTCCCTAAACAAGACCAACAACCTCCATCAATGGTCTCTTTTGATGACATGAAAATTTAACTACCTTATGGTAGATTGTCATGTAGATCACACTGAGGAGATTTCTTGAAGTAAGTGGAACTGTCTTGTAAGCGTATGATAGTTGGTAGACCCTATTGTAGGCATTATCATGCAATATAAGAAGAAGTTCTTTCTTCAAACATGTTGGTCGACGAGATTGTCCCACAATGACTCATTTGTGGTACCTGATGTGATAGGTGTTGAGTTGATGGTTATATACTCAAGATCTTCTAGTTAAGTAACTTACCACGAAGCTTTACTTAAGTGAGAATGATGACCAAATGTTAAACGATTATTAGTATGTGTGAATTTATCAAGAATTAGGTTCATGTACTAATTGAATGAAAATCTATGTTCTTACTAAATCAAGATTACCCCATAGTGTCTTGATTCAATAGATGTAGAAATTATCATTAAAATGGCTTACAAATGTTTTCACGGTTTAATGTAAGATGCATGCAACATCTTAATGCATATCGTAAAGTTGCAAAATGTTTTTAAATATTTTCTTAATACAAAGATATTAATGAATGAATGTTTTATTTTCAGTTCGAAAATGACTCTTACTCCCTTAAGAAATATACTCTCTGAGAACAAATTGAAGAAAATAACTATAAGGAATGGAAAAGAAACTTGATGATTATCCTAAAAGGAACTTGATGATTATCCTAAAACTTGATGATTATCCTAAAAGGAACTTGATGATTATCCTAACCTATGAGAAACTAAAGAAAGTCATTGATAATAAATGCCCTCCTACAATTCAAGCTGAGGCTAGAAAACGTTGGGAGAAGTCTGATGAGATAGCTCGTTGCTATATGCTGGCAAGCATGACCAACACCCTTTATAAGAAATTGAAGAGCTGTAAGACTGCCAAAGTGATTCTAGACAAACTAGAAGACATGTTCAGAGGCTAAGCTACATTAGCTCCACAATCGGTTATAACTAGTTTTATGAATGCCCAACAAAGGCCCAACGCTATGGTCAAAGACCATATGGTTACTCTTATGGGATACTTTGTCAAGCCTACGGATAATAAGGCCAATTTGGAGCAAAACACTCAAATTGAGATGGTGTTCAAAATCTTGTTCAAGGATTTTGTAGGCTTTCGGGCTGCATATAACCTTGGGAAAAAGAACTTGACGCTTACACAACTTATGAAGGAATTGCAATTTTATGATTTGATGTTGAATGGTGGTCAGTCAATCCAAAAAATAAAAGCTTCTTCCTCAAAAGAGAAGAGAAAACGCGTTAAGAAAAAAAAGGCTAAGTTTTTGGCCCACCACAACTGGAAAGGAAGAGAACAATGGAGCCTAAATACTTATCTAAGTCTAAATGCTTCTTCTGCAACAAGAAATAGCACTTCAAGGTAAATTGCAAAGAGTGGAAGAATTACTTGAACACTAAGGACAAAGATATATAACTCTTTATAATAGAAGCTTGCTTAGTAGAAGATTCAATAGACCATTGGATTATTGATTCTGGAGCCACTAATCATGTGTGTATTTCTCTACAAGAGTTTGAGGAGATGAGAGATCTTATCGATAAGAGTTTATCGTTGTAGATTGAAAATGAGACAATTGTGGTAGCTGAAGTAGTCGGAGATGTATATCTTTATTTTGATAATTTTAAGAAGATTATTTTGAAATATGTTTTCTATATGCCAATTTTAAAAAGAAACTTTATTTCTATTACATGTTTATATAAAGACGGCTTGACCATTACTTTTAATATTAGTATTGCAATATTTAGAAATTGTAAACTTTTCTTAATGGATGGATGTCAAATAATCTCTATTTTATCAAACCAAATATGTACACACTTCTTGAGACTAAAATTTTGAATGAAAAGACTTAAAATTTCTCACTCTAGTGAGGTGTACCTTTGGCATTTGAGACTTGGTCATGTTAACAAAGAAAGAATCACTAGACTTGTGAAAGATGGCACTTTAAGTTTGCTTAAAGAAGTTGATCTTCCACAATATGAATATTGCTTAAAAGGTAAGATGACTAAGAAATCTTTTAATGTAAAAGGGACGATGGCTATGAAACCCTTAGAAGTTGTGCACAGTGACGTATGTGGCACCATGAACATCGGTCCAAGAGGTGGTTACAATTATTAAGTAACCTTTATTGATGATTATTCCATATATGGGTATGTGTACCTAATGCACCATGAGAGTGAAACCTTTGATAATTTTAAAGAGTTTAATGCGAAAGTGGAGAAACAACTAGGTTTACCCATAAAGACACTTTGGTTTGATCGAGGTGAGGAATATTTATCAGATGAGTTCTTAGTATACCTCATAGAGAATGGAATTCTATCCCAATTAATCGCTTCGAGCACTCCACAACAGAATGACATGGCAAAGAGAAGAAATCGAGCATTGGTATACATTGTTTGTTTGGTTTTAAGATATTCAAAGCTACCAATCTCCTTTCGAGGATATGAATTGCTAACGACTTGCTATATTATGAATGATGTAGCATCTAATGCAACATCAAAAACTTCATACGAATTGAGGCATGAAAAATCCAAATCTAAATTATTTAAGGATTTGGGGATGCCTGACCTGTAACACCTCTTACCCGTATGCAAGTCAAAACAGGGTTTGAGGTATTACCTAACAAATCTTGCTTAAACATCTCAAATAGGGTTATAAAATTTCATTCAAACCCATTTCTTACTCATTCTCGGCCTACATAGCCCTAAACATGCCACCGAGAGGTTTCAAGATTTAACCGGAGACTTTTACAAACCTAAAAGGCTTTTCATCAAAACAAGGGCCACATGCCCGTGTGCCCCCAAGACATGCCCGTGTATTTCACCCGTGGTTGACACTGACTAATTTCACACGGCCTTGACATGCCCGTGACCCTGGTCCGTGTGCCAAACCTTTTCATTCTGACTTATCCACACGGCCTATACACACATCCATGTGCTTCAGCCGTGTGATGATTTAAAGCCCAAGTACAAGGTGCAAACTTCACACGGCCTGTGCATACGCCCATGTGCTAGCCGTACCTCCGACATGGTCCAGACACACGCCCGTGTGTCTACCCATGAGGAAAATTCTCAGGCTATATACCAAGCCCTTGCCACCCTACGTTACATACATACATCTTCCAACTTAAAAGACAATCAAAAGGTATTTCTAGAAGCTCAAGAATCAAGATATACAAAAGACATATACTTCATGAAATTCATCTTCATTAAACAATAGAACTTGCAAAGTATTTGCCTAACTTATAAGGCCATTTACAAAATGACTTTTATAACTTACATAGCCAACACTTTGACTAACAATTAAAACTAAAAAAAAAATACCCAAGTTCTATACATGCCATACTCAAAATAAGTCTAAATTGTTATACCAAAGTGATGTCAATAGTGTGATTTTGAACTCCTACATCCATGATCCTCAAGTTATCTTGGCAATACTATAAGGAAGAAGGGCAACGAAAGGGGTAAGCATGAAGCTTAGTAAGTTTGCATGGAAATATATAGCAATAATAAGTTCATAATATAATCCATCTATGACGTCAACTAATCATACACTAGTCAAAGGCTTTTTGACATACTTACTTATGATTGCCTTTATTTAGCACATACCGTGCCACATGTTATAATCATTTCATCGTGACTCATTCATGAATACCTGTATTCACGCATTCCCATGACTTTAGTACAACGAATACCTGTATTCACTCATTCCCATGACTTTAGTACCATTCTCATTCGTACTTCTAAACTCATCTACTTATCCCATTTTACTAGAGATGGTCAAAGAAGCATTTCCATCGTTATTGAGATGGGTGCAAAGCCAATGCCACAACCCCGAGGAGGTCTTACATGGGTCACCTCTAAATGCCAATGCCATATCCCGGATAAGGTCTTATATAGACTTCCACATCAAGTATCGATGCCACATTCTAGATATGGTCTTAAACGATTTTCATATTCATTTTCGAAGCCATATCCCATATATGATCTTATACGGGATACCAAATCGGTGCCGAGGCCATGTCCCGAACATGGTCTTATACGGGACCTTATCTGTTTCATATCTCGATGATAGCATTTTTATATTCAATATAGTCCACAAGGATTTCAACATCTCATTCATCATCAATTTAGTAGAGCATCAGACATCAATAGAATACCAAGCATTCTCAGTTATGCAAACAAAATTATTGCATTAATCACATATAAACTTACCTCGATTTCAAAATGAGTTAACCCGTCGATTTAGTCCAAGACTTTGTCCTTTCCTTGATCGAGGCAGATTCTCAGTTCTTCTTACTCTATAATAGCAATTTAGCTCATTTTAATCACCACATTAATGAAAGCATTCCAATAATCATGCTTAGGCAAAAATTACTATTTTGCCCCTAGACTTTGGCAAAATGACTATTTTGCCTCTAGGCTCAGAAATTAATTCTAATCACATTTCTACCTTCAACAAGCCTAAGTGAACATTTAATAATCTTATAGCTATCATCAAAACTCAACATTTCACATAATTACTACAAATTTGTAACCTTTTCATCTAGGTCCAATTAGGTGTTTTCAAGACATCACCTTTCACAAAAGTTGTTCATCTAACAACTAAGACTCAATTTCTTCCATAAAAATGCAGCAAATAGCTAAGATAGTTCTCATGGAAAAACTCTAAAATTTTTACCATATTGCACAATAGTCCCCTCATTTGAAAGCTTAAGCTTTAGGTGTCCCAAAAGTACAACTATTTTCTAGAAAAGATCACTAGAACACTTGTGAAGAGAAGAGTTTGCTAAAATTTTTGAAGCTTTCTTCCCTCTATTTTCTGCTAATTTTAGGTGGAAGAGTGAAAGAGAAAATGATGGTATCTTTTCTCTCCTTATTTTATTAATACTAGTCAAATTAGTCCACCTACTATCACCAAATTTGACCAACATTGACGAATTTGCCTACTATGCTAGTCTATGGCCAGCCAAGCGAGGGTCTAATTACCTTTTAATGACCTCCAATTGACAATCTATGGCTATTTGGTGCATTTAGCTTATAGAATGGAACTTTTGCACTTTATGCGATTTAGTCCTTTTTCACGAATAATCATGAAATCGTTAAAATTAAAGCACCAAAATTTCATGCACATATGCTATCATGCTCTAACTCATAATGTAACAGCCCGGTTTAGACCCTAGTCAGAACAGTGGTTTTGAGACCATAAATCTAAGGTCAGAATAATAATTTAATATTATTTTTTGCGTGGATAGTATGTGACATGGTCTGTGTGAAAATTTTGTGTGATGATTTAATCATTTTAGTGTCGAATTATGAAAAAGGACTTAATCGCATAAAATGTAAAAGTTGTGTGCTGTTTGTTAAAGTGCTTAATTGGCATGGTTTTTAAAAAGATGAGTCCTTATGTTATTATTATTCCACATACAAAATGGATGGACAAAAATGGGTTTTAGTGGGTGGATTTTAAATGAAATAATAAAAAGGGCAAAATGGTAAACGGTGTACTAATGTGTAATAAAATTAAACAAACAAGAAATTGGTGGCTATAGTGTTCATCTTCCACCGAATTTGAGAAAGAAAAATGAGGGTTTGAAGCTCCTTTAATTTGGGCACATTCATATCTCAATCGGGTATGTGTTTCGTTTCGATTTTTGATAATTTCTACGTTTTCGTAATCGTTGTTTTGTGCTTTACAAAACCCATGCTTGAATTTTGAGTATAGATGATGTTTGTATGAGATGCCATTGATACTATATTGAGCTTTGTGATAATTTTTGGTGTTAAATGAAAGATATGAGTTAGATGAACATAGTTTGTATTGGAAATTTTGGTGAAATTGAGTAAATTTAGCTAAATTGTGAAAATGAGAAATTAAAGGACTAAAATGTGAAATAAATAAAATGTGAGGGATTTTATAAACATGGGGAGAATTCGGCTAAGCATATGTATATTGAAATTTTGAGTATTTGATGATTTTGTGAGATAGGGACTAAAGTGTCAAAATGTAAAAATGTGAGGGCTATTTTGTAAAATGCCCTAAATATGTGTGTTTGGGTTAAAATGAATGAATTCATGATTGAATGGATTGAATTTGAATGTGTATAGACCAAGAGAGGAGAGGTTCGGATCGAGATCGAGGCAAAGATAAAGTGCTCAATTAATCGACCGTATCGATAGTTCGACGTCCGAGACAAGTTCGGATATAATACATGTATTTGAGATACATTTTATCGATATGAAATGAATATGTTTATGCATATGAAAGTGAGCTACTATGTGCATAATTTTAATTTGATGGCACTAAGTCTGCGAATGTGAAATCGAGATAGAAATGAATGGCACTATGTGTGCGATGTGATGAAAGCTTCAGTTTGTTGCTGTGGCACTGTGTGTGCGATCTTATGAAAGCTTTGGATTATTGCTGTGGCATTGTGTGTACGATACCTAGATGAATTGGTTAAAAGAATAGGCACTAAGTGTGCGATAACAGTTATGAGTTGGATAAGTACGTGGCACTGAGTGTGCGATTAAATTAAAGTAAGAACGGCAAATAATATCGAGCATTGAATAGCTTGGAGATTTAATAGCTTTGTGTGGTTAAGGTACGTATTGAACCTTTGTGGTTGATGTGTAAAATTAAGATTCGATTGAGGAATGAGCATTGTGGCTATGGATGAGAAGGCACGAATATGAGATAATAGATCTAAGTGATTGTTTATTTTTGCATCGATTTAATTTGATATGATAATTGTATTGTATATCGAACTTACTAAGCTTTGGAAAGCTTATGTGTGATTTGTTTCTCCGCTTTGCGTTGTCGATAAAGCTAGCTCGGATCGTGGATCGTCGACTTCTAAATCACATTATTGGCATTCTATTTTGGTACTTTTGGAAAGATGTAAAAAGCTAGAATATGGCATGTATAGGCTAGTTAATTGAATTATGTTTGAGATTGTAATTAGCCATAAGATGTGGCTAGATATGTGATAGGTTTGGCATGAATGAATGTGATATGTGTGATGCATCTTTTGGCATGATTAGTGGATTGATAAATTACTATCAAGTGGTAACTTTGTGTTGATAAAGGCTAATAGGGGTTAGTGAAATTGAGAATGAATTATGCTTGTGATAGAATAAGTATTGGTATTGAATTTAGGATAAAAAGAATTGAAATTGGATGCATGGGTGGAATGACAATATTGGTATGTTTATGGTGATAATATGATCATGAAATGTTTAGATTGTATGGCTTGTAGGTTGGACCCTTATGGGTGGCATTTTGACTTTGCAAAGTGGCCTATAATGTCACACGGTTGGGGCACATGGGCGTGCCTCAGACCGTGGGTAAATTGGCAGACTGTGGCATAAATTGCACACGGCCATGGCACGGGTGTGCCTTCAGGTCGTGCGAGAAATGGCAAAATATGACCTTATAGGACATGGCCATAGCACACGGGCATGTTTGTTGGCCGTGTTGATTTTTGGCAATAAATAACCACGGGAAGGTCACACGGGTGTCTCATGTAGCCGTGGGAGAGGCACGACCTACCCCCACGGGCGTGTCTCCCTTGTATTCAAGAAAAGTTAAAAATTTTCATGAGATTTTATATGTGTTTCAGTTTAGTCCCGACTCGGTTTATAAGCATGCTTAGGTCTTGATGACCCGATTAAGGGACACTATGATTGTATATGAATGTGTTTGATGATGATTGACTTTGTGTCGTAAATGCGATGTAAAATGATCCTATTGTTCGATAATGCCTTTAAACCTTATTCCACGACGGTCTCGGGTTAGGGGTGTTACATTTTATTGGTATCAGAGCTAAAGTTTAGTCAATTCTCAGACTAACGTAGCATGTGTGAGTCTAGCTATACATGCCATATTGTGAAATTGCGATAGTGTGATGAAATCTGACAGTTGAAATGTGTTTTAATATAGTATTGGATCCCGATCGAGCAGTTGCTGACGACGTAGAGAGTAATGCGCCTGCTCCCGCTCAAGGGACAGCGCCGGCCATATCAAGGCCAAATGATACTGGTGAGGAATGTGAGGCTAAGCAAGCCTTCTTCTGTATGATGAGTCAATGGTTTTCGAAATTTGTTAGAACAAATTCGACTGCTCCACAACCTCCACCCCTATAAGTACCTGTTGTGCCACAAGTTGTAGATCCGAACAGATTGAATAAACCACTTGTAGATAAGATTCGCAAGTATGGGGTCGAAGAGGTTTGGGCCGCAGCTGATGATGATGCTGAGTGAGCCGAGTTTTGGCTTGAAAATACAATCAGAGCATTTGATAAGATGTCGCTGAACTCTGAAGAGTGCATTAAGTGTGCAGTTTCCTTGTTGAGAGACATGGCTTACAATTGGTGGAAAACGTTGATATCTATAGTTCCGCGAGAGAGAATAACTTGGGATTTCTTCAATCCGAGTTTAAAAAGAAGTATATCAGTCAACGCTTTATTGATTAGAAACGTAAGGAGTTTTTAGAGCTGAAACAGGGCCGTTTGTCTGTTACCGAGTATGAGCGAGAATTTGTACGATTGAGTCAATATGCTAGAGAGTGTGTTTCTACTGAAGCTACTATGTGTAAACATTTTATAGAAGGATTGAATGAAGACATTAAGTTGTTGGTTGGAAAACTAGATATAAATGAATTTGTTGTATTAGTCGAAAGAGCATGCAAAGCTGAGGAGCTCGGTAAAGAAAAGAAAAAAGCTGATTCTGAGGCTCGTGATGAAAGAAAGAGATCGATGAATAAGTTCTCTCAATCTTCAGCAAAGATATATAAAGATGCAAGCAATTGTTCAAATGCCTCGTTTGGACATCCAAATAAAGATCGTTCGAGACGGAGTACTGGTTTACAAATTTAAGCTCCGAATGAAACAAGTGTTGGCAGTGTTAAGAGTAACAAACCCAAATGTAGACAATGTGGGAGACGTCATGTGGGAGAGTGCTAGGGCAAGTATAACAATAGAACATGTTATAAGTGTGGATCCCGAGATCATTTTATCCGAGATTACCCAAAGATGGTTGAAGAAGAAAATGTTCAGAATGAAAGATCGAGTAATGTGACAACAAGGGGTAGACCACCCAAAAACATCAGAATTATGAGCAAAAGCCAGAGAGGAACAACTGATATAACTGTGAGGTCAGAAACGAGAGCACCTGCCCGAGCCTATGCTATACGTGCACGAGAGGAAGCATCATCTCTAGACGTGATCACTAGTACTTTCACTTTATTTGATACTGATGTCATTGCATTGATAGATCCTGGATCAACTCATTCCTATGTGTGTATGAATTTAGTATCGAATAAGACTCTACCTGTTGAGTCTACTGAATTTGTGATTAGAGTATCGAACCCTTAGGCAAGTGTGTTTTGGTGAATAAGGTGTGCAAGAATTGCTCGTTGATGTTTCGTGATTTATGTTTCCCGGTCAATTTGATGTTGTTACCATTTGATGAATTTGACATAATTCTGGGAATGGACTGGATCACTTTGTATAATGCCATTGTGAATTGTAAGAGAAAGAATGTTGAATTGAAGAGTCAGAATGGTGAGATAGTTTGAATTGAGTCTAGTGATATGAAAGGATTACCAGCTGTTGTATCGGTGACGAGAGATATGAACTATGTGAGAAAAGGTTGTGAAGCTTATTTGGCTTATGTGATTGATACAAAGGTGTCGGAAAAGAAAATTGAATCTGTGCCTGTGATATGTGAGTTTTCAGATGTGTTTCCGGATGAGTTACCAGGATTACCTCCGATTAGAGAAGTTGAATTTGGTATTGAGTTAGTGCCGGGAACTGCTCCTATGTCGATAGATCCATACAGAATAGCCCCAATTGAATTGAAAGAGTTAAAATTTCAATTGCAAGAATTAACCGATAGAGGATTTGCACGACTGAGTTTTTCACCCTAGGGAGCTCCTGTATTATTTGTGAAAAAGAAAGATGGCACGATAAGAATATGTATCGATTACTGTCAGTTGAACAAAGTGATGATAAATAAAAAATATTCGTTACCTGGGATAGATGATTTGTTTGATCAACTGAGAAGAGCTACAATATTTTCTAAAATAGAATTGAGATCGGGCTACTATCAGTTGAGAGTTAAAGAGTCTGATGTGCCGAAAACTACTTTCAGAATGAGGTATTGACATTATGAATTCTTAGTGATGCCCTTTGGACTAACAAATACCCTTACAGTATTTATGGACTTGATGAATCGGATATTCAAACAGTATTTGGATCACTTCATGGTGGTGTTCATTGATGATATTTTGATCTATTCGTGTGATGAGACGTAGCATGTCGAGCATTTGAGAATCGTGCTACAAACTCCGCGTGAGAAGTAGTTGTACGCAAAGTTTAGCAAGTGTGAATTTTGTTGCCTGAGGTCAGTTTTTTGGGGCATATTGTATCTGCTGCTGGGATACGAGTCGATCCACATAAAATCTCTGCTATTTTAGATTGGAAGCCTCCGAGAAATGTGTTCGAAGTCCGTAGTTTTTTGGGACTAGCGGGATATTATAGACGATTTGTTAAAGGCTTCTCGATGATTGCGAGTCCATTGACAAAGTTATTATGTAGGATGTTAAATTGACGGTCGGAAAAGTGTCATCAGAGTTTTGAGCAGTTGAAAGTGTTGTTGACAAAAGCACCGGTGTTAGTTCAACCTAAATCGGGCAAAGAGTTTATAGTTTATAGTGATGCATCGTTGAATGGTTTAATGTTTGTCGATGCAAGAAGGAAAAGTCATCGCTTATGCTTGAGCAGCTTAAAACCGCATGAAAAGAATTATCCAACGCATGATCTTGAGTTGGCTGCGATTGTATTCGCATTGAAGATTTGGTGTCACTATTTATTCGATGAAAAATGTCATATTTATACTGATCATAAGAGTTGAAAGTATTTGATGTCTCAGAAAGATTAGAACTTGTACAAAGAAGATGGTTAGAATTGTTGAAAGACTACGAACTTGTGATAGATTACCACTCGGGTAAAGCTAATGCTGTAGCTGATGCTTTGAGTCGAAAATCATTATATGCCTTGCGAGCTATGAGTAATCAGATAGATCTGTGTGATGATGATGCAGTTGTAGCTGAATTGAAAGTAAAGCCGATGTTTGTACAGTAGATTTGTGATGCTCAAAAGATTGATAATGGGTTGTTAGCAAAAAGAGTTCAGTGTGATTGTAACACCCCAAACCCGGCCCAACATCACGACCGGATCTGACATGTTACTAGGGAAAAAGGTGAAAAAGGAATCTTGTTTCTAAGGTAGGAAAAATATTGTAAAATAAAAACTGTCTATTTGAATTGGGGTTTTTAAAATTAGGGATTTGTAGTTGGAGAAAATTTCAGCTGTTGAGTTAAAAATATAAGTTAATACCCTCATTGTTACAAGTAGAAAACCATTATTTTTTTCACTGCTCAAGTTTTGAAAACCCATTTTTTTATTGTTTCAATATTATTGGATGTAAAGTAAAACATTTCTTTAACGGTTACGAAATAGTAAAACTACTTAAAAATTCCCAAAGTTTATCAAATTAGGAGTGGCCTTATTACAAAATGAAAATATCCCAACAGAAAATAACAATTAATGTCTTAAAACAAAATTTAAATCAAAACCCTGCATGGCCACCTCGAGTCCGATCCAACCCAATCCAACGAGTCAAGTATTACCTGCAATGTGTTTGAAAAATAGGGTGAGTCTTTGTGACTCAGTGTGCAATTGTTCCACGCAATTCCACAAATGGGTTTGGCCCCCAAAATCCACATCAAATCGATATACCACATTTAAAGATGCAATATGTTAACCCACCCCAACCTAGTATCCATCCGCTACACACCACCCGTACATCCATCCTCGTACACACTGGGGGATTTCTACAATCAACCCTCCATCCACTACACACCTCTTTGGCAGTCTATGTTGACAGTAACACTGCTCAAAGTCCACTTAAGTGGTCTAGCCACTAATCCACGTGATTAAATCACAAATATCTACGATGAGACTCGAGGTCATCATCAATCCACAATGAGGCTCAATGCCATCATTAATCGTGACAAAGTCACCTACATGTAAATACACTTCCCCTTTAATCATTATATCTAGGATCCCATGCACATGCAGCATAAAATGGTAAATGGCAATATGATAGAATATGAACAAATCCAGATATATATATATATATATATCATGCTTACATGCATCCACAACCATTTATCATCAATTTTAACGTAGGTAGTATACTAACCTGGTTTACCGGATTACCCCATATAGGTAATAACACCACCATAGCCACTATTTCGGCTACCACACATGATACATATATTTAATTTAAATCAACAAAGGAAACAGTGTGATAATTACACACTTGAAAACCTATAGAACTAGACTATCGATCTCCCTAACGTCCTCACTTGAAGAGATTACAGCGATCTGCTTATCCTTTTCAGACGCTGGTCCACAGCCCGGTGGCCAATCCCGAACCGCTAAAATTGACCGCTTCTTAAACTTGGGGGTAGGGACTAAAGGTCCAACCCCTTCCTTCAATTGACTGGTACTCAATTCCATCAAATAAGATCTTGGTCAGAAGACCCGGTTAAAATGTTGAATAAAACTATAATGAAACCAAAAGAAGGTTTTGATGAAAGAATACCCTTACCAAAATCGACAGGATCCTGAAGGCTATTCGCTTAAGTTTAAACAATCATCAAAATCCCTATACAAACCCAGGTTAGATTCGGCCTAACACCTATGATCCAGATAAAGTGGCCTTCGGCCGAACAAAAACTGTACCCGTCTTACCTTGAATAATTGAACCTAACTGATCCTTAATGCCCCTCACGCTGGCTACAAACAAGAGGCATGAATTCAAGCCCTCCAAGGATTCGACCACATAAAAGAGATAGAGTTAAACTCCGATTTTGGCAATCCCAAAGAGAAAAAGAGAAAGATCTAGTTAAAGAGAACTTTTACCACTATTACTAGAAACCGATTGAGAGAGTTGGCACTAAATGAATGACGACGCTCCTTCTAGCAATCAATACATGAAAAGAATCACCACAGGAGAGATTCGGCTTTGAAAGCAATAAGAACCAAAGGAAAACTTTTAAGAGAAGAAATAGGAATAGCTAAAAGGTTCGGCTATGGTTCAACCAATAGGGAAAATTCATTTGGCCACAAAATAAAAAGAAAAGTGGGTTATTCGACTTTTGGAAGTGAAAGAATCAATGAAAAAGAGGAAGAGAAAATTGGGGTTAAGAGGTTTCAGCTATGGGAGATAGTGAAGGGTAAAATTTGACTTTTGAAAGAGAGGTGAGGGTTTAAAGGTTATCAAAATGAAAATGAAGGAGACGAAAGGTAAGGTTTAATTTCCAGAGAAAAGTAGAGGGAAAAGAATGTGAACAAAATGCTCCCAATGACCTCTTTCACTTTCGGCTTTTGACTATAGGAGGAAAAAGAAGAAAAATAATGACTCTTGCTTGACACTTTCGGCATAGAACTAGAGAAGGAAAAAGAAGAAAAATAATGACTCTTGCTTGACACTTTCGGCATAGAACTAGAGAAGGAAAAACTAAAAAGGAAAATGCTCAAAACCCCCTATCACAACACCTACTTTCGGCACCTAAAGCCCCCCAACTGAAACACTTCCCTTATGACCGAAAATCCTCTCCCAAGAACCCCATATTCGGCCAACACTCAAACCCCTCTCCTAAATTTCCTCCCCTTCACTTATTCAAACTAGTTTGAATGATTCAAACTCCTAATAATCCTCTCCACCACTTATTCAAAAGTATTTGACCCCTTCAAACCTCCCCTTTAAGTGTCCCAGCCGAACTCCAACACCTCCCCTCCAGATGCCAAAATAAATCCTCAAAATGCCACCCATGCTACTCGAACTCCTTCCCTCTTGTAACTCCCCCTTGAGGCGTCAACTCCCCTTGCTCCTAGGAGTCACCTTGCCACTCCACCACTTCACTTGTTGTGTCCTTAAACACCACATTAAATCCCTTAAGGTCTGACGCCACTAGCTCTCCCCTAACGGCTTAGAACCAAAAATTTTACGTAAGGCTCAAACTTACCCTCAAGGTTTCCCGAAGCCCTAGACACACTCAAACAAGCATACAGAGCATACTAACACACATATATCAATTAAAATGCAAGACCCCTAAATCTCGGATGTTACAATTCTACCCCTTAAAGAAATTTTAGCCTCGAAATTACCTGGTCAAAAGAGATGAAGGTATTACTGTCGTATCGCCTCCTCTGGCTCCCACGATGCTTCCTCCAAACCATGGTTCTGCCACAATACCTTAACTAAAGGAACTGATTTCCTCCGCAGTACCTTCACATCTCACTCCAAAATCTGGATTGGTTCCTCCTTGTATCGATTGGCACTGCGTACGATGGATCCGAACGGTAACGTCTTAGCATCGAAATGTGAAACACATCATGCATTTACTTTAACTCCGAAGGCAACTCCAACTGGTATGCTACTGGCCCCACTCGCTTCAAAACCCGATAAGGTCCTATAAATCTGGGACTCAGTTTACCCTTACGTCCAAATCTCATTACCTTCTTCCACGGTGAAACTTTTAGGAAAACTCTATCACCCACTGCAAAATCTATCTCTTTTCGCTTAAGATCTACATACGATTTCTGTCTGTCTGATGCCTCCTTCAACTGGGTTCTAACTACCTTAACCTTCTCTTCTGTCTCCGCCACCATTTCTGGACCCAAGACATGGCGTTCACCCAATTCCGTCCAACAGGTAGGAGTGCGACACTTTCGCCCATACAACGCTTCATACGGTGCTATCTTAATACTTGCTTAGTAACTGTTGTTGTATGCGAACTCTGCCAGAGGTAAGTATTCTTCCCAACTACCCCTGAAATCAATGATGCAAGCCCTCAACATATCTTCCAGGACTTGAATTACCCTCTCAGACTGGCCATCTGTCTGGGGATGAAAAGCCGTGCTAAAATCCAATCTAGTACCCAAAGCCTGATGCAACACCCTCCAAAACCGTGACGTAAACCTAGGGTCCTTATCTGAAATGATTGACACTGGTACCCCTTGTAGCCTCACAATTTCTGCCACATACAGCTTCGCCAACCTCTGCAGAGAGTAGTCGACAGGAACAGGTATAAAATGGGCGAATTTTGTCAACCGATCCACGATCACCATACCGAGTCTTTCTTAGTAGGCATAAGAGGAAGCCCGCTAACCAAGTCCATCGTGATTCTCTCCCACTTCCACTGTGGAATCTTCACTGGTTGTAGCAACCCCGAAGGCACCTGATGTTTAGCTTTAACCTACTGACACGTCAAACACTTCCCCACAAATTTTGTAACTTCTCGCTTCAATCCAGGCCACCAAAGTTGTTCTCGCAGATCCCGATACATCTTACTTCCTCCAGGATGCATAGCATAAGGGCTACTATGCGATTCCAAAAGAATCATCTGCCTCAACTCCATATCCTTTGGCATGCATACCTTCCCACGGAAACACAAAACCCCATCGCTGTTCACACTGTAATCCTTTATTCCACCATCCTGCACTTGCAGAAGTCGAGCACTCAAAACCTCATCCACCAACTATTTCTCTTTTACTTGACTTATCCATGTCGGCTTCACTCGCAGCTCAGCTAACAAACTCCCATCATCATACAAGCTAAGATAGGCAAACATCGCTCTCAAATCTAATACTATCTTTCGACTTAACGTGTCCGCCACCACATTTGCCTTCCCCAGGTGGTATTCAATCGAGTAGTCATAATCCTTTAATAACTCCACCCACCTTCGCTGCCTCAAGTTCAGCTCCTTCTGAGTCAGCGGATACCTCAGACTCTTGTGGTCAGTGTAGATTACAGACTTCTCCCCATGTAAATAATGTCTCCACACTTTTAAAGCGAAAACCACCGCAGCCAAATCCAGATCATGCGTGGGATAGTTAATCTCATGAGGTCTTAACTTTCGAGACGCATAAGCAACAACCTTCCCCTCCTACATCAGCATACAACCAAACCCCGTATGAGAAGCATCACAATACACCGCGAAATCTTTTCCAGCCTCAGGCTGAATTAATACCGGAGCCTCTGTCAAAATCCTTTTTAGCTTCTCGAAACTCTCTTGCTGCTTGTCCATCCACACAAAAGGTACCTCCTTCCTCAATAACTTAGTCAAGGGTGCTGCAATTGAGGAAACCCCTCGACAAACCTTCTGTAATATCCTGCCAACCCCAAGAAACTTTGAATCTCTGCCACAGACCTGGGTGGTTTCCATTCCAACACCGCCTCAATCTTCCGAGGATCAACCCTTATTCCTTCAGCCGACACCACATGGCCCAAAAAAGTAACCTCCCTTAGCCAAAATTCGCACTTGCTAATTTGGCATACAACCTCTTCTCCCTTAAAATCTGAGAACTACCCAAAGATGCGATCGTGCTCCTCTTCGGCTTGGAGTACACCAGATGTCGCCTATGAACACCACTACGAACCGGTCCAGATAAGGTTGAAAACCTAGTTCATCATATCTATGAACGCAGCTCGTGCATTTGTCAACCCAAACGGCATTACCAAGAATTCATAGTGCCCGTAGCAAGTTTGAAAAGCTGTCTTGTAAATATCTGCTTCCTTTACCTTAAGTTGGTGATATCCGGACCTCAGCTCTATCTTCAAAAAGACCGATGCCCCCTTGAGCTGATCAAACAAGTCGTCTATCCTCGGTAGCGGATACTTGGTCTTGATTGCCAGCTTATTCAACTGGTGGTAATCTATGCACATACGCATAGATCC
This sequence comes from Gossypium rotundifolium, assembly GCA_025506655.1. Classification (NCBI taxonomy): domain Eukaryota; kingdom Viridiplantae; phylum Streptophyta; class Magnoliopsida; order Malvales; family Malvaceae; genus Gossypium; species Gossypium rotundifolium. Next base: position 60,642,168 of record CP106729.1, on the reverse strand, counting down.
ATCTTTTTTCTTTACAAACAACACCAATTCCCCCCATAGAGACACACTGGGTCAAATAAAATCGCGATCCAACGACTCTTGGATTTGAGCTTTCAATTTCACCAGCTCCTTCGGTGCCATCTTGTAAGGGGTAATAGACACCGGAGCCATACCTGGTAGAAGCTTGATTTCAAACTCTACCTCACAATCTGGCGGCAACCTTGGAAGCTCTTCTGGAAAAAGGTCCACAAACTCCTTCACTGTTCTAACCTCTCCCACGGTCGCTTCCTTTGCATCCAAGGCACTAACAAACATTACGAAGGCTATACACCCTTTCTTCACCATTCTTTCCACCATGAGAGTGGACACTACGTTAGATAAATAGTTTCTCCTCTTACCTATCACCAAGACTTCTTTATCCTCAAGATCATGCACTTAGCAAAGACAAATTCCCAATTCGCATGATGCCTTACCAACCAATCTATGCCTAGGATTAAGTCAAATTCCCAAATGGTAGCTCCATCAAGTTAGTTGGAAAAACCGACCCTTGGACTTCTAGAGGCATATATCTAAAGAATTTGTCTACCACTACCGATTGCCCTAAATGACTAAGTATACCATCTCCTAGAGGCAACTTGTGATTCATACTCAAAGTTCCGGACACCATACTAGCAATGTAAGAGTGAGTTGACCCAACATCAATCAAGCAAGAAAGGGTAACCCAAAATGAGAAACGCAGTTATCACGTCCGGTGCCTCCCCCTCCTCACGATGTCCGTCACAGATACTAACCCCAGCCGCCTTGCCACAAGACTCCTCGATCCTCTGCCTGGTGCCCCGCGACCTTGGCCAAAACCATTCCCTCTTCGTTCGGACCACGACCTCTTGACACTGTGGACCACCCCTTCCTAATCAGACACCCCGACCTACCATCCGAGCCTTAGCCATTCTTGGATAATTCTTAATCGATGATCCTTTGACCCACATTTAAAACACTCCTTGTTTCTTCCCTAGCACTCTCCACATGTGATCTCCCACAATGAGCACATCGTCAAAATTGCCCAACAAAGAAATGGCAGTAGCACCGTGAATAGGTCCATCTACCCTAGACCTTTTCTGAAAACTTCCCGATGACCCTAACGGTCCATAACTCCTCTTATTCCTACCTCTGTCCTTATCCCTGTTCTGCTTCTCAGTTCGCTTAACCTCCTCAGCTATCTTGGCTTTTTCCACCAACACAACAAAAATCTCTCTCACCGAGGAGCTATCAACACCCACACTGCCTCGCACTTCATCTTCAAATCTCACACAAGATTCGAGTTAGTTGCAATAATCCTCAAAATTTGCTTAACCTCAAAAATTTTGCCTCATATTTGGCATCGACTTACCCCCGAACTAAATTCAATAATGCCTTCCTCTCACAGATCTACAAAACCGGTCTCCGACATATTTCCCTTGAAACTTTATCTTAAAAAATCTCAATCCACTCGGTCTACCGGAGTACCCTCTCTGATGGTGAGCCACCACTGGTAGGCCTCATCTCGAAGTAAAGAAACCACGCCCTTTAGCTTCTCTTCAGCTGTGCAGTCCAAGTCATCCATAATTCTCTCGATTGCCTCCAGCCAATATTTAGCCACGTTTGGAGCTACTCCCGAGATACCTCTAAACATTTCGGCTCCATTAGCTCAGAGTCGCTTAGGGATGGACTTCCGTGTTGCTGTCTCTATGCCTACCCCACCACACGCCTAGAACTCTGCAGATTGCTCGAGATATCGTGTCGCTCTATCCGTTTGACCTTGAAGCTCTGTTTCTGCAGCAGGCGATAGCGGTACCTCATTCTCTAACCCATAACCAGACCCTACTGGTTCCGACACAGTCACCATACCCCTACAACAACCACGTACATTACGCCTACGTCCTCGAGTGCTCATGACTAGCGTTCACAATTTAATCTGATTTAAAAGTTTTATGCATCAACATCTTTTTTCACTATTTAACGACTAACAGTTTTATGGAAAAGAATTTTAACAGTAGTTCTTTCAAATTCAAATTCTATTTACAACATTCAGTTCTCAAGTCTGTATTTCCTAATTCCAGAGTTCACATTCAATCCACCTCAAACAGAGCATCACATACATACATCAAACACAACTAAACATCCATGAACTCACATTCATCACCTAAGGGTATTTTCGTTATTTCACTACCCAGGGGTATTTTTGTAATTTTTCAAAATAAGGTTTCTTGGTGGTTTTCAAAATAGGGATATTTCAATAATTTTATAATCTAGGGGTATTTTGGTAATTTTTCAAACAAGGGTATTTTGGTCATTTTATAAAATCAAGGGTGTTTCGGTACATTTTCTCAACCTAAGGTGTTTTACAAAATCAGGGACATATAAGTAGTTTTGCAAAAATTAGGGTACTGGTCCCTTTCGGGTTTTAGTCATGACTTTGGCCCATCAACAAGTCCTCACGGCTAGAGTGAACAGACACTACGCACCAGGTAGGATTCCCGAAAAGAGGAGGTGAGTCACTAGGACCGCTTAAGTACCAAGCTCTTCTTGGATCCATTCCTAGACATGCGTATGCCTGTTACCACACCCTACCTTAGTAACTTGTTCACAGACATGTTTAAGTAGGGAAATTAAATCTTATGGAATTTGCAGAATTGTTCAGTCGAGCCCTAAGGTCCATTATCACTATCCTACCAGTCTACGCCCATAAAGCCTATCAAACCCCATATCATATCAGAACAAGAGTTAGAGTACTTACCTGGCGGACTTGGGCTGGAGACGCAGGAGCCATGCAAATTTCATCCTACTATACTTTAAAACCATTTCAAAAAAAAAAAAAAACGTTTTGAACTCAAAACCCAAAGCTAAGCTTTTGAACCAGGCTCTGATACCAAAATTGTAACACCCCAAATTTGACCCAACATCACGACTGGATCTGACATGTTACTAGGGAAAAAGGTGAAAAAGGAACCTTGTTTCTAAGGTAGGAAAAATATTGTAAAATAAAAACTGTCTATTTGAATTGGGGTTTTTAAAATTACGGATTTATAGTTGGAAAAAATTTCAACTGTTGAGTTAAAAATATAAGTTAATACCCTCATTGTTACAAGTAGAAAACCATTATTTTTTTTCACTGCTCAAGTTTTGAAAACCCATTTTTTATTGTTTCAAATGTAAAGTAAAACATTTCTTTAACGGTTACGAAATAGTAAAACTACTTAAAAATTCCCAAAGTTTATCAAATTAGGAGTGGCCTTATTACAAAATAAAAATATCCCAACAGAAAATAACAATTAACGTCTTAAAATAAAATTTAAATCAAAACCCTGCATGGCCACCTCAAGTCCGATCCAAAGCAGTCCAACTAGTCAAGGATTACCTGCAATGTGTTTGAAAAACAGGGTGAGTCATTGTGAATCAGTGTGCAATTATTCCACACAATTCTACAAATGGGTTTGGCCCCAAAAATCCACATCAAATCGATATACCACATTTAAAGATGCAATATGTTAACCCACCCCAACCTAGTATCCATCCGCTACACACCACCCGTACATCCATCCTTGTACACACTGGGGGATTTCTACAATCAACCCTTCATCCGCTACACACCTCTTTGGCAGTCTATGCTGATAGTCACACTGCTCAAAGTCCACTTAAGTGGTCTAGCCACTAATCCACGTGATTAAATCACAAATATCCACGATGAGACTCGAGGTCATCATTAATCCACAATGAGGCTCAAGGCCATCATTAATCGTGACAAAGTCACCCACAGGTAAATACACTTCCCCTTTAATCATTATATCCCGGATCCCATGCACATGCAGCATAAAATGGTAAATGGCAATATGATAGAATATGAACACATCCAGATATATATATATCATGCTTGCATGCATCCACAACCATTTATCATCAATTTTAACGTAGGTAGTATACTAACTCGTTTAATGGATTACCCCATATAGGTAATAACACCACCATAGCCACTATTTTCGCTACCACACATGATACATATATTTAATTTAAATCAACAAAGGAAACAATGTGATAATTACACACCGAAAACTCAGAGAACTAGACTATCGATCTCCCTAATATCCTCACTTGAAGAGATTACAACGATCCGCTTATCCTTTCAGACGTGGTCCACACACTGTGGCCAATCCCAGCTTGAACTCTAACACCTCCTCCAGACGCCAAAATAAATCCTCAAAATGCCACCCATGCTACTCGAACTCCTTCCCTTGTAACTCCCCTTGAGGCGCCAACTCCCTTGCTCCTAGGCATCACCTTGCCACTCCACCACTTCACTTGTTGTGTCCTTAAACACCACATTAAATCCTTTAAGGTCCGACGCCACTAGCTCTCCCTAACAACTTAGAACCAAAAATTTTACCTAAGGCTCAAACTTACCCTCAAGGTTTCAAGCCCAAGACACACTCAAACAAGCATATAGAGCATACTAACATACACATATGAATTAAAATGTGAGACCCCTAAATACCAAATGTTATTGTGATTCGATGCCATATCAGAATTTTGAGTTGATAATAATGATTGTTTGAGATTCAAAGACCGAATTTACGCTTTGAGAAATTCGAGTTGATTTAAATGATTTTGATTGAAGCTCACAATAGCCATATGACTGTGCAGCCAGGGAGCACAAAAATGTATAATGATTTGAAACAGTTCTATTGGTGGCATGGTATGAAGAAAGATATTTCTGACTTTGTGTCAAAATGTTTAGTTTGTCGCAAGTTAATTTGAACATCAAGTTTCGTCCGGTTTATTATCGCGATTATGATTCCTAAGTGGAAATAGAGAGGATCACGATGGACTTTGTGTCGGGTTTGCCCTTATCTCCCACCAAGAAAGATCTGATCTAGGTGATAGTTGATAGATTGATGAAATCACTCATTTCATTTCGACGAGAACCGATTATTCTTTAGAAAAGTTGGTTGAATCAGATATCGATGAGATTGTGAGATTACACGGAGTACCATTATCTATTGTGTCCGATAGAGATCCAAGATTTACCTCGCGATTTTGGAAAAAATTGCAAGATGCCTTGGGCACAAAATTACATTTCAAGATTACTTTTCATCCACAACGGTGGTCAATCGAACAAATTATTCGATTCTTGAAGACATGCCGAGATGTTGCATACTTGAATTTGAAAGCAAGTGGAAAGGCATTTATTGTTGATTGAGTTTACGATAACAATAGTTTTCATCTAGTATCAAATGGCACCATATGATGCTCAGACAATGAAAGTGTTGAAGTCCATTGTATTGGACCAAGTAAGTGAGAACAAGGTTCACGAGGTTGATCTTATAAAAGAGACGAAAGTAAAGTGAAAGTAATTCGTGATGCTTTGAAAGCAACCTCGGATCGTCAAAAGTCTTATGCGATTTGAAACAAAAGGATATTGAATTCAAGGTTGGTGATAAAGTGTTTTTGAAAGTGTCACCGTGGAATAAAATACTTCGATTTGGCCGAAAGGGCAAGCTGAGTCCTAGATTCATCGAACCGTATAAAATTATTGAACGAGTTGGGCCAGTTGCTTATAGATTGAGATTGCCATTAGAGTTGGAAAGGATCCATAACATTTCATGTGTCAATGCTTCGACGATATCGATCAGACCCTTCTCATGTAATTACACCTACTGAGGTTGAGATTTAGTCGGATTTGTCATATAGTGAAGAACCTATCCAAATTTTGGCACAAGAGACTAGAGAGTTGAGAAATAAGAAAATTTCTCTAGTGAAAGTATTATGACACAAACACGAAATTGAAGAGGCTGCATGGGAGCCTGAGAACGTTATAAGAGAACAACATCCACAACTATTCACCGGTAAGATTTTGGGGATGAAAATTCCTAAGGGGGAGAGTTGTAATAAACCCGATTTAGACCCTAATGGAACAAGGGTTTCAAGACCAAAATTTGAGCTCAAAATAACAATTTAATATTATTTTCAAGAAATAACAATTAATGTCTTAAAACAAAATTTAAATCAAAACCTGCATGGCCACCTCGAGTCCGATCCAACCCAATCCAACGAGTCAAGTATTACCCGCAATGTGTCGAAAAATAGGGTGAGTCTTTGTGACTCAAGTGTGCAATTGTTCCATAATTCCACAAATGGGTTTGGCCCCAAAATCCACATCAAATCGATATACCACATTTAAAGATGCAATATGTTAACCCACCCCAACCTAGTATCCATCCGCTACACACCACCCGTACATCCATCCTCGCACACACCGGGGATTTCTACAATCAACCCTCCATCCACTACACACCTCTTTGGCGGCCTATGTTGATGTAAGAACGCTCAAAGTCCACTTAAGTGGTCTAGCCACTAATCCACGTGATTAAATCACAAATATCACGATGAGACTCGAGGTCATCATCAATCCACAATGAGGCTCAATGCCATCATTAATCGTGACAAAGTCACCTACATGTAAATACACTTCCCTTTAATCATTATATCTAGGATCCCATGCACATGCAAAAGATAAAATGGTAAATGGCAATATGATAGAATATGAACAAATCCATATATATATATATATATATCATGCTTACATGCATCCACAACCATTTATCATCAATTTTAACGAGGTAGTATACTAACACAGTTTACTGGGATTACCCCATATAGGTAATAACACCACCATAGCCACTATTTCGCTACCACACATGATACATATATTTAATTTAAATCAACAAAGGAAACAAAGGTGATAATTACACACTTGAAAACTCAGAGAACTAGACTATCGATCTCCCTAACGTCCTCACTTGAAGAGATTACACGATCCGCTTATCCTTTTCGACGCCGTCCACACCCGGCACAATCCGAACCGCTAAATCGACCGCTTAAACTTGGGGTAGGGACTAAAGGTCCAACCCTTCCTTCAATTGATGGTACTCAATTCCATCAATAAGATCTTGGTCAAGACCCTTGTTAAAATGTTGAATAAAACTATAATGAAACCAAAAGAAGGTTTTGATGAAAGAATACCCTTACCAAAATCGACAGGATCCTCAAGGCTATTCGCTTAAGTTTAAACAATCATCAAATCCCTATACAAACCCAAAGTTAGATTCGCCTAACACCTATGATCCAGATAAAGTGGCCTTGACCAACAAAACTGCATCTCGCCTTACCTTGAATAATTGAACCTAATCGATCCTTAATGCCCTCACGGCTACAAACAAGAGGCATGAATTCAAGCCTCCAAGGATTCGACCACATAAAAGAGATAGAGTTAAACTCGATTTTGGCAATCCCAAAGAGAAAAGAGAAAGATCTAGTTAAAGAGAACTTTTACCACTATTACTAGAAACCGATTGAGAGAGTTGGCACTAAATGAATGACTAGCGCCCTTCTAGCAATCAATACATGAAAAGAATCACCACACGGAGAGATTCGCTTTGAAAGCAATAAGAACCAAAGGAAAACTTTTAAGAGAAGAAATAGGAATAGCTAAAAGGTTCGGCTATGGTTCAACCAATAGGAAAATTCATTTGGCCACAAAATAAAAAGAAAAGTGGGTTATTCGACTTTTGGAAGTGAAAGAATCAATGAAAAGAGGAAGAAAATTGGGGTTAAGAGGTTTCAACTATGGGAGATAGTGAAGGGTAAAATTTGACTTTTGAAAGAGAGGTGAGGGTTTAAAGGTTATCAAAATGAAAATGAAGGAGACGAAAGGTAAGGTTTAATTTCCAGAGAAAAGTAGAGGGAAAAGAATGTGAACAAAATGCTCCCAATGACCTCTTTCACTTTCGACTTTTGACTATAGGAGAAAAAGAAGAAAAATAATGACTCTTGCTTGACACTTTCGGCATAGAACTAGAGAAGGAAAAAGAAGAAAAATAATGACTCTTGCTTGACACTTTCGGCATAGAACTAGAGAAGGAAAAACTAAAAAGGAAAATGCTCAAAACCCCCTATCACAACACCTACTTTCGGCACCTAAAGCCCCCAACCAAACACTCCCTTATGACCGAAAATCCTCTCCCAAGAACCCCATATTCGGCCAACACTCAAACCCCTCTCCTAAATTTCCTCCCTTCACTTATTCAAACTAGTTTGAATGATTCAAACTCCTAATAATCCTCTCCACCACTTATTCAAAAGTATTTGACCCTTCAAACCTCCCTTTAAGTGTCCCACCGAACTCCAACACCTCCTCCAGATGCCAAAATAAATCCTCAAAATGCCACCCATGCTACTCGAACTCCTTCCTCTTGTAACTCCCCTTGAGGCGCAACTCCCTTGCTCCTAGGAGTCACCTTGCCACTCCACCACTTCACTTGTTGTGTCCTTAAACACCACATTAAATCCCTTAAGGTCCGACGCCACTAGCTCTCCCCAACAAACTTAGAACCAAAAATTTTACGTAAGGCTCAAACTTACCTCAAGGTTTCAAGCCCTAGACACACTCAAACAAGCATACAGAGCATACTAACACACATATATCAATTAAAATGCAAGACCCCTAAATCTCGGATGTTACAATTCTACCCCCTTAAAGAAATTTTAGCCTCAAAATTACCTGGTCAAAAGAGATGAGGGTATTGCTGTCGCATCGCCTCCTCTGGCTCCCACGATGCTTCCTCCGAACCATGGTTCCACCACAATACCTTAACTAAAGGAACTGATTTCCTCCGCAGTACCTTCACATCTCACTCCAAAATCTGGATTGGTTCCTCCTTGTATCGATTGGCACTGCGTACGATGGATCCGAACGGTAACGTCTTAGCATCGAAATGTGAAACACATCATGCATTTACTTTAACTCCGAAGGCAACTCCAACTGGTATGCTACTGGCCCCACTCGCTTCAAAACCTGATAAGGTCCTATAAATCTGGGACTCAGCTTACCCTTACGTCCAAATCTCATTACCTTCTTCCACGGTGAAACTTTTAGGAAAACTCTATCACCCATCGCAAAATCTATCTCTTTTCGCTTAAGATCTACATACGATTTCATGCGTCGATGCCTCCTTCAACTCGGGTTCTAACTACCTTAACCTTCTTCTTCTGCTCTCCGCCACCATTTCGACCCAAGACATGGCGTTCACCCAATTAGTCCAACAGTAGGAGTGCGACACTTTCGCCCATACAACGCTTCATACGGTGCTATCTTAATACTTGCTTAGTAATCTGTTGTTGTATGCGAACTCGCCAGAGGTAAGTATTCTTCCCAACTACCCTCGAATCAATGATGCAAGCCCTCAACATATCTTCCAGACTTGAATTACCCTCTCGACCGCCATCCGTCTGGGATGAAAAGCCGTGCTAAAATCCAATCTAGTACCCAAAGCCCGATGCAACACCTCCAAAACCGTGGACGTAAACCTAGGGTCCTTATCTCAAATGATTGACACTGGTACCCTTGTAGCCTCACAATTTCGCCACATACAACCGCCAACCTCTGCAGAGAGTAGTCGACAGAACAGTATAAAATGGGCGAATTTTGTCAACTCGATCCACGATCACCATACCGGAGTCTTTCTTAGTAGGCATAAGAGGAAGCCCGCTAACCAAGTCCATCGTGATTCTCTCCCACTTCCACTGTGGAATCTTCACTGGTTGTAGCAACCCCGAAGGCACCTGATGTTTAGCTTTAACCTATCGACACGTCAAACACTTCCCCACAAATTTTGTAACTTCGCGCTCAATCCGTGCCACCAAAGTTGTTCTCGCAGATCCCGATACATCTTACTTCCTCCAGATGCATAGCATAAGGGCTACTATGCGATTCCAAAAGAATCATCCGCCTCAACTCCATATCCTTTGGCATGCATACCTTCCCACGTAAACACAAAACCCCATCGCTCACACTCAGTAATCCTTTATTCCACCATCCCGCACTCTGCGTAAGTCGAGCACTCAAAACCTCATCCACCAACTATTTCTCTTTACTTGACTTATCCATGCTCTGGCTTCACTCGCGCCTAACAAACTCCCATCATCATACAAGCTAAGATAGGCAAACATCGCCTCAAATCTAATACTATCTTTCGACTTAACGTGTCCGCCACCACATTTGCCTTCCCTGTGGTATTCAATCGAGTAGTCATAATCCTTTAATAACTCCACCCACCTTGTTGCCTCAAGTTCAGCTCCTTCGAGTCAACGGATACCTCGACTCTTGTGGTCGTAGATTATGATTCTCCCATGTAAATAATGTCTCCACACTTTTAAAGCGAAAACCACCGCAGCCAAATCCAGATCATGCGTGATAGTTAATCTCATGAGGTCTTAACTTTCGAGACGATAAGCAACAACCTTCCCTCCTACATCAAAGATACAACCAAACCCCGTATGAGAAGCATCACAATACATCATGAATCTTTTTCCAATTTCAGTCAATTAATACCGAGCCTGTCAAAATCCTTTTAGCTTCTCGAAACTCTCTTGTTGCTTGTCCATCCACACAAAAGGTACCTCCTTCCTCAATAACTTAGTCAAGGGTGTCGTAATTGAGGAAACCCTCGACAAACCTTCTCGAATATCCCGCCAACCCCAAGAAACTTTGAATCTCGCCACGCACTGGTGGTTTCCATTCCAACACCGCCTCAATCTTCCGAGGATCAACCCTTATTCCTTCAGACGACACCACATGGCCCAAAAAAGTAACCTCCCTTAGCCAAAATTCGCACTTGCTAATTTGGCATACAACCTCTTCTCCCTTAAAATCTGTAGAACTACCCAAAGATGCGCATCGTGCTCCTCTTCTGGCTTGGAGTACACCAGGATGTCGTCTATGAACACCACTACGAACCGGTCCAGATAAGGTTGAAAAACCTAGTTCATCATATCTATGAACGCAGCTCGTGCATTTGTCAACCCAAACGGCATTACCAAGAATTCATAGTGCCGTAGCAAGTTTGAAAAGTCGTCTTGTAAATATCCGCTTCCTTTACCTTAAGTTGGTGATATCCGGACCTCACTCTATCTTCAAAAGACCGATGCCCCTTGAGTCGATCAAACAAGTCGCTCATCCTCAGAAGCGGATACTTGGTCTTGATTGCCGACTTATTCAATCGGTGGTAATCTATGCACATACGATAGATCCATCTTTTTTCTTTACAAACAACACCAATTTCCCCATAGAGACACACTGGTCAAATAAAATCGCATCCAACGACTCTTGGATTTGAGCTTTAATTTCACCAGCTCCTTCTTGCCATCTTGTAAGGGTAATAGACACGGAGCCATACACAGTAGAAGCTTGATTTCAAACTCTACCTCACAATCTGGCGGCAACCTTGGAAGCTTTTCTGGAAAAACGTCCACAAACTCCTTCACTGTTCTAACCTCTCCCACGGTCACTTCTTTTGCATCCAAGGCACTAACAAACATTAGGAAGGCTATGCACCCTTTCTTCACCATTCTTTTCACCATGAGAGTGGACACTATGTTAGATAAATAGTTTCTCCTCTCACCATCACCAAGACTTCTTTATCCTCAAGATCATGCACTTAGCAAAGACAAATCCCAATTCGCATGATGCCTTACCAACCAATCTATGCCTAGGATTAAGTCAAATTCCCCAAATGGTAGCTCCATCAAGTTAGCTGGAAAAACTGACCCTTGGACTTCTAGAGGCATATATCTAAAGAATTTGTCTACCACTACCGATTGCCCTAAATGACTAAGTACAGTCATCTCCCTAGAGACAGTTGCAGGATTCATACTCAAAGTTCCAGACACCATACTAGCAATGTAAGAGTGAGTTGACCCAACATCAATCAAAGGCAAGAAAGCGGTAACCCAAAATGAGAAACGCATCTGTTATCACGCTGGTGCCTCCCCTCCTCACGATGTCCGGTCACAGATACTAACCCAGTCGCCTTGCCACAAGATTCTCGATCCTCCGCTGGTGCCCCGCGACCTTGGCCAAAACTATTCTCTTCTTGGTTCGGACCACGACCTCTTGACACTGTGGACCACCCTTCCTAACTCAGACACCCCGACCTACCATCCGAGCCTTAGCCATTCTTGCAGACAATTCTTAATCAGATGATCCTTTGACCCACATTTAAAACACTCCTTGTTTCTTCCCTAGCACTCCTCCACATGTGATCTCCCACAATGAGCACACTGTCAAAATTGCCCAACAAAGAAATGGGCGTAGACCACCGAATAGGTCCATCTACCCTAGACCTTTTCTGAAAACTTCCCGATGACCCTAACGGTCCATAACTCCTCTTATTCCTACCCTCGTCCTTATCCTGCTCGCTGCTTACCGCTTAACCTCCTCACTATCTTGGCTTTTTCCACCAACACAAGAAAATCTCTCTCACCGAGGAGCTATCAACACCCACACTGCCTCTGCAACCCATCTTCAAATCTCACACGTCAGAGTCGGGTTGCAATAATCCTCTAAAATGCTTAACCTCAAAAATTTTGCCTCATATTCGGCCATCGACTTACCCCCGAACTAAATTCAATAATGCCTTCCTCACAAGATCTACAAACCGGCTCACATATTTCCTTGAAACTTTATCTTAAAAATCTCAATCCACTCGGTCACCGGAGTACCCTCTCTCGATGGTGAGCCACCACCGGTAGGCCTCATCTCAAGTAAAGAAACCACGCCTTTAGCTTCTCTTCACCGTAAGTCCAAGTCATCCATAATTCTCTCGATTGCCTCCACCAATATTTAGCCACGCTTGAGCTACTCCGAGATACCTCTAAACATTTCGCCCATTAGCTCAGAGTCGCTAGGATGGACTTCCGTGTTGTCGTCTCTATGCCTACCCCTACCACACGCCTAGAACTGCGGCATTGCTCGAGATATCTGCGTCGCCTCTATCCGCTTGACCTTGAAGCTCTGCTTTCAAAGAAAGCGATAGCGGTACCTCATTCTCTAACCCATAACCGCACCCTCACCGTTCCGGTTAAACACCACCATACCCTACAACAACCACGTACATTACGCCTACGTCCTCGAGTGCTCATGACTAGCGTTCACAATTTAATCTGATTTAAAAGTTTTATGCATCAACATCTTTTTTCACTATTTAACGACTAACAGTTTTATGGAAAAGAATTTTAACAGAGTTCTTTCAAATTCAAATTTATTTACAACATTCAGTTCTCAAGTCCGTATTTCCTAATTCCGAGTTCACATTCAATCCACCTCAAACAGAGCATCACATACATACATCAAACACAACTAAACATCCATGAACTCACATTCATCACCTAGGGGTATTTTCGTTATTTAACTACCTGTGGGTATTTTGTAATTTTTCAAAATAAGGTTTCTTGGTGGTTTTCAAAATAGGGATATTTCAATAATTTTATAATCTAGGGTATTTTGGTAATTTTTCAAACAAGGGTATTTTGGTCATTTTACAAAATCAAGGGTGTTTTGGTACATTTTCTCAACCTAAGGTGTTTTACAAAATCAGGGACATATAAGTAGTTTTGCAAAAATTAGGGTACTGGTCCCTTTCGGGTTTTAGTCATGACTTTGGCCCATCAACAAGTCCTCACGGCTAGAGTGAATGCACACTACGCACCAAGTAGGATTCCTGAAAAGAGGAGGTGAGTCACTACGACCGTTTAAGTACCAAGCTCTTATTGGATCCATTCCTAGACATGCGTATGCCTGTTACCACACCCTACCTTCGTAACTTGTTCACGACATGTTTAAGTAGGGAAATTAAATCTTATGGAATTTGCGAATTGTTCAATGAGCCCTAAGGTCCATTATCACTATCCTACTACCACGCCCATAAAGCCTATCAAACCCCATATCATATCGAACAAGAGTTAGAGTACTTACGGCGGACTTGGACTTAATGGAGACGCAGGAGCCATGCAAATTTCATCCTACTATACTTTAAAACCATTTCAAAAAAAACGCTTTTGAACTCAAAACCCAAAGCTAAGCTTTTGAACCAGTGCTCGATACCAAAATTGTAACACCCCAAATTTGACCCAACATCACATTGGATCTCGACATGTTACTAGGGAAAAGGTGAAAAGGAACCTTGTTTCTAAGGTAGGAAAAATATTGTAAAATAAAAGCATCTATTTGAATTGGGGTTTTAAAATTACGGTTTATAGTTGGAAAAATTTCAACTGTTGAGTTAAAATATAAGTTAATACCTCATTGTTACAAGTAGAAAACCATTATTTTTTTCACCGCTCAAGTTTTGAAAACCCATTTTTATTGTTTCAAATGTAAAGTAAAACATTTCTTTAACTGTTACGAAATAGTAAAACTACTTAAAAATTCCCAAAGTTTATCAAATTAGGAGTGGCCTTATTACAAAATAAAAATATCCCAATGTAAAATAACAATTAACGCCTTAAAATAAAATTTAAATCAAAACCCCGCATGGCCACCTCAAGTCCGATCCAAAGCGGTCCAACTAGTCAAGGATTACCCGCAATGTGTTTGAAAAGCAGGGTGAGTCATTGTGAATCGGTGTGCAATTATTCCACACATTCTACAAATGGGTTTGGCCCCAAAATCCACATCAAATCGATATACCACATTTAAAGATGCAATATGTTAACCCACCCCAACCTAGTATCCATCCGCTACACACCACCGTACATCCATCCTTGTACACACCGGGGATTTCTACAATCAACCCTTCATCCGCTACACACCTCTTTGGCAGTCTATGCTGATAGTCACACTGCTCAAAGTCCACTTATGTGGTCTAGCCACTAATCCACGTGATTAAATCACAAATATCCACGATGAGACTCGAGGTCATCATCAATCCACAATGAGGCTCAAGGCCATCATTAATCGTGACAAAGTCACCCACATGTAAATACACTTCCCCTTTAATCATTATATCCGGATCCCATGCACATGCAGCATAAAATGGTAAATGGCAATATGATAGAATATGAACACATCCAGATATATATATATCATGCTTGCATGCATCCACAACCATTTATCATCAATTTTAACGTAGGTAGTATACTAACCTGGTTTACCGGATTACCCCATATAGGTAATAACACCACCATAGCCACTATTTCGGCTACCACACATGATACATATATTTAATTTAAATCAACAAAGGAAACAATGTGATAATTACACACCTGAAAACCTGTAGAACTAGACTATCGATCTCCCTAACGTCCTCACTTGAAGAGATTACAGCGATCTGCTTATCCTTTTCAGACGCTGGTCCACAGCCTGGTGGCCAATCCCAGTTGAACTCTAACACCTCCCCTCCAGACGCCAAAATAAATCCTCAAAATGCCACCCATGCTACTCGAACTCCTTCCCCCTTGTAACTCCCCCTTGAGGCGTCAACTCCCTTGCTCCTAAAGCGCCACCTTGCCACTCCACCACTTCACTTGTTGTGTCCTTAAACACCACATTAAATCCTTTAAGGTCTGACGCCACTAGCTCTCCCCTAACAGCTTAGAACCAAAAATTTTACCTAAGGCTCAAACTTACCCTCAAGGTTTCCCGAAGCCCAAGACACACTCAAACAAGCATATAGAGCATACTAACATACACATATGAATTAAAATGTGAGACCCCTAAATACCAAATGTTATTGTGATTCTGATGCCATATCAGAATTTTGAGTTGATAATAATGATTGTTTGAGATTCAAAGACCGAATTTACGTTTTGAGAAATTCAGAGTTGATTTAAATGATTTTGATTGAAGCTCACAATAGCCATATGGATGTGCAACCGAGGGGAGCACAAAAATGTATAATGATTTGAAACAGTTCTATTGGTGGCATGGTATGAAGAAAGATATTTCTGACTTTGTGTCAAAATGTTTAGTTTGTCAGCAAGTTAAGGCTGAACATCAAGTTCTGTCCGGTTTATTACTGGCGATTATGATTCCTAAGTGGAAATAGGAGAGGATCACGATGGACTTTGTGTCGGGTTTGCCCTTATCTCCGACCAAGAAAGATCTGATCTAGGTGATAGTTGATAGATTGATGAAATCAGCTCATTTCATTTCGACGAGAACCGATTATTCTTTAGAAAAGTTGGTTGAACTGTATATCGATGAGATTGTGAGATTACACGGAGTACCATTATCTATTGTGTCTGATAGAGATCCGAGATTTACCTCGCGATTTTGGAAAAAATTGCAAGATGCCTTGGGCACAAAATTACATTTCAGTACTACTTTTCATCCACAAACGTGTGGTCAATCTGAACAAATTATTCAGATTCTTGAAGACATGCTGAGATGTTGCATACTTGAATTTGAAAGCAAGTGGGAAAGGCATTTATTGTTGATTGAGTTTACGTATAACAATAGTTTTCAGTCTAGTATCAAAATGGCACCATATGATGCTCTGTACAGTCGAAAGTGTTGAAGTCCATTGTATTGGACCGAAGTAAGTGAGAACAAGGTTCACGAGGTTGATCTTATAAAAGAGACTGAGCAGAAAGTGAAAGTAATTCGTGACAGTTTGAAAGCAACCTCAGATCGTCAAAAGTCTTATGCAGATTTGAAACAAAAGGATATTGAATTCAAGGTTGGTGATAAAGTGTTTTTGAAAGTGTCACCGTGGAATAAAATACTTGATTTAAAAAAGGGCAAGTCGAGTCCTAGATTCATCGAACCGTATAAAATTATTGAACGAGTTGGGCGATTGCTTATAGATTGAGATTGCCATTAGAGTTGGAAAGGATCCATAACATTTCATGTGTCAATGCTTGACGATATCGATCGAATTCTTCTCATGTAATTACACCTACCGAGGTTGAGATTTAGTCGGATTTGTCATATAGTGAAGAACCTATCCAAATTTTGGCACAAGAGACTAGAGTTGAGAAATAAGAAAATTTCTCTAGTGAAAGTATTATGACACAAACACGAAATTGAAGAGGTGCATGGGAGCACGAGAACGTTATAAGAGAACAACATCCACAACTATTCACGGTAAGATTTTTGGGATGAAAATTCCTAAGGGGAGAGTTGTAACAATTGATTTAGACCCTAATCGAACAAGGGTTTCAAGACCAAAAATTTGAGCTCAAAATAACAATTTAATATTATTTTCGTGTGGATAGTATGTGACATGGTCTGTGTGAAATTCTGTGTGATGATTTAATCGTTTTAGTGTCTAATTATGAAAAAGGACTTAATCGCATAAAATGTAAAAGTTGTGTGTTGTTTGTTAAAGTGCTTAATTGGCATGGTTTTTAAAAAGATGAGTCCTTATGTTGTTATTATTCCACATACAAAATGGATGGACAAAAATGGGTTTTAGTGGGTGGATTTTAAATGAAATAATAAAAAGGGCAAAATGGTAAATGGTGTATTAATGTGTAATAAAATTAAACAATCAAGAAATTGGTGGCTATGGTTTTCATCTTCAAACGAATTTGAGAAATAAAAATGAGGGTTTGAAGCTCCTTTAATTTTGGCACATTCATATCTCAATCGGGTATATGTTTCGTTTCGGTTTCTGATAATTTTTACGTTTTCGTAATCATTGCTTCGTGCTCTACAAAACCCATGCTTGAATTTTGAGTATTGATGATGTTTTTATGAGATTCCATTGATACTATATTGAGCTTTGTGATGATTTTTGGTGTTAAATGAAAGATATGAGTTAGATGAACATAGTTTGTATTGGAAATTTTGGTAAAATTGAGTAAATTGAGCTAAATTGTGAAAATGAGAAATTAGAGGACTAAAATGTGAAATAAATGAAATGTGAGGGCTTGTATAAACATGGGGAGAATTCGGCTAAGCATATGTATATTGAAATTTTGAGTATTTGATGATTTTGTGAGATAGGGACTAAAGTGTCAAAATGTGCAAATGTGAGGGGTATTTTGTAAAATGCCCTAAATATGTGTGTTTGGATTAAAATGAATGAATTGATGATTGAATGGATTGAATTTGAATGTGTATAGACCAAGAGAGGAGAGGTTCAGATCCGGATCGAGGCAAAGATAAAGTCCTCGATTAATCGATCGTGATCGATAGTTCGACGTCCGAGGTAAGTTCGATATAATACATGTATTTGAGATACGTTTTATTGATATGAAATGAATATGTTTATGTATATGACAGTGAGCTACTATGTGCGTGATTTTAATTTGATGTCACTAAGTGTGCGAATGGGAAATCGAGATAGAAATGAATGGCATTGTATGTACGATGTGATGAAAGCTTGGTTTATTATCGTGGTAATCAGTATATGCGATTTTATGAAAGCTTTGGATTATTGCTGTGGTACGGTGTGTGCGATACCAAGATGAGTTGGTTAAAGAATAGGCACTAAGTGTGCGATAATGATTATGAGTCGGATAAGCACGCGGCAATCGAAAAGCGATTAAATTAAAGTATGAACGGCAAATAATATCAAGCATTGAATAGCTTGGAGATTTAATAGCTTTGTGTGGTTAAGGTACGTATTGAACCTTTGTGGTTGATGAGTAAAATTAAGCTTCGATTGAGGAATGAGCATCGTGGCTATGGATGAGAAGGCACGAATATGAGATAATAGATCTAAGTGATTGTTTATTTTTGCATCGATTTAATTTGATATGATAATTGTATTGTATATCGAACTTACTAAGCTTTGGAAAGCTTACTGTGTGATTTGTTTCTCCGCTTTGATTGTCGTCAAGAAGCTAGCTCGGATCATGGATCGTCAGCTTCTAAATCACACTATCGACATTCTATTTTGGTACTTTTGGAAAGATGTATAAAGCTAGAATATGGCATGTATAGGCTAGTTAATTGAATTATGTTTGAGATTGTAATTAGCCATGAGATGTGGCTAGATATGTGATAGGTTTGGCATGAATGAATGTGATATGTGTGATGCATCTTTTGGCATGATTAATGGATTGATAAATTGCTATCAAGTGGTAACTTTGTGTTGATAAAGGCTAATAGGGGTTAGTGAAATTGGGAATGAATTATGCTAGTGATAGAATAAGTATTGGTTTTGAATTTAGTATAAATAGAATTGAAATTGGATACATGGGTGGGATGACAATTGTAACACCCCAAACCCGAACCTGTCACCAGATTAAGGTTATGAGGCATCACCGTATAAAACACAGTTCAGCACAATTATTCATCACCTTTCATGCACCAAAGAATAACGATACATTTATATCATTATCAAACTTGAATATCCATAATTCAATTATTTTAATAATTCAATTCAACATACATCAAAACTTAATTGAACATGTTCCAAATTTGAACCAAGACATAAACAACTTAATATCCAATCACATATATGACATTATCAACATTACCATATGGCCGTACATACCTTTGAAATCATTATATTATATGCATTTATCCTAAAAACTCTTTTCTATGTATCTTTACCGAGTCAATAGTAACCTATTCCATTAATTAAGTCATGACTATATAATTTCACATGTTACGTATGTTTGTCTATGTTAAACATCCACACGGAATAATAGGCATGCATATAAAATAAACATGAACAAGCATATCGACCAAAACAACCATACAACATATTCATTATTTGCCTTCATCAACTGTACCTATATAACCAAACGTTCAAGCATAATAAAGGTGCATACATCGCCATTACAAACTGAATCGTAATATCCTATACACATTCATACATATAATTATCCTTTTATCAACTTTCTAATCGTAAATATGGATAACTTTAGCTTCCAACATTCATAAACATACTTCATTATGTATATATATAAATATCACATAACCAAAATCATTTAAACTTAACATCATTTATTCTCACTAAATGCATCAAGCATATATCATTTACATTATTGCCAAAACACATAATTCGCCTATCATTAGCATAGCATATTGAACAAGTTACACATGAACTCACCTTAACCGAGATCATATACACAAACATAAGCATAGAAACCATGTTTTGCATATATTAAGTCAAAGGCAATTTGCCAAACCAAACATATCAAGCACTTAACCAAGTGCACATAAAAACGAACTTAACCATAGTGATCAAGCCATTTTCGCATGGCTATATATATATACATGTTCCAAAATCAAACATTCCATCTATGCTATACATGCCATAGACCCAAATTCAACTTAGTAAAATGCCGAAAAACTGTCGATAGTGTGAGTAGTCTTGCTGATGATCCCCGAACTCGTAACACATATCCAAATCTATAAACAGAAATAAACAAGAATACACACAGAGTAAGCTATTTAAGCTTAGTAAGTCATAAGCAATTATATATTTATCAACTATTATTAATTAACATTAAGTTAGCAAAACCGAATATACATGTTCTCAAATACAAGGTTATCATATTATAGCACATATAGATTACCAAAATCGAATGCAAATATTCTCACATAGCAAAACACGTATCTTTACCTACTTAAGAAGGTAAAGCTTATCAATGTACATCAATGATTAAATATATTTATTCACATATATATACAACCGCTATCAATTTACCATGTATATATAAGAAAATCCCCATAACCGAATGTGTCCATGTATATATATATATATATATATATATATATATACATCTATCAAGTCGTATCATCTTCAGATATGAATAACATCTACTCAATATCATTTTATCCACATATCCAAGATGCCGAAAATACAAACACATTATCTATCAACTTACTTATTCGATAAACATCACATATAACATGTACTTATGTAAATACATACCTTATGGCCGAATCTCAAAGACACAGCCCAAAATCAAATTCCAATATATTATATTCATTATTTGTAAAACCGAATGCACACATTAAAATCGCATGTTTATAATCATGTAGATTCAACATTCATATCCATTACATTATCACACTAAAAATTCTATTATTTCTATATTCATACATGTCGATTACCAGCTCAAATTCACATAACACCATTCTTAACATAATATTTCAACTCAAGTAACATTAATCACAACTTACCTTACTTCTGATGAATTCAATGGGACTTAAGCTTACCTGAGTTTTTAACTCAATAGTTTCACTATGTTACACCTCGATCAATTTATGGTTTCTTCGTTTTAAAGAATCACTGGCATTAAGCCTGCTAGGCACGAAGCCTGAATATATCACCGGCACTAAGCCTGCTAGGCACGAAGCCTGAATATATCACCGACACTAAGCCTGCTAGGCACGAAGCCCGAATATATCGCCACTAATGTACAAATTCTTATCATATATACAAAAACACATCTAATCCATCTTAAAGCCTTTACAGTCGGCTAACACATATATTCAGTCTCAAATTTATCAAATATTTTCATTGAACCTATTCATAAATAATTCTTTAATATACTTTAGCTTAAGGACTTACCTCAAATATCGTCGGACGACAAAAACTGAATATTCGATTATTTCCACTTTTCCCCGATCCAAGTCCGCTTTCTTTTGTTCTTGATCTAAACATGTTCAAATTAAGCTCATTCAAACACATTACTATTCAATTTAGTCCTAAAACACATAAATGGGTAAATTACCATTTTGCCCCTAATATTTCACACTTTTACAATTTAGTCCCTATTGCACAAAACACAAAATACACAAAATTTCTCATTACCTATGCTTGGCCGAATATTACCTATGTTCATACAAGTCCATAAATTTCATTTATTTCACATTTTAGTCCTTCAAAATTTATTTTGTAATTTAGTCCAAATTATTCAAATTCATCAAAATTCAAAGACAAAACTTGTTAATCAAACACATATATTTCTTATTTCATCTTCAAACAACGAAAACCACAAGGTATCATCAATGGCAAAACACAAAATCATCATCAAAATAAAAAATTAAGACATGGGTCGGAAAGTACTCAAAGCAACGATATCAAAAACGTAAAATTATCAAAACCTAACAAAGCTCTTACCTTAATCAAAGAACATCAAGGCCGAACCTAAATGGTTTTCTTTCTTTCTTATTTTCTTTTTTCTGGTCACAAAGCATAAAAGAATGAATGTCTTTTCTTTTATTTTATGCATTATTATAAGTTAATATAATATATAATTAATAATTATAACTTTTATAATATATATAATAAAGTCATTCATAATCACACATGCCGCCCACTATATATATAAAATGGACTAATTACAAAGCAAATCCTCCATATTAAAAAGCCACTATCAACTAAGCACTCTACACTATAATTTGTAACTTTTACCTTTTACGTGATTAAGTCCTTTTACTAAATCGAATACCTAAAAGACGAAATTAAATCACGAAAATTTAATACCAACAAATTCACACACAATAAATACACAAAATAATTTTTAAAATATTTTTCAAACTCGAATTTGTGGTCCCGAAACCACTATTCCGATTAGAGTCAAAAGTGGGCTGTTACAACTCTCCCCCCTTAGGGATTTTCGTCCCCGAAAATCTTACTAGTGAATAGATTTGGATAACGCTCTTTGATCTTATACGGTCCAATGAATCTCGAACTCAACTTGCCTTTACAATCGAATCTGAGTACTTTCTTCCATAGTGAAACTTTTAGAAACACTTGATCTCCGATCTGAAATTAAATATCTTTACATTTCAAATATGCATATAACTTTTGATGATCTAATGCGGCTTTCAAGCTTTCACGAATCACTATCATTTTTTTTTCTGTGATCGAGTCAACCTCGCGTATCTTACTTTCAATCGAAGTTCGGTCCAATACAATGATGTACGACATTTACGACTATACAAAGCCTCGTAGGGCACCATTTTGATACTAAATTGAAAGCTACTATTATGAGCAAATTCAATCAAAGATAAAACAGATTTAACCACTCTATCCACAATAACCCAGAGTACTTCATTCTTGCTCAAGGTCAACGATAAATTAGATACAAAATCTATCATAACCCTATCCCATTTCTACTCGGGTATCATAACCATCGCAATAACCCAAAAGGTACTTGATGCTTGGCTTTTACTTATTGATGACTAAGCATTTTGAAACAAAGTCGATATGTCTTGCTTTGTACCGCACCACAAATAGAACTGTTTCAAATCATCATACATATTCATACTACCTGAATGATATTCAATCATTAGCTTGTTGTCTTTTAACAACTTTAATCATCGACGTTGGCTCAAACTTAGATATTTTAGAATCATTAAATACTTGAGACTTTTATGATCAAAACAAGTGTGACATTCTCACTGAACAGATAGTGATGCCAAATCTTTAATGTGAACACAATAGCTGCTCACTTCAAATCATGTTTCGGATAGTTCTTTTCATGTGGCTTTAGCTGTCTCGAGACATAAGTTATAACTTTGCCTTCCTGCATCAAAACACAACCCAAACCATTCAAAGATACATCACTATAAATAACAAATTCTTTACCCGATTCAGGCTGAACTAACACTGGAGCTTCGGTCAAAAGAGCTTTCAACTGATCAAAACTTTTCTGACACTTTTTCGACCACTTAAACTTAACATCTTTCTGTTATAGCTTTGTCAACGGTGTAGCTATCATAGGAAAACCTTTCACAAATCGTCTATAGTAACCAGCAAGCCCCAGAAAACTTTGAACTTCAAAGACATTTTTTTTCGGAGGTTTCCAATCAAATATAGATGAAATTTTACTCGGGTCAACCCGAATACCTGATGCGGATACAACATAATGTAATATCCCGGGTTAAGGGCTATTTCGTTTTGGCATTGTTTGCATGATTAATTGCTTGCTATGATGTTGTTTGGGTGTTTTCGGGATTTAGTTGTAGGCTAGGAGTGAGCCTGAGTAGGTGGTGAAATTTTAGTTTTGGGCTTTAGGGGATAGGAGCTGAAGGTGTTGGGGTTTATAATTAATTTAAGTGAATTTGTAACACAAGAAGGGAGCTGG
Organism: Gossypium rotundifolium; assembly: GCA_025506655.1. NCBI lineage: Eukaryota > Viridiplantae > Streptophyta > Magnoliopsida > Malvales > Malvaceae > Gossypium > Gossypium rotundifolium. The sequence goes on along the minus strand of CP106729.1, from coordinate 60,618,321 downwards.
TGGAGTGGCAAAGCATGCGCCACTTGGAGGGTGTGTGTGTGGCGTCAATTGCATGGGGGAGGTCTTGAGTTCAAGTCGTGAGAATCCCACCCCTTTTGACTTCCATTTTGGACGGCATGGAGGAAGAGGTAGAAGGCAATTCAATTCTTCTTTGGACTTGGTCTTCACATTCAAATGAGGGTGGAGAGTGAAAGTAGGAGGAGACTTGGTAAACTCATTTGAATTGGTGGTGTGAGAGTGAATGGGGGAGTTGTGGCGGATTTGGTGAGAGTTTGGGGGAAAGGGATGTGTGGTGGTTGGTGATTGGAGTGAGCCAAAATTTCCTTTTGCATGTGTGCTTTTTGGTCACTTGCTTGTAGCCTAAGTCAACCTTCCGCTTCTTCTTTTCATTTTGAAAAGCTACTCTTTTCTTTTCCATTTTCACTTAAGTCAAACTTGTACTCTCCTTTTCTCGCTCATATTCTCTTTTCTTGGAACCAAAACCCAAAGCTTGGGTGTTGCCGAATTTACTTGTTGCTCTCATCTTTTCTTTTTGTTTTTTAGAAGTCAATGCCTCTCCCACCCTCTGTTCTTTTTCAACTTTGTTAAACCGAAACCTCAAGCACCCTTATTGCCAAAATTCTACCTTGTTTCTTCCTTCTTCTTTTTATTGTGCAAAGTCAAACTAGTGATCCTTCCTTCTCATTTTCTTTCTTTTGTTTTCACAACCTTGTGCCGATTTTCCCATTTGTTCCATACCATTTCATTTAAACCGAAACCAGCCTTTGTTTCTCATTATCTTTGAGTTAATCCAGCATTTTCTTTCTCCTTTTCTTGAAGGATAGTAGCCGAAATTTGTTCTTCTTCTAAACACACCTTATTCTTTTCTTCCCTTTCAAAACCGAAAGTGACCCTCCATTCATCTATCTTTATTTTCTTGTCTTTTTCAAACACATTAGTAGAATCATTCTCCTCTCGTGTTGGGTGGCGAATATTGGGTGTTGTTAGGTCTTTGGTTTCCAACCGATTGGTAGTGGGTAAGTGTTGGCGAATGGCCTTTCTCCTTTCCTTTGGTATCTGCCGATTCTTAGGTATATTTAAGGGCTGATTTCGATATCTATTATAATGGAGTTAATCACTTGTTTTGGTAACTATTTCCATATAGGGTCTTTGGAGTTCATAGTCAAGCAAGGAGAGCCTTTTCACTCGCTTAGTAATCGTAAGTGGTGGTAAGAAGGGTGTTTGGATCCGATTTCGTTTAGTTTTCTTTAAGTTAAGTCATGAGGAGAGATTAACCATTATTCTTTTCTAGGTGTGATTGGTTGGTAAGAAGCATTATTGGTTTGGGTTGATTGGAAACCGAACCATTCGCAAAGGTAGGATTTAACGCAACCCCTTGGGTTATTTACTTTGTTGGCCGAATGGTATTGGGTTAGTGTTAACCCTTTTGTTGGCCGAATGTAGGACCAGGCTGTTGAGGTGATCAAAAGATTTCGATCAGTTCTTAGGCTTTAATCTTCGATATATCAGGTGTGTAAACTAACACACTGTCTTAACTTAATAATGTGATAACCTGTTGTGTAAGTGAAACAGTGTGATTGATTATCTCGATACCCATTGAGGTATGGATACGGATTCGGGTAAGTCCGTTTCATTATGAGTTATGTGATGATGATGATATCATGATTGTTGATACTTTGAGATGCCATATTAAGCATGTGAGCATGATAGCATGATTGCACGATTTTGCATCTAGTATGTTATGTGATTGGGTGATATGAGAGGAGGGGGAGTATGATATCCGTGTCTTTGGGACACTGTGTCTTTGGGACACCAGAGGTTTGGCACCTCCAGTGGTTTGGTACCACAATGATATTTTGTGACTTTGGGTCACCAGAGGTTTGGCACCTCGGCCTCGTCCCGTTGGCTTAGTACCACGGTGGGTTGGCCCCACGCTTGATTATCTGGGATTGACGCCGGTGATTTGGTATCACACGATGGGTTGGCCCCATCATCGGATTTGTGACTACGGTCACCGGTGATTTGGTATCACATTGTGTCTTTGGGACACCGAGGTTTGGCACCTCATTGCGACTCGTCCCGTGGTTTGACACCACCGTGGGTTGGCCCCACTTTTGAGATATGGGATCGTCGCTAGTGATTTGGTATCACACGATGGGTTGGCCCCATCATTGGATTATTTGTGACTTGGTCACCGGTGGTTTGGTACCACAAGATGGATATTGTGACTTTGGGTCACGGTGGTTTGGCACCACCGGTGGTTTGGTACCACACGGGGTAGAAAAGGCGATATGGTTGGTTAGGAACGGTGCATTATCGCATTATTCTGTTATGATATGTGTTGGCATGTTATACCGGGAGGAATTATACACCTGAGTCTTGCGACTCACTCTCTCCTTTGACTTTTTAGGTGACACTTAGACGCGGACATGGAGCCGGATGGACTCGAGGTGCTCATGCCATCTTGAAATAAAGATTGCTCTTGACTTCTTTTATAAAAATTTGGTACACTAGCTAATTTATTTCTATTTTGTTATATTTGGGTTTGTAAATGGCCTCTTAAATTATGTTTTTGATATGTTATGTTTAAGTAGATTTTCAATATGCTTTAACAAACCAATTAAGTGAAATGTGCTAAAACTTGGAAAGACAACGTTTTCAAAACTTCAAAAACGATGTTTTAAACTATACCATCGGGTATCATACTATAACTTGGGATAAAGTGCATTCAAATGGTTTTTCTAACTTAAATATGCTTTTCTACTAAGTCAAAAAAAAAATGTTTTAGTAACAATAAGAAATAACTTAAGCTTCAAAACGAAATAAACTAGTTTTACCTACACATCGGATTAATTTTCAAAACTTTCTGGGTTTTCCAATACATCATCAGATTTTTAATCAAAACCTAATCGAGTTTTCCTCAAATGCGAATTTTCGCTAAGCGTTTACACCAAACTGCTAGACTTCAACCTTTACCACCCAAAACCTTTTCCCTGTAGCATACCAGATTCGGTCGTGGTGTATTGACCGGGTTTGGGGTGTTACACATAACCAATAAAATAGACTTTGTGTATCTAGAACACATATTTACTGAATTTCACATACAACTATTTATCTCGCAAAGTCTGTAACACAAACCTCAGATGTTCGGCATGCTCAGTTCCATCACAGAAATAGATCAAAATACCGTCTATGAATAATACCAAAAATCGATCAAGATACTATTTGAAGATTCGATTCATCAAATCCATAAAATAGTAGGTGCATTAGTAAGTCCAAAAGACATAACCAGAAATTCATAGTGTCCGTACCTCATTCTGAAACATACATCAGAGTCTTTAAGAATGCAAATTCTTCTTTCAAACTATCCTTCAATTCATACATGTACATTCAAAGTTTGTTTCTAATTCATAGGTAAATTCAAACACATATATCCCAATTAACTTTTCCATCAAATAATTCTAATCATATTAACTACTGAATCAGTCTTTTCAAAGAAATCTTTCTTCTCATTAGTAGGATGACCCCAGTCATATCTTTATACAAATTAGTCTTGATCTTTTATCATTTTCACTTTCATCATTGTCAAACTTTCACGAGAACTAGGAAAGAGTTTATAATAAAGTTGTCTCATACATTTATCATCGAAACTCTGAATTATACTATAATCACCTTAACCAAATAGAAATAATTGAACTTTATTAGGAACAATGTCTCAATCCTATAATGAGTATTATTCCAGCTGTTAATGAAGTATCTAAACATAGAAAGGAATCAAATATGATTTAGATAGCAACCATTGTAGAAGCACATCTTCTATAATTCTAAAGAAGGTACCATTGTATTCTCACATTTCAAGCCAGAAATTATAATTGCAATAGACATAGTCTTCTCTGTCAGATAGAAATCTGTTGCAGATAATCACATGGAATTATAAAAATACCGTAACAAAAAAATTTCAACATTTAGAGTTGCACAGAATATCCGAAAATTACAACTCATATAAAATAATATTTGTTCCGATAATATCCCGTAAATATCCGTAAAGATCAATGTCGCTCATAAATACTAAAATCCACGAGAATAGAAGTAATATAATCTTCACATATTTTCAACAGAGAAATAACCAATAGGAACAGAATTTTAGTCTCATACAGATTTTACCATCGACTTTTATATCCACACCATGGAATAAATTATCAAAAGAAGACACAACAGTGTCGAATATAACCCAAATACATCAACGATATCTTTGCCTATTAATATGTTTAGCTACTGTTCTTATACGATAAAACTTTCTTTTTGAAATTTAAACAGTAACATATACTTCTGAGGATAATTATACACACAAAATGCCCAAATGGAATCATAATAAGCACTCGACTGTAACCATTGCATTTAACCATCAATAGAATTCAAACATCAATCCACCGCCTAATTTCATCATCGAATTTTTCATATTATCCATCAATCGATGTAAATCAATTCAGAAAGCTTTCGTTAATACTTTATTTAGATATCATACCGAATAAGTCATTTGATCGAGTCAACTTCTTTAATGTTGACTTTGCAAAATCGAATAGTCTTTAAGCGCCAATATCTCTTTTAATACTATTTTCATTTGTCGATTCATTCTCTTTTCTGACCACATTACTAATCTTTCAAGCACGAATTTTCTAGAACTTCACATTGGTGAGCTTATTCATTCCAACTCCTATAATAAAATTGCAACATTTTTCTGACAAGTGGGTGAGGGTAGTAGAGCCTCAAATTTAACTCTCACATATTTAAGCATAATACATACTATCACGAATAGTCAGTTCATTACTAATTTCACATTCTCAAATCATTTAACATACCTTTTCTTTAAATCACTTTTATTATTATCACATTGTTCATATGCCAACTCAAATGACCATTTAAAAAAAATCAATGCATTTCAGATAGTAATCATAACTCAAATATCACATCTCATATGCTCATGTAATTACCACATTTATCAATAACAACATGTCATATAATTTAATTCTTACCTTTATGAGTCTCAACTCATCATCAACACATCTCCACTCAATTATTTAAATATTTATTTCGTACCATCGAATTAGTTCAATTCTAAATCTTATCTATGTCATCAAAATGTTCTTCGTTAGAGTCGGAGATATCACACTATCGCAGATTTAATATGGCATGCATAGCTAGACTCATATACGCTATGATAGTCCTAGAACCGGCTAAACCATAGCTCTGATACCAATCAAATGTAACACCCCAAACCAGAATCTGTCGCCAGATTAAGGTTACGAGGCATCACCGTATAAAACATAGTTCAAGACAATTATTCATCACCTTTCATGCACCAAAGAATAACGATACATTTATATCATTATCAAACTTGAATATCCATAATTCAATTATTTTAATAATTCAATTCAACATACATCAAAACTTAATTGAACATGTTCCAAATTTGAACCAAGACATAAACAACTTAATATCCAATCACATATATGACATTATCAACATTACCATATGGTAGTATATACCTTTGAAATCATTATATTATATGCATTTATCCTAAAAACTCTTTTCTATGTATCTTTACCGAATCAATAGTAACCTATTCCATTAATTAAGTCATGACTATATAATTTCACATGTTACGTATGTTTGTCTATGTTAAACATCCACACGGAATAATAGGCATGCATATAAAATAAACATGAACAAGCATATCGACCAAAACAACCATATAACATATTCATTATTTGCCTTCATCAACTGTACCTATATAACCAATCGTTCAAGCATAATAAAGGTGCATACATCGCTATTATAAACCGAATCAGAATATCCTATACACATTCATACATATAATTATCCTTTTATCAACTTTCTAATCCAATTATGGATAACTTTAGCTTCCAACATTCATAAACATACTTCATTATGTATATATATAAATATCACATAACCAAAATCATTTAAACTTAACATCATTTATTCTTACTAAATGCATCAAGCATATATCATTTACCTTATTGCCAAAACACATAATTCGTCTATCATTAGCATAGCATATTGAACAAGTTACACATGAACTCACCTTAACCGAGATCATATACACAAACATAAGCATAGAAACCATGTTTTGCATATATTAAGTCAAAGGCAATTTGCTAAACCAAACATATCAAACACTTAACCAAGTACACATAAAAACGAACTTAAACATAGTGATCAAGCCATTTTCGCATGGCTATATATATATACATGTTCCAAAATCAAACATTCCATCTATGCTATACATGCCATAGACCTAAATTCAACTTAGTAAAATACCGAAAAACTGTCGATAGTGTGAGTAGTCTTGTTGACGATCCCGAACTCGTAATATATATCCAAATCTATAAATGTAAATAAAAAGAATACACACGAGTAAGCTATTTAAGCTTAGTAAGTCATAAGCAATTATATATTTATCAACTATTATTAATTAACACTAAGTTTGCAAAATCGAATATACATGTTCTCAAATACAAGATTATCATATCATAGCACATATAGATTACCAAAATCGAATACAAATATTCTCACATAGCAAAACACTTATCTTTACCTACTTAAGAAGGTATAGCTTATCAATTTACATCAATGATTAAATATATTTATTCACATATATATACAACCGATATCAATTTACCATGTACATATAAGAAAATCCCCATAACCGAATGTGTCCATGTATATATATATATATACATCTATCAAGTAATATCATCTTCGTATATGAATAACATCTACTCAATATCATTTTATCCACATATCCAAGATGCCGAAAATACAAACACATTATCTATCAACTTACTTATTCGATAAACATCACATATAACATGTACTTATGTAAATACATACCTTATGGCCGAATCTCAAAGACACAACCCAAAATCAAATTCCAATATATTATATTCATTATTTGTAAAACCGAATGCACACATTAAAATCGCATGTTTATAATCATGTAGATTCAAGATTCATATCTATTACATTATCACACTAAAATTCTATTATTTCTATATTCATACATGTCGATTACCACTCAAATTCCCATAACACCATTCTTAACGTAATATTTCAACTCAAGTAACATTAATCACAACTTACCTTACTTCGATGAATTCAATGGGACTTAAGCTTACGAGTTTTTAACTCAATAGTTTCACTATGTTACACCTCGATCAATTTATGGTTTCTTCGCTTTAAAGAATCATCGGCATTAAGCACCGCTAGGCACGAAGCTCGAATATATCACTAAGACTAAGTTCGCTAGGCACGGGCTCGAATATATCAAAAGATCGAGCACACGCTAGGCATGAAGCCGAATATATCACCCAGGACTAAGCCTACTAGGCACGAAGCTTCGAATATATCACCGATTAAGCCTACTAGGCACGAAGTCGAATTTATCACCTAGAAGAAGTTCGCTAGGCACGAAGCTTAGAATATATCACCACTAATGTACAAATTCTTATCATATATACAAAACACATCTAATCCATCTTAAAGCCTTTACATTCTGGCTAACACATATATTCAGTCTCAAATTTATCAAATATTTTCATTGAACCTATTCATAAATAATTCTTTAATATACTTTAGCTTAAGGACTTACCTCAGATATCGTCAGACGACAAAAACTGAATATTCGATTATTTCCACTTTTCCCTGATCCAAGTCCGCTTTCTTTTGTTCTTGATCTAAACACGTTCAAATTAAGCTCATTCAAACACATTACTATTCAATTTAGCCCTAAAACACATAAATAGGTAAATTACCATTTTTCCCCTAATATTTCACACTTTTACAATTTAGTCCCTGTTGCACAAAACACAAAATACACAAAATTTCTCATTACCCATGCTTGGCCGAATATTACCTATGTTCATACAAGTCCATAAATTTCATTTATTTCACATTTTAGTCCTTCAAAAATTTATTTTTGTAATTTAGTCCAAATTATTCAAATTCATCAAAAATTCAAAGACAAAACTTGTTAATCAAACACAAATATTTCTTATCTCATCTTCAAACAACGAAAACCACAAGGTATCATCAATGGCAAAACACAAAATCATCATCAAAATAAAAATTAAGACATGGGCCTGAAAGTACTCAAAGCAACGATATCAAAATGTAAAATTATCAAAACCGAACAAAACTCTTACCTTAATCAAAGAACATCAAGGCCGAACCTAAATGGTTTTCTTTCTTTCTTATTTTCTTTGTTTGGTCACAAAGCATAAAAGAATGAATGTCTTTTCTTTTATTTTATGCATTATTATAAGTTAATATAATATATAATTAATAATTATAACTTTTATAATATATATAATAAAGTCATTCATAATCACACATGCCGTCCACTATATATATAAAATGGACTAATTACAATGCAAATCCTCCATATTAAAAAGCCACAATCAACTAAGAACTCTACACTATAATTTGTAACTTTTACCTTTTACGCGATTAAGTCCTTTTATTAAATCGAATACCTAAACGCATTTAAATTAAATCACGAAAATTTAATACCAACAAATTCACACACACTAAATACACAAAATAATTTTTAAAATATTTTTCGAACTCAGATTTGTGGTCCCGAAACCACTATTCTGATTAGAGTCAAAAGTGGGCTGTTACAACTCTCCCCCCTTAGGGATTTTCGTCCCCGAAAATCTTACTAGTGAATAGATTTGGATAACGCTCTTTGATCTTATACATTCCAATGAATCTCGAATTCAACTTGCCTTTACGATCGAATCTGAGTACTTTCTTCCATAGTGAAACTTTCAGAAACACTTGATCTCTGATCTGAAATTAAATATCTTTACGTTTCAAATATGCATATAACTTTTGATGATCTAATGCAGCTTTCAAGCTATCACGAATCACTACCATTTTTTTTTCTTTGATCGAGTCAACCTCGTGTATCTTACTTTCACTGAGTTCGGTCCAATACAATGATGTACGACATTTACGACTATACAAAGCCTCGTAGGGCACCATTTTGATACTAAATTGAAAGCTACTATTATGAGCAAATTCAATCAAAGATAAAACAGATTTAATCACTCTATCCACAATAACCCGTAGTACTTCATTCTTGCTCGATTGTCAACGATAAATTAGATACAAAATCTATCATAGCCCTATCCCATTTCTACTGGGTATCATAACCGAACGCAATAACCCAAAAGGTACTTGATGCTTGGCTTTTACTTATGACGATGACTAAGCATTTTGAAACAAAGTCGATATGTCTTGTTTTGTACCGCACCACAAATAGAACTATTTCAAATCATCATACATATTCATACTACCTGAATGATATTCAATTATTAGCTTGTTGTCTTTTAACAACTTTAATCATCGACGTTGGCTCAAACTTAGATATTTCAGAATCATTAAATACTTCAGACTTTTATGATCAAAACAAGTGTGACATTCTCACTGAACAGATAGTGATGCCAAATCTTTAATGTGAACACAATAGCTGCTAACTTCAAATCATGTTTCGCATAGTTCTTTTCGTGTGGCTTTAGCTGTCTTGAGACATAAGCTATAACTTTGCCTTCCTGCATCAAAACACAACCCAAACCATTTAAAGATACATCACTATAAATAACAAATTCTTTACCCGATTCAGGCTGAACTAACATTGGAGCTTCGGTCAAAAGAGCTTTCAACTGATCAAAACTTTTCTGACACTTTTTCGACCACTTGAACTTAACATCTTTCTTTTATAGCTTTGTCAACGGTGTAGCTATCATAGGAAAACCTTTCATAAATCGTCTATAGTAACCAGCAAGCCCCAGAAAACTTTGAACTTCAAAGACATTTTTTTTCAGAGGTTTCCAATCAAATATAGATGAAATTTTACTCGGGTCAACCCGAATACCCGATGCGGATACAACATAACCTATAAAATAGACTTTGTGTATCTAGAACCCATATTTACTGAATTTCACATACAACTATTTATCTCGCAAAGTCTGTAACACAAACCTCAGATGTTCGGCATGCTCGGTTCCATCACAGAAATAGACCAAAATGCCATCTATGAATAATACCACAAACCGATCTAGATACTATTTGAAGATTCGATTCATCAAATCCATAAAATAGTTGGTGCATTAGTAAGTCCAAAAGACATAACCAGAAATTCATAGTGTCCGTACCTCATTCTGAAACATACATCGAGTCTTTAAGAATACAAATTCTTCTTTCAAACCATCCTTCAATTCATACATGTACATTCAAAGTTTGTTTCTAATTCATAGGTAAATTCAAACACATATATCCCAATTAACTTTTCCATCAAATAATTCTAATCATATTAACTCATTGAATCAGTCTTTTCAAAGAAATCTTTCTTCTCATTAGTAGGATGACCCGGTCATATCTTTATACAAATTAGTCTTGATCTTTTATCATTTTCACTTTAATCACATCACAAACTTTCACGAGAACTAGGAAAGAGTTTATAATAAAGTTGTCTCATACATTTATCATCGAAACTCAATTATACTATAATCACCTTAACCAAATAGAAATAATTGAACTTTATTAGGAACAATGTCTCAATCCTATAATGAGTATTATTCTAGCTATTAATGAAGTATCCGAACATAGAAAGGAATCAAATATGATTTAGATAGCAACCATTGTAGAAGCACATCTTCTATAATTTCAAGAAGGTACAATTGTATTCTCACATTTCAAGCCGTAAATTATAATTGCAATAGACATAGTCTTCTCTCACGATAGAAATCATTGCAGATAATCACATGGAATCATAAAATACCCTAATGTAAAAATTTCAACATTTGGAGTTGCACGTAATATCCAAAATTACAACTCATATAAAATAATATTTGTTCGATAATATCCCGAAATATCCGTAAAGATCAATGTCGCTCATAAATACTAAAATCCACGAGAATAGAAGTAATATAATCTTCACATATTTTCAACAGAGAAATAACCAATAGGAATGTAATTTTAGTCTCATATGATTTTACCATCGACTTTCATATCCACACCATGGAATAAATTATCAAAAGAAGACATAACAGTGTCGAATATAACCCAAATACATCAACGATATCTTTGCCTATTAATATGTTTAGCTACTATTCTTATACGATAAAACTTTCGTTTTGAAATTTAAACAGTAACATATACTTCTGAGGATAATTATACACACAAAATGTCCAAATTGAATCATAATAACTGCCTGGCTATAACCATTGCATTTAACCATCAATAGAATTCAAACATCAATCCACTGTCTAATTCTGTCATCAGAAATTTTCATATTATCCCATCACTAACAGAAATCAATTCAGGAAAGCTTTTAGTTAATACTTTATTTAGATATCATACCTGAATAAGTCATTTGATCAGAGTCAACTTCTTTAACAGTGACTTTGCAAAATCTGAATAGTATTCAGAAATGCCCAATATCTCTTTTAATACTATTTTCATTTGCTGATTCTTTCTCTTTTCTAACCACATTACTAATCTTTCAAGCACGAATTTTCTAGAACTTCACATTGGTGAGCTTATTCATTCCAACTCTTATAATAAAATTGCAACATTTTTCCGACAAGGGGTGAGGTAGTAGAGCCTCAAATTTAACTCTCACATATTTGCATAATACATACTATCACGAATAGTCGGTTCATTACTAATTTCACATTCTCAAATCATTTAACATACCTTTTCTTTAAATCACTTTTATTATTATCACATTGTTCATATGCCAACTCAAATCACCATTTAAAAAAATCAATGCATTTAGGATAGCAATCATAACTCAAATATCATATCCCATATGCTCATGTAATTACCACATTTATCAATAACAACATGTCATATAATTTAATTCTTACCTTTATGAGTCTCAACTCATCATCAACACATCTCCACTCAATTATTTAAATATTTATTTCGTACCATCCGAATTAGCTCAATTGGAAATCTTATCTATGTCATCAAAAGTTCTTCGTTAGAGTGGAGATATCACACTATCGCAGATTTAATATGGCATGTATAGCTAGACTCATATACGCTATGATAGTCTTAGAACCGGCTAAACCATAGCTCTGATACCAATCAAATGTAACACCCCAAACTCGAATCTGTCGCCAAATTAAGGTTACGAGGCATCACCAGTATAAAACATAGTTCAAAGACAATTATTCATCACCTTTTATGCACCAAAGAATAATGATACAATTATATCATTATCAAACTTGAATATCCATAATTCAATTATTTTAATAATTCAATTCAAACATATATCAAAACTTAATTGAACATGTTCCAAATTTGAACCAAGACATAAACAACTTAATATCCAATCACATATATGACATTATCAACATTACCATATGGTAGTACATACCTTTGAAATCATTATATTATATGCATTTATCCTAAAACTCTTTTCTATGTATCTTTACCAATCAATAGTAACCTATTCCATTAATTAAGTCATGACTATATAATTTCACATGTTACGTATGTTTGTCTATGTTAAACATCCACACGGAATAATAGGCATGCATATAAAATAAACATGAACAAGCATATCGACCAAAACAACCATATAACATATTCATTATTTGCCTTCATCAACTGTACTCTATATAACCAATCGCTCAAGCATAATAAAGGTGCATACATCGCCATTATAAACCAAATCGAATATCCTATACACATTCATACATATAATTATCCTTTTATCAACTTTCTAATCCCAATTATGGATAACTTTAGCTTCCAACATTCATAAACATACTTCATTATGTATATATATAAATATCACATAACTAAAATCATTTAAACTTAACATCATTTATTCTTACTAAATGCATCAAGCATATATCATTTACCTTATTGCCAAAACACATAATTGTCTATCATTAGCATAGCATATTGAACAAGTTGCACATGAACTCACCTTAACCGAGATCATATACACAAACATAAGCATAGAAACCATGTTTTGCATATAATAAGTCAAAGGCAATTTGCTAAACTAAACATATCAAGCACTTAAGCAAGTACAAATAAAAACGAACTTAAACATAGTGATCAAGCCATTTTCGCATGGCTATATATATATACATGTTCCAAAATCAAACATTCCATCTATGCTATACATGCCATAGACCCAAATTCAACTTAGTAAAATACCGAAAAACTGTCGATAGTGTGAGTAGTCTTGCTGACGATCCCCAAACTCGTAACATATATCCAAATCTATAAAAAGAAATAAACAAGAATACACACAGAGTAAGCTATTTAAGCTTAGTAAGTCATAAGCAATTATATATTTATCAACTATTATTAATTAACACTAAGTTAGCAAAATCGAATATACATGTTCTCAAATACAAGGTTATCATATCATAGCACATATAGATTACCAAAATCGAATACAAATATTCTCACATAGAAAACACTTATCTTTACCTACTTAAGAAGGTAAAGCTTATCAATGTACATCAATGATTAAATATATTTATTCACATATATATACAACTGGATATCAATTTACCATGTACATATAAGAAAATCCCCCATAACCGAATGTGTCCATGTATATATATATATACATCTATCAAGTAATATCATCTTCGTATATGAATAACATCTACTCAATATCATTTTATCCACATATACAAGATGCCTAAATACAAACACATTATCTATCAACTTACTTATTCGATAAACATCACATATAACATGTACTTATGTAAATACATACCTTATGGCCGAATCTCAAAGACACAACCCAAAATCAAATTCCAATATATTATATTCATTATTTGTAAAACCGAATGCACACATTAAAATCGCATGTTTATAATCATGTAGATTCAACATCCATATCCATTACATTATCACACTAAAAATTCTACTATTTCTATATTCATACATGTCGATTACCAGCTCAAATTCACATAACACCATTCTTAACATAATATTTCAACTCAAGTAACATTAATCTCAACTTACCTTACTTCTGATGAATTCAATAGGACTTAAGCTTACCTGAGTTTTTAACTCAATAGTTTCACTATGTTACACCTCGATCAATTTATGGTTTCTTCGTTTTAAAGTATCACCGGCATTAAGCTTGCTAGGCACGAAGCTTCGAATATATCACAAGACTAAGCACCGCTAGCACGAAGCCCGAATATATCACCAAGACTAAGCTCGCTAGGCACGCCTTTGAATATATCACCTAAGACTAAGCCTGCTAGGCACGAAGTCTTAATATATCATCCAGACCGAGCTTGCTAGAACAAAGCCCTAATATATCACCACTAATGTACAAATTCTTATCATATATACAAAAACACATCTAATCCATCTTAAAGCCTTTACATTCGCTAACACACATATTCATACTCAAATTTATCAAATAATTTCATTGAACCTATTCATAAATAATTCTTTAATATACTTTAGCTTAAGGACTTACCTCAAATATCGTCGGACGACAAAAATTGAATATTCGATTATTTCCACTTTTCCCCATCCAAGTCCTTTCTTTTGTTCTTGATCTAAACACGCTTAAATTAAGCTCATTCAAACACATTACTATTCAATTTAGTCCTAAAACACATAAATGGGTAAATTACCATTTTGCCCCTAATATTTCACACTTTTACAATTTAGTCCCTATTTCACAAAACACAAAATACACAAAATTTCTCATTACCCATGCTTATTGAATATTACCTATGTTCATACAAGTCCATAAATTTCATTTATTTCACATTTTAGTCCTTCAAAATTTATTTTTGCAATTTAGTCCAAATTATTCAAATTCATCAAAATTCAAATACAAAACTTGTTAATCAAACACATATATTTCTTATTTCATCTTCAAACAACAAAAACCACAAGGTATCATCAATGGAAAAACACAAAATCATCATCAAAATCAAAAATTAAGACATGGGTCGGAAAGTACTCAAAGCAACGATATGAAAAACGTAAAAATTATCAAAAACCGAACAAAACTCTTACCTTAATCAAAGAACATCAAGGCCAAACCTAAATGGTTTTCTTTCTTTCTTATTTTCTTTATTTCGGTCACAAAGCATAAAAGAATGGATGTCTTTCTCTTTTATTTTATGCATTATTATAAGTTAATATAATATATAATTAATAATTATAACTTTTATAATATATATAATAAAGTCATTCATAATCACACATGCCATCCACTATATATATAAAATGGACTAATTACAATGCAAATCCTCCATATTAAAAAGCCACTATCAACTAAGCACTCTACACTATAATTTGTAACTTTTACCTTTTACGTGATTAAGTCCTTTTATTAAATCAAATACCTAAATGACGAAATTAAACCACGAAAATTTAATACCAACAAATTCACACACAATAAATACACAAAATAATTTTTAAAATATTTTTCGGACTCAGATTTGTGGTCTCGAAACCACTATTTTGATTAGAGTCAAAAGTGGGCTGTAACAACAATATTGGTATGTTTATGGTGATAATATGAGCATGAAATGTTTAGGTTGTATGGCTTGTAGGTTGGACCCTTATGGGTGGCATTTTGACTTTGCAAAGTGGCCTATAATGTCACACGGTTGGGGTACATGGGCGTGCCTCAGACCATGGTTAAATTGGTAGATTGTGGCATAAACTGCACACGGCCATGGCACGGGCGTGCCTTCAGGTCGTGCGAGAAATGGCAGAATATGACCTTATAGGACACGGCCATAGCACACGGGCGTGCTTGTTAGCTGTGTAACACCCTAAAAATCCGAGTGTTTACATAATGCATGAATTGGTGTTTAGACTTTAAAGGAAAATTTCTTTCTTTTATTTTAGTGCTTATTGAAGTCCTAAAGAGGAGTATAGCATAATTTGGATAAGGAATAAAATTTAATAATTGAGAATTTATTGAAGAGAAGCAAAGGTCATTAAGACTTAAGTTAAATTAAGTGTTAATGAGTGTCATAAGTTGAGTACATGGCATGGTGGAGTTGGCGCATGGGTTATAGCAAGAGGGAAGAGGTTCGAATCCCTTGTTTAGCATCTAGATGAATTTTTATTTTTAATTTTCTGCACATGGATAGCAAGTGTCGGCCAAGAACAAATATGGTAAGTGTTGACCATGTTATTTTTGGTTAGTGTATCAAAGGTTTAAGGAAATAGTTAACATATGGCATGGAATCAAATACTTTAGGAAAGATAGGGGGAACATAAGGCACATATCAAGGGGAAATTTTGGAAACAAATCATGGCTAATTGACCATGTGTTGGACAGCAACTTGGTATAGGGAGGGAGCCGAATTTTTGTGTTAGTTTTGGCTAAGAAGTTCATTTTTTCTCTTTGGTCATTCCTTGCACCTTGTGCAGAATTTTTGTTTTCTCTCTTTTCAACTTTCATCTTGGCCGAATTTTGCAATTGGTAAAGCTCAAGTTTTGTGATCATTTGGTCATTTTTTATTTCATTAGCCAATTCTTGTGTCTTTTCTTTGAGTGTCAAATCACCTATACCAAAAGAACCATCCTTTCTTTTCTTTTACCATGGCCGAATGTACTAGCTCCTAAAAATCCATCTTTTTCTTCTCTTCTCTTTGAAATCAAACAACATCATCCATCTCTTTTTCATATTTTAATTCTTTCATTCAAAGTTTCTCCATTAAACACTCTCTCATGGCCGAATGCTAGAGTGCCTTAGCCGAATCTTATTTCTTTTTCTTTGATCATACATAGCCGAAATCTTCATCTATCACAAACACCTTTTCTCAATCCTTTCTTTTTGATCGTGGATTATAGGTAAGGGGTTCTTCTTTTTCGTTTTCATTTTATTAAAGTGTTATGGCCGAATATTAATGGTATTATGAAGGCCTTTTTGGATCGAAATAAACGTTTGTTCTAATAACGCTCCATTCGTTATTATATAGTGCAATAACGGAAGATCGGAACTCAAGTGATCGGGAGAATCGTGGAAACGTTGGAATCGATTTCTTGTGGTAAGGAAATCACATTTTTTTTAAGCCTCTAGTTCTATTCGATATTATTTTAGATTTAACTAATATCCCTTGATCATGAAGACTTTCAAAATAGGGAAGAAAAGGGCGGTGGTTAGTCACGTTAAGAGGGGCGGATCTGTAAATCTGCCATTTAAGCGAAGAGCGGTTTCGGCAGTCTGGGATTTTCCATCGGGTTGCGGACCATCTTCCGAAGGGAGTCAATTATTCGAAGTAGTACGAACTTCCGAGCCATTATACGTTGATGGATTCTCGGCGACGAACGAATCTATAAACGAGGAGAAGCCGAAAATCAAAGTGATTCAAAATCAAGAGGGTAAGATTTTGGATCTATTATCGATTAAGAATATTTATACGAAATAGTGTTCTAACGGATCGAAATATGTTTTAGGTGCCGAGGAGCGAGAAGGATTAGTACTCTCTCAGATCGAGGTGTGTAACTTCACACTATTTATCGGTTGGATGTAAATTTGGTATGGAAGTAAAATCGTAAAACGACTAGATCTAAGAAAACGTAAAAATTGATATTTTGACGAAAATACGTAAAAATGACTAAATCGTGAAAATTATGAAAACGCCCCCGAGAAATTACTTGTTATTATGTAAATTGTATGTTTCGTGAAAATGGGCCGTAAAATACTCTAGTTCGATAAATTGGGCCAAAATACTCTTGTTCGATAAATTGGGCCAAAATACTCTAGTTCGATAAATTGGGCCAAAATACTCTAGTTCGATAAATTGGGCCAAAATACTCTAGTTTGATAAATGGGCCAAAGCCCACTAAACTGCTGAATGGGCAAATTGCTAAATTATATTTTATGGGCCAAATGAAATGTTTAATGATAAACCCACCGATGTTATGGATTAAATAAAAATTGTTATATGACTATATTTTTTTTATATATACGCATAATTGTATGGGGTGGGATATATGAAGAGAAGAATGGCCTGTTGCCAAAATCTAGTTCGGTGGCCTTGCCACAAAAATAATCAAATGGCTTATTGCCTCTAGTTCGGTGGCTCTGCCACAATTATGGCTTATTGCCTCTAGTTCGGTGGCTCTGCCTCAATTATGGCTTATTACCTCTAGTTGGTGGCTTTGCCACAATTATAAAAAGGCTTAATGCCTACGATTGGTGTGTTGGCGGGTGGGTTGACTTGATCCCCACAGTGTGATGGTTGGTATGGGGTGTTAGCGGATGGATATTAGGTTTGGTTGGGAAATTCAATTTTCATGCATTTTTAAATTATTTTATTTTATGATATATTGTTGAATTCTGTAATTGGGCTCAAGCCCAGCATAATATCTTGATAATCTGGCCCAATAATGGTGGTAAGTGAGTTACACACTGAGTTCTTAGTAACTCACCCCCTTTAATTTTTCCATCTCAAGTAATGGAAATTGACGTGGACTTGGGCCGAGGATGACTTCGTGGAGGCCATACTGCAAAATATGGGTTATTTAAACTCTGAACTTTTAATAAGTATTTTTTTACTATTTTGGGTTATTGTAATAAGGGCCTCTATAAATAATTTATGGATTTTATGTGTGTTTGGTTTTAAACTATACTTTGGACTTTTAAACATGGACTATGATTATATGATGTTTTTTAATAAATTTGGGTTTTCAAATCCTTTTATAAATATTTTATTATTGTTAACTCTTTAATAAATTACCTAAAGGTTTTTGAGAATACAATGATTTTCAACTAATGTGATCTAATATTTATCAAATTCAAATACCCTTCTAATTTTATTAAATCCTGTAAATAATATTGTAGCTTTCAACATATTTAAAATAGCTCGATTCATGTAACAAACCAAATCTAGTCTCAATGCATAGATCGGGTTTGGGGTGTTACATTTAGTGGTATCGAGCAGTTCAAAAACTCTACTGTGGTTTGGGTTCGCAATTAATTTACATTTAAATCGTTCAAATTTTAAAGATCAAGATGGCACCACAAGCATCCGCAACAAGTCAAGTAAGTATTTATTGCTTAATAATTACTATGATATAATCATAGAACACTCTAGAACTTCTAGTTTTAGATGTGAAAAATCGTAGAGATTGAGACTATAGGATATGTTGCGAAAAAAACAACTTTATATCTCAAATCTCATAAAATATCGTTAATAAACACCGAAACAAATTTTTTGATTCATAAAACTTGTAATCAGATAAAAACGAACAAGCTATCATGAGCACTAGAGGACGTGGTCGTGGACGCGGTAGACGTGGCCGTGGTAGAGGCCGAGGTGCTACGACTGAAGCACCAAATCATATGCCGGAAGTAGACGCACCTACGTCAATTGAAAGTGAGGCGGGATCACGCGATCACATGGAAGAAGATAATGCATTGACTCAAGCAATGTCATGAGTCTTGGAAAGGGTCATTGGAACTAGAATTGGGCCAACAACTCGTGGGTCAATTTCAGAGCGACTTAAGTCAAATAATGCAGAAGTTTTTAGAGGAGTCTCTGGTGTAGCTCCGAATGTAGCTGAATACTGGCTCAAAGCTGTGGAACGGATTATGGATGATATGGAATGTCTTGTCGAGCAAAACCGAGAGGAGTCAGATCCTTGTTAAGAGATGAGGCGTCGTTGGTGGCTCATTGCTCGAGAAGGCACCAAGTCGCACCGATTAATTGAGAATTCTTTAAAGCCGCCTTCCAAGGAAAATACGTTGGAACGAAAGTTATGTAGACTTTCGAAGGAAAGAATTTCGAATCTTGTCCAAGGAAGTAAGATCGTAAGATATGAAGTCGAAGTTTTACGTCGAGCCGTTATGCCCGGACAATTGTAGCAACAGATCACGAACGCTTGTGTGCGTTTCGAGGATGGACTTAATGATGAGTGAGGGTTCGATTGCTCCACAACAAGTTAGAAATTTTTGACTCTTGTGGAGAAGGCCAAAATAGCCAAGAGGCTAAGAATTGAGAACAGAGTAACCGAGAAAATTCAAACAAGAGAGAGACACAAGAATCGGTTCTTCAAAGAGATTCTAGAAGAAACCTCGAATGATGAATCAATTCAAGGTAGAACCTCAGAGCAAATAATCGAGTTGAGATTGCACCGAGTGTGGGAAAAGACATTTTGGAGAATGTTGAGAAAAACAGTGCATGCTACAAATGCGGTTCAATGGATCATCAAGACAAAATTATCCTTGACATATGGATACGACTCAAGAAGTTCAGAATAATGATGCACAACCGGCCAGGGTAATCAGCACCACCGAGAGGTCGTGGACCAGTCGTGGTGGTAATGGGCTGGTCGTGGTCAAGGTGCACCGGTCGAGGCAATGGTCATAGAGGAAATGCGGATGCAAGATACTGGATCGGTCTATGCGGTTAGACGTCATGCGAGGACGGAATGCACTGATGTGATAACCGATACGTTCTTCATTTTTGATGTACTGTTATTGCCTTAATAGATATTGGCTCTACCCATTCATATGTATCTAGTGCCATATCCGAAACCGAATTAGAATCTAAAATTACCGATAGTGAGATGATGAATTAGTCCTTTAGGACGATCGGAATTGTTAATAAAATATTTAAAGATGTGCCCTTAAAATTCAAGAGGAGATATTCTTAGCAAACTTGATGGAACTACCTTTCGCGAGTTTGATCTTATTCGGCATGGATTGGTCGGTTAAACATCTATAATTGGATTGTGCTGAAAATGAATGTCGAGAAGAACCCGGATGATAAGGAAGTCATAATGATTGGTGAGCGAAAGAACTATCTCGAAAATGTGGTATACGCATTAAAGGCGGAGAAGTTGGTGCGGAAGGATATGGAGCATTCCTAGCCTTTATCGTGCTTTGGATGCTAAAGAGTTATCTGTGGATGACGTGAGGACGATGAAGGAATTTTCCGATGTATTTCCAAGAACTTCCCGGTATACCTCCAGACGGAAGTAGAATTTGGCATTGAGCTTTGCTCGGGATGACTCCAAAGGTCCATTGCTCCTTATAGAATGGCACCCAAGGAGTTGGCTGAGCTCAAAGCTCAAATTCAAGAATTATCGGATCGGGATTTATTCGACCAAGTGTGTCTCCGTGGGGAGCACCGGCCTGCTCGTCAAGAAGAAGGATGGATCGATGCGTATGTGCATTGACTACAGATAACTGAATAAATTGACGATCAAGAATCGGTATCCTCTGCCGAGAATTGACGACCTATTTGATCAATTAAAAGGAGCTTTAGTTTTCTCCAAAATTGATTTAAGGTCGTTATCACCAGCTCAAGGTGAAAGAAGCGGACATTTATAAGACGGCATTTCGGACACGTTACGGACACTATGAGTTTGTAGTGATGCCGTTTGGACTAACCAATGCACCAGTTGCATTTATGGACATGATGAACCGAGTCTTTCAACCATATTTAGACCGGTTTGTGGTAGTGTTCATAGATGATATATTGGTTTATTCGAGAAATGAGGAGGAACATGACCAAGATTTGAGATAGTATTACACTACTTACGTGATAAACAATTGTATGCCAAATTTAGTAAATGCGAATTTTGGCTAAAGGAAGTGACTTTCCTTGGTCATGTAGTATCACCAAGGAATAAGGGTGGATCCTTGAAAAATTGAGGCTATTCGGATTGGAAACCACCAACATCGGTAGTTGAAATTTGAGTTTCTTGGGTTTGGTTTGGATACTATAGACGTTTTGTAGAGGGGTTTTCGTTGATTGTCGCACCCTAACTAAATCTGTTGTAAAAGGGAGTCTGCGATATTTGGACCGAAAAGCAAAGAAGAGAGTTTCGAGAAATTGAAGAAGATCCTAACTAAGCTCAGGTTTGATTCAAATTGAGGTCGGAAAAGAATTCACTATTTATTGTAATGCGCCTCACACGGGTTTGGGTTGTGTGTTGATGCAAAATGGAAAAGTGGTGGCTTATGCTTCTCGTCAATTGAGACCACAAGTAAACTACCCTACGCATGATTTGGAGTTAGCTGCCGTTGTCTTTGCTCTAAAGATTTGGAGGCACTATCTCTATGGTGAGAAATCAATAATCTACACGGATCACAAGAGTCTTAAATACCTCCTTACCCAAAAGGAGTTAAATTTGAGACAAAGAAGATGGGTAGAATTATTAAAAGATTATGATTTTCGATCGAATATCATCCTGGAAAGGCTAACGTGGTAGCCGATGCGTTAAATCGTAAAACAAGATCCGAATTAAGAGCTTTGTTTGCCCATTTGAGTTTGTACGAGGATGGCGGCTTGTTAGCGTAACTTCGGATGAAGCCTCCGTGGTGGAACAAATCAAGGAAAATAGACATCGATGAGAAGTTGGGACCTTTACTCGACAAGTTGAAAATGGTGAAATTGAGGATTTTGGAATAAACACCGAGGGTGTGTTGTGCTTCGAGGAAGAGTATGTATGCCTAAGGATTCAGATCGAGGCAACCGATTCTATGAAGGATTCGATCCGAGGCAAGCGATTCTACGGAGGCGATAGTAGCCCTTATGCTATGCATCCGGAGGAAATAAGATGTATCGAGATCTCCGTGAACGATATTGGTGGCTGTGGTTGAAACGTGAGATTTCGAATTTGTGGGAAAATGTTTGACTTGTCGCAAGTGAAGGCGTAACATCAATTACCGTCGGGTTATTACAACCGATAAAATTCCTCTTTGGAAATGGAAACGGATAACCATGGATTTTGTTAGTGGGTTACCTTTAACACCTACTAAGAAAAATTCGTGTGGGTAATTGTTGATCGGCTGATTAAGACCGCCATTTCCGCCAAATCCGCATGCATTATTCATTACGAAGTTGGCTAAACTGTATGTATCTAAAATTGTGAGGTTGCATGGGGTACCAGATCTATTATATCGGATAGGGACCCTAGGTTTACATCACGATTCGAAATCTCTGCATGAAGCCTTGGGGACAAAGTTGAATTTCAAGATCGGCATTTCATCCTCATCGATGGTCGATCGGAGGGTAATTCAGATATTGGAAGATATGTTAAGGGATGTGTAATTGACTTGAGGGTAGTTGGGAAGACTATCTACCATCGCGAATTCGCGATAACAACAACTATCGGTCTAGCATTCGGATGGCACCTTACGAGGCATTGTATGGTCATAAGTGTCGCTTCTCCTATTTGTTGGATTGAGTTGGGTGAAAGATGATGTTAGGTCCCGAGATGATATCCAGACAGAGGATAAGGTAAAAGTTATTCGAGCACGGTTGAAAGAAGCCTCGAGATAGATGTAAGTCGATGCGACTGAAGCGAAGGGATATCGAGTATGATATGGGGATCAGTTTTCTTGAAGGTATCTCCTTGGAAAAAGATCTTGATTCTAAGGAAGGGCAAGCTAAGTCCTAGATACATTGGACCTTATCGTGTCTTTGAAGCGTGTTGGTCCAAATGGCTTATCGATTGAGTTACCTCCTAATTGGATCAAATCCATAATGTTTTCATGTTTCCATGTTGAGGCGTTATAGATCGGATCCTTCGCACATTATCTTGGTAGAAGAATTGGAGTGAATTGATTTGTCTTTTGAAGAAGAACCGGTGGAAATCTTAGACCGAGATGTCAAGGTGCTAAGAAAGAAAACCGTGCCGTTGGTCAAAATTCTATGGCGCAACCACGGAGTGGAGGAAGCTACGTGGGAGCTCGAGGATGCAATTCGGCAACAATACCCTCACCTCTTTCAACCAGGTAAATTTCGAGGACGAAATTTTCTTTAAGGAGGGTAGAGTTGTAACACCCTAAAAATCTGAGTGTTTACATAATGCATGAATTGGTGTTTAGAATTTAAAGGAAAATTTCTTTCTTTTATTTTAGTGCTTATTGAAGTCCTAAAGAGGAGTATAGCATAATTTGGATAAGGAATAAAATTTAATAATTGAGAATTTATTGAAGAGAAGCAAAGGTCATTAAGACTTAAGTTAAATTAAGTGTTAATGAGTGTCATAAGTTGAGTACATGGCATGGTGGAGTTGGCGCATGGGTTATAGCAAGAGGGATGAGGTTCGAATCCTTGTTTAGCATCTAGATGAATTTTTATTTTTAATTTTCTGCACATGGATAGCAAGTGTCGGCCAAGAACAAATATGGTAAGTGTTGACCATGTTATTTTTGGTTAGTGTATCAAAGGTTTAAGGAAATAGTTAACATATGGCATGGAATCAAATACTTTAGGAAAGATAGGGGGAACATAAGGCACATATCAAGGGGAAATTTTGGAAACAAATCATGGCTAATTGACCATGTGTTGGACGGCAACTTGGTATAGGGAGGGAGCCGAATTTTGTGTTAGTTTTGGCTAAGAAGTTCATTTTTCTCTTTGGTCATTCCTTGCACCTTGTGCAGAATTTTTGTTTTCTCTCTTTTCAACTTTCATCTTGGCCGAATTTTGCAATTGGTAAAGCTCAAGTTTTGTGATCATTTGGTCATTTTTTATTTCATTAGCCAATTCTTGTGTCTTTTCTTTGAGTGCCGAAATCACCTATACCAAAAGAACCATCCTTTCTCTTTTCTTTTACCATGGCCAAATGTACTAGCTCCTAAAAATCCATCTTTTTCTTCTCTTCTCTTTGAAATCAAACAACATCATCACCATCTCTTTTTCATATTTTAATTCTTTCATTCAAAGTTTCTCCATTAAACATTCTCTCATGGCCGAATGCTAGAGTGCCTTAGCCGAATCTTATTTCTTTTTCTTTGATCATACATAGCCGAAATCTTCATCTATCACAAACACCTTTTCTCAATCCTTTCTTTTTGATCGTGGATTATAGGTAAGGGGTTCTTCTTTTTCATTTTCATTTTATTAAAGTGTTATGGCGAATATTAATGGTATTATGAAGGCCTTTTGGATCGAAATAAACGTTCGTTCTAATAACGCTCCATTCGTTATTATATAGTGCAATAACGAAGATCGAACTCAAGTGATCGGAGAATCGTGGAAACGTTGGAATCGATTTCTTGTGGTAAGGAAATCACATTTTTTAAGCCTCTAGTTCTATTCGATATTATTTTAGATTTAACTAATATCCCTTGATCATGAAGACTTTCAAAATAGGAAGAAAAGGGCGGTGGTTAGTCACGTTAAGAGGCGGATCTCAGAATCCCCATTTAAACGAAGAGCGGTTTCGCGGCTTGGGATTTTCCATCGGGTTGCGGACCATCTTAGAAGGAGTCAATTATTCAAGTAGTACGAACTTCCGAGCCATTATATCGTTGGTGGATTCTCTACGATTTAACGAATCTATAAACGAGGAGAAGCCGAAAATCAAAGTGATTCAAAATCAAGAGGGTAAGATTTTGGATCTATTATCGATTAAGAATATTTATACGAAATAGTGTTCTAACTGATTGAAATATGTTTTAGGTCGAGGAGCGAGAAGGATTAGTACTCTCAGATCGAGGTGTGTAACTTCACACTATTTCTGTTGGATGTAAATTTCGATATGGAAGTAAAATCGTAAAAACGACTAGATCGATAAAACGTAAAACCGATATTTTGACGAAAATACGTAAAAACGACTAAATCGTGAAAATTACAAAACGCCCTAGAAATTACTTGTTATTATGTAAATTGTATGTTTCAGTGAAAATGGTAGTAAAATACTCTAGTTCAATAAATTGGGCCAAAATACTCTAGTTCGATAAATTGGGCCAAAATACTCTAGTTCGATAAATTGGGCCAAAATACTCTAGTTCGATAGATTGGGCCAAAATACTCTAGTTCGATAAATTGGGCCAAAATACTCTAGTTTGATAAATGGGCCAAAGCCCACTAAACTACTGAATGGGCAAATTGCTAAATTATATTTTATGGGCCAAATGAAATGTTTAATGATAAACCCACCGATGTTATGGATTAAATAAAAATTGTTATATGACTATATTTTTTTTTATATACGCATAATTGTATGGGGTGGGATATATGAAGAGAAGAATGGCTGTTGCCAAAATCTAGTTCGGTGGCCTTGCCACAAAAATAATCAAATGGCTTATTGCCTCTAGTTCGGTGGCTCTGCCACAATTATGGCTTATTGCCTCTAGTTCGGTGGCTTTGCCACAATTATAAAAAGGCTTAATGCCTACGATTGGTGTGTTGGCGGGGTGGGTTGACTTGATCCCCACAGGTGTGATGGTTGGTACGGGGGTGTTAGCGGATGGATATTAGGTTTGGTTGGGAAATTCAATTTTCATGCATTTTTAAATTATTTTATTTTATGATATATTGTTGAATTCTGTAATTGGGCTCAAGCCCAAAGATAATATCTTGATAATCTGCCCAATAATGGTGGTAAGTGAGTTACACACTGAGTTCTTAGTAACTCACCCCTTTAATTTTTCCATCTCGTAATGGAAATTGACGTGGACTTGGGCCGAGGATGACTTCGTGGAGGCCATCTTGCAAAATATGGGTTATTTAAACTCGAACTTTTAATAAGTATTTTTTACTATTTTGGGTTATTGTAATAAGGCCTCTATAAATAATTTATGGATTTTATGTGTGTTTGGTTTTAAACTATACTTTGGACTTTTAAACATGGACTATGATTATATGATGTTTTTTAATAAATTTGGGTTTTCAAATCCTTTTATAAATATTTTATTATTGTTAACTCTTTAATAAATTACCTAAAGGTTTTGAGAATACAATGATTTTCAACTAATGTGATCTAATATTTATCAAATTCAAATACCCTTCTAATTTTATTAAATCCTGTAAATAATATTGTAGCTTTCAACATATTTAAAAATAGCTCGATTCATGTAACAAACCAAATCTAGTCTCAATGCATAGACCGGGTTTGGGGTGTTACAAGCTGTGTTGATTTTTGGCAGTAAGTAACGGCGAAGAGGTCAAACAGGTGTGTCATGTAGCTGTGGGAGAGGCACGGCCTACCCCCACGGGCATGTCTCCCCTGTATTCAAGAAAAGTTAAAATTTTTCATGAGATTTTATATGTGTTTCGGTTTAGTCCCGACTCAATTTATAAGCATGATTAGGGTCTTGATGACCGGTTAAGGGACACTATGATTGTATATGAATGTGTTTGATGATGATTGACTTTGTGCCGTAAATACGATGTAAAATGATCCTATTTTTCGATAATGCCTCTAAACCCTATTTCGACGACGGTCTCGGGTTAGGGGTGTTACACATAATATAAAATGAAAATAAATTTCTCTAATCTCAGATTAGTGATCCTGAGATTACTATTCTGACTATCCCCTAAATCGAGCTTTTACAATTCTCCCCCTTAAGGATTTTTGTCCTCGAAAATCTTACCGGTGAAAAGGTTGGGATATTGGTTTCTTATTGTTTCCTTGGGCTCCCTTGTAGCCTCTTCTATTCCATGTCTTTGCCATAGAACTTTCACTAGGGCTATGCTTTTGTTTCTTAATTGCTTGACCTCTCGTGCCAAGATTTTAACCGGCTCTTCACCATAAGTCAAGTCCGATTGTAATTCTACCTCTGTTGGTACTATGACATGTGAAGGGTCTGAACGGTATCGGCGTAACATGGATACGTGAAAGACGTCATGAATCTTTTCCAACTCAGGCAGCAAGGCTAACCAATAAGCTACCGGTCCTACCCTCTCGATAACTTTATAAGGTCCGATAAAACGTGGACTCAATTTTCCCTTTGGCCAAATCTAAGGACTTTCCTCTAAGGTGATACTTTTAAGAACACTTTATCACCGACTTTAAATTAAATATCTTTCCTTTTCAAATCTGAATAGGACTTTTGCCTATCTGAGGTGGCTTTCAGACAATCACGTATCACTTTTACCTTCTTTTCAGTTTCCTTAACCAAGTCAACCCCGTGAATCTATTTCTCTTTGAGTTCTGACCAATACAAGGGCGTTCGACACTTACGCTTATACAATGCCTCATAAGGCACCATTTTCAGACTTGACTGAAAGCTGTTATTATAGGCAAATTCCACCAATGGTAAGTATTTCTCCCAATTACTGTGGAATTCCAAAACACAACATCGAAGCATGTCTTCAAGTGTTTGAATTACCCTCTTTGACTGCCCGTCGGTTTGTGGATGAAAGGTTGTACTGAAACTCAATTTCGTGCCCATAGCCTCTTGCAACTTTTTCCAAAACCGCGACATGAATCTCAGATCTCTATCCAAAATAATCGACAACGGTACACCATGGAGTCTTACTATCTTTGACATGTATAAGTCCGCTAATTTATCAAGTGAATAGTCGACTCGCACTGGTATAAAATGGGCTGACTTTGTGAGTTTATCAACCACTACCCATACTACATCTTTCTTCTTTGGAGTCAACGGTAAGCCCGTTACGAAGTCCATGGTAATACGGTCCCATTTCCATTCATGAACCATAATGGGCTGAAGTAAACCCGAAGGTACTTGATGTTCAACCTTCACTTGCTAACAAATCAGGCATCTCGATACAAACTCGAAAATGTCTTTCTTCATACCAAGCCACCAATACCATTTCCTCAAATTCTTGTACATCTTCGTGCCGTCTGGGTGTACATTCAAAATCCGCTATGCGCTTCCTGCAAGATTTTACAAATAAACTCGTCATTTCTGGGTACACAGACCTGATCTCGAAATGTTAGACATCCATTAGGATTTACTCGAAAGTCTGACTCAACGTTCGGCTTACATATAACTCTTTTGGCTTGCAAACTGTTATCATCTTTCTGAGCTTCACAAATCTCTTGGAGAAATAATGGTTTGGCCCTCAATTCGGCTAAAACGAAACCATCATCCAACAAATTCATCTGAGTACTCATGGCTCTTAGTGCAAACAATAATTTTCTACTCAAAGCATCAGCGACTACGTTTGCCTTTCCTGGATGGTAGTCAATTACCAACTCATAATCCTTAATCAGCTCTAACCACCTTCGTTGCCTCAAATTCAATTTCTTTTGAGTCATCAAATATTTTAGGATTTTATGGTCGGTGAAAATTTGACACCTTTCACCATATAAATGATGCCTCCAAATTTTCAATGCAAGCATGATTGCGGCCAACTCTAAATCATGAGTTGGGTAATTCTTCTCGTGCGGCTTCAACTGCCTAAAGGCGTATGCAATCACTTTACCCTCTTGCATAAGTACACAACCCAATCCGTTCAAGGACGCGTCACTGTAAACCAAAAATTCTCTTCTCGGCCAAAGTTGCACCGTAACCGAGTCTCGATCAACAATGTCTTCAGTTTCTCAAAACTCTATTAACACTTTTCTGTCCAATCGAACTTCACAACTTTTTGTAAAAGTCTCATCATCGAGGTAGCTATCATGGAAAACCCCTTGACAAAACACCTATAATAGCCGGCTAGGCCTAGGAAACTCCTTACTTCAGTTACGTTCCTTGACGGTTTCCATTCAATAATTACTGAAATCTTACTTGGGTCGACTCTAATCCCATCTCCTGAGACAATGTGCCCCAAAAATCCCACTTCCTTGAGCCAAAATTCACTCTTACTGAATTTGGCATAGAATTGTTTTTCTCTCAAAACTTGTAGAACCATACTCAAATGCTCAGCATGATCATTCTCATCCTGAGAGCAGATTAGTATGTCATCGATGAAAACCACAACAAATTTATCCAAGTATGGCCAAAAATGCGATTCATCAAATCCATGAAGATTGCAGGGGCATTTGTTAGACCAAAAGGCATGGCCAAAAATTCATAGTGGCCATACCTAGTCCTAAAGGCGGTTTTTGACACATCCGAGTCCTTGAGTCTCAGCTGATAGTACCCTGACCTCAAATCTATCTTCGAAAATACTGTGGCTCCCTTCAATTGATCGAATAGATCACCGATCCTCGGCAACGGGTACTTGTTCTTCATAGTTACCTTATTGAGTTATCGATAATCTATACATAGTCTCATGGAACCATCTTTCTTTTTCACGAATAAATCGAGAGCACCCCACGAGGAGAAACTCAGCCTTGCGAAACCTTTATCCGTTAGTTCTTGCAACTGTGCTTTTAGCTCAGTTGGAGCCATTCTATATAGAGCAATATAAATAGGGGTAGTACCCGGAGCTAACTTAATCCCAAATTTAATTTCTCTAACCAGAGGTAGCCCTGGCAACTTTTTTGAGAAGACATCCGGGTAATCGCATACTGTGGGTACCGACTCAATTCTCGAATTAGTCTCTTTAGTGTTCAACATAAATGCAAGATAGGCCTCGTATCCCTTCCCTAAATACTTCTGAGTCGACAAGATTGACATCACTACTAGTGACCTGTCTGGCTTATTTGATTCAACACGAATAAGATTACCATTTTCCTCTCTCAACTCAATATACTTCTCCCCACAATTCACAAATACTCCATGAGTAACTAACCAATCCATCCTAAGGATGATGTCAAACTCATCAAATGGCAATAGCATAAGATCAACCGGGAAACAATGACCTTTAATCATCAAAGGGCAACCTTTGCAAACTCTATCAACCAACACGCATTTGCCTAGGGGATTAGACACTCTTATGATAAATTTGATAGAATCTATAGGCATGCTCAAGCTAGAGACTAATTTCATGCATATGTATGAGTGGGTAGATCCCGAATCAATTAAAGCTATAACACGAGTATTATAGAGAGAAAAGGTACTTATGATTACGTCGGGGGAAGATGCCTCTTCACGAGCGCGAATGGCATATGTCCTCTCCGATGCTCTACCCTCGTCTCTAGCAGCTTACTCTCTAGATAGATTCTTCCTACCCATCTCAATTCTCGGGTTTCTCAGTGGTCTTCCCCTAGCAGTACTTCTCGATCTTGTATTCTGAGGCTTTTCTTTCTCACCCACCTTGGGGCAGTCTCTGATAAAGTGGTCTAAGGACCCACATCTGAAACAGGCTTTCTTATTAGCTCGACACTCACCAGCATGGTGCCTGCCACATTGAGGGCATTCTGGTCTACTTGGTCAGACGTTGGCCACACTAGCAACTGGTGTGGTCTGCCCTTTTGACCCCGAAAATTGCTTGTCTTTACTTTGGGTTGAAAACTTCGCTGAAGTGCTAATCGAGTAAATAAATCCCTCGACTTATTAGATGAGGATTGGTGAGACTTATTCAGTTGTCTCTTTCTCGAGTCACGAGACTCATTCTCCGCTCTTCTCTTCTCCTTAATCAACTCTTCAGCTTTACAGGCTCTATCTACCAACACTACAAATTTCTTTAGTTCGAGGACTCCAACATATAAACAGATGTCCTCATTTAGTCTGTCCTCAAACCTCTTGCACATGACTACCTCTGTAGCCACGCACTCCCGAGCGTATTTTCTAAGCTTACGAACTCCTGTTGGTAATTAGTCACTGACATACGACCTTGCTTTAGTTCCAACAACTCCTTCCTCTTGTGGTCGATGAACCTCTAGCTGATGTACTTCTCTCGATATTCCTCTTGGAAAAATACCCAGCTAACTATCTCCCTTGGCACTACCGACACTAGGGTGTTCCACCATTGATAGGCTGAATCTCTTAGGAGGGATACCACACACTTTAAGCTCTCCTCAATGGTGCAGGACAACTTATCGAATACCCTGGTGGTATTCTCGAGCCAGAATTCTACTCTCTTCGGGTCATTGTCCTTATTTGCCCGAATTTCCTCGGCTCCTTGCTTTCGGATCTTATCTACCGGGGGCCTTTCTCTTCTCACCACCTTGACCACTTAAGGAGCTACTGGAGCAGGTTGTGGGATAGCTGGGGGTGGAGGGGGTTGAGCATTAGGATTTGCTCGGGTATACTCAGTATACCAGTTGCTCATCATGTGGAGAAAGGCTTCTCGAGCCTCTTCCCCCTGACCCAAGGTCTCGGGACTACTATCAGCTGGCGTAGTCCCTTGAGTGGTAGCTGGCGTATTACTCAGAGTATCATCGGCTACAGTTCGGTCTAGATTAGAATCCATATACTACATAAAACACGATTTTATACGTCAGGAGCCATCACACTATCATTACTCAGACACTTTTACATATGGCATGTATAGCTAGAATCGTACTTACGCTACGTTAGCCCTACAACCGACTAAACCGTAGCTCTGATACCAATATATGTAACATCCCTTACCCGTATGCAAGTCAGAACAGGGTTTGAGGCATTACCTAACAAATATTGCTTAAACATCTTGAATAGGGTTATAAAATTTCGTTCAAACCCATTTCTTACTCATTCTCAGCCTATATGGCCCAAAACATGCCTCCGAGAGGTTTTGAGATTTAACCGAAGACTTTTACAAACCTGGAAAGCTTTTCATAAAAATAGGGGCCACACGCCTATTTGAACTAGGGACACACTCGTGTGCCCTTAAGACATGCCCATGTCTTTCACCCGTGGTCGACACTGACTAATTTCACACGGCCTTAATACACCCGTGGCCCTGGTCCGTGTGCCAAACCTTGTCATTCTGACTTATCCACACGGCCTATACACACGTCTGTGTGCTTCAGTGGTGTGATGATTTAAAGCCCAAGTACAAGGTGCAGACTTCACACGGCCTGGGCATACGTCCATGTGCTACCCGTGCCTCCCACACGGTCTAGATACATGCTCGTGTGTCTACCCATGAGGACAATTAGAAGGCTCTATACCAAGCCCTTGCCACCCTACATTACACACATACATCTTCCAACATAAAAGACAATCAAAAGGTATTTCTAAAAGCTCAAGAATCAAGATATACAAAAGGACATATACTTCATGAAATTCATCTTTATTAAGCAATAGAACTTGCCAAGTATTTGCCTAACTTATAAGGCCATTTACAAAATGAATTTTATAACTTACACAGCCAACACTTTGACTAACAATTACAACTTAACAAAATACCCAAGTCCTATACATTCCATACTCAAAATAAGTCTAAATTATTATACCAAAGTGATGTCGATAGTGTGATTTTTGAACTCCTACGTCCACGATCCTCGAGTTATCTTGGCAATACTATAAAGAAGAAGGGCAATGAAAGGGGTAAGCATGAAGCTTAGTAAGTTTGCATGGAAATATATAGTAATAATAAGTTCATAATATAATCCATCCATGACGTTAACTAATCATACACTTGTCAAAGGATTTTTGACATACTTACTTATGATTGCCCTTATTTAGCACATATCGTGCCACATGTTATAATCGTTTCATCATGACTCATTCACGAGTATCTGTATTCACTCATTCCCATGACTTTAGTAGCATTCTTATTTGTACTTCTAAACTCATCTACTTATCCCATTATTTACTACAGATGGTCAAAGATGCATTTCCATCGTTATTGAGATGGGTGTAAAGCCAATGCCGCATCCCCGAGAAGGTCTTACATGGGGTCACCTCTAAATGCCAATGCCATATCCCGGATAAGGTCTTACATGGACTTTTATATCAAGTATCGATGCCACATCCCGGATATGGTCTTAAACAATTTTCATATTCATTTTCGAAGCCATATCCCAAATATGGTCTTATACGGGATACCAACTCGATACCGAGGCCATGTCCCGCACATGATCTTATACGGGACCTTATCTGTTTCATATCTCGATGATAGTATTTTCATATTCAATATAGTCTAATAGGACTTCAACATCTCATTCTTCATTAATTTAGCAGAGCATCATGCATCAATAAAATTCCAAGCATTCTCAATTATGCAAACATAGTTATTACATTAATCACATACAAAATTACCTTGATTTCAAAATGAGTTAACCCGTTGGTTTAGTCAAAGGCTTTATCCTTTCCCCGATTGAGGCAGAGTCTCGGTTCTTCTTACTCTATAATAGCAATTTAGCTCATTTTAATCACCACATCAATGAAAGCATTTTAATAATCATGCTTAGGCAGAATTACTATTTTTCCCCTAGACTTTGGCAAAATGACTATTTTGCCCTTAGGCTCAAAAAATTAATTTTAATCACATTTTTACCTTCAACAAGCCTAGGTGAACACTTAATACTTTTATAGCTATCATCAAAACTTAGCATTTCACATAATTACTACAAATTTGTAACCTTTTCATCTAGGTCCAATTAGGTGTTTTTAAGACAACACCTTTCACAAAATTTGTTCATCTAACAACTAAGACTCAATTTCTTCCATAAAAATGCAGCAAATAGCTAAGATAGTTCTCATCGCAAAACTCTAAACTTTTTACCATATTGCACAATAGTCCCTCGTTTGAAAGCTTAAGCTTTAGGGGTCCCAAAAGTACAACTATTTTCTAGAAAAGATCACTAGAACACTTGTGAATAGATGAGTATGCTGAAACTTTTGAAGCTTTCTACCCTTTATTTTCTACTAATTTTAGGTGGAAGAGTGAAAGAGAAAAAGATGGTATCTTTTCTCTCCTTATTTTATTAATACTAGTCAAATTAGTCAACCTACTATCACCAACTTTGACCAACATTGACAAATTTGTGTCCTATGCTAGTCTATGGCCGGCCAAGCAAATATTGGGGGTCTAATTGCCTTTTAAAGACCTCCAATTGACAATCTATGGCTATTTGGTGCATTTAGCTTATAGAATGGAACTTTCGCACTTTATGCGATTCAGTCCTTTTTCGCGATTAATCATGAAATTGTTAAAATTAAAGTACCAAAATTTTCATGCACATATGCTATCATGCTCTTTCTCATAGTATAACATGAAAATTAATTTCTCTAATCTCAGATTAGTGATCCCAAGATCACTATTCTGACTAGCCCCTAAATCGGGCTGTTACATGATCCAAGTAATGGATAAAGATACGAGGAAGTTGGATTCACAAAAATAATTCTGCATGTTTGTGGGAAATCCAAAAGGAAAAATGGTGGATTATTTTATAACTCGAAAGAGAAAATTGTGATAGTATCAACTAATGCTACTTTTCTTAATAAAAATTACATAAATAATTTCAAACTTTGAAGTAAAGAAGGACTCGAGAAACTTTTGGGAAATACATAAAGCCCTATAGAAATGATTCTAGAACTAACTTCTAATAGTATACCTACTAACAATTAACAACATAGGGTGCTTCACCGCAGTGGGAAGTTCTCTCGTAGACCTAGGTTCTTCCAATCTAGCGGAAGTATTTTGAACACTGAGTCTGTTGAACAGGAAGATGATGACCCACTCACATACGATAAAGTGATGTATAGTTTTGATTCCAAAATATAAAAAATAAGTATAAAAGTTGAGATGGATTCTATGCATTTGAATTTAGTGTGTGAATTTGTAGACTTACCGGAAAGGATAAAACCCATAAGACATAAGTAGATCTATAAGAAGACAAGAAATACAGATGGAAAAGTGAAAACTTATAAGGCCATACTTATAGAAAATGTTATACTCAGAAAGAAAGTATTGGTTACGAAGAAACCTTATCTCCGGTTGCCATGCTCAAGTCAATCTGCATATTGTTATCCATTGTGATGGCTCTCGATTATGAGATTTGGAAAATGGATGACAAGATAACATTCTTGAATAACCATAATAAGGAGAGCATCTATATGATGCAACCCACTAGATATATAGCTAAAGGAAATGAGCATAAAGTTTCCAAACTACTTAGATCCATATATGGACTTAAGCAAGCATCCTACTCATTGAATCAAAGATTTGATCAAGCAATCAAGTCTTTTGGATTTGAGAAAAACATAGATGAACCTTGTGTTTATAAATGTATTAGGGATGAAAAGCTAGCCTTTCTTGTTATATATGTCAATCACATCCTACTAATTGGGAATGATGTCGGACATTGTCTATAACAGTCCATTTTTCAATGAAATCGGAACAGTGGTTTTGAGACCACAGATTCGACCCGAAATATAATTTATTTTTATTTTATTATATGGTCCGTAATATGATAGACATAACATGTGAAAAATTTGACATGAACATTTTATCGATTTAGCGCCTAATTACGAGAAGGACTAAATCGCATAAAATGTAAAAATTGAATTCTAGTAGTTATAAGGATCAAATAGCTATGGAATTCAAAACTAGAGGTCCTTATATGGTAATTAGACCATTAAGAAAAGTATGTAGATTTTTCATGGTGACTCATCCATGGAATTATAGAAAAGGTCTAGGACTAAATTAAAATAGTAAAAATTTAATTAATTAAAAGATGATAAAAGAAAATATCATCTTATTATTGTCATTTTCAACCTAAAATTTTATGGAAACCCTAGGAGAGAGAGGGAAAACTTTCAAGACATAATTGAGTAAGTTCTCTTGTCCTGTTTTTATAATTTTAGTATTTTTGAAATTGGGGTAGCTTAATCTCTCTATTTGAGGCATTAATTTGAAAAGTAATCAAAGCATGAAAATGGGTCATGGATGTATTATGCTGGAAATTAGAAATTTATGGTAGAAAATGAAAGATTATTGATAGATAAATAACTTTTACAAAGTGATTTTTGATGAAAACTTGAGTTAGGGACTAAAATGTAAAATTGTGAAATTGCAAGAAAAATTATGAAATCTTATGTATACATGTGCTGTAAATTTTGTAATGGGGCTTTGGTTAGGCTTGGAATAGGAAGTAATTTGCACAAGTTTTATTTTCCGGGCCTAGGGATAAAATTGGAATTTATGAAAAAGATAGGGGCAAAATGGTAATTTTTCTAGGATGTAAATTGAGTCCATTTAAATATGAAATGTATGAAATTGATAGTTAAATTCATTTATATAGATCCAAAAAACACAAACTCGAGGCTAGATCGAGGAAAAGAAAAGATTTTGGATTAGTAGATTATTACGCGAACAAGTGTCGAGGTAAGTTCGTGTAACTTAATCGGACATGTAATTATTTTAGTTGAATGTTGTGTTTGTATGTAATGTGATTTATGTTAATGTGCTTTACTTGTATACTATGACGGAAAATTTTCTACATGCTTGAAATGGTGATAATGGGATTAGTCCTGATTGAATGTTGAGTTCTGATGATTATATGCGCTTTCCTGAAACTAATAAGGTCCTTCATTTATTGAGGACGGGATTTAACTCGGACGAATAATCCCATTGACCTTGTTATATAAAGGATTAAGCCAGGATGGGTAATCCTAATATAATACCTCTCGAGTATGCATTAAGATTAGGGTTTAGCCTGGACTGGTAATCCTAATCGAGCTCCTCTGAGCTTACGTTATATAAAGGATTTAGCTTAGACTGGTAATCCTATTAAACGATATGTGGATCGAGAGTGTGTTCCTTGGTTGAGTGTCCTAAGGGTACACTTCAATAATAAATTGATGGATTATGAAACCATACACTTCGAGTGTACTACTTAAGCATCCATGGGCATTCAATGATTTAATGGGCATGTATCTCTTGACTTGGCATGAAAATCTTGAGATGTAATGATAATGACTGGAAAGAACATTGCATGATGAGCTCACTTATTTTTACTTGACATGTTTGTAAGTGTTGTGACTAACACGTTTGATTGAAGGAACATGCTTATGAAACTTGGTTAATGGATGGAAAACATGATGATGTGTGTTTAAATTTAATAACAGAAATTGTAAGTTTAGTTTCTGTTATATGAACTTACTAAGCATGTAATGCTTACACCATTTATTCTCCCCTTATTTTATAGTGCTTGGAAGCTCGTGAAGGTTGGAAAATCATTGGAGCATCGTCACATTATCAACAGCATTTTGGGTATATTTAGTGAAACCATTTTGAGCATAATGGCATGTATAGGATAACTTGGCCAGTAGTGGCTTAAAAATGTTATTTTGTAACCTAGCTATTGGAATGGCTAGTATTGGTTCATTTTGGTATGACTAAGTAGATTATTATTATGATATACATATATACGCATGTGTTATGTTAAAAATATGTGATCAATGTTGGGAATGCCTAAGTTAAACTAAAGTAAGGTTGTGATAATGTATGCCTGTAGTGATATGCCTTGTGAATCATAAAAATTGCCCAATTTAAATGCTTGAATTGGTTGGCATTGGATGTGTGTTTCAAATGCAGGTCTTGGGTGAAATTTTGGGTGAGAAATAAAGCTAGAAATGGCTTCATTTTGTCTATATGGGCATACACACGGGCGTGTGTCTAGACCGTGTGTGACACACGACCTGGTAACACGGGCATGTAGTTAGGTCGTCTGTCCCCTGCACCTTAATTTTGAGAAATAGAATTCTCAGAATTGGGCACACAGGTAGAGACACGGGCGTGTGTCTCAGCTGTGTGTGCCACATGGCCTAGAACACGGGTGTGTATCTTGGCCATGTGAAACCTGCACCTGATTTGAATTAAATTAATTAACCACACGGCCTAGCACATGGGCGTGTGGCATGGCCGTGTGGCATAAGTCAGAGAGCACCCTAAATCGAACACGGCCTGTAGCATGGGCGTATACCTTGGACCACATACGCGTGTGAGTCTTGCACCTTAGAAAATTTTTGTAATTTTGTGAAAAATTCTTAGAGGTTCCAATTCAGTCTTGATTCGATTCTAATGCTTGTATTGGGCCTCGAGGGCCTAATCAAGGGATATTTTGGATGATCTCGGTAAATGAATAGTAAATTTTTGTAGTTTAATGGAAATTTTTTTTGAATGTTTTGGTAATGCTTTGAAACCCTGTTTCGACGACGGGCTTAGGTTATAGGCATTACATTGTCATTAGTTAAATTGTAGTTAACTCAATAGTTTAGCATGAAGGACTTAAGAGAACCTAATTTTGTTCTATGTATTTGAATCTTAAGGGATTGAAAGAAAAAAGTGATATAATTATCCCAAGCTTCATACATAGACAAGATGTTGGAACAGTGTGCAATGACTGATTTGAAGAAGGGAAATCAACCTTCTATATCGAGATTTCACCTTTCTTTAGAGGATTATCCTAATACATTAGGAAAAAGAGAAAACATGAGGAAGGTTCTTTATGTTTTGGTAGTAGGAAATTTCATGTATGCTATGTTATGTGTAACGCGTGGTTTGTGCAAGTGTACATAATCGTTATCAAGTAATAAGTAAGTATAAGAGTTACCGTCTCCACAGGGACAATATATGTTAATCAATATTTTGTAAATTAAAGTTAACAAATTGGTGAGAAAAACACAATAGTTTTAATTGGTTGATGTAAATTAATGCAAATTAATCTAAGTATGATGATTAATTAAAATGGATGAGGTGGATTTAGTAGCAAAATTTACAAGATTTCAACAACAATAACATGCATAGGCTAGAATAATCACATCAATTAACTTAGTTCATTTTCATTATGTTAAAAATGTTTCGGAACATATTCCATGTAACTTGATCTTTCATAAGTTTGAAACCAATATTAGGTCCTTTTGGAATCTTTTACTTAGAAAAAAACATGCATTTTACTGATCATATTCAACTAAGGGTTTCTTAAAATTCATGTGAAGTAATATAGACGGGTTAGGTTTCAAACAATTTAATCACGTAAACCTGAAAACTATACAAGATAATAGAGATATTTTGTGTTATTATGAGCCTTTAATTTAGTTGGGTCAAGATCTAAATTAAGCATGCACTTTTCAATTATTGCGTCCACTAGTCGTAAATGCAGTTAGGATTGCTCAACTAATTCTAATGCATTCAATGTATGAATGAAATACATGCTTGAGTTTAATTGAAAACATGATCGAATAAGGCACAGAACATCATAACATGATTTAAATAAACTTTATTGAATTAATGCAATCATCCTAGCTAAACAAAATTTAGCTACTCTTGTTAATAAAAAAAAATTAAAGCAAATTGCAAACATATTGAATAACAAGAGCAACAATAAAGATTAAGAAAGAAAACACTTAGAATAATTTCAGTAATCCTCCGAAATTAATCGTGGTGGCTTCCTTTGTTCCTCGTAATTACTCCTTCGCAAGATGCTCCTCAAGGTGGCTAACCAAGAGAGAAAATTGTCAAGGAATTGCTAACTAAATGAAGGGGAAAATAGGGGTTTTATGAATGAGAGAAATGAGAGGTTAGTGAATTATGAGAGGAAATGAAGGATGAATGTTAAGTGAGGGATGATGAAGGGATGATTGAAATGAAAAATGGTGGTGGGCATTTATAGTGAAGGATTGCAGGTGTGTTTACTAAAAATAGCATGATAAATCCCTTAGATTTTTCCTTCCCATGGCCAGCCATAATTTGTTGAGGAGTGAGTTGTTTGCTTGATTCATGCATGAAATCATGCTTGAATTAAGCATGGGATGGAAAATTTCTTAGGCAAACATGGTGCGCTAATTTTTAATTGTTTTCTAAATATAGAGACCTCCAAATAATTATCCCAAACTAATTTTTGGCCGCTCAAAACACCATTGCAAAATTGGGCTTCTCTTCCCTTGTTTCGATGGTTTTGTGACCCATTAAGTTGTCAGACTTGTACAACATGTGATACCATTTTTAACTAGATCAAGGCAACATCTTCATGACCCAAATTATGTGCTTTTGCCATCCACTAAGGTAGAAAAAAATCTCATGCCCATGCAATAATTAAAATCGTATCAACTTAATGGTTCCATTGCATAATTAGTATAGCACATTAATATGTAATATAAAATAATTAAATTATGTACAAAATTAATACATAAAAGCATAAAATTGCACACTTTATTGAGTCATGCCCATTATTGTAATATAAACAAAATTCACCTAATTAACTATCATATTCTTAGGATTTCATAATTTTTCAAGTCAAAGATGCCAAAAACAACTATAAAAACTCTATATAAATTAGAGTTTACATAGTGTTAGACAAAATAGTGGATGTAGTCAAATATCGCATCTATAGAATTTTACCAAGAGTCTACTAGCTTGAGAGTTCTATGGGAAGCATATGGAGGGCATAGGAATGTGAAACATGACTAATCTATTTCACTTGGGCAAGTGGGACACTATTGGATCTGGCGCCCTAAGTTTAGTATTTCCCTCTATGTACACTTGGACTCTTTTCGAATAGATTGGTTAATAAAATTATTCATGAATTACATTAATACCCTTTATATATTGTCCTCATATGGTTTTTGCATGTAAAGAAAAATAGAAGCAAATATTAGCTCTAGTTGTCTAATGTTTAACTAATACTAAGAAGTATTACGTGGTTGGATCATAAAATGGAAAGGCAACTTGTATTAGCAGATGAACCTAAACATGTCCTTAGTCTAATAGAAAATGAGCAAATCGATTAAAAGACTAATATGTCATCTATCAAGTCCAATTGGGGAGATGCCTTTTCTTGGGCATTGGATAGAACGACTCTTAGAAGATAGAGAAATAGATACGGTTTATTGGATTGCCAGTATATCGGACTAGAAGTGAGAAGAATAGATCATGAATTCATTTAGGGATTTATTCACTTGTGACGTTCAAAATGTGGCATACTGACCGCACCTCGACATGTATGTCTTGAGGCTTGTAAATCTAAAATTAAATGTAAGAATTGAAGTGTGATATCTTCAAGTACACATGTCAAATTGTAATATAGTTTCAAGTTTTTACAACAAAACCCAAGAAAGTATTCCAAGGATCATACCCAAGGCAAGTTTGTCTAAACTAAATTGCAATTCACACCCAAATAAGTCCAAGTAGTAATCACATACTAATTATATTACGACAAACTAATAATAAAAAGATTATATAAGAAAACATAAAATCAAAACTAAAATAAACAACCAAATTTCAATCAATTTGAGCAAGTAGAAGATTAACTCGCATCCGTGTTCATCATCAACTTCAAACTCAAGTTTTAAAAAATTAGCTAACAATTAATCTAGTTAATACATTCCAACCTATAACTAAATCAATTAATCAATTTAACCTACTTATATTTTGACGGATAGCTTAAATGGGATAAATTAAGGGTTGCTAAGTAAACTATCCTTTCGACCTCATCTACCTAAGTTACTTCCTAAGCGTCGTTAATC
Source organism: Gossypium rotundifolium (assembly GCA_025506655.1). NCBI lineage: Eukaryota > Viridiplantae > Streptophyta > Magnoliopsida > Malvales > Malvaceae > Gossypium > Gossypium rotundifolium. The sequence goes on along the minus strand of CP106729.1, from coordinate 60,576,317 downwards.
CTAGGGTTTAATCTCTCTTAATCTAAGCCAACTAAATAGGGTAAACCCTAAATCATTAGCCAATCACTCTCAATTCGCAAATCAATCTTCCTAGGGTTCTTAGTTTATGGCCATTCTAGATGCAATTTTCCTAATTAAATTCCCAACATTCAAAGTAAATGTAAAAACAAAAGAAGGGAGAAGAGAAATCTAAATTTGAATTTGTATGTTGAAGACCGATTTGTGAAACCCTTAGAATTGATGTTGATTGTGATTCAATTTCCAAAGAAATAGAAGCAAACAAATAAATTTGCTGTGTGAATGAAAAACTAAACTTCAATGAAAAGGAAAAAATATTTGAACATAAAAATTGAAATTAAAAACCCTAAATTTAAGAACAAAAAATTTCAATAATCCCAAGAAGCTCCATAATTAAGTCTTGAGCACTAATATTCATAGTATTTTTGTTAGATTACAAAATTAGGTTAATTAAAGACTGCTAATTATGTTAATTAAGGTTGTGAAGACGAAAAACTCCCTTGGCAACTAAATGGGCCTTGTTAACCTCGTGTCATGACATCATAGGGGGTTGTTGATCGTGTCAAACAGTCGAGTTTTAATATTTATAAAGAATGATTGAACCTATAGGCCAACTATGACAACGATTGAGGCAAGTGCACCTATCAAACAATAGTATAGTCTAGGCAAGATTATTTTATCGAACCCAAAGGAACCTAAAAGTACTACTACTCACTTTCTTTCTATTATTTAGCCTAAAATATGGGATGATTGGTTTATTAATCTAACACTAATGAAAAACTAAACTAAACTAGATGCAAAGATAAAAGATTGAAACTTTAGGAAAAGACTGTGGACAAACGCAGTTGGTTATGATGATACCCTCAAGAAGAATCCACCTATGACTTCTCTTGTTATCTAACTTTTAATTCATATGATCTAACTTTTAATTCATATGACTTCTTTACTTAGCTTGATCCATGAGACTCCCTAACCTATATTAAACCCTCTCTCGAGGCGAATAACGTCTAACCTTAGGTTAATTAGTGGAACTCTCGTTCTCTTATTATAACACCCTAAGGAAGCAGTAAATCGATCAATGGACTCCCATATTAGGTTTCACCCTAATCCGAAAAAAATCTCGTCACCCTATCTCTAGGCGTGCGATCAACTCCGCTTAATTATGCTAGATCTACTCTTAGGCAGGGTCTATACCTCCTCCACCTAAGCCAGATGTAATGCATCAAACCGACCCTAATCGAGCGGTGGTTTGGGACCACAATTCAAACCAGAAATATTTAAATATTATATTTAGTGCTTATTATATATGAATTTATGTGTGGGAAAGTTTCAGTGAAAAATTTTATCGTTTAAGTATTGAATTTGATAAAAAGGATTTAATGTGGCGTAAAAGTTGCATGCTAAGGTATAATGTACTAGGTTGCTTGTGGCTTTTTAAGTGGGTGTCCCAAAGGGCAATTAGCCCATTGACCATATTAATGGATGACAATGGGCCAAATTAGCTACCTATATATGTTAGTTTAATTATATTAATTTTTTTTATAAGGTTATGTTATATATTATAATAATGTTAATGCATTTATATAAAACAAACATAAAAATAAAGCCATCATTTCTTTCATTCTCTCCTAGCCGAATGTTAGGATAGAAAACACAATTGTTAAAGCTTCAAGTTTGACAAGTTAGAAAGCTTGACTAAGGTATGGTCGATTTTAGTTTTGATAATTTTACGTTTTTGAGATCGTTGCTTCGTATATTACCCAACCCATGTCTAAATTTTGAAAATACTATGTATATAGGATTGACCATTAACATGCTTGGATAGTTTTGATGTTTGATGATTTTTAGATTTAATATATGTTAAAGATTTATAAGTTTTGTGTTGAAGTTTTTGGAGATTTTGAGTAAATAGGGCTAAATTGAAAAGAATAAATTTGTGAAGGGTTAAAATGATAAATAAATGAAATGCATGGACACATATGGCTATGGGAAAGATTCGGCCTAGCTATGGTGTTAGGAAATTTTGCATATTTTGTGTTTTGTGTAAATAGAACCAATTCGTAAAAATGGGAAACATTAGGGGCAAAATGGTAAATTGCCCATTTGTGTGTTTTGGGACTAAATTGAGATGAAATGCAATTAAATGAGCTAAATTTTAATGTGTTTTAGATCAAGAGCAAAGAAAAATGGAATTAGAAGCGGGAAAGACGAAGGTTCTCGAATAAGCCGATTCGCATCGGACTATCGACAACCGAGGTAAGTCCTAAGCAAGTGTATACTAAAGGAATATTTATGAACATTGCATATGATAAAGTTAGAAAATTTAAAGCATAAAAATGTATGTTGGCGAATGTGATAGTATAAATTGATAATGAGTTTAATTTGTTAAATGTGATGTAAGTAAGTAAGTTTGGTTCGATAAATGAAAGTTGTATGAAGTATATAAGTTGTGGTGATTTAAATTATTAAGTAAAGTGTATTGAAATGTTAAATGCGTTGAATTGGCTAAGCGCCTAGCAGAGCCTAGTGCGGTGACATGTTCGAGCTTAATGCCTAGCAGGGCTTCGTCTTAGGTGATCTATTTCGGGCTTTAATGCCTAGCAGGCTTCAGCATGGTGATCTATTCGGGCTCTAATGCCCTGAGCTTCATCTTTGGTGATCTATTTGAGCTCTAATGCCTAGCGGGCTTCGTCTTGGTGAACTATTTCGAGCTTTAAATGCCTAGCGTGCTTTATGCTTGATGTGTTTTACAAAGGAGAAACCGAATTGTCGTTCAAGGTAAATCATAGCTAATGTGTTTAGTTAAAGGCTCGGTAAGTAAGTAAGGTTTGATATGTTTAATGTTACTAGAGTTTAACTAATATTACGAGTACGTTGATATGTATATTTGAGATTACGATTGATGTGCACAAGTATTATATGGTGAGTTTGTGCTTGAATGTACTATCATGGAATTCGGTTTTCAAATAGTAGTGCTAAAGGTGTAAGAAATTTTAATATGATAACATGGTTGAGATGAATGATTTAAATGTTTAAGTAATTGAATGTAGTATCATTTTGAGCTTGGGACTTACTAAGTTAGTAAACTTATTTGTGTGTAATGTTCTTCTCTGTTTTATAGATTAGGTAAAGGCTACCTGCTCAACGGGATCGTCAAGACAGTCAACCACACTATCGATCTAATTTTGGTACTCTTTCATTTTGGATTTGGATAGAGGCATGTATAGGAAAGACTTGACCTTGTTTGTTGAAGACTTTTTGGTTCATGTATATAATAGCCATGCGAATATGGCTAAATTTTTGGTTAAGTATGTTTATCAAGCTTTTGATATAATAGTCAGTTTATATCGTTAATGTTTGTGCAAACCCAATCAAGGATAATTCGAATATGGTAAGTAAATATGTGGTTGAGAAGTGAAAATATGAGTTGGGTAATGTGGTATGAATAATTAATTGTATACTCGATTATATTGAACCATAGTTGTGATTTGTTCATAGGTTAGTAATGTTAGGCTATAAAAGATATTGGGTATGTGTATTTCTTTTTAAGTTCAAATGAGGTGATTCGATGATGAAATGATCAAATTATGGTGCTATGGTTTGTTTGTATTTGGTCTTTTTGCATGATTCTTAAACAGGTTAATTCGGCATAGTAAACAAGTATAATTTAGGTACATTGCTCATGAATGTCTAGTTAGTTATATATGTATGCTTGAAATGTGATATATGTTTGTGCATATTCGGATGTAATAGAATTTTTGCTAAAGAATAGGAAATTGATAAAAATTTTGATAGAAGATGATTATAGGCCGAATAGGTATTTGGATAACTAGATAATATGATTTGTTGGAAATGATAAAAGTGCATGAGTTGATATGATTTTATTAAATTATAATAAATGCACGTATATGAATCTAACAATTACAAAAATAATGTATATACTAGTATAGTTATTTTCGGTTCAAATATGTGCATGTAAGCAATTCATGTGAACATTGATCGATTGATTATTTGGATCTATTTGAACTTTGGTATGAGCTAGGTACATATAATTGCATATATGTGTCTATGTATATTTGGTCAAGTAGATATGTATTTATAAGATGTTTATTGAGTTTGTAAGTTTGGATATCTGCTAATATCTTTTGTGTTGGTATATTCGGCCCTTTAAGTGGGTTAGTATAAAATGATAATTGAATTATGTTATTCAATCACATAGATATGAGCAGGATAAATTGCTTGAGTATTTTATAAGTAAATAATGACATAGCAATTGAGGCTTACGATACTTGCATTATTTTGTGATTTTCATAAAATGTATTTTGCATGTTCAGCTTATGTTTGTCAATGTTTGTGCCATATATGATTTGGTTTAGTGGAATAAATATGTTTTATGCATATGTAATGGTTTGCTTATATGTGTATTATTATATAAGCTTGTTTAAATATGATTGAATTGATCGAATAAAAGTAATGATTATCTGGTAATGCCCATAACCCTAATTCGGCGACGGATACGGGTTAGGGGTGTTACATTTTATTGGTATCGAGAGATACGGTTTAGTCGATTCTAGAATTTAGTAATGCGTAAGAGTCTAGCTATACATGCCTCGAATTTTATATGTGATAGTGTGGTGACTTGACAATTTCAATTGTATTTAATATAGTAAATGGATTAGATCCCGATAGAGTAGTAGGCGATGATGTGGGCGGTGTTGCGCTGGTCTCGCTCATGGATCGACACCATTAGACTCTCAACCGATTACGGGTAACCAAGAGGAGAGGCTAAACAAGCCTTCTATCAAATGATGAATGAATGGTTTACTCAATTTGCTCGAATAATCCCATTGTACAACAACCTCCACCCCGAATAATCCAACTCCGGTACCTTCAAGACTTCGATGATAGATCCAATGAGATCTAGTAGGCCCCCAATGGATAAAATCGGAAATTTAGGGCGAGGAATTCAAGGCTAATGATGATGATGATGCGAGCGAGCTAAAATGTGGCTTGATAACACTATTCGGGTACTTGATGAGCTATCCTGCACTCTAGAAGAATGTATAAAATGTGCTATATCTTTACTTGGGACATTGCCTATCAACGGTGGAATACACTAGTATCGGTGGTTCCAAAAGAAAAAGTAGCGATGGATTTCTTCGAATGAATTCAAGAAATATGTCGACCAGAGGTTCATCGACCGAAGCGTAAAGAATTTCTTGAACTAAAAGCAGGGCAAATGACCGTGATGTAATATGAAAGAAAATTTATCGGGCTTAGCGAGATATGCTAGAGTGTGATTCTACTAAAGCTATTATGTGTAAAAGATTTGAAGATGGCACGAATGAAGATATAAAGATGTTTGTTGGCATTCTTGAAATTCAAGAGTTCGTGACTCCAGTTGAACGAGCTTGCAAAGCTGAAGAGCTCGGGAAAGAGAAGAGAAAGGTTGATACAGAAGCCAGGGACATTCAAAAAAGGTCTTCGTGTAAGGTCTTCCATTCCACATCTAAGAAGTTCGAGAGATGACTACGGTAGACATAAAGCTACTACAGATCCACCTAGCGGGATCGACCTCCTGTGGACTCCCGAGCTACCTCAATAGCCAGTGTTGGTAATGTTCCACAGAATAGAGTTGAATGCAAGCATTGTGGAAAATGGCATTCTAGGAGTTGTAGAGTTCGTGATCGGTCCTGCTTTAAATGTGGATCCTTAGACCATTTCATTCGAGAGTGCCCGATGTTAGGCGAAGGTAATCGACCGAGAACTACAGAACGAAAGCAAAGGCATCAAGACAGGCGGACCACCCAGCATTACGGCAATGTAGGTGGTAGTCAAAAGGACTAAGAACACGGCGATTCGATCCGAGGCTAGAGCTCCGGCTAGAGCTTATGTTACTCGAGCTAGAGAGGATGTCGCTTCTCCGGATGTCATTCTTGGTACTTTCACCCTTTATGATACTCGTAATTGCATTGATTGATCTGGTTCGACCCATTCATATGTATGTGAAACTCAGAATTGAAGAAGACTCGCCGATTGAGTCTCTCGAGTTTGTGATTCGTGTATCCAACCCTTTGGGTAGATGTGTGTTTGTTAATAAAGTGTGTAAAGATTGCCCATTGATGATTCGGGATTTTTGCTTCCCGATCGATTTAATCTTTGTTGCCTTTCGATGAGTTTGATATAATTTTGGGAATGGTGGTTAACTTCGCATGACGTAGTGGTGAATTGCAAAAGAAAGCTTATTGATTTGAGACATCGAGCGGTGAGATCATTAGAATTGAATCGATGATATAAGTGGGTTTCTATAGTTATATCCTCGATGTTAGCCCAAAAGTATGTGAGAAAAGTGCGAAGCTTATTTGGCTTATGTCTTGGATAATAAATTGTCGAGAAAGCAGATTGAATCTGTCGATTGTATGTGAATACCGGATGTGTTTCTGAAGAACTACCGTGTTTACCCAAGACGAGAGATTGAGTTTGGCATTGAATTAGCTCGGGAATGACTCGATCTCAATAGCTCCATATCGGATGGCACCTCTTGAGCTAAAAGAGTTGAAAGCACGATTGCAAGAGTTAACAGATAGGGCTTTGTGCGACCAAGTTTCTCTCCTTGGGTGCACCAGTTCTTTTGTGAGAAAGAAAGATGGAGCGATGCGAATGTGTATTGATTATCTAAGCTGAATAAAGTAACTATAAAGAATAAGTACCGTTACCTCATTGATGATTTGTTTAATCGGTTGAAAGGGCTTCGATATTTTGAAGATAGATTTGAGATCGGGTACTATCGATTCTGAGTCGAGATATGGATGTGCCAAAGCGCATTTCGGATGGGGTATGGACATTTTGAGTTTTTGGTTATGCCTTTTGGGCTTACTAATGCACTGCTTTGTTTTATGGATTTGATGAATCGGGTTTTTAGACAGTTTTGGATCGATTTGTGGTGGTGTTTATTGATGATATATTGATCTACTCAAAGATGAAATTGAACACATTGAACATTTGAGGTTAGTGCTACAAACTTTGCGAGATCATCATTTGTCTGCCAAGTTTAGTAAGTGCGAGTTCGGATGAAAGAGGTCAGCTTTTTGGGACATGTTGTTTCAGCATTAGGCATTCGAGTTGATCCGAACAAAATCTCGGCTATACTTGATTGGAAGCCAACGAAAAATATTTTCGAGATTCAAAGTTTTCTGGGACTTGCGGGTTACTATCGACGATTTGTGAAAGATTTTCTATGATAGCTACCAGTTGACAAAGTTATTGCGAAAGATGTCGAGGTTGAGTGGTCGAAAAGTGTCGGAAAAGTTTTGATCGGTTGAAAGCCCTTTTGTGAAGCTCCGGTGTTAGTTCAAATTTGAGTCGGGTAAAGAATTTGTTGTTTATTCGATGCTTCTTTGAATGGTTTGGGCTGCGTTTTGATGCGGGAAGGCAAAGTCATAGCCTACGCTTCAAGACAAGCTGAAGCCGCAGCGAAAGAAATTACCCGACGCATGACTTAGAACTTGCGACCATTGTTTTCTCATTGAAAATTTGGTGTCACCATTTATTTGGCGAGAAATGTCACATTTATTCAGATCATAAAGTCTAAAGTATCTAATGACTCGAAAGACCTGAATTTGAGACAACGCGGTGGCTAGAACTGTTGAAAGACTATGAATTGGTGATTGACTATCACCGGGAAAAGCTAATGTTGTTGCGGATGCGTTAAGTCGAAATCATTATTTGCTCTTCGTTACCTGAATGCAATGATGGCTATGTCTAGTGATGGTTCGATCATAGCCGAGTTATGAGCAAGACGGATGTTTATTCACAAATTTGTGATGCATGAAAGTTGATGAAGATTTGATTGCTAGTCGAATTCATTGTGAAAGGGTGCGAATCGATTTTGATTGATGCAAATGATTGTTTGAATTTTAAAAGCCGAATGTGTGTTCCAAAGAACTCGATTTGATCTGAGATGATTTTGAGTGAGGCTCATAGTGGTCGACTATCGATACATCCGGGTAGCACGAAGATGTATATCGATTTGAAACGATTCTATTGGTGGCACGGCATGAAGCGAGATATATCTCGAATTTGTTTCTAAGTGCTTAATCATCGACAAGTAAAAGGCGAGCATCAAGCGCCATCTGGACTACTTGACCAATCATGATACACGAATGGAAATGGGATAGAATTACAATGGATTTTGTATCCGGTCTCCTATGACTCCGAGTAGGAAAGATCTTTGTCTGGTTATAGTTGATAGGTGACTAAATCGGCTCATTTTGTGCCGAGACGTCATGGACTATTCACTTGATAAACTTGCTGAATTGTGCGTATCACAGTTGTGAGATTGCATGGTGTCCGAGTTCCATTGTTTGAGCGAGAGACAGAGATTCACATCGCGATTTTGGAAGAAGTTGCAAGATGCTTTAGGTACTAAACTTTATTTTAGTCTGACTTTCCATCCATGATCGACGGTCAATCCGAGCGAACTATTTAGATACTTGAGGACATGTTGAGATGTTGCGTTCTCGAGTTTGAAAGTGCGTGGGAACGATACCTACCTTTGATTGAATTTGCTTATAATAATAGTTTTCAATCTAGTATTAAAATGGCACCTTATGAAGCCTTATGCGGGCAAAAGTGTAGAACACCATTATACTAGATCGAGCTCGGTGAGAATAGGATACACGGGTTGATTTGATTAAAGAAAGCCGAATCGAAAGTAGCTATTATTGGAGACAATTTGAAAGCTCGCTTCGGATCGTCAAAAGTCTTATCTTGATATGAAACGTAAAGACATTGAATTCAGTTGGAGATCGAGTATTTTTAAAGGTTTCTCCGTGGAAGAAAGTACTCGTTTTGGTAGGAAGGCAAGTTGAGCGGAGGTTCATTGGACCGTATGAAATCATTGAGCGTGTTGGGCTGTTGCTTATAGATTGAAGCTACCCTCTGAATTAGAAAAGATACACGATGTATTTCATGTTTCTATGCTCTGTGAGATCTGGATCGGATCCGTCACATGTGATTGCTCGTCGAGATTGAGATACAACTCGATATGACGTATGAGGAAGAACCGATCCGTATTTTAGCTCGGGAAGAGAAAGAGTTAAGAAACAAGAAAATCCCATTAGTGAAGGTACTGTGGAAAAGGCCTGAGTTGAAGAGGCTACATGGGAACTGAAGATTCAATGAGGCAACAATATCAGAGCATTGTTTAACGGTAAGATTTTTGGGGACGAAAATCCTTAAGGGGAGAGTTATATGCATCAAACCGACCCTAATCGAACGGTGGTTTCGGGACCACAAATTTGAACCCAGAAATATTTAAATATTATATTTAGTGCTTATTATATATGAATTTATGTGTGGGAAAGTTTCAGAAAAATTTTATCGTTTAAGTATTGGATTTGATAAAAAAGATTTAATCGCTAAAAGCGTAAAAGTTGCATGCTAAGGTATAATGTACTAGATTGCTTGTGGCTTTTAAGTGGGTGTCCCAAAAGGCAATTAGCCCATTGACCATATTAATGGATGACAATGCGCCAAATTAGCTACCTATATATGTTAGTTTAATTATATTAATTTTTTATAAGTTTATGTTATATATTATAATAATGTTAATGCATTTATATAAAACAAACATTAAAAATAAAGCCATCATTTCTTTCATTCTCTCCTAAAGAATGTTAGGATAGAAAACACCATTGTTAAAGCTTCAAGTTTGACAAGTTAGAAAGCTTGATTAAGGTATGGTGGGTTTTAGTTTTTGATAATTTTATGTTTTTGAGATCGTTGCTTAGCATATTACCCGACCCATGTCTAAATTTTGAAAATACTATGTATATAGGATTGACCATTAACATGCTTGGATAGTTTTGATGTTTGATGATTTTAGATTTAATATATGTTAAAGATTTATAAGTTTTGTGTTGAAGTTTTGGAGATTTTGAGTAAATAGGGCTAAATTGAAAAGAATAAATTTGTGATGGGTTAAAATGACAAATAAATGAAATGCATGGACACATATGGCTATGGGGAATGTTAGGAAATTTTGCATATTTTGTGTTTTGTGTAAATAGGACCAATTTGTAAAAATGGGAAACATTAGGGGCAAAATGGTAAATTGCCCATTTGTGTGTTTTGGGACTAAATTGAGATGAAATGCAATTAAATGAGCTAAATTTTAATGTGTTTTAGATCAAGAGCAAAGAAAAATAGAATTAGACTGGGGAAAGACGAAGGTTCTTGAATAGCCGATTCACACGGACTATCGACAACCGAGGTAAGTCCTTAAGCAAGTGTATACTAAAGGAATATTTATGAACATTGCATATGATAAAGTTAGAAAATTTAAAGCATAAAAATGTATGTTGGCTGAATGTGATAGAATAAATTGATAATGAGTTTAATTTGTTAAATGTGACGTAAGTAAGTAAGTTTGGTTCGATAAATGAAAGTTGTATGAAGTATATAAGTTGTGGTGATTTCATTATTAAGTAAAGTGTATTGAAATGTTAAATGCGTTGAATTGGGCTAAACGCCTAGCGTGCCTAGTCTGGGTGACATGTTCGAGCTTAATGCTAGCGAACTTCGTCTTGAGTGATCTATTTCGGCTTTAATGCCTAGCGGTGCTTCACGCCTGGTGATCTATTTCGGCTCTAATGCCTAGCGAGGCTTCATGCTTGATGATCTATTTCGTGCTCTAATGCCTAGCAGGCTTCGTGCCGGTGAACTATTTCGGGCTTTAAATACCTAGCAGGCTTTATGTCGGTGATGTGTTTTACAAAGGAGAAACCGAATTGTCGTTCAAGGTAAATCATAGCTAATGTGTTTAGTTAAAGGCTTAGGTAAGTAAGTAAGGTTTGATATGTTTAATGTTACTAGAGTTTAACTAATATTACGAGTACAGTGATATGTATATTTGAGATTACGATTGATGTGCACAAGTATTATATGACTGAGTTTGTGCTTGAATGTACTATCATGGAGATTCGGTTTTCAAATAGTAGTGCTAAAGGTGTAAGAAATTTTAATATGATAACATGGTTGAGATGAATGATTTAAATGTTTAAGTAATTGAATGTAGTATCATTTTGAGCTTGGGACTTACTAAGTTAGTAAACTTATTTATGTGTAATGTTCTCCTGCTTTTATATATTAGGTAAAGGCTACCGCTCAACGGGATCGTCAAGACAGATCAACCACACTATCGATCTAATTTTGGTACTCTTTCATTTTGGTTTTGGATAGAGGCATGTATAGGAAAGACTTGACCTTGTTTGTTGAAGACTTTTGGGTTCATGTATATAATAGCCATGCGAATATGGCTAAATTTTTGGTTAAGTATGTTTATCAAACTTTTGATATAATAGTCAGTTTATATCGTTAATGTTTGTGCAAACCCAATCAAGGATTAATTCGAATATGGTAAGTAAATATGTGGTTGAGAAGTGAAAATATGAGTTGGGTAATGTGGTATGAATAATTAATTGTATACTCGATTATATTGAACCATAGTTGTGATTTGTTCATGGGTTAGTAATGTTAGGCTATAAAAGATATTGGGTATGTGGATTTCTTTTAAGTTCAAATGAGGTGATTCGATGATGAAATGATCAAATTATGGTGCTATGGTTTGTTTATATTTGGTCTTTTGCATGATTCTTAAACAAAGTTAATTCGGCATAGTAAACAAGTATAATTTAGGTACATTGCTCATGAATATGTCTAGTTAGTTATATATGTATGCTTGAAATGTGATATATGTTTGTGCATATTCGGATGTAATAGAATTTTGCTAAAGAATAGGAAATTGATAAAATTTTGATAGAAGATGATTATAGGCGAATAGGTATTTGGATAACTAGATAATATGATTTGTTGGAAATGATAAAAGTGCATGAGTTGATATGATTTTATTAAATTATAATAAATGCCTATATATGAATCTAACAATTACAAAAATAATGTATATACCGTATAGTTATTTTCGGTTCAAATATGTGCATGTAAACGAATTCATGTGAACATTGATCTGATTGATTATTTGGATCTATTTGAACTTTGGTATGAGCTAGGTACATATAATTGCATATATGTGTCTATGTATATTTGGTCAAGTAGATATGTATTTATAAGATGTTTATTGAGTTTGTAAGTTTGGATATCTGCTAATATCTTTTATGTTGGTATATTCGGCCCTTTAAGTGGGTTAGTATAAAATAATAATTGAATTATGTTATTCAATCACATAGATATGAACAGGATAAATTGCTTGAGTATTTTATAAGTAAATAATGACATAGCAATTGAGGCTTACGATACTTGCATTATTTTGTGATTTTCATAAAATGTATTTTGCATGTTCAGCTTATGTTTGTCAATGTTTGTGCCATATATGATTTGGTTTAGTGGAATAAATATGTTTTATGCATATGTAATGGTTTGCTTATATGTGTATTATTATTATATAAGCTTGTTTAAATATGATTGAATTGATCGAATAAAAGTAATGATTATCGGTAATGCCCATAACCCTAATTCGGCGACAGATACGGGTTAGGGGTGTTACAACATAAGATTAAATTAAGTAACATAATTAAGAACAAACTAAGTACTTATCATATAATTTAGAAATCAAATAATAAAATCCATCACAGGTTTCATCCCCTTCAGGTATCTGACGGGTTTAGTTCATAACAAAATAAGAAAACACCTCAAGAGAAAAGATAAAACTAAACATAAGAAATCCCTAAATCCCCCTAAAGGAATTGAAGAGGAGATCCTCTGTCTTAAGGAGAACTCGACTTCTTGAGATGGATCAACGGCTATCTTGAGTAATTCCCTAAATAAAAGCTTTGGCAGAAAACTCTGCCCCAAAACTTTATTCTCTAGAGCAGTGGCTTGGGTTGTATATATAGGCTTTTTAGATGCTTTACTTAGCTCCTAAGTACCTCCTTCAAGTAGAATTACTATTAATGTGTTTAAGTAGACTTAGGAGTATGTTTCTTTGGCTTCAAGCATCCAAATGAGTGAAATTGCTCATTCAGTGGCGAGGAACGCGGCCATGGTACACGCTTGAGTGTAAATTGTCTTGGTAGTGTCTCGATTACATCGATTGAGACACTTTGTGTAAATTGTGGCATGGCCGTGTGAAGTAATTTGACGAGGCATGGCTGTGTGGCTTGAAGTCCAAGTCGTGTCGATTTCCTCTTTGTCCCAAATTGGCCCGTTTTCAGCCTGTTTTACGGTCTTTTTATCCTTATGTGCTTTCTTGAGTATAAGACATGAAAAGAAAGGATTAAGAGCACCTTTTTACATAAATCAGGGATAATTCATCCAAAAGCATACTAAATGTGGGATTAAAAGATGTTACTTTTACGGTTTATTAAATACCCCCACACTTAAGCTTTTGCTTGTCCTCAAGCAAAATTCTCAACTTACAATTAAAACGAACTTTCCATAATTCATAATTCCTATCGACAATGTCTCATCATAATTCATAGATAATTTATACATGGATAATTCAACTCAAAGAGTCCTAAAGATTCAATCACGATAAGTCATACCTTTGTAGTACGAAAACATAGGTGTCTCCCCTTATCTAAATAATTACCTTTAATTCAAAATCGAAAAGGATTGACATCCTCACTAAAGGTTCACTCAAATCACTCAAAGTATTTAAGGTTCAAGAATAAGCACTCATAAGTCAAACCTGAAAGGTTAATCCCATAGGCTTGCCTGAAAATCAAATCTTCACCACTGTATATGAGATGATACACAGATCAAAAGGTCTTTATCATGGTTGTAACAGGGCTAAGGTTAAGGGTGTGGATACAGGCTGAATTAGAGTTTTAGAATCGAGACTGACTTGACAAATTACCTAACTAGAAACAATGAACTAAATATCAATTGATAATTATTCTATAATAAAGAGTATTTTCATCACTTAAAATTTGATAATACTTTAATACGAGCTTTTTCTTCAACGATTGGAATTTAAATGCTCTATACTACTAATATTGAGTATACTTGGTTTTTTTTAAGAACAAACTAAAATATTACATCATAAATGATAAATGTAACTACTAAACTAATATAATTCGATAACTTAATCAAATCAAACCTCGATTAAAGGGTAGTCAAAAGAAAGGGTGATAACAAATACAAAGGGGTTTTGGTTTAATATTAGTGGGTGAGTCAATAAAAAGGTTGTTAGGATTCAACGGGGTTCATTAGGGGTCAATTTGTGAAGGTAGGCTTTTTATGGAGTAAGTGGGTTAAATCCTAGGTGCCTTTATTATCTCTGTATATCAAATCAAAAGTGTGGTCTCGACATGTATAAACGAGGCAAGTTCTAGAATAATAGTTCAAAGTTGACACACTCATAATCAATAAAGTGAGCACGAAAAAGAATATATGCTCTATGAAACACCCCAAACCCGGCCCAAATAGCCTGACCGGATTTGTTATGTTCCTCGAATCTAACTTTAGCAAATTCTAGTTTTATTTAAGAAAAACTTAATGATTTTTGTAGAAAGCAGATTAAATTAATATTTTAGGTTGAAATCAAATTGTAAAGTAAATTTATGTCTTTTAAAACATTATTTTAGAAGGAGTTAATAAATTAAAAGAAAACCAAATTTATGGAAATTACTTTAAAACATATATATATTAGTGACAAAAACATTTTTAAATTATTTATCGAAAAACCATTTAGTTATTTAATTGATATTTGTCCATGGCAAAATAAAAATCCAAACACAAAAAATTAAAAAGCAGTTTATAGTGGCCTTATTACAAAAACAACAAAACCCATAATAAAGTCTAAGTAGCAAAATTAACTTAAATAAGTTTAAGTAGGAAAATTTCAAAATACTTTGAAAATGCATTGGCCACCTCAAGTCCTTGTCGACCCGATCCATCGCACTCTGAATCATCGAAAAGTTATCCTAAAAAAAATTGGGTGAGTCATAAACTCAATGTGTAACACATACATTAAAAATCCCATTTTATCATATGCCTTAAAGCCCAAAAATTTCACATATGGCCATAGGCCCATTTAACTCATATATAGCCCAAAGGCCCATTTTCATAGCGATTACATAATAATCATTTAAATCACATGGATATGCACATATAATGAAATGCAAACCCGCCCACCTAAATATCCATCCGCTACACACCACCGTACCAACCAACACAAGTGGGATTACTAAATCGACCCTCCATCCGCTACACACCATCGAAGGCGATTCTTTGCGGTCAACATGCACATCGCCCTTATAATTTTGTGGCAAGGCCACCGAACAAAATTGTGATCAAGTCACCAGATTTCATATTTGTGACCGAAGTCACCAAATTTCATATTTGTGACCGAAGTCACCAGATTTCATATTTGTGACCGACGTCACCAGATTTCATATTTGTGACCGAAGTCACCAGAATGTGGTAAAACCACCAGAATACTTCCTCCTTTATTTCATGCCATTTACCCCAAAATCGTAATATAATCATACTTATTTCACATTTTATGCATATAGCAAAATTAACAAAATATTGGGGTAAACATACCTGAATATCATATACCACTGAATGGTATCCAAAAATCATTATTAAACACATTATCATAAAATCACATATAAAAATAGATCTTTGAGTTTTTAATGTAGGTTACACACCTTATGGCGTTGAGAATGATACTCTCTCGCTCGTCAACACCTAGTTAGTCATCACACTTGGTTAGTATACACTATTACTAATAAAATTACACTTATTGATGAGGGATCTAAATCCTTACCTCGGATTCTCGAACAAGCAGATTATCGTGGTTTTCTCGCTAGATGGATCAAAACCTGCGATATCCCACCAACGTAAAGTGGTTCGGTTTATGCGACTACTTCAAATAACCGATCTTCGTTAGCAGAGGGTCCACAACCCGGTGGAAAGTCTCTTATCGCCGATCATCTGACCCTTCGTTTGAAGTTCAATGGTAAAAGCAAGTGCCTCCTCTCTTCCAAACACTCCGTCTTGCTCTTTTCTTACCTATCTTGTTAGTCTCAAATCACCCTAAAAATAAGATTGATTAATAGTCCATTCTAAAAGGATTAATATAACCAAAAGGAATAATCTTACCTTGGATGATTTCAAGGTTACTTCTTAAAAGTTGGCTTCAACAAGGATCCTTAAAATCCTTTCCAAGGATTGACCTAGAGAGAAAATAAGAGATCATGATTCTAAATTTGCCAAAGTAAAACAAAGAAATAATGAAAAGCGATTGACGAAAAGTTTTACTTACCCACTTGAAGATTGACTTAAAACAAAAGAAAAGAATAAAATGGATTTCTTTGGTTTCGGTTTGTACAAAAGAAAAGGAGAAAAGATGGTGATTTCGGCTTTAACAAAGAGAAGAGAAAAGATGGTGGTTTCAAATATGATGGTTTGGTTTTAACCAAAAGAAAAGAAAGAAAAATGGTGAAAAGATTATAGGATAGTTTCGCTATGAGAGAAGAAAGAAAGAAAATGAAATGAGAAGGAAAAGAAAAGGAAGAAAAGAGAAAGAAAGAGAGATTAAAAGAAGATGATGATGATGAAGATGATTTTCAAAGAGAAAAGAGATAGGTTTTGGGGCTTAGGTGCATTCGCCAAGAGGAAGAAATGAAGAAAAATGGTGCTTGAACTTTGGTACATTCAAGCAATGAGAGAAAAAAGAAAAGAAGAAAGGCTTTTCCAACTTTTGATGCTTTTGACAAGAATTTTGAGAGAATAGGAATTTTAATCGAAATGGTCAAAATGAGAGCCAAAACAAAGAGAAGTTTTACCTAATGCCCATAGCAAGATTCGGCTAAGAGGAGAGTTTTTTGGAGAAATGAAAAAAATGCACAATTGCTAGAACTTTTGGCCAACTTTCACCCCTAACTCAAGTCAAATTCGCCAACAAGGAAGCCAACACAATCCCCTTTTTCCTCCACAATTCTTCCCCATCAACCCTAAGATTGCTATCACCATTAACCACCCTCTTTAGCCCCTAACACCGACTAGGTTCATGGCCAAATGACCATGAACAAGTTTCCAAAACATTGCCCACATATCAAGCCTCTTGTCCCCCCTATCTTATCATCCTATCTTGATTCCATGCCATAATTCTTTAGCTTGCCTTTTTCATATGGTCAAATAGCCAAAATTAAAAGAATGCTCATCCTTTCTAGAAGAACCTTGGCGACACTATAGGGAAGGAAACAAAATAAAATTCTCCCATTTGCTAGCTAGGGATTCAACCTCTCCCTCAAGCACTCATCCATGTGTCCTTACCACTTTGCTAATTACTCATCTTATGCTTTAAGCTCCTTGTCATTAATTCTTAAAGCCTAACATGCTTAGTTCCATCTTAATTATTAGAAATTAAAAGTTTCACTAAGCATTCACTTAATTAATGAAGTTCAAAATAACTTCCAAAACATACTCAATCATAATTAAACTTGCAACATCATTCAATTAAGTAAGATGCATAACCCCTAATTATTAGGATGTTACGTTCTACCCCTTAAAATAATTTTGTCCTCAAAATTACATTTGGAATAAGTGAGGGTATTCTTTGTCGCATCGCTTCCTCCGATTCCCACGAAGCTTCTTCTGATCCATGATTTCGCCATAACACTTTGACAAGAGGAACCGACTTTCTCCGTAAAACCTTTACATCTCGCTCCAGAATTTGAATTGGCTCCTCTTTATAAGACAAATCTGGTCTTAATTCCACCTCCTCAACTGGCACTACATGAGATGGATCCGACCGGTAACGGCGTAGCATTGAAACATGGAACACATCGTGTATTTGCTTCAACTCCGAAGGTAATTCTAACTGATATGCCACAGATCCGACCCGCTTCAAAACCCGATAAGGTCCAATGAACCTGGGACTTAGCTTCCCTTTGCGACCAAATCTCATTACCTTTTCCAAGGTGAAACCTTTAGGAAAACTTGGTCCCCACAAACAAACTCTATTTCTTTCCGCTTTAGATCTGCGTCGACTTTTTGCCTGTCGGATGCTTCCTTTAATCGAGCCAGATTACCTTAACCTTTTCTTGGATTCACCACTATTTTGGACCCAAAATATGGCGTTCCCTTGTTACGTCCAACAAGTAGGAGTGCGACACTTAGTCCATATAGTGCTTCATATGGTGCCATTCGAATACTTGCTTGGTAAGCTTGTTGTTGCATGCAAATTCGCTAACGGTAAGAATTTCTCCCAACTTCCTTGAAATCAATCACACAACCCCTTAACATATCTTCTAAGATTTGGATTACTCTTTCAAACCGACCGTCCGACTGAGGATGAAATGCTGTACTGAAGTCCAATTTGGTGCCCAAAGCCTGATGCAATGCTTTCCAAAACTGAGACGTAATCCTCGGGTCTCTATCTGAAATGATTGACAACGGCACTCCATGCAATCTCACAATCTCAGCCACATATAACTTCGCCAATTTCTGAAAAGAGTAATCAACCCAAACTGGGATAAAATGTGCAGATTTCGTTAATCAGTCCACTATCACCCAAACAGAGTCTTTCTTAGTAGGTGTAAGAGGAAGCCCACTAATAAAGTCCATGGTGATTCTCTCCCACTTCCTTGTGGAATCAGATCGGTGAAGCAATCCGAAGGTACTTGATGTTCACCTTGACTTGTCGACACGTTAAGCACTTTCCTACAAACTCCGTAACTTCCCGCTTAAGTCCAGGCCACCAAAACTGATCTCGCAAGTCTCGGTATAACTTACTTCCTCCAGGATGCATAGCATAAGAGCTACTATGCGACTCCTGAAGAATCTTTAGCCTCAACTCCTGATCCCTCGGCATACAGACTTTACCTTTGAAACACAAGACCCCATCGTTGTTAATACCAAAATCTTCCAATTCTCCACTCTGCACCTGCCGAAGTTTTGCACTCAGATCATCGTCTATCAATTGCCTCTCTTTCACTTGGCTCAACCATTTCGGCCTCACTTGAAGTTCTGCCAACAAGCTTCCGTCATCGTAAAGACTAAGATGTGTAAACATCGCCCTTAAATCTAACACCACTTTTCAACTTAGAGCGTCTGCCACCACATTCGCCTTGCCCGGGTGGTACTCAATAGAACAGTCATAGTCTTTCAACAACTCTATCCACCTTCGCTGCCTCAAATTCAGTTCTTTCTGAGTCAGTAGATATTTCAGAATTTTGTGGTCCGTGTATATCACTGATTTTTCCCCGTATAAGTAATGTCTCCAAACTTTAAGAGCAAAGACTACGGCTGCCAACTTCTAATCATGCATCGGGTAATTAACCTCGTGTGGTCTCAACTGTCGAGACGCATACGCAACTACCTTCCCGTCTTGCATCAGAACACATCCTAAACCCGTGTGAGAAGCGTCACAATACACGACGAAATCCTTTCTTGCCTCAGGTTGAATCAATACCGGAGCTTCAGTCAAAACCTTCTTGAATTTCTCAAAACTCTCTTGTTGCTTATCAGCCCACACGAAAGGTACTTCCTTTCTCAGCAATTTCGTTAAAGGTGCAGCTATCGAAGAAAATCCTTCAACAAATCTTACGTAATAGCTGCTAACCCCAAGAAACTGCGAACTTGATTCTGGACTTAGGTGGTTTCAATTTAGCACATCCTCAATCTTCCGAGGATCCACCCTTATCCTTTCTGCCGACACCACATGGTCTAAAAACGCAACCTCTTTCAGCCAAAATTCAAACTTGCTGAATTTGGCATACAACTTCTTCTCCCTTAAAACTCGCAACACAATCCGAAGATGCTCATCATGTTCCATTTCGGACTTAGAATACACCAGGATGTCGTCTATGAATACCACGACGAATTGATCCAAGTAGGGCTAGAAAATTTAGTTCATCATATCCATGAACGCAATTTGGCGTTAAATCAATCCGAATGGCATTACCGAAATTCATAATGCCCATATCTAGTTAGGAAAGCCGTCTTATGGATATCCACTTCTTTCACTTTAAGTTGATGATACCCGGCCTTAGATCAATCTTTGAGAATCTGCTGGCTCCTTAAGCTGATCAAACAAGTCGTCGATCCTTGGCAAAGGATACTTGTTCTTGATGGTCAGCTTATTCAACTGCCGGTAGTCTATGGACATCCTCATCGATCCGTCCTTCTTCTTCACAAATAGGACCGGTGCTCCCCATAGAGACACACTAGGTCGGATGAATCCACGATCAAGCAACTCCTGAATCTGAGCCTTAAGCTCAA
This sequence comes from Gossypium rotundifolium, assembly GCA_025506655.1. NCBI lineage: Eukaryota > Viridiplantae > Streptophyta > Magnoliopsida > Malvales > Malvaceae > Gossypium > Gossypium rotundifolium. The sequence goes on along the minus strand of CP106729.1, from coordinate 60,556,049 downwards.
CTAACTCTTTCGGTGCCATTCTATATGGAGCAATAGAAACTGGCGCCGTTCCAGGCAATAAATCAATCTCGAATTCTACCTCACGATCCGGAGGCAAACCTGGAAGTTCTTCTAGAAAAACATCTACAAATTCATTCACAGTCCTAACTCCCTCAACAGTTGCTTCCTTAGCCTCCAAGGCACTCACCAACATCAGGAAGGCTACACATCCCTTTCTAACCATCTTTTCTGCCTTAAGAGCGGATACTACATTAGATAAGTACTTCCGTCTTTCGCCCATCACTACAACTTCTTTGTCATCAAGAGTTCTTAAGGACATTCGCTTAGCAGCACAATCCACATTTGCACGATACTTCACAAGCCAGTCCATGCCTAAGATCAGGTCGAATTCTTGAATGGCAACTCCATTAAATCGGCGAAATCGCATTCCTTGAACTTTAAAGGCACTTCCTTAAAAAGTTTATCTATAACTCATGCATCCTAAAGGACTAAGTACAATCATCTTCCTAGGTACGATCTCGAAGTCACATGCAAAGTTCGGATACTTCACTAGCGATGTAGGAATGAGTTGACCCTATATCTATCAAAGCAATAAAGGGCAACCGAAATCAAAATGTACCCGTGATAACATCAGGTGCGTCACTATCCTCTCTGTGATGAACTGCATATACCAGACCTGGCTGTCTCGCCTCAGAGCTACCACTGCCTCTGCCTGAAGTTCCACGACCTCTACTAGAGCCATTACCCCTTCCATTTGGACCACGGCCCTTTATCAATTTCTTTGTTCACCTCTGCCAGCCTGATTAACACCCTGACTTACTGGGCGATTCTTATCTGAATTCTTCGGGCAGTCCTTGATCATATGGTCTTTAGATCCGCACTTGAAACATCCCGATCTTTTCCAACATTCTCCAGTGCATCTTTCCAAATTGGGCACAAGCACGATGTTGTCCACCGTGTAGAATCTGCGACCTCGCGGTCCTTCATTTCTTGGTTTCTTCTGAAAATTCCCGGATGACCCTGAAGACCCAAAGCTTCTCTTATTCTTATTCTGGCCTCCATCCCGGTTCTATCTTTCTGTCCGCTTAACCTCTTCAGCTATTCTTGCTCTTTCCACTAAGATTGCAAAATCTCTTTCACGGTGCGGAGCAATCATCACTCGCAGTTCATCTCTAAGTCCATCTTCAAATCTGACACACCGTTCATATTCCGTAGCCACTATCCCTCTGGCATAACGGCTAAGTCGCAAGAATTCTACTTCATATTCAGCTATCGACTTATTTCCTTGCACTAGATTCAGAAATGTCTTCCTCTGGGAGTCGATGTAGCTAGCTCCAACGTATTTTCCTTCGAATTTAATTTTAAAATACCCCCAATCCAGTCGATCCACAGGGGTACTTTCCTTGATAGTGAGCCACCACTGGTAGGCTTCATCACGGAGTAACGAAATAGCATCTTTCAATAAATTAAAAGAAAACCAAATTTATGGAAATTACTTTAAAACATATATATATTAGTGACAAAAACATTTTTAAATTATTTATCGAAAAACCATTTAGTTATTTAATTGATATTTGTCCATGGCAAAATAAAAACCCAAACACAAAAAAATTAAAAACAGTTTATAGTGGCCTTATTACAAAAACAACAAAACCCATAATAAAGTCTAAGTAGCAAAAATTAACTTAAATAAGTTTAAGTAGGAAAATTTCCAAAATACTTTGAAAATGCATTGGCCACCTCGAAGTCCTTGCTGACCCGATCCATCGCACTACGAATCATCTGAAAAGTTATCCCAAAAAAAATTGGGTGAGTCATAAACTCAATGTGTAACACATACATTAAAAAGCCGATTTTATCATATGCCTTAAAGCCCAAAAATTTCACATATGGCCATAGGCCCATTTAACTCATATATAGCCCAAAGGCCCATTTTCATAGCAGATTACATAATAATCATTTAAATCACATGGATATGCATATATAATGAAATACAAACCCGCCCACCTAAATATCCATCCGCTACACACCACCGCATTACCAACCAACACACCGTGGGGATTACTAAATCGACCCTCCATCCGCAACACACCATCGAAGGCGATTCTTTGCGATCAACATGCACATCGCTTTATAATTTTGTGGCAAGGCCACAGACAAAATTGTGACCGAAGTCACCAGATTTCATATTTGTGACCAAGTCACCAAATTTCATATTTGTGACCAAGTCACCAGATTTCATATTGTGACCGAAGTCACGAATGTGGTAAAACCACCGAATACTTCCTCCTTTATCAAATATACCCATATGCCCATGCACATACATATCATTTAGTTTTCATGCCATTTACCCCAAAATCGTAATATAATCATACTTATTTCACATTTTATGCATATAGCAAAATTAACGAAATATTGGGGTAAACGTACCTGAATATCATATACCACTAAATGGTATCCAAAAATCTTTATTAAACACATTATCATAAAATCACATATAAAAATAGATCTATGAGTTTTAATGTAGGGTTACACACCTTATGACGGTGAGAATGATACTCTCTCTCGTCAACACCTAGTTAATCATCACACTTGGTTAGTATACACTATTACTAATAAAATTACACTTATTGACGAGGATCTAAATCCTTACCCTCGATTCTCGAACAACAGTTATTTGTGGTTTTCTCCGCTAGATGGATCAAAACCACCGATATCCCACCAACGTAAAGTGGTTCGGTTGTACTTTACTACTTCAAATAACCGATCTTCGTTAGCGGAGGGTCCATAACCCGGTGGAAAGTCTCTTACCACCGATACAGCCCTTCGTTTGAAGTTCGATGGTAAAACAGTGCCTCCCCTCTTCCAAACACTCCGTACTGCTCTTTTCTTACCTATCTTGTTAGTCTCAAATCACCCCTAAAAATAAGATTGATTAATAGTCCATTCTAAAAGGATTAATATAACCAAAAAGGAATAATCTTACCTTGGATGATTTCAAAGGTTACTTCTTAAAATTTGGCTTCAACAAGGATCCTTAAAAATTCTTTCCAAGGATTGGCCTAGGAGAGAAAATAAGAGATCATGATTCTAAATTTGCCAAAGTAAAAGAAAGAAATAATGAAAATGATTGTGAAAAGTTTTACTTACCCACTTGAAGATTCGACTTAAAACAAAAAGAAAAGAATAAAATGGATTTGGTGGTTTCGGTTTGTACAAAAGAAAAAAGAAAAAGATGGTGATTTCACTTTAACAAAAGAGAAGAGAAAAGATGGTGGTTTCAAATATGATGGTTTTGGTTTTTAACCAAAAGAAAAGAAAGAAAAATGGTGAAAAGATTATAGGATAGTTTCGGCTATGAGAGAAGAAAGAAAGAAAATGAAATGAGAAGGAAAGAGAAAAGGAAGAAAAAGAGAAAGAGAAAGAGAGATTAAAAGAAAATGATGATGATGAAGATGATTTTCAAAGAGAAAAGAGATAGGTTTTGGGGCTTAGGTGCATTCGGCCAAGAGGAAGAAATGAAGAAAAATGGTGCTTGAACTTTGGTACATTCGGCAATGAGAGAAAAAAGAAAAGAAGAAAGGCTTTTCCAACTTTTGATGCTTTTGACAAGAATTTTGAGAGAATAGGAATTTTAATCGAAATGGTCAAAATGAGAGCCAAAACAAAGAGAAGTTTTACCTAATGCCCATAGCAAGATTCGGCTAAGAGGAGAGTTTTTTGGAGAAATGAAAAAAATGCACAATTGCTAGAACTTTTGGCCAACTTTCACCCCTAACTCAAGTCAAATTCGGCAAACAAGGAAGCCAACACAATCCCCCTTTTTCCTCCACAATTCTTCCCCATCAACCCTAAGATTGCTATCACCATTAACCACCCTCTTTAGCCCCTAAAATCGACTAGGTTCATGGTCAAATGACCATGAACAAGTTTCAAAACATTGCCCACATATCAAGCCTCTTGTCCCCTATCTTATCATCCTATCTTGATTCCATGCCATAATTCTTTAGCTTGCCTTTTCATATGGTCAAATAGCCAAAATTAAAAGAATGCTCATCCTTTCTAGAAGAACCTTGGCGACACTATAGGGAAGGAAACAAAATAAAAATTCTCCCATTTGCTAGCTAGGGATTCGAACCTCTCCCTCAAGTACTCATCCATGTGTCCTTACCACTTTGCTAATTACTCATCTTATGCTTTAAGCTCCTTGTCATTAATTCTTAAAGCCTAACATGCTTAGTTCCATCTTAATTATTAGAAATTAAAAGTTTCACTAAGCATTCACTTAATTAATGAAGTTCAAAATAACTTCCAAAACATACTCAATCATAATTAAACTTGCAATATCATTCAATTAAGTAAGATGCATAACCCCTAATTATTAGGATGTTACACTCTATAAGGGTCAAAATCTCACAAAAATTATGGGTGTTTTTGACATCAATCCTTATAAATTCCAAATTTCAAGGTGATACTCAAATTCAGTTCAACGACACATTAATTTTTAATTTTTAGAAAGTAGACTTATCATGCTCGATTCTCTAGTATCCTTTAAATTTAATCATTAATGCATAATTAACTATGACTTACTCTAAAACATATCAATACAAATCATAAATCAATGAAATTTCATCCTAATTAGTAATATGAGAAAAATACTTGAAAATAAGACTAAATTCGGGATTTGAGAATAGTGCAAAAAGTCGTACTTTTACCCCCACACTTAAGTTGTACATTGCCCTCAATGTACAAAGATAGATAACAGTTATGTAATAAAAGAGAAGGGGAGAAGTAACACTTCACGAATTTTGGATGATTCCGGAGTTGGCGTCTTTGGTGGCGATGATGGTATTTTCTCTAGGCGGTGGGGTGGCTCAGAAAAGCATTTTGCTAGATGAAGAAATTGGGTAGCACAGGAAGATATAGCCAAGAAATCTAAAGAAACATTAAGAATATACGATAATAAATTAAGGACAAGAAAAATAAAGAGAAGGAGACTAAGAAGAAAACTAAAGTTAAAATAGAATACTAATAGACTGAATAGTCCTTATTGACAGATGGTTCGCGAAGGGGGAGTGATTTCTAAGGTTGCGGATTATTGGTGATGGTGGAAGTGGCGTGATTCCTTAGCAACCTTTAGAACCTAAAACCAAGAAACTAAATTAAAATAAACTAAACAAAGCATAAGCTTGTTAAAGAGAAGGAAATTGAAGCAAAAGAGAAAAAGAAAATAAAAACTATATGGTCTCAAAGACCATTGGCTTGTTGTTTGGATGAAGCGGCCGGCATGAACTTATGTAGATCGGTTTCCCATAGGGAGATTATGCTTGCCTTCTTCCACTTTTTCGGCATGATTTTAGTGTTGCTCAAGAGTCCTGGACACTTTTCCTACTGAGAAAGAAAATTTTGGAAGAAAAAGGAAAGAAGAAAGAAGAGAAAAGATTGGAAGAAGGGGAAGGGCTGTGGGGTTTAAATAGTATCTCAAATCTGGCACGCTTACACGCCCGTGGTCCAAGGGCGTGTCGATTTACATGGCCGCCTCACACGGATGTGGTGTGGAGCGTGTTGCATTGCCCATGCCCATTCTTGATTTGCCATGCCCGTGTCTGAGTAGTCAGTGTCGACCACGGCCGTGGGTACAGGCGTGTTGAGCCTCCCATTCCTGTTTCTCAGTTAGCCACACTCGTTGAGAGATAGTCAATAGCTTCACATGTTTTAGGGGGCATGGCCGTGCTGATCTGCCAGTGCTCGTGGGGAAGGGTGATTGGGCTCATGACGTTTGACGGTGGATGGCCTGAATTGCACGACCTCTGCTTTGTCAGTGTGGTGGTTCGGTGGTCCACACGACCACGAACACGATCGTGTGTAAGGCCGTGTCGCCTAGAAATCTGTACTTTTGTGTTAGTTTACAACTAATTATTTAGAAAATAAAGATGGAAAGAAAAGAAACTGAAAATAAATTTGAAAATAAATTGAGTTAGTGCTCGAGTTGTCTCTCGAGAAGCGCTCGTTTATAGTCTTAAGCTAGACTATCCTCGTATTTGAAAATTTTAGGGAGGTTTAAAGGTTTGAATATCTTCCCTCATGCTCACAGTTCTATTTTCGTGACAAAGTTGAAGTTGAGAAGCGTTTACCTTGAAATTGCCAAATATTGGATTGCTTACCTCGACTATTTTGTGTGGGAAGATATCGTGTACCTTAAGAAGAATTTCTCCCTTTGCCCTCAGGTCTTTTAAAGTAATGAGGGGATCGGCTTTGTCTAACAGTACCTGGTCTCCTATTTTAAAGTGATTTGATGTCCCTACGAGCTTTTCTGGCAGTTCCTCTGGTTTTGCTTCGTGTGGATCTGGCTTTTCTTTGACTTGTGTTTTCTGCTCTTCGAAATCGTCGACCTTAAGGTTTTGTTTCTTGTGTGATTCTTCTTTGTCGACATGGAGGCTATGAGTTGGCTCAGGTTTGATGCCTTGTGATGTTTCCTGTAGTGAAGGTTGAACAATTTGATTATCTATTGAAGTGACTTTCTTACCTTCATCATACATTGTTCGGCCGAAGTCGAGAGCTTGAAGCTTGATCGATTCATCTCCTACGCGAAGTATGAGTTCACCTGTGGCAACATCAATTTTAGTTCTAGCAGTTGCTAGGAAAGGTCTTTCTAGAATTAAGGGGATTTAATTATCTTCATCCATGTCTAAAATAACAAAATCTATTGGGAAAACAAATTTATCGATTTTTACAAGCACATCTTCAATAATGCCCCTAGGAATTCTAACAGTTTTATCAGCTAGTTGAATACTCATCCTAGTTTGTTTGGGCTTCCCTAGACTTAGTCGTTTAAACAATGCATAAGGCATGACATTTATACTTGCCCCTAGATTAGCTAACGCATTATCAATAGTTAAACTACCAATTAAGCATGGAATCATAAAACTCCCTAGATTTTTTTGTTTCTGTGGTAGTCTATTCTGTAACATTGCCGGGCATGTTGCGTTTAGTTCCACATGGTGCTCTTCGTCTATTTTGCGTTTGTTTGTTAAGAGTTGTCTTAAAAATTTCCTCGAGTCTGGAATTTGGAAAAAAGCTTCAAGAAGGGGTAAGTTAATATGTAATTTCTTTAAAAGTTTAAGAAACTTACCGAACTGTTCCTCTGAATCATCTCCTTTCAATGCTTCGGGATAAGGTATGCGAGGTTTGTATTCTTTGATTATTGGTTTTGGCTTTTTGTGTGCTACCTCTATTTTACCTTTTTCTTCTTTGGTTTCTTGTACCGTGGTGGGCTCGTCTACCTTTGTAACCTCTTAAGCTGTGATGGCTTGGATCTATTCTTTTGGGTTTATTTCTGTGTTGCTTGGTAGACGTCCTTGTTGATGTTTAGAAATTAGCTTTGTGAGATGTCCCACTGACCTAGTAAGTTCTCCAACTTGATTCTCGACCCCTTTGATCGATTTTTGTTATTCACCAAGTCTGCTTCAGTCTTTTGGAAATGAGAATCTGTGGCTACCATGAATTTCGTCAGCATCTCTTTGAGGTTTGATTTCTTCTCTTGTGGATATGGCTGGTTTTGATAATTTGGAGGAGGTTGCTGCCTTTGATTTCTTTGATTTCCTTGTCCTCCCCACAAAAAAATTTGGGTGCTTCCTCCAACATGCGTTATAAGTGTTACTATAAGGATTATTATTGGATATGAAATTGTTACCTATATAGTTTGTCTGCTCATGTTCTGCTCCTGGTTGGTAGGGTGGGTGCTCAAGATTCGTCACATTCTCACTCGCTTCACATTGTATTATTGGGTGTACCCGTGAAGAACATAAATTATCAAGCTTTTTATTTATCATCTCCACATGTGTTGACAGCATTGTTACTGCGTCTATGTTAAAAACTCCGGCTAATTTTGTTGGTTTGGCCCTTGTAATTTGCCATTGATAGGTATTCAATGACATTTCTTCAATAAGGTCATAAACCGCTTCAGGAGTTTTGTTATTCAAAGTTCCACCGACTAATGAGTCAATCATTTGCCTCGTTAAAGAATTCACACCATTGTAAAAAGTTTGGACTTGAAGCCACAAAGGTAATCCGTGGTGTGGACATCTTCTCAAGAGATCCTTATATCTTTCCCATGCACCATATAATGTTTCTGCGTCATTTTGCACAAAAGAAGATATGTCATTCCTAAATTTGGCCATTTTGGCTGGTGGAAAATATTTTAAAAGAAATTTTTCGGTCATTTGATCCCATGTGGTGATTGACCCTCGTGGTAATGAGTTCAACCACTGCTTTGCTTTATTCCTTAATGAAAAGGGAAATAACCGAAGATGAATGGCATAATAAAAAACGCCATTTATTTTGAAAGTATCACAGAACTCTAAAAAATTTGCTATATGAGTGTTCGGGTCTTTGTCTTGCAAACCATCAAATTGAACAAATTGTTGAATCATTTGTATTGTATTAGGCTTTAATTGAAAATTATTAGCAGCTATAGCAGGCCTAACAATACTATATTCTGCTCCTGTCAAATTAGGTTTAGCATAATCATACATAGTACGCGGAGCATTCTATTTTTGCACGTTTGGCGGTGGATTGTTTTCGTCCATCCCTTCAGTAGGATTGGATCTGTCTTGCTGTTCTTCTCTTTGGTAGTCTAGAACTCGTCTAGTTTCTCTGCGATTTTTGCGAGCGGTAGTTTCAATGTCACTTTCGTATGCTAAAGGTCCTCTCGGGTTCCTTCTAGTCATAAACTAGAGGTACCTGCTAGGAGAAGAAAGAAAGAAATTTAGTGTAAATAAAGATTTAACCTAAACTAAAAAATAAAAGTAAATTGCGAAAAAATAATAAAAAAATGGCCAAAGTAATAGAAATAGAGCTTTCTTAATATTTTAGTGTTTCTCGACAACGGCGCCAAAAACTTGATCGTGTCAAATAGTCGAGTTTTAGTATTTATAAAGAATGATCGAACCTGTAGACTAACTATGACAACGATTGAGGCAAGTGCACCTATCGAACAATAATATAGTTTAGGCAAGATTATTTTATCGAACCCAAAGGAACCTAAAAGTACTACTACTCACTTTCTTTCTATTATTTAGCCTAAAATATGGAATTATTGGTTTATTTGAAACACCCCAAACCCGGCCCACAAGCCCTGACCGAATCTGGCATGCTCCTTGAGTAAAACGTAGTTAAGTCTCGAATGACATTTTGAAAATCGTAGTAGTTTTAAAAGAAAAATAGATTCGTGTTGTTCTCTAGTTAAAAATTGAGTTGCATTTTAATTTTGGTGCTAAATCGATAATTTCATTTTTCTTTCAAAAGTTACAAGTTAAAGAAATATTGAATTTTAGAGTTTAATATTTTTGTAACTTGAAAAAAAAAACGTAGGTAATTGAGTTTCAAAACAATTGATGTTGTTCGTATCATATCGGAAAATTAAAAACGCAAAGAGAATAAAAGCAGTTAAGTAATAATGGCCTTATTACATTAGAATATAACCCAAAATAAATAGATATAAACTTTATAAGAAAATTGAAAATCTGAGCTGTGCATGGCCACCACTAAGTTCCTGCTGACCCGGTCCATCTACCGAGTACCACTGCAAAAAGTTAGCCCACCAAGGGTGAGTCAACAAACTCGATGTGTAACTACCATCACAGATTCCCAAATCATGCAAGGCATAATAAATCACATAAAATATTTGTAAACCATGATGCAACCCAAACCACCTAGATCCAACCTCTACACATCACCCGCACCTCTGAGATCACACGTGGGATTACTAAATCGACCCTCCATCCGCTACACACCATCGAAGGCGATCATTGCAATCAACCGCACATCGCCCTTATAATTATGGCATAGCCACGGATAATGTGATGAGTCACAGATTCATATTATGTGACATAGTCACCAGATAATGTGGTAGGAACCACCAGATCACTTCCCCTTTCACATAATCACCCATATGCCCATGCAACATACAAAACATGCTATTTTTCGTGCCATTTACCTTACCCCAAAATCATATCAGGATTCCACATATTTTCCACATCAATGTTTTTAAACATTATTACAAGTGTGAAGAGGTAACGTACTTGATTGCACTCGTACCATTGAATAGTACCCTTAGCCATATTTAAGCATAGCCTTATTAACATATTCAAATCAATATTATTGTTAATTGGGAATTTAGGGTGGGTTACACACCTGATTACTCGTAGATCTAATTGAAATCCCAAAAATCTCGATCTAACGCTCTAGATCCCTTTTCCTACATTCGGCCAACACTAAGCACATTAACCAATAGGCCATTCGGCTAAAAAGAAAATCCCGAAGGTTCAACGAGACTAAAACCCTTACCTTATTGCTGATTTGGTTACCAATCAAATCCCAAAACTTTGTGATGGTCCCCCCTTGTAATCGGCTAGGCACTAGTACACTTAACCGGTTAGTTTTCGGCTTTTAAATGAAATAGGAAACAGATCTGAAACACTAGAAACCTTACCTAGATTGCTTATCCAAATCCCAAAGATCTGTCAGAAATCCCCTAAGACACCATAGTTAGAATCGGCACCCTTAAATAATATGGCCTTGGCCGAATATTAATATCCCTTACCTTGATCGTCTAAATCCCGAATCTGTCACTTGTCTGTGGAGTCTGTCGAAATTCCTATATGGTATATGTTAGATTCGATTCTAATATTTGATAAACCAAAGTAGATGGCCTTCGGCCTAAAATCACACTTCACTTACCTTGGGTATGCAAATCCCGAATGATCTCCCCCTAATCGTCGTCTACAAAAGAATCCCAAAATCCCCTTTCAAGGTTTCGGCCAATTCAAAATAAGAGGGATTAGATCCTTAAATTTGGCTAATCCAAAAGAAAAAGAAAGAGAAACAAATGACTGTTGATCCTTACCCCTAATGTTGAAATCGATTACACTCTTTCTTAGAACCACAGAGGAATTCGGCTACTATAGTAAAGTGATTAACTTTGAAAGAGAAGTAGATGGAGCAATCGGCTAGATGGTGAATGTTTCAGCTTTTGATTAACAGTAGAGATTGGGAGAAAAAGAAGGAAAAGAATGATATGGAGGCTTAATTATGATTCGGCTAGAGTGAGAGAGAAGAAGAAGAAAGATTTGAGAGAAAGAAAAGAAGAAGAAAAGTGTTGGTGAGGCTTAACCAAACATTCGGCTTAAGGGATTTTGGTGACCGAATTTGTCATCCAAGAAGTCCCTTGGTCGGCCAACTCTCCCTCTCTCCATTCAATCCCCCTTTTCACTCTACCTTAGCTGAATCTCTAAGCTATCAGACCCAACTATACCTCCTCCATCAGAGTCCTTGTGCCGTCCACCACTGCCCTTCCTTGCTGAAAAATAAAACTCCAAAACGCTTCCCTTGCTGCTCGAACCTAGGCCCTTTCCACTCTCTATGGTGTCACCTTACAAGGCCCTAAGTGGTGCCTCCTTGCCACCTTACCACTAAGTTATTTGTGTCCTAAACCACACAATAATCTCCTTAAGGCCTAGCTCCCTTAGTTCCCCTTTTTGGGCTTAAAAATCCAATAACTTTTAAGGCTCCTACCTACATTCCAAGGTTCTTGAAGCCCCCAAAACACATTCTAATCATACTCAAGCAGGCATTCACATACATTTAAGTAAAAATGCATAACCCCTAAATCCCGGATATTACAGTTCTACCCCCTTAAAATAATTTCAACCTCGAAATTAGCTGGCTAAAATAAATGAGGGTATTACTGCCGCATTGTTTCCTCTAACTCCCACGAAGCTTCCTCCGATCCATGGTTACGCCATAACACTTTGACTAGAGGGACTGATTTTCTCCGAAGCACCTTCATATCCAGTTCTAGAATTCGAATCGGCTCCTCCTAATAGGATAGATCTGGTCTTAGCTCCACCTTCTCAACCGATATCACATGAGATGGATCTGATTGGTAACGACGTAGCATCGAGACATGAAACACATCGTGCATCTGTTTCAACTTTGAAGGCAATTCTAACTGATACGCTACTGGTCCAACTCGCTTCAGAATTCGATAAGGTCCTATAAACCTAGGACTTAACTTTCCCTTGTGACCAAATCTCATCACCTTCTTCCACGGTAAAACTTTGAGAAACACATGATCTCCCACAGCAAACTCAATCTCCTTCCGCTTAAGATCTGCATATGACTTTTGCCGGCCAGATGCCTCCTTCAACCGAGTCCAAATTATCTTAACCTTTTCTTCCGATTACGCCATAATTTACGGACCCAAAATCGGCGTTCTCCCAATTCCGTCCAACATGTAGAGTGCGACACTTACATCCATCATACGCTTTATACGGTGCCATCCAAATACTTGCCTGATAGCTATTATTATACGTAAATTTCGCTAAAGGCAAAAACTCCTCTCAACTCCCTCTGAAGTCTATCACGCAACCTCTCGGCATATCCTCCAACACTTGTATTACCCTTTCAGATTGGCTATCTGACTGCGGATGGAATGTCGTACTAAAGTCTAGCCTGGTTCCCAAAGCTTGATGTAGTGTCTTCCAAAATCGAGACGTAAACCTTGGATCCCTATCCGAGATAATCGACACTGGCACTCCGTGCAGTCTCACGATTTCTGCTACATACAACTTTGCCAATTTCTGTAGAGAATAGTCAACCTGCACTGGTATAAATGTGCAGACTTCATCAACCGATCTACTATCACCCATACCGAGTCCTTCTTAGTAGGCATAAGGGGAAGCCCACTAACGAAGTCCATGGTAATTCTCTCCCACTTCCATTGTGGAATCTTTATCGACTGAAGCAACCCTGACGGTACTTGGTGTTCAGCCTTGACTTGCTGACATGTTAAGCACCTCCCTACAAACTCTGTAACTTCTCACTTAAGACTAGGCCACCAAAACTGTTCCCGTAAATCCTTGTACAACTTACTTCCTCTACGATGCATAGCATAAGGGCTACCATGCAATTCCTGAAGAATTCTCTGCCTTAACTCCTCATCCTTGACATCTGAGACCTTGCCACGAAAACACAAAGACTCCATCATTATTTACACCAAAATTTTCCAATTCCCCATTTTGTACTTGTAGTAGCTTAGCACTTAGTTCACCGTCTACCAATTGTTTCTCCTTAACCTGACTTAACCACGTCGGCTTCACTTGTAATTTCACTAGCAAACTCCCATCATCATAGAGACTCAAATGTGCAAACATCGCCCTCAACTCCGTCATTACTTTTTGACTTAGGGCATCCGCCACAACATTCGCCTTACCCGGGTGATACGCTATTGAGCAATCGTAATCTTTCAACAACTCCACCCACCTTCGCTGTCTCAAATTCAGCTCCTTCTAGGTCAACAGATACTTAAGACTCTTGTGGTCCATATAGATCACCGACTTCTCTCCATATAAGTAGTTCCTCCACACCTTTAATGCAAAAACCACAGCAGCCAACTCTAGGTCATGCGTCCGGTAATTAACCTTATGTGGCCTCAATTGTCGAGACGCATAAGCGACCACCTTCCCGCCTTGCATAAGGACACATCCCAATCCTGTATGGGAAGCATCACAATATAGCACATAGTCCTTCCCTACTTCAGGCTGAATCAAAATCGGAGCCTCTGTCAATACCTTATTAAGCTTTTCAAAACTCTCCTGCTGCTTATCCGCCCATACGAAAGGTACCTCATTTCTCAACAACTTTGTCAAAGGTACTACTATTGACGAGAATCCCTCAACAAATCTCCTATAGTAGCCTACTAATCCCAAGAAATTATGAACTTTCGTCACAGACTTAGGTGATTTCCAATCCATCTTGCCTCAATCTTGCGAAGATCCACCCTTATTCCTTCAGTAGACACCACATGCCCTAAGAACGTAGCGCACTTGCTGAACTTGGCATATAACTTTTTCTCCTTTAACACTTGCAACACGACTCGGAGGTGCTTATCATGTTCTTCCTCAGACTTGGAATACACTAGAATATCGTATATGAACACAACGATGAACCGATCTAGGTAGGGTTAGAAAACCCAGTTCATCATGTCCATGAACGCAGCTAGGGTGTTTGTCAATCCGAATGGCATTACCAAGAACTCATAATGCCCGTACCTTGTCCGGAAAGCTGTCTTATGGATATCAGCCTCCTTCACCTTAAGCTGATGATATCCTGACCTTAGATCTATCTTCGAAAATACTGCGGCCCCCTTAAGCTGATCGAACAAGTCATCTATCCTTGGCAATGGATACTTGTTCTTGATAGTCAACTGATTCAGCTGCCGATAATCTATGCACATGCGCATAGTCCTGTCCTTCTTCTTCACAAATAGGACTGGTGCTCCCCATGGAGACACACTGGGTCGAATAAACCCACGATTGAGTAACTTTTGGATCTGGGCTTTGAGCTCTACTAACTCTGTTGGTGCCATTCGATATGGAGCAATTGACACGAGGTCATGCAGATAATAAGTCAATTCGAACTCCACCTCTCTATCAAGGGTAACCTGTGACTCCTCGAAAAGATATTCGCAAATTCCCTTACTATTCTAACTCCTCCTACAGTTGTTTCCTTAGCCTCCAAGGCACTGATCAACATCAGAAAAGCTACACACCCTTTTCTCACCATCTTCTCTGCCTTACGGGCATATACCACATTTGACAAGCAATTCTGTCTCTCGCCCATCACCACAACTTCTTCGTCGTTAGGAGTTCTTAACGACATGCGCTTAGCAGCACAATCCACATTTGCATGGTACTTCACTAACCAATCCATGCCTAAGATTAGATCAAACTCCTCAAATGGCAACTCCATTAAGTCAGGTGGAAACTGCGCCCTTGAACTTCAAAGTCTTGCCTAAAGAGTTTGTCCAATACTACTGATTGCCCTAAAGGACTAAGTACAGTCATCTTCCTAGATGCAGTTTGAGTTCACATGCGAGTTTGGACACCTTACTAGCAATGTATGAATGAGTTGACCCAATATCTATCAACGCAATAAAGGGTAATCCAGAGATAAGGAACATACCCATTATGGCATCAGGTGTGTCACCATCCTCCCTCTGACGAACTGCATACACTAGACCTGGCTATCTCGCCTCCGTGTTACCAACACCTCTGCCCGGTGTTCCCCATCCCCTTCTGAAACCATTACCTCGCCGATCGAACCACGGCCCATGGTGGTTGCTTTGCCCACCTCTTCTAACTTCGATTAAGACCACGACTTCTTCGGGTCACTCCCATCTGTTTTCATAGGGACGGTCCCTAATCATGTGATCCTTGGACCCACACTTGAAACATCCTCCGTCTTCTTCCAACACTCTCCCAAGTGCATCTTTCCACACCGAGCAGCAGTGCAGTCTTTGCATCCTCCGTAGCAACTAGTTGACCTCGCGACCCATCCATTCTAGGTCTCTTTTGAGCATTCTCGGATGACCCTGATGATCCGAAACCTCTCTTTTGCTTATTCCTATCCGTGTTCTATCTCATAGACTCCTTAACTCCTTCAGCAACCTTTGCCTTTTCTACCAACACAGCAAACTCCCGCTCCTGCTGTGGGGCAATTAATAATCTCAGGTCATCCCTTAGTCTGTCCTCAAATCGGACACATCGTTCATGCTCCGTAGCCACTATACCTCGAGCATATCAGCTCAACCTTAGGAATTCTGCCTTATACTCCGCTACGGACTTATTTCCCTGAACCAGCCTCAAAAACGCTTTTCTCTGCGCATCAATGTAGCTAGTCCCAATATACTTCTTCTGATACGCTACCTTAAAATACTCCTAAGTGAGATTATCTGTTGTAGCACCATCTCTAACCGTGAGCCACCATTGATATGACTCATCGGGGAGGAGCGATACTACCCCTTTCAGTTTCTCCTCGGCAAGCAGGTCCAAATCATCCATAATTATTGCGTTGCCTCTAACCAATACTCACCATTAGGCGCCACACCAAATATACCACGAAAAAACTCAGCTCCATTGGCTCGGAGTCACTCGGGTACAAATTTCTGAGCTCTCATACCTCCACCTGCTCCAGCCACCCTCTCAAGTACCCCGCAAAGATCGCTTGATATCGCATCATCTCCGTCGATCACGATATTCAACACCGGTGGCGGTGGTGGCATTTCATTTTCTAACCCTTGACCAGACCTAACGAGTTTCAACACGGTCATTCGGCCTCTACCACGGCCATGCATATTACGACCACGTCCTCTGGAACTCATCCTTCCGTGGTGTATTTATCTGATTAAGAATTTTATGAATTAGTTTTTGTTCCACTGATTTATCGCGAACAGTCTTATGTTTAATAGTTCTAACAAGTAGTTCTTTCGAATTCATACACACACAGTCTCAAGTTCATTCATCCAATCATCAACATTCATGAACTTACGTTCATTACAGAAAAGTGTTGTGGTTGTCATTATTGTTGTTTTCCACTACCCGGGGGTATTTTCGTAATTTTATCCTATAGGGGTATTTTGGTAATTTTCCAAATTAGGGTATTTGAAAATTTCACAAAATAGAGATTTTTGGTATTTCTGCAAAATAGAAATACTTGGTAAGAAGATTCAAGGGTAATATGGTAATTTTATAAACTGAGGGTATTTTTTTGTAATTTTACAAACCAGGGGTATTTTGGTAATTTTGAAAAATATGGTTCCAGTTGATTTTACGAAATAAGGGTATTTTGGAAATTTTTAATTGGGGTACTTGACAACTTTCCATCTTGAGGTATTTTGGTAATTTGTACAGGTTAGGGGTAATTTGGTCAATTTGCAAATCAAGGGTATTTGGGTCATCTTAGAATCAAGGGTACTTTGGTAATTTTGAAACCAAGGTTTAATGTTAGGGTTGTACAAACAAGGATTGGTCCTTAGGGTTTTAATTATTGAATTTAGCTTGTGATTGAGTCCTCTTGGTTAGGGTGAACCGTCACTACGCACTAGGTAGGATTCGAGCAGAGAGGAGGTGAGTCACTAGGACTGCTTAAATAGCAAGCTCCCCCTGAATCCAATCTTAGACATGCGCACAACGGTTTCCACTCCTTTAACTCGGTGACTCACTCACGATTTGTTTGGTTGGACTTTAAATTTTATGTAATTGATTGTTGGAACAAGCTAATCCTAGGGTTCAATAACTCCTAATCTACTAATATCGTCCTATAATTCCACATACAAATCACACAAGGGTTAAGGTACTTACAGTGGACTTGGTAGGAGACTCGGTGCCATGCGGAAAACCCGCTCATTCTCTAGTAAAACTCAATTTCAAACTAAGAAAATGTTTTGGGCCCAAAAAGCCCTCAAGGCCGAGTTTTGAATCAGGCTCTGATACCAAATTGAAACACCCCAAACCTGGCCCACAAGCCCTGACCGGATCTGGCATACTCCTTGAGTAAAACATAGTTAAGTCTCGAATGACATTTTGAAAATCGTGGTGGTTTCGAAGAAAAATAGATTCGTGCTGTTCTTTAGTTAAAAATTGAGTTGTAATTTAATTTTGGTGCTAAATCGATAATTTCATTTTTCTTTCAAAAGTTACAAGTTAAAGAAATACCGAATTTTAGAGTTTAATATTTTTGTAACTTGAAAAAAACAGTAGGTAATTGAGTTTCAAAATAATTGATGTTGTTCGTATCATATCAGAAAATTAAAAACGTAAAGAGAATAAAACAGTTAAGTAATAATGGCCTTATTACATCAGAATATAACCCAAAATAAATAGATATAAACTTTATAAGAAAACCAAAAATCTGAGCTGTGCATGGCCACCACTAAGTTCCTGCCGACCCGGTCTATCTACTGAGTGCCACTTGCAAAAAAGTTAGCCCACGAAGGGTGAGTCAACAGACTCAGTGTGTAACTACCATCACAGATTCCCAAATCATGCAAGGCATAATAAATCACATAAAATATTTGTAAACCATAATGCAACCCAAACCACCTAGATCCAACCTCTACACATCACCCGTACCTACCGATCACACCGTGGGGATTACTAAATCCCTTAAGACACCATAGTTAGAATCAGCACCCTTAAATAATATGGCCTTGGCCGAATATTAATATCCCTTACCTTGATCGTCTAAATCCCGAATCCGTCACTTGTCTGTGGAGTCTGTCGAAATTCCTATATGGTATATGTTAGATTCGATTCTAATATTTGATAAACCAAAGTAGATGGCCTTCGGCCTAAAATCACACTTCACTTACCTTGGGTATTCAAATACTGAATGATCTCCCCCTAATCATCGTCTTCAAAAGAATCCCGAAATCCCCCTTCAAGGTTTTAGCCAATTCAAAATAAGAGGGATTAGATCTTTAAATTTGGCTAATCCAAAAGAAAAAGAAAGAGAAACAAATGACTATTGATCTTTACTCCTAATGTTGAAATCGATTACACTCTTGCTTAGAACCATAGAGGAATTCAGCTACTATAGTAAAGTGATTGACTTTGAAAGAGAAGTAGATGGAGCAATTGGCTAGATGGTGAATGCTTCAGCTTTTGATTAACAGTAGAGATTGGGAGAAAAAGAAGGAAAAGAATCATATGGAGGCTCAATTATGATTCGGCTAGAGTGAGAGAGAAGAAGAAGAAAGATTTGAGAGAAAGAAAAGAAGAAGAAAAGTGTTGGTGAGGCTTAACCAAACATTCGGCTTAAAGGATTTTGGTGACGAATTTGTCATCCAAGAAGTCCTTTGGCCGGCAACTCTCCCTCTCTCCATTCAATCCCCCTTTTCACTCTACCTTAGCCGAATCTGTAAGCTATCAGACCCAATCTATACCTCCTCCATCAGAGTCCTTGTGCTGTCCACCACTACCCTTCCTTGCTGAAAAATAAAACTCCAAAATGCTTCCCTTACTACTCAAACCTAGGCCCTTTTCACTCTCTGTGGCGTCACCTTACAAGGCCCTAAGTGGCGCCCTCTTGCCACCTTACCACTAAGTTATTTGTGTCCTAAACCACACAATAATCTCCTTAAGGGCTAGCTCCCTTAGTTCCCCTTTTGGGCTTAAAAATCCAATAACTTTTAAGGCTCCTACCTACATCCCAAGGTTCTTGAAGCCCCAAAAACACATTCTAATCATACTCAAGCAGGCATTCACATGCATTTAAGTAAAAATGCATAACCCCTAAATCCCGGATATTACATTATTAATCTAAAACTAATGAAAAACTAAACTAAACTAGATGCAATGAAACTTTGGGAAAAGACTGCGAAAAAAATCAGTTGGTTACGACAATACCCTCAGGAAGAATCCACCTATGATTTCTCTTGTTACCTAACTTTTAATTCATATGACTTCTTTACTTAGCTTGATCCGTGAGACTCCCTAACCTATATTAAACCTTCTCTCGAGGCGAATAACGTCTAACCTTAGGTTAATTAGTGGAACTCTCGTTCTCTTATAATAACCCCTAAGGAAGCGATAGAATCGATCAATGGACTCCCATATTAGGTTTCACCCTAATCCAAGCAAAATCTCGTCACCCTATCTCAAGGCATGTGATCAACTCCGCTTAATTATGCTAGATCTACTCTTGGACAGGGTCTACTCCTCCTCCACCTAAGCACATCGATTAAATTAAGCAACATAATTAAGAACAAACTAAGTACTTATCATATAATTTAGAAATCAAATAACAAAATCCATCATAGGTTTCATCCCCTTGGTGTCCGACGGGTTTAGTTCATAACAAAATAAGAAAACATCTCAAGAGAAAAGATAAAACAAAACATAAGAAATACCTAAAACCCCTTGAAGGAATTGAAGAGAGATCCTCTATCTTGAGTAGAACTCGGCTTCTTGAGATGGATCAACTGCTATCTTGAGTAATTCCTAAATAAAAGCTCTGGCGAAAACTACGCCCCAAAACTTTATTCTCGAGCATCGCCTTGGGTTGTATATATAGGCTCCTTAGATGCTTTACTTGGCTCCTAAGTACCTCATTCAAGTAGAATTACTATTAAGGTGTTTAAGTAGACTTAGGAGTATGTTTTTTTGGCTTCAAGCATCCAAATCTGAGTGAAATTACTCATTCAAGTGGCGAGCACGCACCATGGTACACGCCCGTGTAAATCGTCTTCAGGCCGTGTCTCGATTCTTTTGATTAGGGCACGACTATGTAAATCGTGGCATGGCGTGTGAAGTAATTTGATGAGGCATGGCCGTGTGGCTTGAAGTCCAGGCTGTGTCGATTTCCTCTTTGGCCCAAATTGGCCCGTTTTAAGCCAGTTTTACGTTCTTTTTGTCCTTAGGTGCTTTCCTGAGTATAAGACATGAAAAGAAAGGATTAAGAGCACCTTTTTACATAAATCAGGGATAATTTATCCAAAAGCATACTAAATGTGGGATTAAAATATGTTACTTTTACGGTTTATCAGTTGTCGCTACATTAGACTTCAAATATAACATCTCTTAGTTCGAAGTTGGTTGTCATGAAATTGAAGAGTTGTTGTTGTGACATCGATGGTAGAAAGCTCCCTTTGAGGTTAAAATTTTGTTGTCACGACATCCTTATTGAATGTTACGACATCTAGTGCACTCCACTGACTTCTTGGCCTAAAACGATGTCCTGCACACTCAATCAACACATTAGTCCTTTCTTAGGCCTAGATTGGCCTAACAGGTCATAAAACATGCTAAAATACTTGTTTTATTAAATTTAAAGATAACATTAACTGAATTCATAAACTAAATAAAAAGCTAACAAATTACTTGAATCCTAGCTCATTATGTGTTGAAAAGAGCTCAATTTGCCACAATGAACTATGGCAGATCAAATTCCCCTACACTTAACTCATTGCTTGTCCTCAAGAAACAAGACAATCACATGCAAAAATAAAAATAAAAGATGTCGCTTTAGCATGCTTCATACAAATGACTAGTTCAAAACATAAATAACAGGATGGCTTATTAAAGCATGCAATTTTGACATGATATATAAAATACTCACCATTCTCAATTTTAAATATTAGAGTTCATTAAATTACAAAGTGAATAAGTACAATGATAACTAAGCATATGACTCCATCAAAAGATTACAGTTATAACATTTATATCAAAATAATGTAAGTAATTACAATTTCACATACTTAACTTGATTTCCATCCATTAACAGAGTTGCCTATATCACATAGGTCTTTTCAGCTTGTAATGTTCTAAGGCTTAAGGTTGGTTTGGTATTCAAGAATTGGAAGCCTCAAAATGGTTCAAGCACGAAAATAGTTTGGCACATGATATTGTTCCGAATGCTCCCCTAGTATAATTTTAAGGTCACGTCCTTATATCCTCTTGTCTCACCTTTCTTTTCTCTCCATATGTGAAGACATGGTATAGTATTGGTAAGTACAGTCAGCTTAACTAGTTTGGTGCAATATGAACGAAAATTTACTAAGTATTTGTGATTTTTATTGAATCACTTTATTTTGCTCTTTTTCACTCGCATTGCTTTTATCCTGTTTCATGCTTTTATATCTCTCACTTTGTTTTGAACCCTCAAATTGATTTTAGTCTCACACTAATTTTCATTTAGGCACTTTATTTTCAAAAATCCTATACTTACTATATCATATTTTTTTCACTTTAATTTTTTTTCTAAAACCTTATTAATGCATCTACCTAACCCTTAATATCTATGGCTCGACATCTAAATCATGCATTAATTCTGGGACGAAGAGAAGGATAACTAGATTTTCTTATCAGTTCATGGTTTCATATGAAGCCTCAGAAAAAAAGTGGATTAGGCTCAAGTATATGTACTAGGGTACACGTGCATAAGGTTAGCTTTTTGGCAGTAGTTTTCACCAAACAATTTCTTAGGTTATCCCTAAGCACTTCAACTTCCATAGATTCAATCCTGCAAGTTATAAAATTATAGCTACCTATAATTCAAGACAAACATACATGTTTTCCCTATGGAATCATTCATAATTTAGTATACTCAATTTCTTTCACCTATTTACAATGTAATAAAATAAACAAACTAATCTAAAATTTAAAAACCTAAAATATTTTATTATCATGCCAAATTTACAAGTTTCATACATTTAAACCTATTAACATGCTCTAATTGATCACTTGCATTGTTGCAAGCTCAAGTACAATGCACACAAAATAAAAAATTTGACAAAAAAGACAATAAAAATAAATAAAAACAGCAGCAAAATAATTTAGAAATTTCTATGTAACCCCATACACTTTAGATTGTACATTGTCCCGACTATATCCCAACTAAAGATAAGAGTTAGAACTACTTGTTCTCTCCGTGATGGTGCAACGAGGAGTAGTTGGGTCGTTCTCCTCTTACATATTTAGCTCAGTAAAGTCGTGCATCTTCTATATGGGTTACCTATAAAAAAACACTGTAGTTTTTTTCAATGATTAGTTAATGATAATAATAAGTACTAAGGTCCTATCCTACAATAGTAACAAAAACTATCATCCAAGTTTTAAATTTACAACCACAAAAATAAAAATTAAAGTTCACTAATCATTAGAATCAAACTTCAACGATTCTTCCATCCTCATCTTCCTTTTGTATCTTTCGACAACCGTCTTTGAAGATCTTCCACCCGATAACTGGGTTGGGTTGTCACCGGTTGGGCTTTGGAGCTTGATGCCCTTAATTGAAGGTCACTCGGGTCAGATTACCTCCTCAAAATTAAGACAGGTCAGAAGTCCTTTTCTATCTCTTCTCCTCATTCTCGTTCTCCTCATTTTTATTCCCTTTTTCATCTTTTTCCTAGGACTGCTGTAATAGCTCAGTTTAGACCCTAGTAGGAATAGTGGTTTTGAGACAAAAAATTTGAGGTCATAAAAATATTTTAATATTATTTTTAGTGTTTACAGTATGTGATTAAGTATGTGTGAAAGTTCTATGTGAAAATTTTTTATTTGTGTGCTTTATTTGCAAAAAGGACTTAATCGCGTAAAATGCAAAAGCTGTGTGCTGGTTGTTAAAGGTGCTTAATTGGAATGGCTTCTTAAATGAGAAGTCTTTATGTTGTAATTAGACCTTTGACAGTGAAGATGGACATAAAAGGCTATTAAATGAATGAAGTTATAATGTTTCAATTAAGGTTAAAATGGTAAATGGCATATTAATGTTAATATTAATAAAAAACAAAAATAAGCTCTATTATCATCATCCATTGCCAAAAATTGAAAGAAAAAGAAATATTTAGGGCTTTGAAACATTCGACACTTGTATAGCTCAATCAAGGTATGTTTTGAGCTCGATTTTTAGTGATTTTTACATTTTTGTGATCGTTGCTTTGTGTTTTAGCTAGACCATGCTTTAATTTTAGAATTTGATGGTGATTTTGAGATGTTCCATTGATGAATTCTTGATATTTGTGATAGTTGATGATGAAATATGAAAGATATGTGATAGATAAACATATTTTGTCTTTGAATTTTTGATGAATTTGACTATTTTGGGCTAAATTGTAAAAATGAGAAATTGGAGGACTAAAATGTGAAATAAATGAAATATGTGGTCTTGTATGAACTTGAGGAAGATTCGGTTAGGCATGTGTGTAACGTAATTATGTGAATTTTGTGATTTTATAGAATAGGGACTAAAATGTCAAAATGTGCAAATTTGAGGGCTATTTTGTAAAATTCTCAAAATATGTGTTTTTGGATTAAAGTGACTGATTTGATGAATGAAAGTATTAAATTTGAATATGTAAAGATCAAGAAAAGAGGAATTCAAATTTAGATCAAGGCAAGAACAAGGTGCTCGATTAATCGACTTGTATCGTGTTTTTCGTCCGAGGTAAGTTCAGATATAATACATGTTGTTTAAATTTCGTTTTCATGTATTGAAATGAATTTAAACATGAGTATGAAACTTGGAAATGTGAGGGGTGATTTTAAAGTTATATGGCACTAAGTGTGCGTAAATAGGATTGATACTTGAATGATTGGCACTGTGTGTGCAAAGTAAAGAAAGCATCGACTATATTAATTGGCATTGTGTGTGCGATACCGAGTCAAATTTGATTTAATGTAAAGGAACTAAGTGTGCGATGATATTAAAGCTTAGGCTAAGAAATTTGGACTAAGTGTGCGATAATATTATAGCTTTGGCTAAATACTTAGCACTAAATGTGCGTGTTCATCAAATGTTTAAAGAAAATTGAATGAGTAATGGCTTGGAGCATTGAATGGTAAATGTTGTTTTTGAATACGTGATGATACAGGTACATACATAACCTATGTGGTTGATGAAGTTGTGTTTGAGTTAAATGGATAGTTATATGAATGAATGATGGAATGAGTGAGATTAAGCATTTTGGTAAATGTTTGTACATTGAACATATAGTTGTGTATGAAAGTGAGGAATTGTTATGGATGAGAATTGAGTATTGAGGTGAATTAAACTAGGTGTTGGTTATTTTGTATATTAAATTTGAATTGTCGAGTTAATTGCATTATATTATGAACTTACTAAGCATTAAAGCTTATTGTGTGAAGTTTATCTCTGTTTCACAGTGTCATTAAAGCTAGCTCGGGTTCGGGATAAATCGACAACTAAATCACACTATCGACCATCTATTTTGGTACTTTTGGAAGTTGTAAATTTGGTAGATGGCATGTATAGGCAAGTGAATATGGTATGTTTTGAGATGTATAGATCTAGCCATGTGATATGGCTTGATAGTTGAATGCTTTTAGTATATGTTTTGGATATGTGAAATTTGTGGTTATAACATGTATATGTGATTGATGATTATGGTATAGGTTGGAGAAAATAGAAATGGTATGTTTCATGCTTGAATTGGTTGATGGAAATGGTGGTTTAAATGTATGTTATGTGACATGGTGATTGAGCACATAGGTGACCTAAAATTTGGGTGGCAATTTGGCTAAACAAATGGCCTATATTTGCCCAGACGGTTGAGCACATGGGCTTGTGGCTCGACTGTGTCTCTTAAGTTTGTATTTTGAAACAAGTCGGGCCATGATCGCCTTTATGTGAACTAAGTCGATGTTGCCCACGGGTCAAGCACATGGGCGTGTCTTCGCCCATGTGGAAAAGTTAGTATGTATGCCCTGTTTTGCCATGACTTGGATACACAGGTGTGTCTGAGGCCGTGTGAGGCACACGGCCTACCCACATGGGCGTGTGACCTCTGAAACTTTGAAAAATGTTTAAGTTTTGGAAAAATTTTGTAAGTGCTCGGTTTAGTCCCGACCTCTTTTTGATGCATGTTTAAGGTCTTGTAGACCTTAGAAAGGGACTCTATGTATATGATTTACAATGAAATGACGATGATGTACTTTGTGTTGTGAAATGATTGTAAATGTTCTGATATTTCTGGTAACGCTTCTTAAACCTAGACCGATGATGGTTACGGGTTAGGGGTGTTACAACTGCCCTTAGAATTACGTTGGTGCATATTTACATGGTAGGAGTTATGGCATTCGTGCACCATATCTTCTCATGTAATCCTCATAAACTAGTTGCACCTCATGCATCCGTCGTATCATCCATTCTAAATCAGACATCTTGTCTTGCCCTTTACTTTTTTCTTTTTAGGGATGGTGGAATGTCCATCTTTTGCTTCCTCCGCTGTTTCCAATTCAAAATCTACTGCCTCTAAAGCTCCTGATACCATGCAAAAATTTAATCTCTGATGAGGCTATTAGTTGGCTTTAGGAATTGCTTGGTGGTAATCATTGAAACCCTTTCCTTCTTGTATAGAGCCGCCATGAGGTGCGGGAAGAATAACCCATCCTTTGGGCCATTGATGCATTTTACCATGGACTAGTAAATCCACATCCTTATGCACACTTGTTTTTTCTGCAAAATAAAACAAAATAGCTCGAAAAGAATTAATGTTAGATACATTTAGAGCAGCAAAAATCTGAGTACATAAAAATTGTATCCATATTTTCATGATTGGGAATTGTGACACCCTATACCCGACCTGATTTATCGGATTTGAATATAAGATTTCATAATACCTACATACTTAACAAAAATTTACCATCTATGAAAGCCATACGGAATGTACATCTTATTTATTCAAAATCCTTTCTAGGACAATAAGTTTGAATAAAACATTTGTCATTTGTCACAAACTTTCAAAGGTACTACAAAACCTTACAACATGAATGTTTTATAAAGCAGGCATATTCATAGCGTGTATTACTATTTTTCATTTAAAAAACATATTTCTAAGAAGGTCCCTTTGTATACATAATATTACCCCCGGTCTACAACCATGGCACATTTCCTAGCTTGGTCTTTCCTAACGCACTGGTTTGATTCTTAGACCTGCAGGCCAAAAGACGCATATAAGTTAAAAGGAACTTAGTGGGTGTCACTCATTATTACATTTTTACGGGGTCGTAGAATCTTTTGACTTAAGGGTTTTGGCGGATAACAGTACGTCAATCTCTGCACTTAACTGTCTTATACTCATTTCACACACTGGCGAATCTTAGACCTTGCACTATATTTTGGATCCCATTCCACAATTTCTTTACACTTTGTAGTTAGATACACTTCTCAGAATGATACCCAACAGATACTACTCTTGATGGATTCCTTTACAGGATCCAACAATTATCAAAATACCAGTTACGTCATATTTTCAAATTATTCCAAACAACCAAACTTGTTTTGAAGAATATAACATTTAATTCAAGCGATAGAATCCCAGATGAATTCAATACCGAACCTAAGAAATTCAAAGTTTGACGAACACTTGCACCACTAACATTCCAAAAACCCAAAGTTCCCTATCTTGGCAGTCATCATGGCGGAATCATTAAACGGCACGCTATCGAGAATTCTTTCAGGTAATGCCTTATAGGCCTACCTTAATCGTACCACAAGGATAAAATAACAACTCACAATAATGAATTTCGAGATAATTCACGATAAAAGCTTTCCAAATGATACGTCGCAAGGGCTTTCCAAAGGATTTGCCACAAAGGCTTCCCAAAGAATTCGCCACAATGGCTTCCCAAAGAATTCGCCACAAAGGCTTTCTGAAGAATTCTTGAGTTTATAGTCTTGACAGACCTCGTGTTTACAATCCTGACGGACTACATCTTTGCCATGTTGGCCTTAATGTTTATTGTCCCGGTGGACCAACACAATGGATGCCATGGAGTCGTACTCATGTTATCTTACAACATCTTTCCATCTTGGCATATTATCAAATGATGCCATGGAGCCTCACCTATATGGTCTTACACATATCGTATTCGCCCACAAGGTTGAGTCATGTGGAAGGTATAAGAAAATTTGGTAAAGGTTTATATTACTATTGACCAGTCATGGGGTGGGTCAAATCAATCTAATTGACTCCTATTGAGAAGCCATGTTGCTTGTGAAGATTTTTTAGTTGGATTGTTTAGTGTACAAGCAGTCTTTCACATATCTTGCTACTCTACTTTTTACTCGAATCTCTACTTTTGTTACTACTGAATCCCAATAACTCCTAACCAAACCTGAAACAAAATCTAATTGGAAAATACTCATACAAATCGAGCATACCATATCTTGGTGGTGACTCACACTCAGTTGTACCTTAAAGACAATTAAGTCTCCTACAGCTTCCTCATACACTTGATAGACTCTTAGTGTTCAAACAAAACTCTAGGGCGTACCCTTTTATAGGGGCGCACTCTCTAGGGCGTAATCTTTCTTCTCTTGGAAAGATTCTGTGATCAATTCCTTAGATACTGCCAACGGGTAGATGATTTAACACTAGTATTAGCCAATACTCTAACTCACCATCAAGCCAATAGGGTGGTGGATTATGTTACCACAGCACACCCAATAGTCTACATACCTACTTTACTAAAGATCAATAGGTCTTGTGCCTTGTAACAAAGACGTGTGGAAATTCTTCTGAATGATCTGAAGTGTTTCTAGTTAGTATGAGTATGTATTGGGTTGGGTCAGAGTATAGTCCAACTTAAGGTCAGATTTAACAAGATTAGTATGAGAATTTTCCAAATGTATGAACAACAAGTGGTATCTGCCAAGAATGTTGCCTATGAATAACTGTTTAAACTTTTCTGAAGAGAAAAGAAAAAAGGTAGTATCGCCTGCCAAGATCTAGAGATAGCCAAACAATTAGATGAATGAGGATAAGTTAAGAAATGTGAGTGGTGTATAGGTATACTATCATTTAATTGATAATGTGAGGGTATCTGCCAAAGATAATTATGAGGAAATCCAACTATTCAAGATGAGGATTTCAACTTGATAAGTTAAAAATGTATGCTGTGTCAAATCTCACTAAGTTCTTATAAACTTACAAAATGTTATGTTTATATTTCAGGTGTTGTTGTTTAAATGTGTTCTCTGAGAGGGATAAGCCAAGAGTACACCAGAGAAGTGGTGAATGAGGAAACCTATGCATACAGTGGACCTATTTGGACAAGTGGCGTATTGTAGGATTATGCCATGTTAGTCTATTTTCTTAAATTTATGTATTGTAATGAATTTTTATAAATATGATAGATGGTGTTTAAATATACTTACTTGTTTTCTTTAATAATGAATTATGGTAAACATTAATGAAAAATTCTCAAGTCAAAAGTATAAGAAGGCTGTTTCGAAATATTGTTATGAGAATTGTGTAAAAACACCCAATATCTAGACCTGGAGAATCGCATTGGGTTGAGGGCATTACAAACCTTGTCCTCCACACCCACGTTGTTGTGGGTCCTCTTGATCTAACTCGGGTGAATTTTAACTGCCTACAGAGGGTTGGCATGGGATCCTTGAACTTCAATGTTTACAATACTTGGGGCACAGATTGGGAAAAATTCCAGAGAGAATAGAAGTAATCAACCAACTTCTTCATTCCTACTGAGCCCAAAGTAGAGGAGGAAGACTTATAGAATTGATCTGGAAGAAGTGCCCCAAACAAACAAATCCCCCATAGAGCCAACTGATCTGCCAGTTGAGGGAGGAAGTTGAAAATTTTTCTGCTTTCTTTTATTTAAATTTCTTTAATCCTTTTGTACGAACTTCCTTATCTCATTAATGAAATCATTATTTTTGTAACATCCTAGATTAGGGGTTATGCATTTGTACATAATTCATGAGTAGTAGGTTTTGGCAGTGTTTGGAAGTGAATTAAAAGTTTTTAAAATCCTAGGATGGAAGAGAAAGCTTTGGACAATTATTGGTTTTTAAGTTAAAAACAAGAAGTGATGTGGAAAAGTGGCACGGGACGCCACCTAAGGTGTAAGGGTTATGGCATCAAGTGAAGTACTTTGAAGGAAGAGTTCGAATCCCATTGTGTGCATTTTTAAAACCTAGGAAATGCATGAAAATGGAAATGAAAATGGAGATGGAAATGGAAATGGAAATGGACATTTTTGGAAACTTAGACATTTTTGGAAACTTAGACATTTTTGGAAACCTAAGTAAATTAGGAAAGTGAACATTTTGGAAACCAAACCAAAATAGGAAACTAAACATTTTGGAAACCAAGCCAAAATAGGAAACTAAACATTTTGGAAACTTGGAAAATACAGAGCCGCGCGAAAATTTTAGGAAACTTAAATATGACCCCGGAATGTCGAATTTAAGAGCCCAAAGGGGAGCTTAGGGCCAAGTGACCCTAAAAATATAAAGTACATAAAATTTGACCCAATAACGGACTTGGAAATGTGGCCTGAAGATGCCACCTAAGGCCTAGGAAATAGCCCAAATGCAAGAGGTTTTGGGCTGAGTTTGAAGCCATCTAGGAAGCAAATAAAAGAAGTTTTATTTTGCTTCCATAAGTGAGGGAGTTGACGGCACAAGGAAGCTAAGAAGAGAGTTTTTATTCAATAGAACTTTTGGCTAATTAGGAGATTTGATGGAATTTCATAGTTGATAAAATTAAAACTTATCACTAATGAAGAGTTGGAGGATTTAGGGACTCTAAGACTAATAGTTTAGTCCAAGAGAGAAAAGTAAAAGCCATTCTCTTCTCTTCATCTTCTTGCAAATCTCTAATCAAAGTAACAACAACTTTTCTTTTCTTTAGTCGAATCCTCATTGTCAAAAGTTCTCTCCATCTCTTTTCCTTTCTTTTCTTTTCTTCTACTATTCCTCCACAAAAGCCAAAACTTTGAGATCCCAAATAGTGCCATAGCGAATATTAAAAGAGATCATCCGGGATTCAAAACGAGGTAAGTACATCAACATACATTCGCAAAAGGTCCTTCCATAGTTAAATAATAGTTCAAATCTAACAAGTGATTTGGCAGAATTAAAATAAAGATCAACTTTGGGATTTGAGAACTTCAAGGTAAGTAAGTCTATACATTCGGCCAAGGCCAAATCTTAGTCAATTAGATCAAATTGATCAAAAACTAACCTATTCAGAGATCTAGGTGTTGGCCGATTACAAGGAAAAAGGGAAGGTGAAGTTTTCGGGATTTAAAAATCCATAAGGTAAGCATTTGAAAGTATTCGGCCAAGGTTGTGTGATTACATAGATAAGATCTATAATTATTAAAAAGCCAAAAACTAATTTTTGTTGAGATTTAAGGTTGGCCGAATATCAAGTGAAGGAAAACAAAGTTTCCGGGATTTGAATAAACACCAAATCGACATCAAAGGTAAGCCTCTTTACAAATCCTACTAGGATTTGGATATTATAGCCCAAAATAGAATTTATGCTAAGTAATACTTGATAAACCAAATGTAGGAATTAAGGATCTAAACATTAGATCTTGCTTTCGAAATCTCAAGGAATCGCTAAACAAATTAGGTGTGTATTCCACACTATTCTTAATAGTTTTATGGTTTAAATATGTTATATATGTTAATGTGAAAGTGAAAGAAAGTGGCTAAAGTGCCATATTATGGTACAAAGTATTGCATCGTTTTCCTACTCCTACTAGGATTTCAAAATAAATGTTATACAAGTGAAAAGTGATGTGAAAGTGAAATAAAAATATGTTATGCATGATATTTATAATTTGGGGCATTCGGATTTATGTGAAAGGGAAGAAGGTGTTGACTACGGTCTCACCAACGTTATAAGTGAAAGTGATGACTTGGTCTCACTAAGTGAATGTGATGACTTGGTCTCACTAAGTGGTACCTTCGGTTACATTACGATTGGTGGCTATGCGCAATATTATCGATGGCGATGAGCACGTCATTGCAATGATCGCCTTTGATGGAGTGTAGCGGAAGAAGGGTTGACTTAGTAGTCCCCACTTGTCTGAGGTTGGTACGGGTGGAGTGTAGCGGATGGCATATAGGTTTGGGTTTGGGTTTGCATCATGATATTGAATTTTTATATGCATATGACTTTTATGGTGTGCCTATCTCTATTATGTTTAGTGTTGGTTACACACCGAGTCTATCGACTCACCCGTTGTGGGAATATGTTTGGTGATGAGCAAGTAATGGACCGGGATGACGAGAACTTGTGGTGGCCATGATCGACTTGAAGTTCAGTTTAATTTGAATATTTATTTTATTTTAAGTCTTGTACAATTTATTATTTTGGGTTTCATTTTATGTAATAAGGCCACCGTGGCGACATTTGTATTTCTACTATAATTACCATGTTATGAATTTAGGGCTTCATAAAGAGTAAGCCCACTTAGTATGAAATAAGTTTAAATATTTTGTCACTTGAAGCAAATGGGTTTTATTATAAAAATAAATTTGTTTTCAACTCAAGCCCAACCCAAAATGAACTATCTTCCAAAACTCACGATTTTCAAAGTATTCGAATGAATTGAATCGGGTTACTTCGAGGAACATACAGATCCATCCATTCTAAGTGGTAGTAAAAGGGTGTTTGATTTAATATCGAGCCAGTTCAAACTCTCGGCACGTGGCCTAAGGCCTAAAACGTTTTTTACAAGGCCAAATGAGTTTTATGAAAGTATTTTACAAATGGATAGGTATAAAGACATGGCCCTAAGTCTCCAGGCATTGATCTACCGGTAAATACCCCTAACTCTATGTGTGATTACGTGATTTATATAAGGGTAGAAAAGGCATGGAACGAGAATAGCATGATAGGAACTTGAACCCTAGGATTAGATTACTCAAAACACAAACCACATAAGACTTAATGTACTGAACAAACCTATGGCTAAGTCAATTAAGCTAGGTGTGGCAACCATGGAACGCATGTCAGGAGTGGATCTGAAGAGCTTGGTATTTAAGGTCCTAGTGACTCACCTCCTCTTCTCGAATCCTACAGTGCGTAGCTTTGGTTCACCCTAACCTAGAGGACTTAGCGGGTGTGGCAACCCCATGACGCATGTCTAGGAATGGTTTCATGGGAGCTTGGTATTTAAGCGATCCGTGACTCACCTCCTCTCCACTCGAATCCACGCTGCAGTGCGTAGCTTTGGTTCACCCCGACCAAGAAGGCTCGGTCATAGGCTAAACTCAATAACTAAAACCCGAAAGGAATTAGCCATTTTTTAACACTTAATATTAAAATTCTTAAATCACTTTCTTTCTCTTATCCTTAATTCACGAAAACTATTTCAAGACACAATTATTTTCAAAAATTTTGATCCATACAAATTACAAAAATGTCCTTAGTGGTAAAATTACCAAGTGCCCTCGGTTTATAAAATGATTCAACTACTCAACGGTTTTACCAAAATTTTATTATTTTATAAAACATTCCAAAAGCCCTAACTTGCAAAATATCAAAATACCTTGATTTTGGGGAAAAAATTACAAAATTGCCCCTGACTTACAAAATTACCAAAATGACCCTGAAATTCAAAACTTTTGAAACATTCCCATTTTTGAAGAAACAATTTTCGAAAAGAACCCTCAGAGTTTTACAACTTTTGAAATACCACTGATTTATTAAATTTTACAAATTTACCCTGATTTGTGAAAATTACCAAAATACCCCTGAGGTTAAAAACTACTGAAATAACCCCAGATTTAAAATTTTTTCCAAATTACCCTAGACTTCAAAATTTTAAAAATATTTTTTGACAAAAACACCAAGGAACGCTTTTCTTCTGAAAAAAATTACGAAAATGCCCTTGTAGGACAAAACTACGAAAATACCCCGGGTAGAGGAAAACAACAACAACAACAAAAACTACAACGTTTCTCTGAATGAACGCAAGTTCATACTTGTTTGATGGATGAATGAATGAAAAAGACTGTGTGTTTGTATGAATACGAAAGAACCACTCTTAAACCCCTTTCCATAAAACTCCTTCACGATAAATAAGTGAAACAAAGACTAATCCATAAAATTTCTTAATCGATCTCGACACTAGAAAATGAGTTCTAGAGGGCGTGGTCGTCAAGGACACGAGAGAGGAAGAATAAGCGTGTCGAACCCGTTAGATCAGTCAAGGTTCCGACAATGAGTTACCACCGCCACCATCACCCCATTGTTAATGTCGAGGAAGAGGCTCGACGGATGAGAGGCGTGTCATGAGCCATGTTGCAGTATTGGAAATGGTGGTGGCGAGTGGAAATTCGGGAGCTCGAAAATTTGTACCGGCGACTACGAGCCAACGGGTCGAGGTGTTTCGTGGAGTGTCCGGTGTGGCACCCAAGATCACGAGTATTGGTTGGAAGCAACCGAGCGTATTATGGATGAACTCGACGACCCACGAGGAGAAGTTGAAAGGGATGGTAGCCTCATACGTGATGAAGCATACCAATGGTGGCTAAGCGTCGTGATGGTGCCACGGCGGAGGATCGGCGTGGGAGTATGCTAAGGAGGCATATCGGAAGAAGTATGTCGGCTTTCGGTACATTGATGAGCGCGGAAAGCTTTTCTAGGACTAGTTCAAGGAACAAATCGATGGCGGCATATGAGGTGAATTTACGAGGTTAAGCCGATATGCTCGAGGAGTAGTCGCGATCGAACATGAACGCCGTGTCTATTTTGAGGACGGATTAAGGGATGACCTAAGGTTATTGATAGCTCCACATCGGAGAGGAGTTCTCCACGTTGGTTGAAAAGGCTAAGGTAGTGAAGGAATCAAGGACTCGACTAAGCGTAACTCGACAGAATAGACCCAATAGAGGTTATGAATCGTCGGGAAATGTGCAGAAAAGGCCCAGAACTGAGGGGTCGAAGGGTCAGCAAGTTGATACCAGAGGGCAGTATCGTCCTTGTGAGTATTGTGGAAAGAAACACTCAGGTGAGTGTTGGAAAAAGATAGGAGCATGTCTTAAATGTGGGTCTAAGGACCATATGCTCAATGACTGTCCAAAGATATCAGATGATAGACAGCCAGCAACTCAGAATGTTAATCAGGCCGGTAGGGGAGGACAGCAGCCTCAATGAGGTCTAGGTTCGAATTACAGAGGTAATGGTTCCGGCCAAGGTCGTGGAGCACCAAGCGGAGGTGTTGAAGGTTCAGAAGCAAGGCAGCCAAGGTTAGTTTATGCATCGCGCGCAATCGCGGGGATAGTGACGCGCTGACGAGACAACGAGTAAGTTTCTTATTTATGGATTATACTTCATTACTTCACTCGCTACAAGATTAGTTCGATCTTATGTTGCTAATGAAGTGTATGGAACCTTGATTGTGAACTTAGAGAATGTGCCTAAAAAGTATGATAGTTCTTTAAGATCGAGTGTGAAAAGAATAGCGTAGTGTGGTGAGTTAGATTGCATTATTGAGCGATAGTAAGTAATTTCGAGGACTAAATTATTTTTAAGGAGGTAGAACTGTAACATCCTAGATTAGGGGTTATGCGTTTGTACATAATTCATGAGTAGTAGGTTTTGGCGGTGTTTGGAAGTGAATTAAAAGTTTTAAAATCCTAGGATGGAAGAGAAAGCTTTGGACAATTATTGGTTTTAAGTTAAAACAAGAAGTGATGTGGAAAAGTGGCACGGGACGCCACCTAAGGTGCAAGGGTTATGGCATCAAGTGAAGTACTTTGAAGGAAGAGGTTTGAATCCCATTGTGTGCATTTTTAAAACCTAGGAAATGCATGAAAATGGAAATGAAAATGGAGATGGAAATGGAAATGGAAATGGAAATGGAAATGGACATTTTTGGAAACTTAGACATTTTGGAAACTTAGACATTTTGGAAACCTAAGTAAATTAGGAAAGTGAACATTTTGGAAACCAAACCAAAATAGGAAACTAAACATTTTGGAAACTAAACCAAAATAGGAAACTAAACATTTTGGAAACCAAGCCAAAATAGGAAACTAAACATTTTGGAAACTTGGAAAATACAGAGCCGCGCAAAAATTTTAGGAAACTTAAATATGACCCCGGAATGTCGAATTTAAGAGCCCTAAGAGGAGCTTAGGGCCAAGTGACCCTAAAAATATAAAGTGCATAAAATTTGACCCAATAACGGACTTGGAAATGTGGCTCAAGATGCCACCTAAGGCCTAGGAAATGGCCCAAATGCAAGAGGTTTTTGGGCTCGAGTTTGAACCATCTAGGAAGCAAATAAAAGAAGTTTTATTTTGCTTCCATGAGTGGGGAGTTGGACGGAACAAGGGAAGCTAAGAAGAGGAGTTTTATTCAATAGAACTTTTGGCTAATTAGGAGATTTGATGGAATTTCATAGTTGATAAAATTAAAACTTATCACTAATGAAGAGTTGGAGGATTTAGGGACTCTAAGACTAATAGTTTGACCAAAGAGAGAAAAGTAAAAGCCATTCTCTTCTCTTCATCTTCTTGTCAAATCTCCTAATCAAAGTAACAACAACTTTTTCTTTTCTTTAGTCAATCCTCCTTGTCAAAAGTTCTCTCCATCTCTTTTCCTTTCTTTTCTTTTCTTTTACTATTCCTCCACAAAAGCCAAAACTTTGAGATCCCAAATAGTGCCATAGCCGAATATTAAAAGAGATCATCCGGGATTCGAAAACGAGGTAAGTACATCAACATACATTCGGCAAAAAGGTCCCTTCCATAGTTAAATAATAGTTCAAATCTAACAAGTGATTTCGGCAGGAATTAAAAATAAAGATCAACTTCGGGATTTGAGAACTTCAAGGTAAGTAAGTCTATACATTCAGCCAAGGCCAAATCTTAGTCAATTAGATCAAATTGATCAAAAACTAACCTATTCAGAGATCTAGGTATTGGCCGATTACAAGGAAAAAGGGAAGGTGAAGTTTTCGGGATTTAAAAATCCATTAGGTAAGCATTTGAAAGTATTCGGCCAAGGTTGTGTGATTACATAGATAAGATCTATAATTATTAACAAGCCGAAAACTAATTTTTGTTGAGATTTAAGGTTGGCCGAATATCAAGTGAAGGAAAACAAAGTTTTCGGGATTTGAATAAACACCAAATCGGCATCAAAGGTAAGCCTCTTTACAAATCCTACTAGGATTTGGATATTATAGCCCAAAATAGAATTTATGCTAAGTAATACTTGATAAACCAAATGTAGGAATTAAGGATCTAAACATTAGATCTTGCTTTCGAAATCTCAAGGAATCGCTAAACAAATCGGTGTGTATTCCACACTATTCTTAATAGTTTTATGGTTTAAATATGTTATATATGTTAATGTGAAAGTGAAAGAAAGTGGCTAAAGTGCCATATTATGGTACAAAGTATTGTGCACGTTTTCCTACTCCTACTAGGATTTGAAATAAATGTTATACAAGTGAAAAGTGATGTGAAAGTGAAATAAAAATATGTTATGCATGATATTTATAATTTGGGGCATTCGGGATTTATG
Organism: Gossypium rotundifolium; assembly: GCA_025506655.1. Taxonomy (NCBI): domain Eukaryota; kingdom Viridiplantae; phylum Streptophyta; class Magnoliopsida; order Malvales; family Malvaceae; genus Gossypium; species Gossypium rotundifolium. The sequence goes on along the minus strand of CP106729.1, from coordinate 60,519,385 downwards.
TGAAAGGGAAGAAGGTGTTGACTACGGTCTCACCAATGTTATAAGTGAAAGTGATGACTTGGTCTCACTAAGTGAATGTGATAACCGGTCTCACTAAGTGAATGTGATGACTTGGTCTCACTAAGTGGTAACCGGTTACATTACGATGGTGGCTATGCCACAATATTATCGATGGGCGATGAGCACGTCATTGCAGCCGACGCCTTCGATGGAGTGTAGCGGAAGGAGGTTGACTTAGTAGTCCCCACGGTACTGAGTTGGTACGGGTGGAGTGTAGCGGATGGCATATAGGTTTGGGTTCGGGTTTGCATCATGATATTGAATTTTATATGCATATGACTTTTATGGTGTGCCTATCTCTATTATGTTTAGTGTTGGTTACACACCGAGTCTATCGACTCACCCGTTGTGGGAATATGTTTGGTGATGAGCAATAATGGACCGGGACGGCGAGAACTTGTGGTGGCCATGATCGACTTGAAGTTCAGTTTAATTTGAATATTTATTTTATTTTAAGTCTTGTACAATTTATTATTTTGGGTTTCATTTTATGTAATAAGGCCACCGTGAGCGACATTTTTATTTCTACTATAATTACTATGTTATGAATTTAGGGCTTCATAAAGAGTAAGCCCACTTAGTATGAAAAAAGTTTAAATATTTTGTCACTTGAAGCAAATGGGTTTTATTATAAAAATAAATTTGTTTTCAACTCAAGCGCAACCCAAAACGAACTATCTTCCAAAACTCACAGTTTTCAAAGTATTCGAATGAATTTGAACCGGGTTACTTCGAGGAACATACCAGATCCAGTCCATTCTCGTGGGCTGGGTGTGGGGTGTTTCAATTTTCCTCCCACTATTCCACTTACTTTAATACTAACAATATGCCTAAGTATTCGCCACACAAAAGTCTTTAACATACCTAAGGGACTAAGCCAGGTCTGACATGTTATGTATACATGGCTGACTCTAACTTCAATTCCAAATGATCATGTAACACCCCTAACCCATATCTGTCGTCAGAATAGGGTCACAGAGCATTATCGTAAAAACGTAACTTAAAACATTCATTTCAAATCATTAGATAAATCATAGCATAATTCATTCAAACAAATTCATATCGTCCCTTATTCGAGCCCTCGAGGCTTTAGAAACACTTTAGAAACGATACGGGACTAAATCAGGAACATATGAAACCTTAAGGAAAAATTTAGAAAAATTCACACTGCAGGGGTCACACAGCCATATGCCTCACACTGCTGAGACCCACGCCCATGTATCATGCCATGTAACATTCAAAATAGAGACACACGATCGTGTACCAGCCCGTGTAACTCTCTCACTTAGGTCACACGGCCAAGCCACATGCCCGTGTGCTAGGCCGTGTTACTTTCACAAAACAACCATTAAAACTTACGGGGGACACACGACGATGTCGTATGGTTGTGTGTCATACACAGCTGAGATATACGTCTGTGTCTTAGGCCGTTTGGATAGGAAAATAGACAAAATCAAGCCATTTCTTTCACCCAATTCAAGCATGAACCTACAACACATTTTCACATATAAACAAGGCCCTAAGTCATGTCAAAAGCATGCATAAAATGACCTAATCTTTATACCAAATATCCATACAACCAATATGCCAAAAGGCACCTCAATCATAATCATTAAACATGTCATCGCATAAACATATATATCCATAACTCAATCATACAGAACAACTTAATTCCATACCAAAACAAACTTAACTAAATTCCATATCAAACATAACCTGATTGTAACACCCCTAACCCGTATCCATCTTCGGAAATGGGTTACGGAGCATTACCATAGTTTACAGTTCAATTACAATTAATTCATGTCATTTACTATTCGTTTCCGAGAATCAATCACAATCAATCATAATGTCCCTCATATGGTTCCTCGAGGCCTAAAATACATATTAGAATCGTGTCAAGACTAAACTGGGATCACAGTAAATTTTTCAAACATCTTAAAATTTTTCTTAGGTGCAAAGGACACATGGTCGTGTCCCAAGTAGTGTGGGCATTTGATGTGAGGCATACGACCATGTCCCAGTCCATGTCCTTACCCGTGTAACTCTCTGACTGGGTTCACACGACCATGTCACATGCTCGTGTGACTCACACGGCTGAGACACACGCCCGTGTAACCAATTCTGAGCATTCTGTTTCTCAATTTTGAAGATGCAGGGGACACACGGCCAAACCACACGCCCATGCGTATGGCCGTGTGTGACACACGGTTGAGACACATGCTCGTGTGACACACACAATTGAGACACACGAGTGATTGCCCGTGTGGACAGAATAAGGCCATTTTCCAAGCCTTATTTCTCACATTTTTTACCTTGCATCTACATCAACACTTCAATATATTCACCAACTGATTCAAGTCATATAAATCAAACTAATATTCAAGTTTTATACATGACATGTTGCTCACACTTTCAAGTATTCATCTTATCCTTTTCTAATCATATACTTGCTCAAGTGTGATTATATCTAAATTACTAATCCAAGCATACTTATATGCCTAACATGATATAACTTCATGCATCAATATATTAAATATGTTATCACTAGCCATTCCAATGGCTAATTACAACCAAAACATTTACATACCCTTACTTGACACTATTAGCCTATACATGCCATTATACCAAAATAAGTTTTCTATTTATACCAAAACAAGCTGGAAGATAGTGTGGTGATGCTCCAACTACTCTCCAACCTTTACGAGCTTTCGAGTACTATAAAATAGAGGAAAGAAAACTGAGTAAGCATTTCAAATGCTTAGTAAGTTCGTATAACAAGAATTTAACTTACCATATATTTTTATTTAATATAAGCACACAAAAATGCATCCAAGCAATTTGGCTAATAGCCTAAAACACAACTTCTTCAATCATGTTAGTCAAGTAATTCACATAATACATGGATGAGCTCATCATTTAATCATTTTCATATATATATATATATACTTTCCATTTCATTATTCCATATTACATGTACATTTCCATGACAAATCATTTCAAGTTCAGTTTAGCCATGTCAGAACTTTACTTGTTGAATTTATTTGAAATATCGATAGATACGCTCATATAGTACACTTAAAGTGTACAAAAATGAAATCTATCAATTCATATCCAGGGGTACCCAATTAGGGCACATTATCAGGAAGAACACCCTTGAGCCATATATCAGGATGCTCAGATGAGCCATGTAGCAGGATGCTTATCCGGACTAAACAGGAAACTCCTAATAGTTTAGAACAGGAAGCTCATTGAGCTTAACAAGTAACTCCAAAGAGTTATTAACAGAAGCTCCAGATAGCATATTAGGTAGTTCAAGTGAGCCGTGTCAGGAAGCTCATAAGAGCCTATATCAGGATGCTTATGAAGAGTTGCGTTTGTGTCCGCATTAAATGCTATGTAACACCCCAAACCCGGCCCACAAGCCCTGACCGGACCTGGTATGTCACTGCGGAAAAACGGTTGAAAATCTTTTTGACTTAAGATAAATATTAAAATTTGTTATCTTTTGAAAACCATGACTTTATAAGTAAAACTTTGATGCTACAAAATTTTTGAATTAAACCTTCATTATAAGCTTTAAATAAATAAGTTGTCGAAATTAAAAACATTTCCCGAATAATAGCTTATTCAACAATCCAATAAATCATAGCAAAATCCGTAAATATCTCAAATGGCCCTTATTACATCAAAGAAATTCCCAAAATATTGATAATATAAAAATTCGTAAATTAACTAAATCATCTCCCGCATGGGCCACCTCGTATCCACTCCAACCCGGTCCAAGCTCATGAATCACCTGAGATGGTTAAGAAAAAAAAATTGGGTGAGTCCACAGACTCAGTGCATAATCATCACACATGCCTCCACATATAGGCTTGGCCCATATCCACAGATCATACAAATAAATATGCAATTCTGAAACCCAACCCAACCTAAGTCCATCCGTTACACCAACCTTAGAGACTCACTGCCCAAGGCCATGGCTAATCCACCACTGATCACATCGTGATCCCATATATCCTACCTTGGCAGACTTGCTGCTCAAGGCCGTGGCTGAGCCACCTATCACAAAGGTGATCCCAATATTAATCCGTCTACGGTGATGCACACAGCTATCAACCGCCGAGATGGGCACCTAGCCAACACCTCCCTTGATGAAGCACACAGCAAATCATCAAGCGCTAATGTAGCACGAGGCTAACATTAGACCACGTACATAGATATGTACACCCTGTCCTCCAATATTCATATCCCAAGCCCTCATGCACATATGATAAAACATCCTTTAATAAAATATAAATATAACATGCTCATCTCCATTTCACATATTCATCAGTAATCATTTGATAACATAAAACACTGACCTTGTTAATCGATTAACCATCAGGGGTATCCACCATTTTAGCCCTTACCTCGGCTATCTTTCACAACATAGCACAAATACATTTTAACATATTTAAATCAATCAAAAGATAGTGCATAACTACGCACCTGATTATTTAACGAGATCTCGATCTATTGAATCTATCACAATCTAGAATCCCGAAACTTGCCCTTATGCTTGCCAATTAGCCCCTAATCCATCGTGGACAGAATCGATTAACTACTTAAATACCAAAAATGGCCTAAGGACGAATAGCACAAACCCACTTACCTATCTCTTCCAAATCCCGAAATCACACTCTTGCACCTTTCATAGTCGAAATCCCTACTAATCACTTGTTAGTATCGGTTTTAAGCATAATTCCATAATCATGGCCCTTGGCCGAAAAGTACCTAACACTTACCTTAGATGATCGAATCCAAGAGACTTCCTCAATACTTCCTTCTTTCGGCTACACACACAAAAGCACATACTTAATGGCACTATGACTTCGGCCATGTTATAACAACCAAGACCAATCACTTGGTTTTTGACATACCAATATAAGAACTCAAAACCAATTGTTTAGAGTGACGATTACTTACCACTACACTTGAGATGAAACTAAGAGCAAGAGATCGGCAACACCATCCTAGGAGATTGACAATGGCTTTAAAGGTAATGAGATATTCGCTCTTGAAAACAACAATGATAAAGGAAAGATGCTTGATGAGGCTTACTTAAAAATTCAGCTAATGCTCTTAAGAGGGATTCGGCTATTCAAGAAAATTAGTAGAAAATAAGGTTTTAAGAAAAGAAAAAAAAATAAGAAGAGAATGCAAAAGGTATTCGGCAATAGAGACTAAAAAAAAAAAAATCAAAAAGATGGACACACTTCCTTAAACAAAATTCGGAACTTAATCCCTTATCTTACCCATAAAATAAACCAACCTTTATCCCTATTAAAACTCTTATTTTATCCCCATATCACCTATTCAAAAACCATTAAAATAAGGCCACCCTTATCTTCTATCTTAACTAAATAACTAAATAAAAAAATAGCATTTATCCAGCCGAATTTAAAAAAACAAAAGCTAGCTAAATCTTTATCTATTTGAAGATCCCATGTAAATCCTTGCCTTTCCAATCACTTGCAAAATAAAAATAAAACACCCCTTATCTTGCCATTAAGCTTCAACACTGTGACCTCCCGAAACCATAAACTGTAGCTACCATCCCAGCCAATTTGCCAAGGCGCTATTTGTGATATGTTTCACCCAAAACTTCTTTTAACACCTCTTTCCCTAGCTCCCTTGTCTCAACGTCAAAACCAAAAATAAAAACACGCTTGCTGCCACCTTGATTCGAACCAGTGCCCTTATTGGCATCATTCCCAAGCCTTTAAGTAGCGCATGGAAGCCACTTTACTAAAGCCTTTCTTATGCTAAAATGCCTACAAAAATTCCTTTAAAGCCTTCTTAGCCCAATCCCTTTTAACGCTAAAAAATAAAAGCCCATCTACTCCCCATGTTACTCGAACTCCTTCCCCTTGGCACTCCCTTTGCACCTTAGCGCCCAAGCCACTTTGCCAATTCATTTCTTGTGTCCTAAACTCCACAAAATACTTTTATGGCCTTCTTGCCTAGTTTCCCCTTTTTGCACTTAAAAATAAAATTCTCCTAAAGCTCGGGCCTTCCCTTAGCTTATCATTAGCGCCTAAAATACCTCAATTAACACCATGATGACCACACTTATGCAAAATAATTTAAAAAAAAATTTTACCCCTATTCTAGGATATTACAATTCTACCCCCTTAAAATAATTTCGTCCTCGAAATTACTTACTATCGTTCAATCGTGCATCCTTAACTCATCATACTACGCTACTGCTGCGCACTCTGATCTTAAAGAACTACCATGCTTTCTAGACACATTCTCTAAGTTCATAATCAAAGTTCCATACATTGCACTAGCAACATAAGCACGGACTAACTTAACCACAAACAAGACAATTGAAGATATTCCAAAAATAAGAACTTGCCTGTTGGCACATCTTCCCCCTCGCGATGGCCGACTGCGTAAACCAACCTTGGCTGCCTTGCATCTGCACCTTCAGCCTCTCTGTTTGGTGCTCCACGACCTCGGCTGAACCATTTCCTCCATGGTTCGGACCACGACCTTTGTCGCTTGCTGACCATCTCTACCCGGCTGTACATAACCTTGGCCTATTGTCCGAGCCCTATTCGGATCTTGAGGACAGTCTTTAATCAGGTGAGACTTAGACTTACACCTAAAACATTCCCGTTCCTAGTTCTAGCACTTGCCGACATGATACCTTCCACACTGAGCACACGGACGATCCGGATTTTCTGTAGCTGGCTTAGCAACACAAACAGAATTTTCAACCCTCGGTCTTTTCTGAAGACCCTCAGATGATTCAGATGATCCAAAATTCCTCCTATCCCGGTTCCTATCCTTATCTCTGTTTTGCCTCACAGAGTTCTTAATTCCCTCAGCTACCTTAGCTTTTTCGACTAACACAGCGAACTCCCATTCCTGATGAGGAGCTATCAACAGTCTCAGGTCATCCCTTAATCCGTCCTCAAACTGGACACATCGTTCATGTTCTGTAGCAACTACTCCTCGAGCATATCGGCTTAACCTTAGGAATTCTGCCTCGTATTCTGTTACGAACTTGTTCCCTTGAACCAGCCCTAGAAACGCCTTCCTCTGCGCATCAATATAATGAGTTCCAACATACTTCTTCTGGTACGCCACCTTGACAAACTCCCAAGTGAGATCCTCAGCTGTGGCACTATCCCGAACTATTAGCCACCATTGATATGCCTCATCGCGAAGCAGAGCCACCATTCCTTTCACTTTCTCCTCAGGGCTCAGATCGAGCTCATCCATAATTCGCTCAGTTGCTTCCAACCAATATTCAGCCGTACTAGGTGCCACGCCTGATACGCCCTGAAACACCTCAGCTCCATTAGCTTGGAGTCGCTCTGGTACATACTTCCTTGCTCTCATATTTCCACCCGCTCCAGCTACTATCTCCAAAACTCGCAAAGATACTGCGATACCGCATCATCCCGTCTGTTTCTTCGCTCATTACCAAAGGCTGATGGTGGAGGGGGTACTTCATTTTCAGACCCTTGACCCGATCTAACAGGTTCCGATACGGCCATTCTACCTCGGCCACGTCCACGACGACCACGTCCTCTAGAACTCATTTTTAGCGCCTCGATTTAGTCTGATTTAAAAATTTTATGCATTAGAAATTTTGTTCCACTTATTATCCACGAGCAAATTTTATGAAATGAAGTTTTCAGAAGTTGTTCTTTCGATCAATCAGAGTTTCAGTTCGAGTTCACTACTCTAATTCAAAGAACCACCTTCACAATCACATTCATAATGGAGATATCTTCATTTTTTTAACAAGGCCACACTCTTTCAGTGGTATCCACCACCCACATTCACTATTCAAACATTTTTGTCCGTTTCTAACCTAGGGGTATTTTCGTCATTTTTCCTACAGAGGTATTTTGGTAATAAATTGGGGTCGATTAAAAATATTAATAAATCAAGATATTTTGAAATTTCAAAACTCCAGGGTATTTTTGGAATTTTTTTCTCAAATCAAAGGTATGACAAAAAAAAAATTTGAAGTCAGGGTTATTTTGGTAATTTTGTTCATCAGGGGTAATTTTGTAAATTTTTCAAATCAGGGTATCTTGAATTTTCGCAAAATAGAGTTTTTGAATACTTTTGCAAAGTAGGGAAATTTTATTAAAATTGGGGTTAAACCGAAAATTTTGAAAGTCAGGGGCATTTTAGTAATTTTCAATACAGGGGTATTTTCGTAATTTTGCAAGTCAGAGATATTTTGGGAAAAGGAAAAAGAATTTCACAACAATTTAAAGGATAATTTAGGGATTTTTTTTTAAAACTAGAAATTTTATAAAACCGCATGGGTAGTCCATTTCGGGTTTTAATTATCGGGTTTAACCGGCGAATAAATCCTCTTGGTTAGGGTGAACCGTAGCTACGCACCAGGTAGGATTCGAGTAAAGAGGAGGTGAGTCGCTAGGACTTCTTAAGTACCAAGCTCTTACCGAATCCACTCCTAGACATGCGTACAATGGTTGCCACATCTTAACTCGACGACTTACTTCACAGGTTTGTTTAATAGTCCTTAAGTCTTATGTATGTGTTTGAGTAGATTAGTCCTAGGGTTCAACAGATCCTAGTTCACTAATCTACGTTCCCATAAAAGCCCATAATATTCACATATAAATTACTTCAACAAATAGATGTACTTACCTGGTGGACTTCGGGCCGGAGGTACAGGTGCCATGCCAGAATAACCTGAAAAAAAAAAATTTATGAAAGCCCAAATCTTTGAAAAGCCCATAAAAAATGTTTTTGGGCCCAGAACCCTCAAAGCCGAGTTTTGAACCGGGCTCTGATACCAATTTGTAACACCCCAAACTCGGCCCACAAGCCCTGACCGGATCTGGTATGTCACTGCGGAAAAACGGTTGAAAATCTTTTTGACTTAAGATAAATATTAAAATTTGTTATCTTTTGAAAACCATGACTTTATAAGTAAAACTTTGATGCTACAAAATTTTTGAATTAAACCTTTATTATAAGCTTTTAATAAATAAGTTGTCGGAATTAAAAACATTTCCCGAATAATAGATTATTCAACAATCCAATAAATCATAGCAAAATTCGTAAATATCTCAAATGACCCTTATTACATCATAGAAATTCCCAAAATACCGATAATATAAAAATTTGTAAATTAATTAAACCATCTCCCGCATGGGCCACCTCGTATCCACTCCAACCCGGTCTAAGCTCATGAATCACCTGAGATGGTTAAGAAAAAAAAATTGGGTGAGTCCACAGACTCAGTGCATAATCATCACACATGCCTCCACATATAGGCTTGGCCCATATCCACAGATCATACAAATAAATATGCAATTCTGAAACCCAACCCAACCTAAGTCCATCCGTTACACCAACCTTAGCAGACTCCCTGCCCAAAGCCGTGGCTAATCCACCACTGATCACATCGTGATCCCACATATCCTACCTTGGCAGACTTGCTGCTCAAGGCCGTGGCTGAGCCACCGATCACATAGGTGATCCCAATATTAATCCGTCTACGGTGATGCACATAGCCATCAACCGCCGAGATGGGCACCTAGCCAACACCTTCCTTGATGAAGCACACAGCAAATCATCAAGCGCTAATGTAGCACGAGGCTAACATTAGACCACGTACATAGATATGTACACCCTGTCCTCCAATATTCATATCCCAAGCCCTCATGCATATATGATAAAACATCCTTTAATAAAATATAAATATAACATGCTCATCTCCATTTCACATATTCATCAGTAATCATTTGATAACATAAAACACTGACCTTGTTAATCGATTACCCATCAGGGGTATCCACCATTTTAGCCCTTACCTCGGCTATCATTCACAACATAGCACAAATACATTTTAACATATTTAAATCAATCAAAAGACAGTGCGATAACTACGCACCTGATTATTTAACGAGATCCCGATCTATTGAATCTATCACAATCTAGAACCTCGAAACTTGCCCTTATGCTTGCCAATTAGCCCCTAATCCATCATGGACAGAATCGGTTAACTACTTAAATACCAAAAATGGCCGAAGGCTGAATAGCACAAACCCACTTACCTATCTCTTCCAAATCCCGAAATCACACTCTTGCACCTTTCATAGTCGAAATCCCTACTAATCACTTGTTAGTATCGATTTTAAGCATAATTCCATAATCATGGCCCTTGGCCAAAAAGTACCTAACACTTACCTTAGATGATCGAATCCAAGAGACTTCCTCAATGCTTCCTTCTTTCGGCTACACACACAAAAGCACATACTTAATGGCACTATGACTTGACCATGTTATAACAACCAAGACCAATCACTTGGTTTTGACATACCAATATAAGAACTCAAAACCAATTGTTTAGAGTGACGATTACTTACCACTACACTTGAGACGAAACTAAGAGCAAGAGATCGGCAACACCATCCTAGGAGATTCAGCAATGGCTTTAAAGGTAATGAGATATTCGGCTCTTGAAAACAACAATGATAAAGGAAAGATGCTTGATGAGGCTTACTTAAAAATTCGGCTAATGCTCTTAAGAGGGATTCGACTATTCAAGAAAATTAGTAGAAAATAAGGTTTTAAGAAAAGAAAAAAAAATAAGAAGAGAATGCAAAAGGGATTCGGCAATGGAGACTAAAAAAATCAAAAAGATGGACACACTTCCTTAAACAAAATTCGACACTTAATCCCTTATCTTACCCATAAAATAAACCAACCTTTATCCCTATTAAAACTCTTATTTTATCCCCAGATCACCTATTCAAAAACCATTAAAATAAGGCCACCCTTATCTTCTATCTTAACTAAAAAACTAAATAAAAAAAATAGCATTTATCCAGCCGAATTTAAAAAAAACAAAAGCTAGCTAAATCTTTATCTATTTGAAGATCCCATGTGTCGTCCACTGCCTTTCCAATCTGCTGCAAAATAAAAATAAAGCACCCCTTATGCTGCCATTAAGCTTGAACTGCGACCTCCCAAACCATAAAGCGTAGCTACCATCCCACCAATTTGCCAAGGCGCTATTTGTGATATGATTCACCCAAAACTTCTTCTAACACCTCTTTCCCTAGCTCCCTTGTCTCAACGTCAAAACCAAAAATAAAACACGCTTCTTTGTCGCCTTGATTCGAACCCAGGCCCTTATTGGCGTCATTCCCAAGCCTTTAAGTAGCGCATGGAAGCCACTTTACCAAAGCCTTTCTTATGCTAAAATGCCTACAAAATTCCTTTAAAGCCTTCTTAGCCCAATCCCTTTTTAACGCTAAAAAAAATAAAAGCCCATCGCTCCCCATGTTACTCAAACTCCTTCCCCTTGGCACTCCCTTTGCACCTTAGCACCCAAGCCACTTTGCCAATTCATTTCTTGTGTCCTAAACTCCACAAAATACTTTTAAGGCCTTCTTGCCTAGTTTCCCCTTTTTGCACTTAAAAATAAAATTCCTCCTAAAGCTGGGCCTTCCTTAGCTTGTCACTAGCGCCTAAAATACCTCAATTAACACCATGATGACCACACTTATGCAAAATAATTTAAAAAATTTTTACCCCTATTCCAGGATATTACATGCTAGATCACAGCCTATCGAATCATGTAACAGGACGCTCACAAAGAGCTGCAGTAGTGCGCAACACATCCAAGATCACCACCGATTAGGATACTCGTAGGAACTCTATAATATGACGCTCGAGAGGGATTATAATAGGATTTCTCGTCCGAGCTACATTCTGTTCGCAACATATGCAAGACCACATTCAATATGGGAAATCATGTATCCATCGAATTTTAATTTCAAACGGAACTTAACATTTTCCAGACATTATCGAACATGTGATTATTCTATACATTTATAACATTTACATAATTCAATTAAATACATACCACACTCAATTCAAGCATAAAAAATAAACACAATTTAGTTACACGGACTTACCTCGTTACTTGTTCGTATATAGAAATCTACTAATTCGGCACTTTTCTTTTCCTCGATCTAACTTCATATTTGAGATTTTCGGATCTATATAAATGAGTTTAATATCAATTTAATCCATTTCATACTCAATTGAACTCAATTCACTTCTTAGGAAAAATTACTATTTTGCCCCTATACTTTTCATAAATGATAATTTTGTCCCTAGGCTCGAAAAATAAAATTCATGCCATTTAATCCTTATTCCAAGCCTAACCGATTTTTATATGTTACAATAACTCACAAAAATCAAAATTTTCCATGGGTTTTACCACTTTTCAATTTACCCCCTAAATCACAATTTCATCAAAATTCTCTTTGTAAAAGTTGTTTATCTATTAACAACCTTTCATTTTCTACCATAAATTTCAAAATTTCAGCATTTACATCCATGGAAAAATATCGTACAAATTAATCCCCAAAATAGATAGATTAAACTATTTCAAACTCAAAAATATAAAAATTTCTAAAAACGAAACAAGATTACTTACCCAATTAAGCCAAGAAAGCTTGCTTTCTCTTTCCTAGGGTTTCCATGTATTTTTGGGGAAGAAGATGATATAAAATGATGATATGAAACATTTATTTATTTTATCATCTTTTATTTATTTCATGTCCAATTTAGTCACTTTCTTTTCTAATTTTCCATGGATGAATCATTAAAATATCTATTAACTTTTCTTAATGGTCTAATACCATATAAGGACCTCAAAATTTGAATTACATAGCTATTTGATACTTATAGCTACTAGAACTCAACTTTTGCATTTTAGGGAATTTGGTCCTTTCCACAATTAAACATGAAATTTGTAAAATTTTCTCATCGAAATTTTCATACGTCTTTCCTATCATAATGTAGACCATGAAATATTATTAAAATAAATTTTTTTCTGACTCGAATTTGTGGTCCCAAAATCACTGTTCCGATTTCACTGAAAATGGGTTTTTACACTTAACCACATGTTAAACATGCCAACACATACCACTTTGGTCATAAAACCATGCATCATTTTGATCATATAAACACCAACCATAATAGCATCAAAGTACAAAAAGCACACCAACCATATTACCTTATTTACAAGCCAAAAATAAAAACTAAGTCATCAAACACAAGTCCACTTATACATGCCAATATAACCATGGATGAAACAGCAAAATCTCCAATATAATCCCCAGATAATGTGATAGATCTTTGATAAGCTTCCAAACCGATCGCGCTTCCAATAATCTATAAAACATAGAAAAGAAAAAAAATGTAAGCATATAATGCTTAGTAAGTTCGGAAATCATGAACATAGCTTACCATTTCAATGCATAATCATATGAAATAGACGTGAATTAATCAAACACAAGCTTGACACAAGCCTAAGTGTTACCAACAACAATAGTTAGTACTTAAACACATAAGTTAACAAATTCACCACATGGTAAGGTATAATACATGAACATAGCACCATTTGATTCATACTTTCATCATCATGAATATTAATGCATTGATTTCAGACATTTCATATCTTTTCATAAGTTCATAATATAGTTGATCGGAATACTTACCGTTCTTTCCCTTTACATAACTGCTGAACCACTTAGAATAATATCGGATACACGGGAAGCTCACACAAAGTTTGCTAACACATGGTCGAAACCATTTCCTTTCCTTTTCCTTTACTTAGATGCTTACTCAAGCCATAAATGGGTCTGCTCACACAAGCTAACAGTCAGAATATAGCTACATGACGCCGCTCACACAGGCTGACGAGTATCGTCAACAAATGCTGGAACTTAGCCATCGGTAGGACATTCAGGACCAGCACCTAAAACATGGTAACCCTAATGATATGTCATTTGTATCTTATATATTCCTAAGGTTCAAACGGGGCTTGATAGTAGTCATAACATCATTTGATTTCCATCGTAACATGATATGATATTTAATTCAAATAACATTAAAACACTATTTAAACATACGAACTTACCTCAAATACAAAGACGACGAAATAGGATCACTATTCCAAGACTTTGTCTTTCCCTCGATCTTGATCCATACGAGTCTTAACTTGATCTAAATAAGAAAACTTAATCCATTTAATGTAACACCCCAAAGTCGGCCTAGACGTTATGACCGAATCTAGCGTGTCACATCAAACGGTAGTTTTAAAAGCTACACGTTTGTTAAAAATTTTGCATTCTTTTTAAAACTCTGAGTTTTGTTGTTTGTTTGTAAAAGCAAGACTCGCTTAATGTCTATTCTTGTAAAGATGTTATTATTTAAGAAAATTGTGTTTTTTGTGAATATCAAACTTGAATAATTGCGAAAACGTGATATTTTGAAAACAGTTATGAATATTTTAAAAACCAGCGATTAACTGATTAACAATTCGTAATTAACAGGATTACCAAATGAAAGTTAAAAAAAAAAAAACATTCCAAAGGCCTTATTACAACAAATATTAACCCAAATAAAGAAAATAATTTAAGGTAAATTAAAACAGTAATTTACTAAGCTCCGTATGAAGCAAATCCAAAGTACGGCCACCTCCGAGTCCTCCGCAGCTCCAAATCCTCTAACGGTGGGGATTACCTGCAAGGTAAACAGAAAAGGGGTGAGTTACGAGAACTCAGTGTGTAATCCCCTAAATGGTCACTATTTGGGCCTGGGCCCTTACGGTATCAATCTGGGCCTAAGCCCCAAAATCATAGTAAAGCAAACATAAATACAGCCCAAACCAATCCAACCATCACACCACCTGTACCAACCAATCGCACCATGTGGGGATCTAGTCAACACACCCCACCAAACACACCAATATTGCAGACAAGCTGCTAATCACATTATATATGTAGCTAAGCCACTAAAACGGTATGTGGTAGAGCCACTAGAACTGCACTTCCTCCAATAATCATACCCGCCCCTTGCAACATAATATGAATGCAATGTATCACAAGCATAAACAGTATAAATTAATATCACATACACAATATTCAACAACAATCGAGGGTATAACGATCATTTTCTCATATAGGGGTACAATGGTAATTTTCACCCCTTTGGGGGTATTTCAGTAATTTACCCTCTAGGGGTATTTCGATAATCTTACCCGCCAAGGGTATTTCAGTAATCTACCCTCTAAGGGTATTTCGGTAATTTACCCTCTAGGGGTATTTCAGTAATTTACTCTCTAGGGGTATTTCGATAATTTTGGTCATTTAACGGCCTTTTGGAGGCCTATTGTGCATCTCGGCGACTCGAGACCCCTTTGGGACTCTACGGTGCAATTGGGCCTAAAATTCATTTTACATTAAACGCCTACACTCGTGTGGCCCATTTAGCATGTTTTCGGTATCGATTTTAGAGACTTCGCAGTTGACCGTTTCAAACAGTCGAGTTTTAATATTTATAAAGAATGATCGAACCTGTAGATTGACTGCAACAATAATAGAGGCAAGTGCACCTATCGAACAGTAGTATAGCTTAGGTAAGATTATCTTATCGAACCCAAGGGAACCTAAAAGTACTACTACTCACTTTCTTTCTATTATTTAGCCTCAAATATGGAGTGATTGGATTATTAAACTAACGAAATACTTAAACTAAATACAAAGACAAAAGATTGAATTGGAGAAAGACTTTAAGAAAACTCGGTTGATGAAGGCGATACCTCGGGAAGAATCCACCTATGACTTCACTTATTATTTATTCCCAAACCATATGATTTCTTTACTTAGCTTGATCCGTGAGACTCCCAACCTATATTAAACCTTCTCGAGGCGAATAATGTCTAACCTTAGGTTAAGTAGTGGAACTCTCGTTCTCTTATAATAACCCCCTAAGGAAGCAGTAAGTCGATCAATGAATTCCCATATTAGGTTTCACCCTAATCTGGCAAAATCTCGTAACCCTATCTCTAGGCGCCCGGTCAAATCCACTCAATTATGCTAGATCTACTCTTAGGTAGGGTCTATTCCTCTTCCACCTAAGCACATTAGATTGAATTAAGCAACATAATTAAGAACAAACCAAGTACTTATCATATAATTTAGAAATCAAATAACAAAGTCCATTATATGTTTCATCCCCTTCAGGTATCTGAGGGGTTTAGTGCATAACTAAATACTAAAACATCTCAAAAGTAAAGAATAAACAAAACATAAGAACTCCCTAAAATCCCCTGAAGGAATTAAAGGAGAGATCCTCCATCTTGAATGGAGTTCTGACTTCTTGAGATGGATCAACTGGCTATCTTCAAGTGACTTTTTAACAGATGAATGCTTTGGCAAAAAGCCTCAGCCAAAAAGTACCCTTTAATGTCTGCCTTGGGTTGTTTATATAGGCTTTGGGATGCTATACTTGGCTCCTAAGTATCTCCTTCAAGTAGAATTACTATTAGGGTGTTTGAGTAGACTTAGGGGTATGTTTCTTTGGCTTCAAGCATCCAATTCTGAGTGAAATTGCTCGTTCCCGCGGCAGGGGCATGCCTATGGTACACGCCCGTGTAATTTCAAGGTTGGGCCATGCCTTGATTTTGTTGTTTTGGGCATGGCCATGTAGATCACCAGGCACGCCTGTGTGTGGTAATGAGATGATGCACGACCATACAACTCGTGAGTTGGGCCGTGCTATAGGTAATCATCGAGACACAGGTGTGCAGGCTTCGGGCCAGGCCGTGTTGGTTTCTTGCTGAGTCCCAATTACTCCGTTTTAAACCCGTTTTGTGTTCTTTTTATCCTCGGGTGCTTTCTTGAGTATAAACATGAAAAGAAAGGATTAAAAGCACCTTTTAACATAATTCAAAGGCTAAATCATCCAAAAGCCTATTAAATATAGAGTTAAAATATGTTACTTATACGGTTTATCAGTAGTCGCATCCGTCATTCGATAATTTTCTATCGTTGTTAGCCCATTGGGCCTATTTATTCGGCTCGATCGGGCGAATTCTGACCTTAGTTTTGCGAGAGTGCTCGTGACACTCTCAATGATTTACCGCCATCATCAGTGGCTCAGTTTATCGCTTCTGACGCTCACACTTTCGAGTGGTCACGATTGTCAATTTTCGACTTTTCGACTTTTGGGTGATTCATAGAAGCGATACATGCTTTCATAAACATTGGTGTGAGATTACACACGATTTGCATCTTGAAAGAACTACTCCTCATTGCCTCTAAGATAACAATGATCAACATTCGGCCAAGGCCCTATTGTGGTATTTAGATCTAGTTCTTATTTGTTTAAAAAGTCGAAACTAACTAGTTCAATGATTAAGGGTATAGCCGATTGCAATAAAGAAGCATCACAAAGTTTCGAGATTTAATTTTTAATCCAATCGGCACCAAGGTAAGAATTTGATTACAACAATCCTAATAGGATTGGGATTTATAGCCGAATGGCTTTTTACTAACATGTTAGGGTTGGCCGAATATAGGAATTCAAGATCCAAAGCGATAGAACGAGTTTTCGGGATTTCAGTAAATTCGATAAGTATATCAGGTGCGTACCCCACACTATTTCTTAATAAGTTTTATGGCAATGTTTAATATAAGTATGTGTATAAGAATGTGAATATGGCTAAGGTACCATGTTATGGTACAAAGTACTCAGTCGTTTCCTACTCCTACTAGGATTATTTTAAATATCATTACACACATATGACATTATAAGAATGTGAAATAAGTATTTGGCATGTTAATGCATGATATGTATGATCTGGGGCATATGGGTTATATGAAAAGGGGAAGTGAATGTGGTGACCTAAGACCACGATATCCGAATGTGGTGGCCTAAGACCACGATAACTGAATGTGGTAACCTAAGACCATGATATTTGAATGTGGTGACCTAAGACCACGATATCTGAATGTGGTGACCTAAGGCCACGAATTTTATAAAGGTGATGAGCACGTCGACTGCAGTGACTGCCTTTGATGGTGTGTAGCGGATGGAGGGTTGACTTAGTAGTCCCCACGGTGTGCAGGATGGTACGGGTGATGTGTAGCGGATGGGATATAGGTTTGGGTTCGGGTTGCATCATTATTTCCTATCTGTTATATGAATATGCATGTAATATGTGAACATATGCCTAAATTGTTAAATTTTAGTGTTGGTTACACATTGAGTCTGTTTGACTCACCCCTTATGGGATTATTTTCAGGTAACGATCAGTAATGGACCGGGTCGGTAGGAGCTTAAAGTGGCCATGCACAGCAAGGAATTTATTTAATTTGGATTTTTATTTCATTAAGTACTTTGAATTTATTTCTTTTTTTGGGAATTATTTGATGTAATAAGGCCAAAGTATTGAATCGTTTATGCATGCTTTTAAATTACTTAGTGTGATATGATTATCATCGAATTTAAAGTTTAAAAGTTAAATTTTCTTAAGTATAAATATCAAATTGTTTTTAACACCTTATCAACACGGGTTCTTAATTTGAGCCCAACCCAAATCAAGTGTTTTCAAAAATACACATGTTTTTAGCAAAGTTTCAAACAAGATTTGAATGGATTTTCTTTAGAAGCATGCCGATCCGTCGGGGCTCGTGAAATTTGGGTTTGCGGTGTTCGATTTGGTATCGAGCCGGTTCAAAACTCAACCTTGAGGGCTTTAGGGCCCAAAACGTTTTTGTCTTTTGAAAATAGACTTTTCTAAGAAATAAACAGGCTTTCGGCATGGCTCACGAGACTCGGCCCGAAGTCCACCGGTAAGTACTTCTAATTCTTCTGTGATTTATATGTAGGGATATATATGTAGGGACGTAGATTAGTGGACTAGGAATTGAACCCTAGGACTAGTTTAACACAACAATTACATAAGACTCTAATGCACAATTAAACAAACCTGTGTCTAAGTCGCTGAGTTAGGGTGTGGCAACCATTGTGCGCATGTCTAGGATTGGTTTCGGTGGGAGCTTGGTATTTAAGCGGTCGCGTGACTCACCTCCTCTCCACTCAAATCCTACAGTGCGTAGCCGGTTCACCTAACCAAGAGGAGTTAGTCATGGGCTAAACTCAATAATTAAAACCGAAAGGACTAGCCACATTTTTATGGAAACCCTAGTTTTAAAAAGTCAACAAACTACCCTTTTGAAATTATGAAAATTATTATTTTGGAAAAACTTTCTAAGAATTTTTTTAAATACCCTTAGTGGTAAAAATTACTAAAATGCCCTTGATTTTCCAAAATTACCATACTACCACGATGTCAATGATAATTTACGGTTTTGCAAAAATATCCAAAACTTCACAAAATATCAAAGACACCACGATTTGAAAAAAATTTATGAAATTACCACGACTTACAAAATGACCAAAATACCCTCGAGAAGGAAAAATCAACGAAGTGCCCTCAAATTAGAAATCTTCAAAAATGCCTTTGTTTTGAAGGTCACCAGGAACCATATTTTTGGTGAAAAATTACCGAAATGACCCTGGCTTGTAAAATTACAAAAATACCCCTAGTGTATAAATTACCATTTTACCCTTGAAATTTTTCCAACAAGTATTTTAATTTTGTAAAATATCAACAATCTCTATTTTGCAACATTTTCAAAATACCCTAATTTGAAAAATTACCAAAATACCCCTATAGGATAAAATTACGGAAATGCCCCGGGTAATGGAAAACAACAAACAACGACAATTACAACATTTCTCGTAATGAGCATAAGTTCATGTGTGTAGCTAAATGAATGATGTGAGGCTGTATGTGTATGAATCGAAAGAACAAATTCTTAAAACTATTAAACATAAAGCTGTTCGTGGATAATCAAAGAACAAAACTAATTCATAAAATTCTTTAATCGATAAGCATAGCGGAAGTATGAATTCAAGGGGCGTGGTCGTAGCGATGCGTGGCTATGGAAGAGGCCGAATGACCGTGTACGAACTGATTAGATCGGGTCAAGGATCTGAAAATGAAATGCCACCACCACCCCATGCGTGATGTGAATTTTTGTAGGAAATGTGTTAGTTTTAAGATCGAGTCTTGTGATAGTGTAGTGTGGTGAGTTAGGATGTACGATTTTTGTTAGTAAGTAATTTCGAGGACGAAATTATTTTAAGGGGTAGAAGCGTAATATCACGGAATAGGGCTTATGCACTATGGCTAAAATTACATGAAATAGTATGCCTTATGTGTTGTGAATGTGTTGTTTGCATTTTAGAACCTTGGAAATGTAAGAAATGTAAGGAAATGCTTTAGAAAATATTAAGTCTTAAGAAAGCTTGGAAATGTAAGGAAATGTAAGGAAATGCTTTAGAAAATATTAAGTCTTAAGAGGAAGCTTGGAAATGTAAGAAATGTAAGGAAATGTAAGGAACCTTGGAAATGTGACAAAATTGGGCTTGGAAAAATGGCAGGAGGCGCCACTAGGGCTCTGGAAATGACGCCATATGCTAGGATAACTTGGGCCTAGCATGGCCACATAAGCCCAAAATAAATGGGTTAAAATTCGGCACTCCTAAGGTAAGGAGATGGGCGGCATAGGGAGACTAAGGTAGGAGTTTAAGTTGAAGTCAAATTCTTTTAGAATTTGGCTAAGCTAGGAAAATAAAGATATGAGAGTGATGGCCAAGAAAGGGACTCTCTAGGCTTAGTAATTTGGAAAAAGGAGGAAAACTAAGGCCATTCAACATTCTTTCTTCTTTTTTTAAATCTCTAAATTCTCTCACCATTATTCTTCTTTTTTCTTTTCAATTCTCCACAAAGAAAACAAAATCCCCAGTCTTAGAATTTCTCTAAGTTCTATATCTTCCTTTTCTTTCCTTGTAAAATCGAAATACCTGTGCTTACCATCATCAATTCTTTTCCTTTGCAAAACCAATCAAAAGCGAAGATAAGTTTCAAGCCTATAGTCGAATCTCTAAGCCTCAAAGCCTAATCTACAAGGGTGTTTTAGTTTCCGAAGGTGCACCATAAGCGCATGTTCTTTAGTGATTCGGTAAGTTTTAGGATTTCTTTTCCTCACGATTTCTTCCTCTTTTCTCATCAAGATCTAACTTGAATCAATTGTCTATGCCTATCAATTTCTCTTCTTTAGCCCTAAGCGAATCCGCTTTATAATAAGCTAGAAGTGCCGATTTTGGAAAAGCGAAGGTGAGTAATTAATGGTAGGTGGCGAATGGCCCTTTTCTATTCTTTTCTTTTTGGCGAATACCATATGGGCTAAGATAATTGAGAATTCGGTTTGTTGAATAAGTGGAGGATTGCCGAATGTCGGTAAAAATTAGGTGACTTGATTTTTAAGAGGAAAGCGATGTAATAAGTGAGGTTTCCGGAATTTAGATTCATAAAGGTAAGTGAATCGACATTCTGCCAAGGCCCTATTGTGGTATTTAGATCTAATTCTTATTTGTTTAAAAAGTGAAACTAACTAGTTCAATGATTAAGGGTATAGCCGATTGCAATAAAGAAGCATCACAAAGTTTTGGGATTTAATTTTAATCAATCGGCACCAAGGTAAGAATTTGATTACAACAATCCTACTAGGATTGGGATTTATAATAGAATGGCTTTTACTAACATGTTAGGGTTGGTAGAATATAGGAATTAACGATTTAAAGCGATAGAATGAGTTTTGAGATTTGATAAATTTGATAAGTATATCAGGTGTGTACCCCACACTATTTCTTAATAAGTTTTATGGCAATGTTTAATATAAGTATGTGTATAAGAATGTGAATATGGCTAAGGTACCATGTTATGGTACAAAGTACTCAGGTACGTTTCCTACTCCTACTAGGATTATGTTAAATATCTGTTACGGCACACATATGGCATTAGAAGAATGTGAAATAAGTATTTGGCATGTTAATGCATGATATGTATGATCTGGGGCATATGGGTTATATGAAAAGGGGAAGTGAATGTGGTGACCTAAGACCACGATATCCGAATGTGGTGACCTAAGGCCACGATAACTGAATGTAGTGACCTAAGACAACGATATCTGAATGTGGTGACCTAAGACCACGAATTTTATAGAGGCGATGAGCACGTCATTGCGGTGACGCCGCCGATGGTGTGTAGCGAGATGGAGGTTGACTTAATAGTCCCCACGGTGTGCGAGGATGGTACGGTGATGTGTAGCGGATGGCATATAGGTTTGGGTTCGGGTTGCATCATTATTTCCTATCTCATTATATGAATATGCATGTAATATGTGAACATATGCCTAAATTGTTAAATTTTAGTGTTGGTTACACATTGAGTCTGTTTGACTCACCCTTATGGGATTATTTTTCAGGTAACGATCAGTAATGGACCGGGTCGGCAGGAGCTTAAAGGTGGCCATGCACAACAAGGAATTTATTTAATTTGGATTTTTATTTCATTAAGTACTTTGAATTTTTTTTTTTTTGGGAATTATTTGATGTAATAAGGCCAAAGTATTGAATCGTTTATGCATGCTTTTAAATTACTTAGTATGATACGGTTATCATCGAATTTAAAGTTTAAAAGTTAAATTTTTCTTAAGTATAAATGTCAAATTGTTTTCAACACCTTATCGACACGGGTTCTTAATTCGAGCCCAACCCAAATCAAGTGTTTCAAAAATACACATGTTTTTAGCAAAGTTTCAAACAAGATTTGAATGGATTTTCTTTAGAAGCATGCCAGATCTGGTCAGGGCTCGTGGGTCGGGTTTGGGGTGTTTCAATTTCTAATAAGACCGAATTTCATATGGCTTGAAACTTATTTTCACATAACCGAATATACAAGTTTTCATTTACCAAATTTCTAGTTCATCATATAGCACAAATCAAGTTTTGTAATTCCAAACACTTAGTCAAAGTAAGAAATATCACAAGCCAATTACATATCTATATAAGTACAAAATATACATCACGATTCTGCACATTTTCCATATAATTCCAACTGAATTAATGCCTATTTTGCATTCATTCAACTCAAAGCCACATGAGCTAATTATATACATAAATATCATTATAAACTTATCAAACACGTGAGCCCTCTAACTAGCTGAATACCTAATTATAACCAATTCATTGACCACATATTCAGACCTCAATTAAACACTTCAATGATCGACTCCAACATATATACATTAAGATTTCTACTAACACCATCGAATCATGGATAAACAACTCTAGATAACTATCATAACATATATATATATATATATATATATATATATATATACATGCTCAAATTAAGCTTTAAACTTATCTAGAAACACACAAGTAACATATAAGCAAAAAAAATAGCCAATATGCATGGCTACATTGTAAACAAAATTAGATACCATCGGTTTACAACTTAACCTAGCTTATACATGCCTTTTTAATAAAAAAAATAAGTTTATAAGTACCAAAAAGGTTGATAGTGTGGATGACTTTCTTGACGATCCCTCTTGAGCTCGTAGCTTTAACTAAATCTATAAAACAGAGGAGAACATATCACACAAGTAAGCTCACTAGCTTAGTAAGTCTTAAGCATTTACAAATCAATAATCATACATTCCAACATTTAGTACATATATATATATATATATATAAATCAAATTATTCATGACTTTAAAATCCAAATAATTTAACTAATAATTCCACTATGGCCGAATTGCCATTTCTTTAACTTAGTATCTATTATTTCCCTCGTCGAAAGCATACAACCCTCCAAAACACTTTAAACCTTAAGTATTCACATATTCCACCATTAACAAGTTTAACATTTACCTCAATCGTATACAATTAGTCATATATACATATATGCATCTTCGATAACTTTCACTTTTAACAATTGCACATTTGATCAAATCTCAAGGATACTACCAAGCTTATATTTCCATATACATATCACACTCATTAATGAATAAATCAAATGCACATATCATAAAAACTCATTACTAAAATCCTTAACCATTCTACCACTTATGCAATTTGAAAGGAAAGATAATCACTTACCTTGTTCCTTGCAGCTATAAACCTTTATATTTACCCGAGCATTTTGTTTATTGAAGTATTTACATTTCACCTTGTGAAGGTTTCATAATACATCACCGGCATTAAGCCTGCTAGACCCGAGGTCTAAATTTGATCACCGGCATTTAGCCTGTTAGGCAAGAAGCCTGATATACATCACCGGCACAAGGCCTACTAGGCATTTAGTCTGATAAGTAACACCGGCACGAGGCCTGCTAGGCTTAAAGCCCAATATAGATATAATCATCAATTCAACACTCATTCCATAATACCAACAATACAAACAGCTCATATACTTCATATTACTTTCACTTACCAATCTGAACATAGTTATACACTTCTCATTTTATAAAGTAAGTTCAATTCAATACCATACTCCTATATTCGGCTATTGCCTATAAATACACTTTAACTATTCGAGTTTCATTATTCATCATACTCATAAATAATTCTTTAGCGTATATTTGCTTAAGGACTTACCTCGAATATCGTCAGACGACAAGAACCGGCTATTCGTTAACTTTCATTTTTCCCTGATCCAAGTCCCTTTTTTCTTTGTTTTTTTTTATCTAAACATATTCAATTTTAGCTCATTCAAACACATTTCATTTCAATTTAATCCAAAGACGCCTAAATGGGAAAATTACCATTTTTCTCCTAATGTTTCACACATTTACAATTTAGTCCTAATTACACAAAACACAAAATACACAAAATTTGTTCTCACACCTTAAGGGCCGAATGTTCATAGACTTTATACAAAACTATCCATTTCATTTTTTTCACATTTTAGTCCCTCAAAAAATTTATTTTGCAATTTAACCCAAAATGCTCAAATTCATCAAAAATCCAAAGACAAAACATATTAATCTAACATATATATTTCATAATTCATCCTTAAACAACGTAAACAACCAACTATCAACAATAGCTCAGCTCAAAATATTCATCAAACTCAAAAATTAGAGCATGGGTCTTGAAGTATTCAAGCAACGATTTCAAAACGTAAAATTATCGAAACAGAACTAAAACTAACCTTTAATCAAGCTTAAAGTTGGCGAACCTAGCTTGGGTTTCTTTCTTTTCTTTCTTCTTCACTTTCAGCCAAAACATGCATGAATGAAAATGTTTCTCTTTCATATTATGTTTTATTATTTTAAGCATAATATAATGTTTAATAAATAAAAACATTTATAATAATAAAACTTTACATAATATTATAACTTAATCTTTAACATGCAGTCCACTAACTTCAAAAATGGGCTAATTGCCCTTTAGGGATCCCATATTAAAAGGCCACTATCAAATTAGCGGTTTACATAATAGTTTATAACTTTTACGCTTACTGCGATTAAGTCCTTTTATTTAATTAAGCACACAAACAATCAAATTTTTATCTGAAACTTTCACACATACAAATTCACATATAATTAACAAGGAAAATAATTTTAAATTTTAAATTTTTTTTTTGGACTCAAATTTGTGGTCCCGAAATCACTGTTCCGATTAGGGTCAAATTCGGACTATTATAACTCTCCCCCATTAGGGATTTTCGTTCCCGAAAATCTTACCGCTGAACATATTCAGATATTGTTGTCTTATTGAATCCTCAGGCTTCCATGTTTCCTGTTCTATTCCATGTCGATACCATAATACTTTATTAACGGAATTTTCTTATTTCTTAACTCCTTCACTTCACGGGCTAAGATACAGATCGGCTCTTTTTCATATGTCATATCAGATCAAATTTCTATTTCAGATGAAGCAATCACATGTGGCAGGTCGGATCGATATCTACGAAACATTGAAACATGAAAGACTTTGTTGTAGATCTCAAATTTTATATCTTTTCATTTCAAGTCTGCATAGGATTACTGCCGATCAGATGCTGCTTCCAAACAATCTTGGATCAATTTCACTTCTTGTTCTGTATCTGTTATCAAATCAAACTCGTGTAACTTATTCTCACTGAGTTCAGTCTAATACAGAGGTATTTGACTTTTACGTCCGTACAAATCTTCATATGGTGCCATTTTGATATTCATCTAAAAACCACTATTATTTGCAATTTTAGTCAATGGTAGATACTGTTTCCATGAACCATAAAACTCTAATACACAGCACCTTAGCATATCTTCACGAATCTGAATAGTTCATTCAGATTGACCATCTATTTGCGAAAGAAAGGCTGTACTAAAATGTATTTTCATGCCCAAAGCTTCTCGCAATTTCTTCTAGAATCGTGATGTGAATCTCGTATCTCTATCTGACACAACAGATAGTGGCACCTCGTGCAATCTCACAATCTCAGTAATATAAAACTCTATAACACCCCAAACCCGGTCAACACACCACGATCGAATCTGGCATGTCACAGAGTGAAAATGTTTCGAAGGAAACAAGTTGTCGGTTTATTTTTAGCGAAAAGCTCTTTGTTTTGTGTTTGCAGAAACCCGGTGCATGTATAGTTGAAATCGTTAAGTTGCTTTGAAATCCGAAAGGCTTTTTAAAACTCGTTTATCATTCATTACTTAAGAAAAACGTTAAAGTCTATTGAACCCCTAGTGAATTCTTACTTAATTAATCTAAAACCGTTTGATTTTGAGCTTGGAAAACTTAGATTTTGAAAATCATTTAAGTTAACTTTGTTATCCTCTTGTAAATATTGTTACCCGATGGTAAGATTTAGAAAACCCGTTGTGTAGTATAATTTTCGAAAACTTTGGTTATCAGGTTATTTAAAACATGTTAAACAGTTTACTTAGCAACATTTAGAAAATTAAAGTAGATATAATAAAACCCTAAATAAAAATACTAATGGCCTTATTACAAACCCAAATAAAATCAAAATTTAAAATGAAGGTACCCAAATCAAAAGTCCAAGTAAAATCGAAAATAAATGTCGCATGGCCACCTCGAGTCCACCCGGCTCCTCCTCTGCGATCTACGAGTCACCTGAAAAGATAAGGGAGAAGGTGAGTCACCAAGACTCAGTGCATAATCCCCCTCCCAATTATAGCAACATTCTTACAGGTCATAATCAAGCAAACATATCATGCACCCAAACCTAGCCATCCACAACTCTTTTTCTACCCGTGTGGTACCAAACCTTTGGTGGTGCCAAACCACTGGTGACCCAAAGTCACGATATCAATAATAATGTGGTGCCAAACCACTTTGGTGACCCAAAGTCACGAATAATCCATATGTGGGGCCAACCCGTTGTGATACCAAATCACTTGCGACAATCTCATTTTATCAAATGTGGGGCCAACCCTTTGTGGTGCGAAGCCAACTGGACGAGTCGCTATGAGGTGCCAAACCTCTGGTGACCCAAAGTCACGAATATCAACTGTGGTACCAAACCACTGGTGGTGCCAAACCACTGGTGACCCAAAGTCATAGATATCATTCTTCCCCCTCCTCTCATATCACCCACAATAATGCACATGCATATATATATCATGCCAACATGCTTAATCGTTAAACATATATCGAACATAACATAGATAATAGCATCGACAATCATGCATCTTAAACTCATCAAAAAGACTTACCCGAAATCCTTGCTCATACCCATAAGGGCATCGTATCGTAATCTACACAATTTTTGGCTTAAGTTTAGGTTATTAGCACATTCACATGGATTATGAAGTGTGTAAGATACACACACGTTACTAACGAGACTAACGGATCCCGACAAATAAGATCTACTCACGAACCAAGTGAAACCGGGAACCCAATGTTTGATCTCCCTTCCTATATTCGGTCAACACAACATCATTAATCTGAGCCATTTAGCTTAACCAAGAAATCACGCACAAGACAACCAATCTTACCTTAACACCTTATGATCTTAAAAAATCCGAGGCCCACGATGAGCCTCCCCCTACAATCGGCCAAGGACTACTACTATTGGGTTAAAGCCTTTGGTATTAACATAATAGGAGATGTCAAAACAGTAAAAGTACTTACCCCCTCACTAACGAGATTGACTAAGTGTGATGACGAATACCCACCGAATCTATTGTCACAAAACACGAAAGAACATTCTATGAATACCAAGAGAATTCAGTTTCATGGATGCCTAAGAATCATGGCAGCCAAATGCCGAAATTCAGCTTTTGTGTCATATGAGTCGATAAAGAAAGAAAAAGAGAAGATAGGAGAGATTCGACCATAACAAACTTACCTCCTCCAAATCGAAGTCGACCCACCAAACCCGAGAGGACACTTGTCTAATATTCGACCAAACGGGTTAAACAAGAAAAGGAGAGTAGAGAGGTTTTGGCTGACAAAGAAGGTTCGGCTTATGAATCTAAGAGAGAAGAAAAGAAGAAGAAATCACGGGGATGAGGAATGATCTTGTCGAATGGAAAAAGAGAAAAAGTTGGGTATTTCGGCACAAGAAGATTGAGAGAAGGCGTCGAATGGAGAAAAGAGTATTAATTTGACTTTTGATCAAAATACTAAGAAAGAAGGTGAAAGCAAGTTTGGCTCTTTAAGGAAATAACAAAAGTGATTCGCCAAAACCCTATTCAGAAAAATAGAAGAAGAAAAAGATGCAAATCGGTTTTGGTTTCAAGAGAAAAAAACAATGGTTTGGATCTTTGGAGTGAAGTCAACTAGAGCCTAGGAGTTTCGATTTTGCCTCAAACAACATGCTTCAAAGCTTGCTTAGCCAAAAGTGCCTACCTAGAATAACTATGGAAAATCAGCACCTCTCCCAAGTCTCCCAATCGATTACTCCTCCTCCCAGCAGTCCATACTTGACCAACACTTCAAGCCTCTCGACCACTCATTCAAATCAGTTTGAATGAGTCAACCTCCACAATTTTTTCCTTTCCATTCATTTCAAATCTGTTGACTCGATCCTCATCCTCCCAAGAGAGTCTTTCTTAAGTCCATTTCCTTCTTGCTTCTGGTGTCAAAAATAATTACACAAGGGGAGATTTTTGCAGCTCGAACCAAGGCTCCCCTTCCCTACATGTGGCGTCACCTTCCTTGTACCTTAGTGGCGCCTCCCTTGCCACTTTACCACTAGGTTACCACTAGGTTATTTGCACCAAGACACTCCAACAACTCCTTTTAACCCCTAACTTCCTAGCTCCCCTTCCAAGCACTTAAAATAGAAAATTTGAGCCATGACTTAGGCCTAACCCGAGGTCATGCCTGGACCCCAAAACACCCTAAACTAGCACAGCATACATATTATCACATGCAATTACGCAAAAATGCAGAGACCCCGATTTAAGGATGTTACAAACTCAGTCAATCTCTCTAGTGAGAAATCAGACCTAACCAAAATAAAATTGGCAGATCTAGTTAATCGGTCAATTACGACCCATATCGCAACTTTTTTTTTCGGAGTCAAGGCCAATCAGAAACAAAGTCCATTGTTACTCTATTTCATTTCCACTCAGAAACCAGGATCGGATGTAGCAATCCATACGGAACTTGATGTTCAGCTTTCATTTGCTGACAACTAAACATTTCAAATCAAAGTAAAAAATGTCTTGTTTCATACCAGACCACCAGTAGTGTTGCTTCAAATCATGGTACATTTTAGTACTTCCCATATGAACAGATAAACGCCTATTATGTGTTTCATTCAAAATCAATTGAATCAACCCTGGATTTCTCGGAACACAAATACTATCCCGATATTTCAAAAAATCATCCACAATTAAAAATTTAGATTCAAAATTCCTTTCCCACTGGGCTCATTTCGCTAGCAATTCATTATCAGACTTCTGAGCTTCATATATCTGTTGTAAAAAAAATGGTTTTGCTCTCAATTCCTCTATTACAGAACTATCATCAGACAAGTCTAACTGAGCATTCAAAGCATGTGATACAAACAATGACTTTCTACTCACCCATTAGCCACAACGTTTGTTTTACCCAGATGATAATCTAACACAAGCTCATAATCTTTCAATATCTCAATATCTCAAATGTTCAGCATGCTCCTTTTTATTAATTAAATCAATCGTCTATTCGAGGCAACGGATATTTGTTCTTTATTGACACTTTATTTAACTAATGATAATCGATACACATCCTCATCTTGTTATCTTTCTTTTTCACAAACAGAACAGGAACACCCCAAGACGAGAAACTCGATCTAACAAAACCTCTATTAGTCAATTCTTGTAACTGTGACTTTAATTCTTTCAATTTAGTTGGTGCCATTCTATACCGAGTTATCAAAATAGGTGTAATACTATGCAACATATCAATAACAAATTCAATTTCACAAATCGGTGGCAAACCCGGTAACTCTTCAGGAAGTACATCAGAAAACTCACAAACAATAGGCACTAATTTAACTTTCTTCTCAGACATCCTTGAATCAATCTCATAAGCAAAAATATGATTCATAACCCTTTTTAATATAATTTTAAGCTTTCAATACTCATACTACAGCAGGCAATCCATTCAAATCACCCGACTCAAACCTTACAATCTTATTATTCAGACCTCTCACATCTATCACTTTTCTTTTGCAATTCACAACTGCATCATGTATAAATAACCAATCCATACCCAGAATAAAATAGAATACATCAAGTGGCAAGAGCATCGAATCAGCAGAGAAATGTATATCTCAAAATATTAATGGACTATTCTTGCATATTTTATCAACCAGGACTCTTTTACCTAAGGAGCTCGATACTTTTATAGCAAACTCAGTAGACTCTACAAGCAAAATCTTACTGAAAACTAAGTTCATGCACATGTATGAATACGTAGTACCAGGGTCTATCAAAGCAATCACAGAAGTACCATAAAAAGTAAAAATACCAGTTATTACATCAGGTGATGAAGCTTCCTCTCAAGCTCGAATAACATATGCTCTGACAGGCGCTCTAACTTCGTATCTAACAACACTATCTCTCATAGTTCTCTGACTACCACTGATGTTCCTTACATTCTTTAAAGATCTACCTCTCACAAGTACACTATCAAATCTCATATTCTGAACAATCTCTGGCTCGACAGACTCAGAACAATCTCGGATAAAATGATCAACCAATCTACAGCTGAAGCAAGCTTTGTCGTTAAATCTACAACTTCCCGGATGCCTCAGCTTGCAAGCTCGGTCAACGAGTACAACGAACTCTTCTATTTTCAAAATCCCAACTAACAAACAAATATCTTTATTAAAGTCATCTTTGAGTCTTTTGCACATTATAGCTTCAGAGGGTACACATTCTCGAGCATTTGACTCAGTCTCACAAACTCTAGTTCATACTCAAAAATAGTCATTCGACCTTGTTTGAATTCAAAAAAATTCTTTACATTTTTTATCGATGAATCTCTAACTGATATACTTCTTATGGAACTCAATCTGGAAGAATTCCCAGGTCACTTTCTCTTTTGGAACCACTGATACTAGTGTATTCCACCGGTACTATGCGGTGTCCTATAATAAGGATATAGTAGTCTTTAAACATTCCTCTGGAGTACATGATATCTCATCGAACACTGGATAGTGTTATCAAGCCTGACTCGACTCTTTCGCATCATCATCATTAGCTTTAAACTCTTTGGCCGTGTTTCACGATTTTATCTCGAGGAGGCTGCCAAATCTCATCGGATCTACTATCGGAGGTACCATAGGTATCGGAGATGGATTATTCGGGGGTGGAGGTTGTTGCACAATCGGGTTAGTCCAAATATATTGAGTACACCATTTGTTCATCATCTGGTAGAAGGCATAGTCCGTTTTAGGGATTGGCGACTTACCCATTCCGTGACTTTGGCACTGGACGTTCCAAAAATGGGTACTATCGGGTCGGGTGAATTCAATAATAGACGCCTGGTGGCATTCCAGCTTTCCTTCTCCTTTCAGGACCCATGTGCAGGATCATGCGTTACGCTCTCAACATCATCAGCTACGGCTCTATCGGGATCCATTTACAATATAAAATCACAATTAAGATATCAGAAGTCACCACACTATCACATTATAATATAAGGCATGTATAGCTAGACCCACGCGGGCTACGGTAGTCCTAGAATCGACTAAACCGTAAGCTCTGATACCAATCAAATGCAACACCCCTAGCCCGTGTCCATCGCCAGATTAGGGTTATGAGGCATTACCAAACTCAACTCAGATTATCGTAGTCGTTTTTCGAAAATTCATACTTCTATCAAACCAAAGAATTTAAATCCATGCTTGTACATTTCAAACCATTGAATCATCGAATATATGTCATTCAAATATTTAATATATGTTCAAGCATTTATCATTCACCTTATAAATATAATTTGCCTATTAAGACATACAAATCCTTAGAACTCTATTGTATATTCGTTCACATATGTGACATTAATACACTATAGTATAGCTAAAATGTTCATGATACTAATGCAATATGCACATATTTCTCAAAGACAAAGCCATAATCAATCATGATTAATAAATTTACGTAACCATATTATTGACAACATTTGGGAATAAGCCAAATCATATAATCATGAAACATGCATTAAAACTCTATTCATCTTTCAAGAACAATGTACCTACATTAAACATAATATATATATATATATATATATATATATATATATCAAATTGTGTCAATACATCTATTTCATTAGTCGAACATCAACTTAACATTTCATAACTTGTGCACATATATAAGTTACACCTAAATAAGCATAATTCGGATGTCAATACATAATAACTTTCTAATAAGACCAAATTTCATATTGCTTGAAACTTATTTTCACATAATCGAATATACAAGTTTTCATTTACCAAATTTCCAGTTCATCACATAGCACAAATCAAGTTTTGTAATTCCAAACAGTCAGTTAAAGTAAGAAATATCACAAGCCAATTACATATCTATATAAGTAAAAAAATATACATCATAGTTCTACACATTTTCCATATAATTCCATTCAACTGAATTAATGCCTATTTTCGCATTCATTCAATTTAAAGCCACATGAACTAATTATATACATAAATATCATTATAAACTTCTCAAACACATAAGCCCTCTAACTAGCCGAATACCTAATTATAACCAATTCATTGACCACATATTCGGACCTCAATTAAACACTTCAATGATCGACTCCAATATATATACATTAACATTCTACTAGCACCATCGAATCATGGATAAACAACTCTAGATAACTATCATAACATATATATATATATATATATATATATATATATATATATATATATATATATATATATACATGCTCAAACTAAGCTTTAAACTTATCTAGAAACACACAAGTAACGTATAAGCAAAAGAAATAGCCAATACGCATGGCTACATTATAAACAAAATTAGATACCATCGGTTTACAACTTAACCTAGCTTATACATGCCTTTGTAATAAAAAACTAAGTTTATAAGTACCAAACAGGTTGATAGTGTGGATGACTCTCTTGAAGATCCCTCTTGAGCTCGTAGCTTTAAACAAATCTATAAAGCAGAGGAGAACATATCGCACAAGTAAGCTCACTAGCTTAATGGGTCTTAAGTATTTACTGAATCAATAATCATACATTCCAACATTTAGTATATATATATATTTATAAATCAAATTATTCATGACTTTAAAATCCAAATAATTTAACTAATAATTCCACTATGGCCGAATTGCCATTTCTTTAACTTAGCATCTATTATTTCCCTCGTTGAAAGCATACAACCCTCCAAAACACTTTAAACCTTAAGTATTCACATATTCCACCATTAACAAGTTTAACATTTACCTCAATCGTATACAATTTGTCATATATACATATATCCATCTTCGATAACTTTCACTTTTAACAATTGCACATTTGACTGAATCTCAAGGATATTACCAAGCTTATATTTCCATATACATATCACACTCATTAATGAATAAATCAAATGCACATATCATAAAAACTCATTACTAAAATCCTTAACCATTCTACCACTTATGTAATTTGAAAGGAAAGATAATCACTTACCTTGTTCCTTGCATCTATAAACCTTTATATTTACCCGAGCATTTTGTTTATTGAAGTATTTACATTTCACCTTGTGAAGGTTTCATAATACACCACCAAGCATTAAGCACGCTAGAACCGAGGTCTGAATTTGATCACCGCATTTATCACCGCTAGGCAATAAGCACGATATACATCATCGGCACAAGGCACCGCTAGGCTCAAAGCCGAATTACATCATCAAACTGCGCTGCTAGGCTCAAAGCCGAATTACATCACGGTACAAGGCTGCTGGGCTTAAAGCCCGATATAGATATAATCATCAATTCAACACTCATTCCATAATACCAACAATACAAACAACTCATATACTTCATATTACTTTCACTTACCAATCCGAACATTCTTATACACTTCTCATTTTACAAAGTAAGTTCAATTCAATACCATACTCCTATATTAGGCTATTGCCTATAAATACACTTTAACTATTCGAGTTTCATTATTCATCATATTCATAAATAATTCTTTAGCGTATATTTACTTAAGGACTTACCTCGAATATCGTCGGATGACAAGAACCGACTATTCGTTAACTTTCGTTTTTCCCCGATCCAAGTCCGTTTTTTCTTTGTTTTTGATCTAAACATATTCAATTTCAGCTCATTCAAACACATTTCATTTCAATTTAATCCAAAGACACCTAAATGGGCAAATTACCATTTTTCCCCTAATGTTTCACACTTTTACAATTTAGTCCTAATTACACAAAACACAAAATACACAAAATTTGTTCTCACACCTTAAGGGCCGAATGTTCATAGACTTTATACAAACTATCCATTTCATTTTTTTTCATATTTTAGTCCCTCAAAAATTTATTTTGCAATTTAACCCAAAATGCTCAAATTCATCAAAATCCAAAGACAAAACATATTAATCTAACATATATATTTCATAATTCATCCTTAAACAACATAAACAACCAACTATCAACAATAGCTCAACTCAAAATATTCATCAAACTCAAAATTAGAGCATGTGTCTTGAAGTATTCAAGCAACGATTTCAAAAAGCGTAAAAATTATCGAAACCAGAACTAAAACTAACCTTTAATCAAGCTTAAAGTTATTTGAACCTAGCTTGGGTTTCTTTCTTCTTTACTTTTGGCCAAAACATGCATGAATGAAAATGTTTCTCTTTCATAATATGTTTTATTATTTTAAGTATAATATAATGTTTAATAAATAAAACATTTATAACAATAAAACTTTACATAATATTATCACTTAATCTTTAACATGCCGTCCACTAACTTCAAAAATGGGCTAATTGCCCTTTAAGGATCCCATATTAAAAGGCCACTATGAAATTAGCACTTTACACAATAGTTTATAACTTTTACGCTTTACGCGATTAAGTCCTTTTATTTAATTAAGCACACAAATAATCAAATTTTTATACGAAACTTTCACACATACAAATTCACATATAATTAACACGAAAAATAATATTTAAATTTTAATTTTTTTTTGGTAAATTTGTGGTTCCGAAACCACCGTTCCGATTAGGGTCAAATTCGGACTGTTACACTTCCAATCCAATACGTCCTCAACCTTCCGATGATCAACCCTAATCCCCTCGACAGACACAACATGACCCAAAAATGTCACTTCCTTCAACTAGAACTCGCACTTGCTGAATTTGTCATAAAGTCATTTTTCCATCAATATCTGTAAAACAACCCGAAGATGTGAATCATGCTCCTCCTTAGTATTTGAATATACCAGAGTATCGTCTATAAACACCACCACGAATCAGTCTAAGTAGGGTTGGAAAACTCAGTTCATCATGTCCATGAAAGTAGCTGGTGCATTCGTTAACCCAAATGGCATGACCAAAAACTCGTAATGCCCATAACAAGTTCGAAATGCAGTCTTGTATATATCTGCCTCCTTGACCCTTAGCTGATGATACCCTGATCTTAAATCTACTTTCGAGAAAACTGAAGCTCCTCGCAACTGATCAAACAGGTCGTCTATCCTTGGTAAGGGGTATTTGTTCTTAATCGTTAACTTGTTCAACTGACGGTAGTCAATACACATACGCATTGACCCATCCTTCTTCTTCACGAACAATACTGACGCTCCCCATAAAGATACACTTGGTATGATAAATCCTCAATCTAACAGCTATTGGATCTGAGCCTTTAGTTCTACCAGCTCCTTCGGTGCCATCCTATAAGGGATGATGGACACCGGAGTCGTTCCCGGTAATAGCTCAATATCGAATTTGACCTTGCGATTTGGTGGCAACCCTGGAAGCTCTTTAGGAAATACGTCTGAAAAATCCTTTACAGTCCTAACACCATCAACAAAAAAACTCTTAACCTCAGATGTGCTGACATAGGCTAGGAACGCCTTACAACTTTTGCGAACCAACTTCTCAGCCCTTAATGCTAAGATTACATTGGACAGATAATCCCTTCGCTCCCTATTACTATCACTTCCTCATCCTTCGAAGACGTCAATACCATATGCTTAGTAGCGCAATCCAAATTTGTACGGTGTTTCACAAACCAATCCATTCCCATAATGAGATCAAACTCACCAAAAGGTAGTTCCATCACATCTGCCGGGAAGACAACCTCTTGAACCTTGAGAGGCACATCTCTAAACAATTTATTCACTACTGCTGACTGTCCTAAAGGACTAATCACTAAAATTTCTCTATCAGCTAATTCAAACGGTATACATAAAGTTTCAGTCACAGTACATGCAACATACGAGTGTGTAGACCCAATATCAACTAAAGCTGTAAATGGCACATCATGTATAAGAAACATACCGGTTATGACATCATGTGCATCACCATCCTCCCGACGTCGAGCAGCATAAACCAATCCCGGTTGCCTCACCTCTGTATTACCAGTATTATCAGCACCTCTGCCCGGTGCTCCACGACCATGTCCTAACCCATTTCCCCCTCTGGGTGGAGCACGACCTCTCGGTGGCTGCTGACCACCTCTTATTGGCTGCACAAAACCCTAACCTACTGCTTGCGTTCAAACAGGCTCCCGAGGATAGTCTCTGTACCGATGATTCTTGGACCCACATCTGAAACAACCACCAGTTCTTTTCCAGTACTCTCCCGAATGCGATTTCCCACACTCAACACAGTGTTGCGGCTGACCAACAGTAATTGGAATCGCAACCCGAGATGGCCCATCAAATTTAAGCCTCTTATGAAATCCACTTGAGGTACTAGAAGACCCAAAATCTCTCTTGTTCCTGCCCTTTTCCTTTTCACAATTTTGACACTTAGAGCGTTTCACATCTTAGGCAACCTTTGCTTTCTCAACCAAAGTGAAAAAATCTCTTTCTCTCTGCGGAGCTATCAGTACCCACAACTCATCCCGAAAACCATCTCCAAATCATACACAATGCTCATAATCGGTCGCGACTATACCCCGGGCATACCGGCTCAATCGTAGAAACTTTGCCTCATACTCTGCTACGAATTTGTTCCCCTGAACCAGATTCAAGAATTTTTTTCTCTAGGCATCCACATAGATTGCCCCGACATACTTTCCCTGAAAGGCCACTTTAAAGAAATCCCAAGTCACCCAGTCCGCTTGTGTACTTTCCCTTACTGTAAGCCACCATTGGCGGAGCCTCATCTATGATGAGAGACACCTTTGCTCCTTTGATTCGCTCTCTGAGAGAGTCTAAATCATCCATGATTCACTCCACAGCCTCTAACTAATATTCTGCTACATTCGGGGTTACACTAGAGATGCCCTTAAATATTTCAGCTCCGTTTGACCGGAGTCACTCAAAAATAGACCCCTAGGCTACTGACCCAGTACTCGCTCTAGCAACTCGTTCTAAAACCTGTAGCATTGCTTGGGACAAAGCATCATCCCCTCCAGCTCGGTCATGAGACCCCGTTTCAATCACTGGCGGTGCCGGTGCCTCCCTTTCAAGAATATGCCCCGATGCTGAGGATCCAGCCCGAGCACCCCGGCCTCTACCACAGCCACGTGTACCTCATCTGTGTCCTCTTGTACTCATATCGCTTAACAAGTTAATCTACTTAAGAGTTTTATGCGTCACATTATTGTTCAAGTAATTATTGACAGATGTTTTATGAAAGAATAGTAATATGAATACTTTTCGCAACTCGATTTTCCTAAAGTTTCAGTCTCTATAATCTCAGTTTTCCCTAACCAAGAGTTTCGATATACTACTACTATTCCTAGTAGTTTTTTAGTACAGTCACTATTCGATATACTACTTACGGATTTGGTGCCGGAGACTCAGTGTGCCATACGTCTAGTAATGCTATCATTTTTTCCTAAACCACGTTTTAAACAGATCTGGAAAATTTTTCAAAACCCATTTCACAGTCGAGTTTTATAGACTTGGCTCGGATACCATAAAATATAACACCTTAAACTCAGCCTAAATGTTATGACCGGATCTAGCGTGTCACATCAAATGGTAGTTTTAAAAGCTACGCGTTTGTTAAAAATTTTACATTCTTTTTAAAACTTTGAGTTTCGTTGTTTGTTTGTAAAAATCAAGACTCATGAATGTCTATTCTTGTAAAGATGTTATTATTTAAGAAAATTGTGTTTGTTGTGAAAATCAAACTTGAATAATTGTGGAAACGTGATATTTTGAAAACAGTTATGAATATTTTAAAAACTTGTGATTAATTGATTAACAATTCGTAATTAACAGGATTACCAAATGAAAGTTAAAAAAAACATTCCCAAAGGCCAAATTACAACAAAGATTAACCCAAATAAAGAAAATAATATAAGGTAAATTAAAACGATAATTTACTAAGCTCCGTATGAAGTAAATCCGAAGTACAACCACCTCCGAGTCATCTGCAGCTCCAAATCCTCTAACGGTGGGGATTACCTGCAAGGTTAAAAGAAAGGGGGTGAGTTATAAGAACTCAGTGTGCAATCCCCTAAACGGTCACTATCTAGGCCTGGGCCCTTACGGTATCAATTTGGGCCTAAGCCCCAAAATAACGGTAATGTAAATAGAAATGCAGCCCAACCCAATCCAACCATCACACCACCCGTACCAACCAATCACACCATATAGGTATCTAGTCAACCTGCCCTGCCAAACGCACCAAAATTGTAGACAAGCTGCTAATCACGGTATATATGTGGTTGAGCCACTAAAACGGTATGTGGCAAAGCCACTAAAACAGTATGTGGCAGAGCCACCAGAACTGAACTTCCTCCAATAATCATACCCACCCCATGCAACATAATATAAATGCAATGTATCACAAGTATAAACAGTATAAATTAGTATCACATACACGATATTCAACCACAATCGAGGGTATACCGATCATTTTCTCATATGGGGATACAACGGTAATTTTTACCCATTTTAAGGTATTTTGGTAATTTACCTTCTAGAGGTATTTTAGTAATTTTGGTCATTTAACGGCTTTTCTAGAGGCCTACTATCGCCTAGAGTGACTCGGGACTCTTTTTGGGACTCTACGGTGCAATTGGGCCTAAAATTCATTTTCGACCCAAATGGGCCCACACGTTCGTTTGGCCCAGTTAGCATGTTTTCGGTCTCGATTTCGTAGACTTCACAGTCGCATCCGTCATTCGGCAATTTTCTATCAATTTTGCCCATGTGGGCCCTTTAGCCCATTGGGCCCATTTATTCGGCTCGATCAGGCCCGTTACGGCCTCAATTTCGCGAGAGTGCTTGTGACACTCTCAACAATTTACCGCCATCATTAGTGGCTCAGTTTATCGCTACAAGCACTCATATGCTCGAGTGGTAACAGTTACCAATTTTCTATCTTTTAGGCTTTTGGCCGATTCACAGAGCAGTACATGCTTTTCATAATCATTGGTGTGAGATTACACACCTGATTTGGATTGCCGAAAGAACTACTCCTCATTTCCCCTAAGACAACAATGATTAAGAGTTAATCCTAACTCCTCAACAGAATTCATAAACCCAAAATTTACTATACCACTAGAATCACATACCACAAGGCATGATCCTTTTACAGAGTACCAATATTCAGCCTTGCTCCTTGGCTACCGCAACGAGTTCCTAAAAGAAAGTAATTGATGCACCAAAGAGGTTAGCATCTAACCAACATTTGGCCCTCCCATAAGAAAGAAGGAATCGATGCTAACTCCACAAAAAGGGTCACATGAATACACTAGCATCAAATTAAAAAGGTAATTAAAAAATTTCACCTTTACCAAAACCAAAGTTGACGACCTACGCCCGTTGTTTGCTAAAGAATTCAGTCTACACCCAAGGAAGAGTTTCAGCTTATGCAATTAGAGAACACAAGACGAAAATTTGGTGTAGGAAGGATTTAGCTACTAGAAGAAATAGGTCAGAAGAAGAATTCGGCCAACACTGTTTAGGCAACAACAAGTAAAGAAGAAGGTTTGGAAAGAAATCGAGAAGAAAAAAATAAGAGAAGTTGAGGTTTCGGTAAGAAAAATTGAAGCAAAAACGACCCAAATGCTTAGAAAAGAAAATAAAATCGAGAATGAAAAAAAAAGAAAAGAGAGAATTCGGCCACCAACACTACCCAAAGTGCCTAACATTCTACCTAGCAGAATTTGACCTCCCCACAACACTCCTAAATTCGGCCACCACTAGCACTCTCTCCTATCCCATGATTTTTTCCCCTTTTTGCTCCTCAATTTGCTCTCCACCTCCCATTTGAAGTTGATTGACCAAGTCTCCCATCTACCTTGTAGAGTTCAAACCAAACTCCACTTCTTCCACTCACCTGACACAAAATAAAAGCCTTTGATTTGCCAACTGTGGGATTCGAACCCCTTCTCCCTTTACTCTACCATTGAAGCCACCACCACTCCAGCAAGTGCTCGCTTGTGTTAGTAAAACACACTTTAATTTATATAAGTCCTACCCCCAATAGCCCTCTCCACTAAAAATCCCAAAAACCAAAATTTTTCCAGGGCCTAGCCTAGACCCTAGGCCTCCCTAGAGCCCCAAACACCTACAAATAACCTGCAGAGCAAGCACAACATGCAATTATGCAAAAAAAAAAAAAAAAATCACCAAACCATAATTTTTGGGATGCTACATTTAATATTCATTCTATTCAATTCAGTCCAAATTCATACTTTGCAAATTTTACTTTTGCCCCGATTATTTTAATTTTTTTACAATTTAGACCTTAAGCTCGTAAATTAACATTTATACAATTTCAGCCATATATCATGCTTGCCGATTTACCTAAGGACTCATATCAACCCACAAAAATCATCAATTCATAATTTCATCATGATATTTTACTACTTTTACATTTAGGTCCCTAAATGATAATTTCATCAAAAATCACTTTACAAAAGCTGTTTATTTAAAAACAAGGACTCAGAATCTTTCATGAATTTTTAAGAATAACTCAAACAAATTCATGGCAAAACCCTAATCCTTTAACAGTTTTGCAAATTATTCCTTGGTTTAGCTAGATTAAGTTACAACGATCTCGAAAACATAAAAATCACTAAAAACAAAATCAAAATTCACTCAGATGCATTGATGGAATAGCCAAACTTTCAAGCACCCTTCAATGGTGTTTTCTCTTCCTTATTTTCGGTGGGAGAGATGAGTGAAAGATGATACCTTTTGTTATTATTTATTTTTTACTTTAGATTATTTATTAAATTACACATTTAACCTTTAAAATCACTTAATTCATGTCTATAAATATCCACCCACAATAAAAATGGTCTAATTACAACATAAATCCCTTAAAAATTTAATTTCATAGCTAATACATACCTTTAACTATTGAACTCCACTTTTGTACTTTTTATAATTTAGTCATTTTAACTTAATTAAGCATGCAAACGTTAAAATTTCTTAACAAATTTTTATATGACACTACTAATGTATTGTAAACATTAAAATAATAATAAAATAAATATTTCCATGTCGATTTTTGGTCCTGAAACCACTCTTTTGATTTCACTAAAAATAGGTCATTACAACTCTCCCCTAAAAGGAATTTTCATCCCCGAAAAATCTTACCAGAAAAGAAGTTTAGGTATTGCACTTTCATAGCTTCTTCCGATTTCTAGGTAGCTTTTTCTATACCGTGTCCTTGTCAATGGACTTTCACCAAAGCTATGCTTTTATTTCTCAATTCTATACCCTTTTGAGTTAAAATTCTGACCTATTCTTCATCGTACGTCATATTAGGCTGAATCTCGATGTCAACAGGTGAAATCACATGTGAAGGGTTCGATCGATATCGTCATAACATAGATATGTCAAATACATAATGGATCTTTTCTAACTCTAACGGTAAAGCTAATTTGTAAGTTATTGGCTCGATTCTTTCAGTGATCTCATACAGCCCGATAAAATGTGAACTTATCTTTCGTTTACGACCGAATCGAAGAACTTTCTTCCAGGGTAAGAATTTCAAGAACACTTTGTTGCTGACTTGAAATTCAATGACTTTTCATTTTAAATCTGCATAAGATTTCTATCGATCTGAAGCTGCTTTCAAACTGTCTTGAATTACTTTAACCTTATATTCAGTTTCTTGTATCAAATCAACCCGTGAAGCTTTTTCTCCTTGAGTTAAATCCAATGCAATGGAGTTCGACACTTTTGACCATATAAAGCTTCAGACATTGCCATTTCATACTCGATTGATAAC
The DNA here is from genome assembly GCA_025506655.1 of Gossypium rotundifolium. Classification (NCBI taxonomy): domain Eukaryota; kingdom Viridiplantae; phylum Streptophyta; class Magnoliopsida; order Malvales; family Malvaceae; genus Gossypium; species Gossypium rotundifolium. Next base: position 60,476,694 of record CP106729.1, on the reverse strand, counting down.
TATTGTTGTATGCGAATTTGACCAGTGGTAGAAATCTCTCCCAATTACCTTCGAACTCTAAAACACAACATCGATGCATATCCTCAAGTATCTAAATTACTCGCTTGGATTGACCATTTGTTTGGGGATGAAATACAGTGCTAAAATGCAAATGAGTACCTAGAGTCTCATGTAACTTCCTCTAGAATTGAGATGTAAAGCGTAGATCTCTATCAAAAATTATAGAACCTGGCACCCCGTGCAATCTGACAATCTCAGCAACATATAACTCTGCTAATCTCTCGAGTGAATAATCTGTACGCATTGGAATGGATTGTGTAGACTTCATCAAACGATCTACAATGACCCAATTTGCATCTTTCTTCCTCAGAGATAATGGTAGTCCCGATACAAAATCCATAGTGACGCGTTCCCACTTCCATTCTGGAATTAACACTAGTTGTAACAAACCAGAAGGTACTTAATGTTTGGCTTTAACTTGTTGACACACTAAACATTTAGATACGAACTTTGAGATCTCTCATTTCATACCTGGCCACCAGTACTTTTGTTTCAAATCACCGTACATTTTATTGCTACCAGGATGTATAGACAAGAGACTATTAGGAGCATCTTGTAATATCTTCTGAACGAGATCTGAATTTCTCAGAATGCAAATTCTATCTTTGAAGTATAAACTATCATCGTATCCAACTTGAAAATGAATCAGAATTGACTCAATTCGTTTCCGTTTAGCTATCAACACATCATCGCATTTTTGAGGTTCGTGAATCTATTGTAAAAACATCGGTCTTTCTTTCAACTTAGCTAAGATCAAACCATTATCAATCAACGTCAATCACGTGTTCAATGCTCGCAAAGCAAACAAATACTTTCTATTCAAAGCATCAGCAACTATATTAGCTTTTCCCAGATGATAATTAATGATCAAATCATAGTCTTTTAATAACTCAAGCCATCTGCGTTGTCTCAAATTCAAATCTTTCTAAGGCATCAAATATTTTAGACTTTTATGATCTGTGAAGATGTGACATTTTTCTCCGTACAAATGGTGACACCAAATCTTCAACACAAACACAATTTCTACATGCTCTAAATCATACGTTAGATAATTCTTTTCGTACAACTTTAACTTTTTAGAAGAATACGCTATCACTTTTCCCTCTTGCATTTAAACACAACCCAATTTGTTCAACGATGCATCATTATAAATCACAATTTTGGACACTTGATTTGGTGATTTCTGATGCAAAATTAAGGATTCCCCTATGATTTTTATTTGGACCTTCAAGAGGGAACACAATAGAGTTACTCATAAATAAATAATAAATAAAGAAATGAGTGAACATAATTCGTATGGCTCCTATACCATTCGGCCAACAGAGGAAAATAGTTAAGAGGGAAAATGGATGATCAAGTAATCCACACTTACACACTTGATCAAATTAAGATAGGCGATGGATCGAAATAGGCACTAGATTGAAGAGTTGGACAATATAAAAGAATCATTAAAGTAAGAGGATATAAGATTAATCAAAATAAAATGTTAACAATGAAACGAGGAAGAAAAAAAAAGAGATTCAACCACCAGCAATGACAGTGGTGGTCTGGTGGCAATGACGGCTGCGGTTCGACAGTGGTTGGAGGTGGAAAAAATAAAAGGGCAGTGTGGTGGTGCCAAAAACGTGTGGTGCTAAGAGGTTCTCAGGTCGGTCACGATGGAGAAAGGGAGCAAAAGAAATGAAAAGAGAAAGGTGGTGGCTAGATAAGAGAGAAAATAAGTGAAAATGGAGAGAAAAAGAGAAAATTTGGATAAGAGGGAGGAGGGGACGAAAATGCGAGGTTGAGAGAGTGGGAATAGGTTGGTCAACTAGGTCTAGGTTCAATGGACCTTTTCTATGGAAAGGATGAGATGTTTTAGCAAGGGAAGGAGACATGGAGTGAAAAGGGGGATCATGCACCCTCAACTTAAAGTAAGTTTGACTCTTAATGGAGGAAAGGAATCCTTCTAAATATAGTGACTATGGGGTGGATGACAACTTATAAAGCACATAGGAAAAATGTGTAAAAATTTAATAAAAAAGAATTTGAACATAGGGGCTCGAACTTAGGACCACTAGGACAGTTAATAAGCATTTAAACCATTAGACCAAACACTTCCTTGTTCTCAAACTTGTGCCACTAATAATAAAAAAATGGGATGTGACACTTAGGCCTCATTTGGCCCCTAAGGTAAATAAAAGACTCAATTTGCACATTTTATTAAATATAAATAAAACTAATAAAACTTAATTAAAAAATCACAAAAATACTTATATTCAAGCTCCTTAAATGTGAAAACTAGTTTAATTTGCTACACTGAATTATGACATATCAACACCCCAAAGTAAACATTGTCATGTGGGTTCACTAGATGAGATTTCCTTTTAAGAAAAACTAGTCATTTATAACTCTTAGAGAGATTGTCCTAAGCTGATTCACAAATTAGAGTATGTTCATGATGGGTGTTGAGTCAATGGTACACACTCAAGATCATTTCTTACTAAATAGTTTCCTAAGAAACGATATTTAAGTTAGAGATAATGGCCAAATGTTAAACGGTCGTTAGCTCGTGTAGAGTCTTGAGAATTAAGATTTACGAACTGATTGGATGTAATCCATGTTCTTTCTAGTTAATCATAGGACCACAAGGCAACATGGTTGATGGGTGTGAAAATGATCGTAGCAATAAAAAATTAATTTTTCAAGGTTTTGAATACAAGACGCATGCATCATACTGCATTCTTAATATGTTGCTGAAATGAAAATTATTTGCTTAATACAAAGTAATTAGTGAATCTTTGTTTTTTTCAGTTCAAATATGTCCCATACTCCTCTTATTAGCATTCTTACTGAGAATAAATTAAACGGGGATAACTTTCGAGAATGGAAATAGAACTTGCTGATAGTTCTCAGTTGTGACAAACACAAATTTGTTCTTGACGAAACATGGCCTCCTGAAGCTCAGCCCAAAGTGAGAAATCGCTGGAGAGATTCTAACTCGATTACTCAAATCTATACGTTAGCGAGTATGAGTAATGTGTTGCAAAAGCAACACGAGAATTTTTGTACTGCCAAAGAGATCATGAAAAATTTGGAAAATTTTAGAGGATTTTCTCGGAGGTAAATTCATTGGTTCGATAATTCGCTATTACAAATTTGATGAATTATCAATAGAAAAGCAACACTTCGGTCAAAGAGCATAAGCTTAAGCTTTTGGGATTCTTTGCGGAAGTGGAGGATAATGGGGTTGAACTAGACGTGAACACTCAGATTGAAATAGTGTTCAAAACCTTAAACAAAGAGGTTGTTGGTTTTAGGGCCACTTACAACTTAGGGAATAAGGCGCTTACCTTGAATTAACTTATGAAGGAATTACAATCTTATGAGTTGATGCTAAATGGTGGTAAGTCAATTTAGGTGAAACCTGAAGCAAACTTAGCTATGGTCCCTTGTCCTCTAAGGTGATGTAGAAAGCTAAGGGAAAGAAGAAATCGACTAAGTCTTTGATTCCACCTCGAGTGGATAGGAAGAATGCTAAGAAGTCAAAAGATCCTAAAAAGAGCAAATGTTTCTTTTGCAACAGGAAAGGGCATTTCAAATCAAATTGCAAGGAGTATTTGGATTACTTGGCCAAAAAGGGAAAAGGTATGGAACTCTTTATGGATGAAGCTTGATTAGTGGAAGAATCAATTGACAACTGGGTTATTGATTCTGGAGCCATTAACCATGTGTGTGTTTCTTTACAGGGGTTTAGAGAAATGAGAGGTTTGCGTGACAAGAGCCTTTCATTGTGGACTAGAGATGGGAGTTATGTTTCAGCCGAAGTAATGGGAGAAGCTATTTTACACTTTGATAATTTTAGGAATATAATTTTAAAGAACATGTTTTATGTACCTCATTTTAAGAGGAAATTAATTTCTATAGCATGTTTATTTTATGACTATTATACCATGACATTCAATAATGGGATTGTTATTCACAGAAATCGTTCTTTAATCTATAACGGATGGATGGAAAATAGTTTTTACTTTATCAAACCAAATAACTACTCGATGGTTCAAACTAAAATAGTGAATAAAAAGCTTAAACTTTTTCACTCTAATGAGGAGTACCTATGGTACTTAAGACTTGGTCATATTAACCAAGAAAGAATCACTAGACTCGTGAAAGATGGTCCCTTAAGTATGCTTAAGGAAGTTAGTCTTCCACAATGTGAATCTTGCTTAGAAGATAAAATGACTAAGAGGTTTTTTAATGCGAAAGGTATAAGGACCAACCAACCTTTAAAACTTGTGCACACTGATGTATGTGGTCCCATGAGCATCAGTGCCCGAGAAATTATGATTATTGTGTGACTTTTATCAACGACTATTCTCGATATAGACATGTGTATCTAATGCACCGCAAAAGTGATACCTTTGATAAATTTTGAGAGTTTCATGCAGAAGTGGAAAAGCAATAACGTTTATCTATAAAGAATTTTCAGTCTGACCGAGGTGGGGAATACTTGTTGACGAGTTTTTAGGATACCTTATAGATAATGGGAATTTATCCTAATTAACTACACTAGGCACTCCACAGCAGAATATCATAGCTGAGAGAAGGAATAGAACATTACTTGATATGGTTCGTTTAATGTTAAGCTATTCTCAACTTCCTACTTCCTTCTAGGGATATGCAATAAAAATGGCTTGCTATATTCTGAATGATGTGCCAGCCGAGTCTGCTTGTAAGACACCTTATGAATTGTAGCATGGAAAGAAACCCGCTTTAAACCACTTTAGAGTATAGGGTTGTCCAGCACATATTCTGGATAAGGATGCAAAGAAGTTGGATGCACGAATAAAATTGTGTTTGTTTGTAGGATATCCAAAAGGAACAAATGAAGGAATATTTTACAATCCGAAAGATAATACGATTAAAGTTTCTACTCATGCTACTTTCCTCTAGGAAAGCTACGTGGATAACTTTAAGCCGTAAAGTAAACTGGTACTTGTGGAAATTTTGGGAGTGGTAGAATAATCACCAAGTTCAATTCTTGAGAAAGTTGTAAAAAGACTTGGAAACGATTAATAGCATGGGGGAATCCATCGTAGTGGAGAGTTTCTAAGAAATTGAACTTCTTCATCTATGATGGTAGTATTTATAACACATAAGCCAATCATGAGGATGATGATCCACTCACTTACAATGAGGCTATGTAGGATGTTGATTTCAAGTTCTAGAAACAGGCCATAGATGCTGAGATGGATTCTATGAAACCTAATACGGTGGGGGAACTTGTAGACTTACTAATTGCGATTAAACCTGTAGGGTGTAAGTGGATCTACAAGAAGAAGAGAAATGTGGAAGGGAAAGTGGAAACCTATAAAGCTAGACTTGTAGGGAAAGGCTACACATAGAAAGAAGGCATCGATTACAATAAGGCTTTCTCTCTAGTAGCCATTCTCAAGTTTATATGTATACTCTTATCCATTGCCATTGCTCTCGATTATAAGATTTGGCAAATGAATGTCAAGACAGCATTCTTGAATTGCTATCTTGATGAGAAAATTTACATGGCTCAACCCACTGACTATATTGTCAAAGGAAAAAAGCAAAAGGTTTGCAAACTGCTAAGATCCATTTATTGGCTTAAGTAGGCATCCCACTCATGGAATAAAAGATTTGAACAAATGATCAAGACTTTTGGATTTGAGCAAAACGCTGATGAACCTTGTGTTTATAAGAGTATAAAGGACAAAAAAAGTGGTTTTCCTCATTTTGTATGTCGATGGTATTCAACTTCTCAGAAATGATGTAGGAGAATTATCATCGGTTAAACTATGGTTAGCTCAATAGTTTAGCATGAAAGACTTGGGTGAAGCTAGTTATATTCTTGGAATTCGAATCCTTGGGGATCAAAAAATAAAACGATAGCTCTTCTCAAGCTTCATACATTGATAAGGTGCTGGAATGTTTTGTAATGACTGATGCTAAGCCAAGCGTTCAGCTAACTGCATCAAGTTTTCATCTTTCTTTAGATGACTGTTCTAAGGCAGTGGACGAGAGAGAGCCAATGAGTAAGGTTTCATATATTAAGGTATGGTTAGTCGATATCAAGCGAATCCAAGTATTAGGCATTGGCAAGTTGTAAAGCATATATTAAGGTATCTTAAATATGTTTGTGTATTCTGGGGACAACCTTACTACTATTGGATAACAAACTCAGACTTCTAAGCCTGTAAAAATTCGAGGAAATCGATGTCGAGAAATGTATTCGTTCAAGGCCATGGATTCATAGTATGGAGAAGTGTAAATCAAACATGCACTGCTGACTCTATATGGAGGCTGATTATGTGGCTGCTTTTGAGGCAATGAATGTAACACCCCAAACCCAGTCAACACACTACGACCGAATCTGACATGTCATAAAGAAAGCTTGTTTTTGATAAAACCAGTTGTTGACTTAAGTTAAAAAAACGTCTTATTTTATTGGAAACCGAAGTTAGTTTGAATCAAAAGCTTAAACCATTTCAAATTTTCTTTTTAAAGAGAATCAAGTTAACTTGCTGATATTACAAGTTCATCTTTTACCCGATGGTAAAGTTTTAGAAAATCCCGAGAATCCATTAAGGTTTGTGAAAAATATTCATTTTATTAACTCTTTTCCATTTTAGACGTGCTTTAATCTTTAGCGCAAATTCAAAGGTTGTCAACAAAATAAATAATCCCGAAATAAAAATCTAGATGGCCTTATTACAACTAAAACCAAATTAAATGAAAATCTAAACCCGAAATAATAATTTAAAACAAAACCTGAAATATTGTGCATGGCCACCTTGAGTCCGTCCCGGCTCCACATCCGCGATCTAAGAATCATCTGCAGAACGCAAAAGGGAGAGGTGAGTCACCGAGTCTCAGTGTATAAACCCCCATCCCATAGATATAAGCCCTTACACAGTTTCATAAGTAATTAAGTATGCCATGCAACCCAACCCTAACCATCCAAACTTCTGTGTCTACCCCATGTGGTCAAAACCACTGGTGACTGGGGTCACAAGTAATATATATGTGGTCAAAACCACTGGTGATCGAGGTCATAAATAATATATATGTGGTAAAAACCACTGGTGATCGAAGTCACAAATAATACATGTGTGGTCAAAACCACTGGTGGTCAAAACCACTGAGACTTAGTCACAAAAGAGAATACGTGCGGCCAACCCACAGTGTGGTCAAAACCACTGGTGACAGTCTGAAATCATACTCTTCCCCTCCTCTCATCACCCATCTTTATGAACATGCTTTTTATGGAAAAATAATCATGCTTAATATTCAGAAATAACATAACATGGCATGTACAACCTTAACCGAGGCATTTAATGTTAGCCAAGCTAGAATGGACTTGCCCGAAGTCCTCGCTTATACCCATAAGGGTAACACCTTATAACACATTGCTTCCTACCCTTATTCCCTCTTTTGACCAATCACAAGATAATAACATATTAACCTACGAAGTGTGTAAGTGTTACACACCTGATTACTCACAATACGACGCTCTCTACGTTGACATTGTCATTAGTCGACACTACCGCGATCTGCCTATTCTCTTGTTCCGATGCTGGTCCACACCCCGATGGCCAATCGCGCACTGCAGATAGAACCCTCTTCTTGAACTTAGGGGCTGGGGTCTCGGATACAACCCCTTCTAACGTTCGGCTGACATTATGGTCCATAACACCTTTGGTCACTAAATTGGATTAACACAGAGATTAACGATGAATAGAGATTTAACCTGAATAAATAGATCCCTTACCTAAGTCAACAAAAACCCAAGGCTCTAAGCGTAACTCACAACCAATGAATCTCGAAATTTCACCCAAGATGGCGTCACCACACTCCCCTGCATTCGACCAAGCATAACACTACTAAGCAAATAGCCATTCGGCATTGATCAAGAAATCCCAAAAGAGATAACGCAAAATAAAAGGGATCGCCTCCCCCTTTACCTTAACCCGATAGATTTGATGACCCCCTAGCAAGATTCAGCAACAGCTTGAAACAAGAGAGAATCTGATGAGAAACCGAAAATAGAAATACAATCATCACAAGGATGCTTAGGGGTTTCGGCCTTTCACACCATAGCAATCGAAATAGAGAAAAAGAATTTGAAAAGAGAGAGAGAGTTAGGGAGATTCGGCCAAAGGTCAAGAACTTACCCAGATGCCAGAAGTGTTCCACTTATGCACAGAGACAGATGAAATCAAAAGGGAAACTTTCAGCAGATGGTATTCGGCCAAACACAAAAGAAGTAAAAAGAGAAATAATGAGAATAGGTTTTAGGAGCTATTTCAGTTTTGGGGATTGAAGAGAAGAGAAAAGGTTTGGGTTCCCAAGTGGTCTTGTAGTTTCGGCTATGATTAAAAGATGAGAAGAGAAAAGACAGGTTTAAGTATTATGGCACGAGAGAGTTTGGGAGAAGAAAAAGAAATCGAAAGAGAGGGGAAATGTTGATTTTGGTTTTGGAACAAAGTTGGAGTAAAAGTGTGGAGAGAATTTGGCTTACAAAAAAATAAAATGGAAAAGATGATGAGGAGGAATGGTATATGGTATATGAGGTTTCGGTTCCTAAGGTTATGGCAAGAGAATGAATCACCAATGATGGATGGAGACCAAGATGCATTCGGCTAAAACAAAATAGAAGAGAAGAAGAGGTTTAAGAGAGCATTCGGGTTTTGGCCAAAAGAGAGAAAAGAAGAAAAATGAAATAATGCCTAGTGAGAGGGGTTTAGTTTCGGCACAAAAGAAGCAAGATGAAAAAGAACCGGAATGCCTTGCTAACCAGCCGAAAATCACACCCTACCAAAGCCTATACCACATTCGGCCACCCCCTTCTAACTAGCACCCAACCCGATTCTCCCCTCTCCCATAGAGTTTGACATACAACCAACTCTAAGCTCAAGTGTCCATTCCCCTTTTTCCTCCAAAAATTTCTCTTGGCCACACATTCAAAATCGTTTGAATGTTTCAAACTCCTCAGATTTCTCTCTTCCACTTATTTGAATTTGTTGACTCTTTCAACACCTATCCACAACAGTCCATCTTGAGCAGAACTCCTCCCTAGCCTTGGCATCAAAAAGAATACCAGAAAGAAGATCTCTGCTACTCGAACTCAAGCTCTCCCACACTCTTGAGGCGACATTCTCCTGAGACTAAAGTGGCACCTCCCCTGCCACTCTACCAAGGTGCTTCATGCGTCAAAACTTGCCACTAAATATCTTTAACACCTCACTCCTTCAGCTCTCCCTCCTAGAAGCCCAAAAATGAAATTTTCCACAAGGCTCTAGCCTATCTTTGGCCTAAGCCTAGACCCTAAAACACCCTAAACAAGCACAACAACCCTACTATCTACATGCAATAAGTAAAATGCAAAGACCCCGATTTAAGGATGTTACAGTTCTACCACCCTTAAAAAATAATTTCGGCCTCGAAATTACCTGGTCAAAAGAGTTGGGGGTGTTGCTGCCGCATCACATCCTTTGGATCCCACGTGGCCTCCTCCGAACCATGATTCCGCCAAAGAACCTTCACCAAAGGAACTGACTTTCTACGCAAGACCTTGACATCCCGATCCAAGATCTGCACCGACTCCTCCTCAAAAGACAAATCTGGGTTTACTTCTATCTCTTTCACCGGCACAACATGTGACGAATCTAAGCGATAGCGTCTAAGCATTGAAACATGAAACACGTCATAGATCTGACTCAATTCTGCTTGCAACTCAAGCTGATAAGCTACTGGTCCTATACGCTTCAACACCTTATGCGTCCCGATGAACCTAGGGCTCAGCTTGCCCTTCTGACCAAATCTTAACACCTTCTTCCACAGGGACACCTTCAGAAAAGCTTTGTCACCCACTGCAAACTCTATATCCCTCCACTTGAGATCGGCATAAGATTTCTGTCTGTCCGAAGCTTCCTTCAGACGAGCTCGAATCAGCTTAACCGTATCATCTATTTCAGTAACCAACTCTAGACCCAACAGTTGACGCTCACCCAACTCTTTCCAACGTGTAGGAGTGCGGCACCTCCACTCATACAATGCCTCATAAGGTGCCATCTTAATACTTGCTTGGTAACTATTGTTGTACGCGAACTCTTCCAATGGTAGAAATTCTTCCCACCTACCTCTAAAATCCAAAATACAACCCCTCAGCATGTCCTCTAAAATTTGGATTACCCTCTCTGATTACCCATCTGACTGCAGATGAAATGCCATGCTGAAATCCAACCTTGTACCCAATGCCTGATGCAATGCTTTCCAAAACCTTGATGTGAAACGAGGATCCGTATTTGAGATAATTAACACAGGCACTCCATGAAGTCTCATAATTTCTGCTACATATAACTTAGCGAACCTTTGAAGTGAGTAATCAACCTGAACTGGTAAGAAATGAGTTGACTTTGTCAAACGATCAACAATCACCCAGACCGAATCCTTCTTGCTAGGCGTGAGGGGTAGTCCAACGACGAAATCCATCGTAATCCTTTCCCACTTCCACTGCGGAATCCTTACCGCCTGCAACAGACCCGAAGGTAACTGATGTTCAGCTTTGACTCGCTAACACGTCAGACACTTACTTACAAGTTCCATTACCTCTAGCTTTAGACCCGGCCACCAAAATTGTTCCCTCAGATCCTGGTACATTTTACTACCTCCAGGATGCATAGCGTATGGGCTGCTATGAGCTTCCTGAAGAATCCTCTGCCTTAATTCAACATCCTTCAGCATACAAACTTTCCCTTGGAAACACAACACACCCTCACTGCTCAAGGTATTACCCTTCAATCCACCATTCTGCACTTGCAAATATCGAGTACTTAAGTATTCGTCCACTAGCTATTTTTCCTTAACCTGGTTTTCCCACGTCGACTTCACTTGTAATTTCACTAACAGACTTCCATCATCATACAGACTAAGATGGGCAAACATTGCTCTCAAGTCCGCTACCACCTTGCGGCTCAACGCGTCAGCCACTATGTTAGCCTTACTCGGATGGCATTCAATCGAACAGGTCATTTATCCTCGGCAACAGATACTTATTCTTAATCATCAACTTATTCAGCTGACGATAATCTATACACATCTGCATTGTTCTATCTTTCTTCTTAACAAAAAGTACAGGTGCTCCCCAAGGTGATACACTCGGCCTAATAAAACCTCGATCCAACAACTCCTGAATCTGCGCCTTTAGCTCCACCAACTCTTTCGGCGCCCTCCTATACGGGGCAATAGACACTGGTGCGGTTCCTGGTAGCAAATCTATCCCAAACTCAACTTTACGATCGGGAGGTAGACCCGGAAGCTCCTTCGGGAACACATCAGTGAAATCCTTTACTGTTTGGACATTTACCACAGTTGACTCTTTGGCCTCCAATACACAAACATGAACTATGAATGCCTCGCATCCCGTTCTCATCATTTTCTCGGCCTTCAAAGTGGATAATACATTGGATAGGTAATTTCTTCTATCACCTATCATCACCACCTCTTCACCCTCAACCGACCTTAACACCATACGCTTAGCCGCACAGTCCAAACTTGCTTGATACTTCACTAGCCAGTCCATCCCTAGGATCAAATCAAACTCCCCGAATGGCAGTTCCATCAAATCAGCCAGAAACACTACCCCTTAGAGTTTTAGGGGATCATCCCTATATAGTTTGTTTACTTCTACAGAGTGACCTAAATGGCTGATTACAGTCATCTCCCTAGAAGAAACCTCATAGAGTAAGTTTAGAGTTCCCACTAAACTACTAGCAACATACGAGTGCATCGATCCAACACTATCAAAGTAGTATAAGCCAATCCAAAAATTAAGAACGTACCGGTTATGACGTCCGGTGCGTCACCCTCCTCTCAACGCCTTGCAGCATAGACTAACACAGGCTATCTTGCATCAGCATTCTCGACACCTTTGCCCGGTGCTCCACGACCTCAACCAGAACCATTACCTCCCTTGGCTGAACCGCGACCCCTCTGTGGTTGTTGGCCACCCCTCCTGAATTGTATATGTCCCTGACCCTCAAATTGGATCCTAGCTGACCTCTACGGACAATCCCTTACCCGGTGCCCCATTGACCCATACTCGAAGCACCCTCTGTTTCTAGTCCAACACTCTCCCGAATGAGACTTCCCACACTGAGCACACCGTGGTGGCCATTGGGTAGTAGCAGCAGGCTTTGCAGCTTGACTCGGCCCACTATATCTAGCCCTTTTCTGTGAATTTTTGACAGATCTTGATGACCCAAAACTCCTCTTAATCCAACGCCGATCTTGATTTCGTCTCACCGACTGCTTCACCTCCTCCTCAATCTTGGCCTTCTCTACCAAGACCATAAATTCTCTCTCGTACTGTGGAGTAATCAACATTCACAGCTCATCTTTCAGCCCATCCTCAAACCTGACACAGCGCTTGTGTTCCGTAGCCACGATACCCCTAGCATAATGACTCAGCCGAAGGAACTCCGCCTCATATTCTGATACTGACTTATTCCTTTGAACCAAATTCAAGAACGCCTTCCGTTGTGCATCTATGTAACCGCATCTTACATACTTCCTTTGATAAGTTGCCTTAAAGAAATCCCAAGTGATGTCATCAATCGTCGACTATCCTCGGACCGTGAGCCACCACCGATAAGATGTATCACAGAGAAGAGACACTATCCCTTTCAACTTTTTCTTCGCCAGAAAGTCCAAATCGTCCATTATATCGCTCACGCCTCAAGCCAAGATTTCACCGTATTGGGAGCCACACCGAAACACCTAGAAACACCTCTCGCTCTATTGGCTCGAGTCGCCGAGACAGATTTCGAGCCCTGCACTCCACCGCTCCGACTACTCTTTCCGTAACCAAAGAAGATCGCCGTGACACCGCGTCGTCACCACCTATTTGATCCTGGAACCTAGCGTCCACAGCTGGCGGTGCCGGTACCTCATTCTCTGACCCATGGCCAGACCCTGCCGATTCCGATACATTTATCCTACCTCTACCACACCCGCGTGTATTACGCCCCCGTCCCCAAGTGCTCATGTCTACGAATTAATCTGATTTAAAAAATTTTATGCATTAGCTTTCTTCCACAGATTATTACAGAGCAGTCTTATGAGCAATTTACTACAGCAGTTATTCTCGCAAGTTCACACAATCCTATGGGCTTCAGTATCTAAAGTAGATTTCTATTGCTAACATTCATATCTCAATCATTAGACCATATAAACAGCGATTAAGGGAACTTACTGTTACGGATTGGTGCCGGAGACTCAGGTGCCATGCTTTCCCTTAAATATATAATTTCCATCAATTTATTTTGCAAAACCCTCCTTACTAATCACATTTTGGGCCTCGGGCCCACAGCTGAGCTTTTGAACCTGGCTTTGATACCAAAATTGTAACACCCCAAACTCGGTCAACACACTACGACTGAATCCGGCATGTCACAGAGAAAGCTTGTTTTTGATAAAACCAGTTGTCGACTTATGTTAAAAAAAACGTCTTGTTTTATTGGAAACTGTAGTTGGTTTGAATCAAAAGCTTAAACCATTTCAAATTTTCTTTTTAAAGAGAATCAAGTTAACTTGCTGATATTATAAGTTTGTCTTTTACCCAATGGTAAAGTTTTATAAAATCTCGAGAATCCATTAAGGTTTGTGAAAAAATATTCATTTTATTTACTCTTTTCCATTTTAGACGTACCTTAATGTTTGACGCAAATTCAAAGGTTGTCAATGAAATAAATAATCCCGAAATAAAAATCTAGATGGCCTTATTACAACCAAAACCAAATTAAATGAAAATCTAAACCCGAAATAATAATTTAAAACAAAGCCCAAAATATCGTGCATGGCCACCTTGAGTTCATCCTGGCTCCGCATCTACGATCTAAGAATCATCTGCAAAATGTAAAAGGGAGAGGTGAGTCACCGAGTCTCAGTATATAAATCCCCATCACACAGATATAAGCCCTTACATAGTTTCATAAGTAATTAAGTATGCCATGCAACCCAACCCTAACCATTCAAACTCCTGTGTCTACCCCGTGTGGTCAAAACCACTGGTGACTGAGGTCACAAATAATATATATGTGGTCAAAACCACTGGTGACCGAGGTCACAAATAATATACATGTGGTCAAAATAACTAGTGACCGAGATCACAAATAATACATGTGTGGTCAAAACCACTGGTGGACAAAACCACTGAGACTTAGTCACAAAAGAGAATACGTGAGGCCAACCCACTGTGTGGTCAAAACCACTGGTGACAGTCTGAAATCATACTCTTCCCCTCCTCTCATCACCCATCTTTATGAACATGCTTTTCATGGCAAAATAATCATGCTTAATATTTAGAAATAACATAACATGGCATATACAACCTTAACCGAGGCATTTAATGTTAGCCAAGCCAGAATAGACTTATCCGAAGTCCTCGCTTATACCCACAAGGGTAACACCTCATAACACATTGCTTCCTATCATTATTCTGGCTTTTGACCAATCACAAGATAATAACATATTAACCTACAAAGTGTGTAAGTGTTACACACCTGATTACTCACAATACGATGCTCTCTACATCGACACTATCGTTAGTTGACACTACCGTGATCTGCCTACTCTCATGTTCTGATGCTGGTCCACACCCAGGTGGCCAATCGCACACCGTAGATACATCCCTCTTATTGAACTTAGGGGCTGGGTTCCCAAATACAACCCCTCCTAATGTTCGGCTGACATTAGGGTCCATAACACCTTTGGTCACTAAATTGGATTAACACAGAGATTAACGATGAGTAGAGATTTAACCCGAATAAATAGATCCCTTACCTAAGTCGACAAAAACCCGAGGCTCTAAGCGTAACTCACAACTAACTAATCCCAAAGTTCACCCAAGATGGCATCACCACACTCCCTACATTCGCCAAGCATAACACTACTAAGCAAATAGCCATTCAAATTTTGATCAAGAAATCCTGAAAGAGATAACACAAAATACAAGGGATCGCCTCCCCCTTTATCTTAACCCGATAGATTTGAACACCCCTGTCAAGAATCGACAATGGCTTGAAACAAGAGAGAATCTGATGAGAAACCAAAAATATAAATACAAGCATCACCAAGATGCTTAGGGGTTTCGGCCTTTCACACCATAGCAATCGAAAGAGAGAAAAAGAATTTGAAAAGAGAGAGAGAGTTAGGGAGATTCGGCCAAAGGCCAAGAACTTACCCAGATGCCGAAAGCGTTCCACTTATGCACAGAGAAAGATGAAATCGAAGGGGAAACTTTCAGCAGATGGTATTCGGCCAAACACAAAAGAAGTAAAAAGAGAAATAATGAGAAGAGGTTTTAGGAGGGGTTTTAGTTTTGGGGATTGAAGAGAAGAGAAAAGGTTTGGGTTCCCAAGTGGTCTTGTAGTTTTGGCTATGATTAAAAGATAAAAAGGGAAAAGACATGTTTAATTATTACGGCACAAGAGAGTTTGGGAGAAGAAAAAAAATCAAAAGAGAGGGGAAATGTTAATTTTAGTTTTGGAACAAAGTTGAAGTTAAAGTGTAGAGAGAATTCGGCTTACAACAAAATAAAATGGAAAAGATGATGAGGAGGAATGGTATATGGTATATGAGGTTTCGATTCCTAAGGTTATGGTAAGAGAATGAATCACCAATGATGGATGGAGACCAAGATGCTTTCGGCCAAAGCAAAATAGAAGAGAAGAAGAGGTTTAAGAGAGCATTCGGGTTTTGGCCAAAAGAGAGAAAAGAAGAAAAATGAAATAATGCCTAGTGAGAGGGGTTTAGTTTCGGTACAAAAGAACCAAGATGAAAAAGAACCTGAATGCCTTGCTAACCAGCCGAAAATCACACCCCACCAAAGCCTATACCACATTCGACCACCCCCTCTAACTAGCACCCAACCCGATTCTCCCCTCTCCCATAGAGTTTGACATACAACCAACTCTAAGCTCAAGTGTCTATTCCCCTTTTTCCTCCACAAATTTCTCCTGTCCATACATTCAAACCCGTTTGAATGTTTCAAAATCCTTAGATTTCTCTCTTCCACTTATTTGAATTTGTTGACTCTTTCAACACCTATCCACAATAGTCCATCCTGAGCACAACTCCTCCCTAGACTTGGTGTCAAAAATAATACCAGAAAAGAGATCTCTGCTACTCGAACTCAAGCTCTCCTACACTCCTGAGGTGACATTCTCCTGAGACTAAAGTGGCGCCTCCCTTGCCACTCCACCAAGGTGCTTCTTGCGTCAAAACCTGACACTAAATATCCTTAACACCTCACTCTTTCAGCTCTCCCTCTTAGAAGCCCAAAAATGAAATTTTCCACAAGGCTCTAGCCTATCTCTAGCCTAAGCCTAGACCCTAAAATACCCTAAACAAGCACAATAGCCCTTCTATCTATATGCGATAAGTAAAATGCAAAGACTTTGATTTAAGGATGTTACAATGAAAGAAGCAATATGGCTTCAAAAGTTCTTAATCAATCTTGAAGTCATTCATGGTATGGAAAAAGCTATAGCACTATATTATGATAACAATGCTACAATAGGTAATACCAAGGAAATGAAAAGTCACAAGAGGACGAAACATATTGATCGAAAGTATCACTTGATATGAGAGGCAGTAGCAGAAGAAATTGTAGATATGATGAAAGTAGCTTCTAAAGATAACCTTGCGGATCCATTTACTAAGACTATTGTAACTAGTAGTTTTAGCAAACACGTCAAGGATATGGGAATGTGAAACATGACACAATTATTTCACTAGGGCAAGTGGAAGATTATTGGGAAATGTGTTCATATTATAGTAAACATGTAACTGTTTTCTATTTATTTGAACGATGAATAAATAAATAAAGTTAATTTCACATTTCACTATTATGTCGTTTGTATTTTTGTCTTTTATATTTTGCATGCATAGCAAAATTGTGACAAGAAAATATTAGCTCATTGATTGTTTAAGTTCAAAATGAAGATAAGTGGCATTGTAAGAACATTTACTTTAATAGTCCAGTTTAGACCCTAATCAGAACAGTGGTTTTGGAACCACAAATCTGAGTCAGTATAATAATTTAAAATTATTTTCTTTGTTTACCGTGTGTGATTTGGCATGTGCTAAAATTTCGTGAATTAATTCATTTGTTTGTGTGTTTAATTTGAGCAAAGGATTAAATTGCATTATTAGTAAAAGTGGTCATTTAATTGATTATTGGCCAAATTGATGTGGCTTTTGATTGAAAGGGCCTTATGAGGCAATTAACCAATAATAAAGGTAGTGGACGGTGGATGGACAAGTATGTCCATAGTTTGAATGTTAAATTATTAAGGATTCATTAAGAGTAAAAAGGGAATTTGATGATTATGTTTAAAATGTTAAAACAAAAGCATGAAATGGTTATTGTTATCATCTTGTGTCCACCGAATTTTTGTAAGAAAAGAATAAGGGTTTAGCTTTGTTATATTCGACCATTTCAAGCTTTGATTCAAGGTATGTTTTTAATCGGTTTTCGATAATTTCTACGTTTTCGTAATCGTTGCTTTGAATGCTTCAAAACCCATGCTTCAATTTTGTGAATTGATGATATTTTTGAAATGAGACTTTGATGAACACATGAATTTTATGAGGTTTGATGGTGGATTATGAAATCTATATGTTTGATTAATATAGTTTGTTCTTGAATTTTTGATGAATTTAGCTAATTAGGGCTAAATTGTGAAAATAGTAATTTGAGGGACTAAATTGTAAATTTGATGAAATTTTTGGACTTGTATGAGATACATGAGCATTCGACTAAGCATGGGTATATGGTGATTTTGTATAATTGATGTTTTGAGAGAAATGGACTAAATTGATAAAATGTTCAAATGTGAGGGCTAAATTGTAAATTGCCCTAAATGTGTGTTCATGGATTGAATTGAATGAATTAGTGAATAAATGGATTACATTTGAATATGTATAGATCAAGAGCCGAAGAAAACAGACTTAGATCGCGGGAAAGCGAAAGTAATCGAGTAGCTATACCCGTTTCCATTAAACCAAACTCGAGGTAAGTCAATATACAAATAAACATGTTTGAATTGAATTATGTATGCTCATATGACTATTGATAATGATGAATGCACATGAGATGAATTACACATGAATCCTGAGATAGAATTGATATAGTGTTAATGTCTGAGAAGTCCCGTTTGAATCTAGGAATGGATAGGATTAACTATGTCATGACATAGGTGTCTGTTATGTGATTTCATCTAAGACCACGTCTAGGACGTTGGCGTTAATTTGAAATTTTGTGTAAGACCATGTTTGGGATGTTGGCACCAATATGAGAATTACGTGTAAGACTATGTCTGGGACATTGGCATCGTATTTGATTCGTGTAAGACCCTGTCTGGGATAGTGGCATCGATATTTGAGTACATGTAAGACCGTCTAGGACGTTGGCATTATATGACTATTCCAAGCAGTTTGAGTATCCTATTAGATTTCGTATGGTTCAACGGGCAAATTTGAGATACGAATGATTATGTGATCTGTATATCCGTTTCAGGTACGTTTGATGTGTACACTAAGTGTGTATGAAAGGTAAGTATCTATATGAACTTAATATGATGAATATGTGAAATGAAATGATGAAATGATATATGAATATATGTTTGAATAAGTCATGTGTATATGTGATATTTGAGTTGATAAATGTGGTATGATACGGCTAAGTATATAAGCCAAAGAATATGAGATGAATTTGTTATGAAAACTATAAGTGTCAATGTATAAAGATAGTTATGAGCATTATATGAAAAGTTTATTTGTATATGGCTTACTAAGCTTTCGAAAGCTTACTTTGTGTGTGTTTGCTTTGTTTTATAGATCATCAAAGCTACTAAAGGCTCGGGACCGTCGAGGATCGTCATCACACTACCAAAGCTCATTTTGGTACTTTGAAAATGTGTATATAGTTAAATATGGCATGTATAGGTTAGATATTTTGGTATATGTTTTGAAGTGTAAATAGCCATGTGAGTGGCTAAGTAAATGTTGATAATGTGCATGAATGAATATGGCATATGATGCAAGTTTGGTATGGTTTGATAGCAAATGAAATCATCAAACTATGGTAAGTATATGAATGCACTATGAGTATGCATGTTTGATCAAAAGAATGTTCTATGATGGGTAAATGTGGTTAAACCATGCTTATAGATATATGAGATTTAGTTGTGCAAGTTGGTATGATTAGAAATGAGATTGAATGTGAAGAATTGTTGATCATTGGATATGTTTTTGGTTGTTAATTGTACATGAAATGGATTGGTACATTGCTTGTAGGTATGACCCAAGTAAGGGTGGCACTTTGGCCTTGCAAATGGCCTATTTTGCCTACACGGTCGTGGCACACGTGCGTGCCTGGTGACCATGGGATTAAGTCAGTAGCCAGCCTATGTGTGCACGATCCTGGTGTAATATCCTGAAAATGGGCTTATGCATTTACACTTAATTATATGAAATAACATGCTTGAGTATGTTGTGAATGTGTATAATGGAATTTGTGAACTTTAGAAAATAGGAGAAAGCCTTAGAAAATATTAAGTTTTAAGTCTAAAAGAAGAAGCTTAAAAGATAGGGCCTTAAGAGAAAATGTAAGGGAGATATGACATGGGAATGGGCTTGGTAAAGTGGCTACAAGGCGCCACTTAAGGGCCTAGCATGTGACGCCATAGGCCAGGGTTCGAGTTGCATGGGAGGCAAAAGAAGGGTTTTTATTTCTTTTGCTTGTTGGCGTCAAAATGGGGAGGTAATGGACGGCATCAAGGCAATTAAAAGATGAGTTTTATCCTTTTTAAAATTCGGCTAGATAAGGGATAATTGATGGATTTATTTTATGAATTTAAATAGGTGATAAGAGATAAAATTGGAGAATAACAAGGTGAGACTAGTGATTAAGTTTATAGCCGAATTTATCAGCAAAGTGTTCATCTTTTTCCTTGTTTTCTTTTATTTTCTCACCTTTCTTCTCTAGCCGAATTCCCTTCCCAAATATCACCATAGCCGAATTCTTCCAAACAACTCTTCTTTCCTTCTTTTATTTTGATTAAATTCGAAATACCCTGTGCTTCCCATCATCAATTCTTCTTCTTTTGCAAATTCAATCAAAAGCCGAAACTTAAGTAAATAACATCTAGCCATAGCTGAATACTCTATGGAATTCAAACAAAGGTGTTGTCGACTTCAAGAAAAGATCTTTCGGGTTTTTAAGATTCAAGGTAAGATGATATTCGGCCATAGGCTATTCTTAATGTGTTTAAATGTTAGAAATTGATCTAACATGTACCCATGGGGATTTCGACAGACACCTAAGGCAAGGGATACTTTTCGGGATTTGAAAATCACAAGGTAAGTGCATAAGTACAATCGGCCAAGGCCATATTTGATGTTTTAAGTCTATTCCTTATTTGTTTAAAATGCTGAAACTAATCCTTTAGGTGATCTAGTGTTGACCGATTTCAAGGAAAAGCAAAACAAAGTTTCGGGACTTGATTAGTGGTGAAAACGGCAACAAGGTAAGGACTTTTGTCGCAAGGATCCTTCGAGATTTGGGTTTTTAGCCGAATAGGCCTTTTTGCTAATATGCCTAGTGTTGGCCGATTATAGGAACTAAAGGATCTAAGGCTTTAGATCAGGCTTTTCGGGATTTAAGTGAACCGCTAAGTGTATCAGGTGTGTACCCCACACTATCTCTTAATAAGATTTATGGCAATGTTTAATAAATATAAATATATGCGTTATTAAGAATGTGAAAAGTATGGCTAAGGTACCATACCATGGTACAAAGTACTCAGGTACGTTTTCCTATTCCTTCTGGGATTATGATAAGATCTGTTAAAACACAAATGTGAACCTATAAGAATGTGAATAGAGAATATGGCATAATAATGCATGATTTTGTATGACATGGGCATTTGGGTGAATATGAAAGGGGAAGTGAATGTGGTCACTATTGTCACCATATCTGAATGTGGTGACTTAGGTCACACTATCTGAATGTGGTGACTTCGGTCACATTATCTGAATGTGGTGTCTCAAGACACAAAATATTATCTGGTGGCTATGCCACGAATTTATAAGGGCGATGAGCACGCCGATCGCAATGCTACCTTCGATGGTGTGTAGCGGATGGAGGGTTGACTTAGTAGTACCACCGTACAAAGTTGGTACGGGTGATGTGTAGCGGATGGCATCTAGGTTTGGGTTCGGGTTTGCATTATGTTATTTAAATGCTATACATACATGTATGATTTGATATGTCTAAATTTGTTAAGGCTTAGTGTTGTGGTTACACATTGAGTCTGCATTGACTCACCTGCTGTGGGAACATTTTTCGTGTGACGATCAAGAATGGACCGGTCGGTAGGAGCTTAATGGTGGCCATGCTCAAGAATGAATTTTATGATTTTAACATTTTATTTTCATTTAAGTACTTTAATTTATTTGGGTTTGTTTTGATGTAATAAGGCCATAGTATGAACCATTTTATGCATGCATGTCATTTATTTCAAGACAACACAATTTCTATAAAATCTAAAGTTAAGTAAGTTTTCTTAAAATAAACCTTCAAATATTATGACATCTATATATAAATGCTTTAAATTCAAAAGTAAAATTCTTGAAACAAGATCGGCATGTGTTTTGATATAAAAACCAAGATTTAATAATTCTTCAATTTCAAAATTTACAAAGTTTCCAATTGGACCCAACATAATCAAATTTTCCTTCAAAACCATTCGAATTTTTCCTAAGTGACAAATAGTTTTTCAAGTGTTTTACTCAAGGAACATACCAGATCTGGTCGAGACTGTGGACTGGGTTTGGGGTGTTTCAGTTTGGTATCAAAGCCTGATTCAAAACTCGGCCTTGAGGGCTTTTAGGGCCCAAAACGTTTTCTGTCTTTTGAAAGTGGATTTTTCAAGGAAATAAGTAGGTTTTCCGCATGGCTTTGAGTCTCTACCAAGTCCACGGTAAGTACCCTATCCATTGTGTGAATTATGATATGAATTGTAGAATGGTAGAAATGGAACGTAGATTAGCATGATAAGTACTTGAACTATAGGACTAGTTACCCCAACAATTACATAAAATTTTAAATGCCTAATTAAACAAACCTGTGACTAAGTCGCCGAGTTAGGGTGTGGCAACCATGGTGCGCATGTCTAGGATTGGTTTCGGTGGGAGCTTGGTATTTAAGTAGTCCACGTGACTCACTCCTCTCCACTCGAATCCCACCTGGTGCGTAGCTACGGTTCACCCTAACCAAGAGGACTTATTCATAGGCTAAACCCAATAACTAAAACCCAAAAGGGACTAGCCGTATTTTCATAAAACACCCTAGTTTTAAAATCACTAAATTACCCTTTTGATTTGTCAAGACTATTTTTATAAATTTTTCTGCAATATTTTTTATTTACAAAATTACCAAAATACACCCTAGTGGTAAAATTACTAAAATGCCCTTGGTTTTAAAATTACCATATCACTCTCAATTTCAATAAAATATTCTTACTTTGTAAAAGTATCCAAAACCCCTATTTTGCGGAAGTCCAAAATAATCTGATTTGAAAAAATTTACGAAATTACCCCTAGTTTACCATAATTACCAAAATGACCCTGCTTTCTGAAATTTTGACCATACCTTTGATTTGGAAAATCTTTCTTTCAAAATACTCATGAATTTGGAAAATTTTGAAATGACTTTTGTAATTTTCAAATTGACCCCGATTTATTACCAAAATACCACAGTAGGACAAATTACGAAAATACCCTAGGATAGAAACAGACAAAAAATGTTCGAAGAGTGAATGTGTATGGAAGATACTATGGGATGGATTTGTTTCTTTTGAATTAGGATAAAAGAATTGAAACTTTGATTGATCGAAAGAACCCCAATTAAACTTCCTTCCATAAAACTTCTTCGCGGATAATCAGTGGAATAAAGGCTAATTCATAAAATTTCTTAAACCAGATTAAAGCGCGATCGTATTTATGAGCTCTAGGGGACGTGGTCGCAATGTACGAGGACGCGGTCAAGGCAGAATGACTGTGTCGAAACTCGTTAGATCGGGTCAACGATCTGAGAATGAGGTACCACCGTCACCACCACCACCAGCTGTCGGTGTTGAGCAGCAAGATCAGACGGGAGAGGATGCTGTATTGCAGGCTGTGCTACGAGTTCTTGAAATGGTAGCTGGTGCTGGAGGGAATATGGGAGCTCGAAAGTCAGACTGAGTGACTCGAGCCAACGAGTGAAGTGCCGTGGAGTATCGGTGTGGCACCCAAGAGTCTGACTAAATATTGGTTAGAGGTGAGTGAGCGAATTATGGATGAGCTCAATCTGACCCCTGATGAGAAATTGAAAGGAATGGTGGCACTGCTACGCGATGAAGCGTATCAATGGTGGCTCACAGTTTGGGTGGTGCCACCGCTGAGGATCTAACCTTGGAGTATGTTAAGGCGGTGTATCAAAAGAAGTATGTGGGAACCAGATATATTGATGAGCAGAGGAAGGCATTTCGAAATTTGGTTCAAGGGAATAAGTCCATGGCAGTACGGTCGAATTTGTGAGGCTGAGTCGGTATGCTCGAGGAGTGGTGGCAACAGAGCATGAGCGATGTGTCCGGTTTAAGGACAGAACTATGCGTGTTTGCATAGATTACCATCAGTTGAATAAGCTAACTATCAAGAACAAATACCAGTTGCCAAGGATAGATGACTTGTTCGATCAGCTTAAGGGGGTCGCAGTTTTCTCAAAGATCGACTTAAGGTCAGGATATCATCAGTTGAAGGTGAAGGAGGTAGATATCCATAAGACGGCTTTCCGGACAAGGTATGGGCATTTTGAATTCATAGTAATACCGTTCGGTTTGACAAATGCCCCAGCCGCGTTTATAGACATGATGAACCGGGTCTTCCAACCCTATCTGGACCGATTCATTGTTGTGTTCATAGACGATATTCTGGTGTATTCCAAGTCTGAAGAGGAGCATGATGAGCATCTCCGAATAGTGTTGCAAGTGTTGAGGGAGAGGAAGCTTTACGCCAAATTTAGCAAGTGTGAATTTTGGCTTAAGGAGGTTGCGTTCTTAGGACATGTGGTGTCTGCAGAAGGAATAAGGGTGGATCCTAGGAAGATTGAAGCGGTACTAGATTGGAAACCTCCTAAGTCTGTAGCTGAGATTAGCAGTTTCTTGGGATTAGTAGGCTACTACAGAAGGTTTGTGGAAGGGTTCTCATCAATAGCCGTGCCTTTGACGAAGTTGCTAAGAAAGGAAGTACCTTTCGTTTGGTCAGGTAAACAACAGGAGAGCTTTGAGAAGCTTAAGAGGGCTTTGACTGAAGCTCCGGTTCTGATTCAACCGGAGGCAGGAAAGGACTTCGTGGTGTATTGTGACGCTTCTCATACAGGATTGGGATGCGTGTTGATGCAAGAGGGGAAGGTAGTTGCTTATGCGTCTCGGCAATTAAGGCCTCATGAGGTTAACTACCCAACTCATGACTTGGAATTGGCAGCAGTGGTATTTGCTCTTATGGTATGGAGGCATTGCCTTTATGGAGAAAAGTCGGTGATCTACACAGACCACAAGAGCCTTAAGTATTTGTTGACTCAGAAGGAGCTGAACCTGAGACAGCGAAGATGGGTGGAGTTACTGAAGGATTATGACTGTTCTATAGAGTATCACCCGGGCAAGGTGAATGTAGTGGCGGATGCCCTAAGTCGGAAGGTTGTGGCGGATCTGAGGGCGATGTTCGCACATCTGAGCCTCTATGATGATGGAAGTTTATTAGCAGAATTGTAAGTGAAACCGACATGGCTGAATGAGGTGAAAGAGGAACAATTGGTAGATGTTGATCTAAGTGATAAGTTACGGCAAGTGCAGAATGGAGAGTTAGAGGGTTATGGTGTTAATGACGAGGGAGTATTGTGCTTCAAGGGTAATATTTGTATGCTGAAGGACAAAGAACTTAGGCGGAAGATTCTTCGGGAATCGCATAGTAGCCCTTATGCTATGCATCTTGGAGGCACTAAGTTGTACAGAGATCTAAGGGAACAGTTTTGGTGGCCTGGTCTGAAGAAGGAAGTTACAGAATTTGTCGGCAAGTGTTTAATGTGTCAGCAAGTTAAGGCTGAACACCAAGTTCCATCAGGATTACTTCAACTGATAATGATTCCGCAGTGGAAGTGGGAGTGAAATACCATGGACTTTGTTAGTGGGCTTCCCCTTATGCCTACTAAGAAGGACTCGGTATGGGTAATAGTGGATCGGTTGACAAAGTCCGCGCACTTTATTCCAGTACGGGTTGACTACTCCCTACAGAAGTTGGCAAGGTTGTATGTAGCGAAAATTGTGAGGTTGCATGGAGTGTCGATGTCAATTATCTCGAATAGGGATCCGAGGTTCATGTCTCGATTTTGGAAAGCCCTACACCAAGCTTTAGACACCATATTGGACTTTACTACGGCTTTTCATTCACAGTCGGACGGTCAATCTGAGCGAGTAATACAAGTGTTGGAGGACATGCTAAGAGGCTGTGTGATAGATTTCAGAGGAAGTTGGGAAGAATATTTGCCTCTAGTGGAATTTGCATACAACAAAAGCTATCAGGCCAGTATTAAAATGGCACCGTATGAGGCGTTATATAGTCGGAAGTGTCAGACTCCTACATGTTGGAGGAAATTAGGAGAACGTCAAATTTTGGGTCCAAAAATTGTGGCAGAGTCCGAAGAGAAGGTTAGTGTAATTCGAGCTCGGTTGAAGGAAGCATCTGATAGACAGAAGTCGTATGCAGATCTCAAACGGAAGGAAATAGAATTTGATGTGGGAGATCAAGTGTTTCTTAAGGTTTTGCCTTGGAAAAAGGTAATGAGATTTGGTCGGAAAGGGAAGTTAAGTCTAAGGTTTATAGGACCTTATAAGGTTTTAAAACGAATTGGACCAGTGGTATATCAGTTGGAGTTGCCACCGGAGTTGAAGCAGATGCACGACGTATTCCATGTTTCCATGCTATGTCGTTATCGATCGGATCCATCTCATGTAGTTCCAGTTAAAGAGGCGGAGCTAAGGCCAGATTTATCCTACGAGGAAGAACCGATTCAGATTCTAGAACGAGATGTGAAAGTGTTACGACGAAAATCAGTACCTTTAGTCAAGGTATTATGGCGTAATCATGGATCGAAAGAAGCTTTGTGGGAACCAGAAGAGGCAATGTGACAGCAATACCTTCACCTATTTCAGTCAGGTAATTTTGAGGATGAAATTATTTTAAGGGGGTAGAACTATGATATCCTGAAAATGGGCTTTTGCATTTACGCTTAATTATATGAAATAGCATGCTTGAGTATGTTGTGAATGTGTATAATGGAATTTGTGAACTTTTGAAAATAGGGGAAAGCCTTAGAAAATATTAAGTTTTAAGTCTAAAAGAGGAAGCTTAAAGGATAAGGCCTTAAGAGAAAATGTAAGGGAGATATGACATGGGAATGGGCTTGGTAAAGTGGCTACAAGGCGCCACTTAAGGGCCTAGCATGTGACGCCACCTACATGTGCAATTAGGCCAGGGTTCGAGTCGCATGGGAGGCAAAAGAAGGGTTTTTATTTCTTTTGCTTGTTGACGTCAAAATGGGAAGGTAATGGACGTCATCAAGGCACTTAAAAGATGAGTTTTATCCTTTTTAAAATTCGGCTAGATAAGGGATAATTGATGGATTTATTTTATTAATTTAAAGAGGTGATAAGAGATAAAATTGGAGAATAACAAGGTGAGGCTAATGATTAAGTTTATAGCCGAATTTATCAGCAAAGTGTTCAGCTTTTTTCGTGTTTTCTTTTATTTTCTCTCCTTTCTTCTCTAGCCGAATTCCCTTCCCAAAGATCACCATAGTCGAATTCTTCCAAACAACTCTTATTTCCTTCTTTTATTTTGATTAAAACCGAAATACCCTATGCTTCCCATCATCAATTCTTCTTCTTTTGCAAATTCAATCAAAAGCCGAAACTTAAGTAAATAACATCTAGCCATAGCCGAATACTTTGTGGAATTCAAGCAAAGGTGTTGTCGACTTCAAGAAAAGATCTTTCGGGATTTTTAAGATTCAAGGTAAGATGATATTCGGCCATAGGCCATTCTTAATGTGTTTAAATGTTAGAAATTGATCTAACATGTACCCATGGGGATTTCGCCAGACACCTAAGGCAAGGGATACTTTTCGGGATTTGAAAATCGCAAGGTAAGTGCATAAGTACAATCGGCCAAGGCCATATTTGATGTTTTAAGTCTATTCCTTATTTGTTTAAAAAGCCGAAACTAATCCTTTAGGTGATCTAGTGTTGACCAATTTCAAGGAGAAGCACAACAAAGTTTCGGGACTTGATTAATGGTGAAAACGGCAACAAGGTAAGGACTTTTGTCGCAAGGATCCTTCGGGATTTGGGTTTTCAGCCGAATAGGCCTTTTTGCTAATATGCCTAGTGTTGGCTGATTATAGGAACTAAAGGATATAAGGCTTTAGATTGGGCTTTTCGGGATTTAAGTAAGCCGCTAAGTGTATCGGGCGTGTACCCCACACTATCTCTTAATAAGATTTATGGCAATGTTTAATAAATATTAATATATGTGTTATGAAGAATGTGAAAAGTATGGCTAAGGTACCATACCATGGTACAAAGTACTCAGGTACATTTTCCTATTCCTTTTGGGATTATGATAAGATCTGTTAAAACACAAATGTGAACCTATAAGAATATGAATAGAGAATATGGCATAATAATGCATGATTTTGTATGACATGGGCATTTGGGTGAATATGAAAGGGGAAGTGAATGTGGTGACTATTGTCACCATATCTGAATGTGGTGACTTCGGTCACATTATCTGAATATGGTGACTTCGGTTACATTATCTGAATGTGGTGTCTCAAGACACAAAATATTATATGGTGGCTATGTCACGAATTTATAAGGGCGATGAGCACGTCGATTGCAGCGACTGCCTTTGATAGTGTCTAGCGGATGGAGGGTTGACTTAGTAGTCCCCACGGTGTGTAGGTTGGTACGGGTGATGTGTAGCGGATGGCATCTAGGTTTGGGTTCAGGTTTGCATCATGTTATTTAAATGCTATACGTACATGTATGATTTGATATGTCTAAATTTGTTAAGGCTTAGTGTTGTGGTTACACATTGGGTCTGTTGACTCACCCCGTTGTGGGAACATTTTTCAGGTGACGATCAGTAATGGACCGGGTCGGCAGGAGCTTAATGGTGGCCATGCTCAGCAATGAATTTTATGATTTTAACATTTTATTTTCATTTAAGTACTTTAATTTATTTGGGTTTGTTTTGATGTAATAAGGCCATAGTATGAACAATTTTATGCAAGCATGTCATTTATTTCAGTACAACACAATTTCTATAAAATCTAAAGTTAAGTAAGTTTTCTTAAAATAAACCTTGAAATATTATGACATCTATATACAAATGCTTTAAATTCAAAAGTAAAATTATTGAAACAAAATCAGCATGTGTTTTGATATAAAAACCAAGATTTAATAATTCTTCGATGTCAAAATTTACAAAGTTTCCTATTGGACCCAACAAAATCAAATTTTCCTTCAAAACCATTGAATTTTTCCTAAGTGACAAACAGCTTTTTCAAGTGTTTTACTCGAGGAACATACCAGATCTAGTCGAGACTCGTGGGTCGGGTTTGGGTGTTTCACCTGGCACACAAACGTGCCTGGTAGCCGTTTTAATAAGTCAGTATATAGCCTAAGAGTACACGGCCATGGTGCACAGGCATGTCTAGTGGCCGTGTAGAAAAATTCAGTATGCATGCTCTATTTTGACATGGCCTAGACAAATGTGTGTGCCTGGTGGTCGTGTGAGGCACACGGCCTACCTACATGAGCGTGTGACCTCAACAGTGTTGATGAATGCTTGAATTTTTAAAAATTTTCTAAGTGTTCGGTTCAGTCTTGACCCTATTCTGGAGCATGATTAAGGTCTCGTTGACCTATAAAAAGGGACACTTGGTTGTGAATGATGATTTGTATTATAAAATGTCTGTAAAAGTTTTCGATCTATTCGGTGGTGCCTTTAACACTATTCCGGCGACAGATATGGGTTAGGTGTGTTATATTTGGTTGGTATCAGAGCTACGGTTTAGTCGATTCTCAGACTAACGTAGCATGTCAGAGTCTAGCTATACATGCCATATATTTGAACTGTGATAGTGTGATGAATGCTAACGTGAAAAATGTGATTTTTATATAGTAATGGATCCCGAAAGAGCCATAGTTAATGACGTAGAAAGTAATGCGCCTGCTCCCGTGCAAGGGAAAGTGCCTTCTGATATGAGACCGGCTACGAGCGGTCAAGAGGGAGAAGTTAAACCAGCTTTCTTCCAGATGATGAGTGAGTGGTTCACTCAATTTTTAAGAAATAGCCCGATTATTTCACAACCTCTGCCCCAAGTTAATCCCCCTCAGACATCTGTTATACCTCCGACTACAAATCTGAATTTGTGGAACAAGCCTTCGGTTGATAAAATCCGTAAGTATGGGGCTGAAGAGTTCAGGGCTACTAGTGATGACGATGCTGAGAAAGTTGAGTTCTGGTTAGAAAACACTATTCGGGTATTTGATGAGATGTCCTTGACTTCAGAGTTGTTTCACTGCTACGAGATGCCGCTTACCAGTGGTGGAAGAATTTTATTTCTGTGATTCTAAAGGAACGAGTCACTTAGGATTTTTTCCAGTCTGAATTCTAAAAGAAATACATCAGTGAGAGATTCGTTGATCAGAAACGAAAGGAATTTCTAGAATTGAAACTGGGCCGTATGACTATTACGGAATATGAACAAGAGTTCATGAGATTGAGTCAGTATGATCGAGAATGTATATCATCTGAAATAATAATGTTTAAAGGATTTGATGATGACCTTAACGAAGATATTTGCTTGTTAGTCGGGATTTTAGAGATAAAAGAGTTTGTTGTACTTGTTGACCGAGCGTGCAAAGCTGAGGCACTGGGGAAAGATAAAAGAAAAGCTGAGTCTAAAGCTCGAGATGTGAGAAAGAGATTTTCGAGCAAATCATTTCAGTCTATTTCGAAGAAATTCAGAGATGAACAAAGTCGATCAAGAGATAATGTGGAACATTCAAATAGAAATCGAGATAGATCACAAATGAGCTCCAAAACTCCAGCGACTTCAGTAGCAAGTGTTAGAAATGTTCGATCCGAGAAACCTGAATGTAAGCATTGTGGAAAAAGGCATTCGGGAAGTTGTAGATTAAATGACAGAGTTTGCTTCAGATGTGGATCATTTGATCATTTTATTCGTGATTGCCCAAAGTATGTTGAGCCAGAGACTGTTCAGAATCCGAGATCTGATAATGCACCTGTGAGACGTAGACCTTCCCAAAATGTAAGAAATCTCAGTGGTAGTCAGAGAACTACGAGAGATACTATTCCGAGATCCGAAGCTAAAGTGCCTACCAGAGCTTATGCTATCTGAGCTCATGAGGAAGCTTTATCTCTCGACGTTATAATGGGTACATTTACACTTTATGATACTTTTGTAATTGCATTAATAGACCCTGGTTCTACTCATTCATATATATATATGCATGAACTTAGTATCCAGTAAGACTTTGCCTGTAGAGCCTACTGAGTTTGTTATAAAATTATGAAACCCCTTAGGTAAAAGTGTTTTGGTTGACCAAGTACGAAAGAATTGTCTGTTAATGTTTCGAGATATCTGTTTCCCTATTGATTTGATGCTTTTTCCATTTGATGAGTTTGATATCATTCTGGGTATGGACTGGTTGACATTACATGATGCTGTTGTGAATTGTAAAAGAAAGACTATTGATTTGAGATGTCTTAATGATGAAATAGTTCGGGTTGATTCTAATGATCTGAATGGATTACCTGCTGTGATATCTGTATTGAAAGCTCAGAGCTATATGAAAAAGGGTTACGAAGCTTATTTTGCTTATGTGATTGATTCAAAAGTGCCTGAAAAGAAAGTTGAATTAGTGCCATTTGTTTGTGAATTTCCTGATGCATTCCCTAAAAAATTGTCGGGATTGCCTCTGATACATGAAATTGAATTTGGTATTGATCTGTTGCCTAGTACGACACCTATTTCGATAACTCCGTATAGAATAGAACCAATAGAATTAAAAGAGTTGAAATCACAGTTGCAATAGTTAATTGATAGAGGGTTTGCTACACCGAGTTTCTCACCTTGGGGTGCTCTTGTTCTGTTTGTGAAAAAGAAAGATGTCAGGATGAGGATGTGCATTTATTACCGTCAGCTGAACAAAGTGACCATAAAGAATAAATATATGTTGCCCAGGATTGACGATTTGTTTGATCAGTTAAAAGGAGCTTGAAACACCCCAAACCTGACCCAGAGCCTTGACCGGATCTGGTAAGTTCCTCGATGTAAACCGGTTCAAACTTCTTTTGTGACTTAGGAAAAACGATGTGTTTTAAAAGAATGATTGTTTTTGGGTTGGGCTCGAATTGGAAACATGTTAATTTTATACTTGAAATCCCTTGATTTTAGGTGACAAAACATTTATAGATTTATTTTGGAATAAAATTTACTTAACTTTAAATTTGGTAAATTTTGTATCGTCATCAAATAAATGGCACCTTATTACATCAAACAATCCCAAAATAAATTGAAGTACTTAATAAAATAATAAAATCCAAATTAAATAAACTCCTTGCAGTGCATGGCCACCTTAAGCTCCTGCCGACCCGGTCCATTACTGATCGTCACCTGAAAAAGGTTTCCATAACAGGGTGAGTCAAACAGACTCAATGTGTACACGAACACTAAGTCTTAACAAATTCAGGCATAACAAATCATATTCATACATATCATAATTTACATTTAATGATGTATTCCCGAACCCAAGCCTATATGCCATCCGCTACACATCACCCGTACCATCCTGTACACCGTGGGGACTACTAAGTCAACCCCCCATCTGCTACACACCATCGAAGGCAGTCGCAACAGTCGATGTGCTCATTGCCCTTATAAAGTTCATGGCATAGCCACTAGATACATACTTTGTGTCATGAGACACCATATTCAGATATCGTGGTCTTAGGTCACCACATTCACTTCCCCTTTTTAAAATATCCCATATGCCCCCATATAACATACACATTATGCATTATCATGCCTTAATTCACATTCTAATCATATTCACATTCATGGCATAACAAACCATATCATACTCATAGTAGGAGTAGGAAAACGTACCTGGGTACATCGTACCATAGCATGGTACTTTAGCCATATTCACATTCTTATAAACATGCTCATATTAAAATATTGCCATAAATCTTATTAAATGATAGTGTGGGGCACACACCTGATTCGCTTAAGGTTTCCAATCCAAATCCCAAAAAGCTTGATCTAATGCCTTAGATCTTAAATCTCTACATTTAATCAATCATTTAATACTTAGTAAAGAGCCATTTGGCCATAAATCCAAATCCTAGTAGGATTAGTACACTAAAACTTACCTTGGTGCCAAATCCCGAAATCTTCACTATACTCTTCTTGTATTCGGCCAAGCTTTAAATCACTTTAACAAATTAGTTTCGCCTTTTAAACGAAAAATAGATCTTAATCAACAATTAAGGCCTTGGCAGAATGTTTATATGGACTTACCTTGAAATTCTCAAACCGGAATGTTGTAGACTCCTTCCTTGTAATCAATTTGGTATTAAATCTCTTCATAGATTAGTTTTTGGCTTTTAAATCATGTAAGAAAATAGATCTAGTGCTAAAATAAGCCTTGGCCAATTGCATATATGTATACTTTACCTTGTGTTTTGAGATCCCGAAATTTCTATTTACCCCCTTGGTATCTGTCGAAATCACTTTGACACATGTTAGATTAATTTCTAGCATGTAAACATGGTAAAAGTGGCCTATGGCCGAATATCTTCCTTACCTTAGATCTTGAAAGATTCCTTCCTTATGGTCGACTTATGGACAGATCCCGAAGCCTCCCTTCCATAATTCGGCCAAGATCACTAATAGGGATTAGTCCCTAAATTCGATAAGTCTAAAATATAAAGAAATGAAACCTAATTTGAATCTTACCCTTACTTGAAGAAATCGACAAGACCTTTGCTTGCAATCTCTCAAGGATTCGCTATGAAGACTTGAAGACTAGTCGACTATGGCCTAGATGTGTATCAACACTTTCGGCTCTTGAGGCTTAATGAGATATCGGCTAGGGTCTACTTGTGTTCTCGGTTTTGTCAAAATAAAAGAGAGGGGAAAGAGTCCCTTGAGAATTCTGGAATGGTGAACTAAGAAGAAGGGAATTCGGCTAGAACAATTAGAAAAGAAAGAAGAGACAAGTGCTAACTTGAGAGAAAAGAGTTAACAAAGAGAGGCAATTGGCTAAATGAAATTTACTGTCCCTCCTATACATACCTAGTCGAATTTGTCACCTAAGACCCCTTGGCCAACTCTTCTCATCCTTATCAAATTCCAAATTTTTCTCCTCTTATCACCTTATCAAAAATTAATAAAAATAATCCATTGTTTATCACCTAGCTTTGCCGAATTTTAAAGAGACTTAAACTCCTTACTTAAGTTCCCTAGTGCCGTCCATCTCTCCCTCCTTTTTATCGAAAATAAAAAAAAAACCCAAAATGTTGCTTCCCTTACTACTCGAACTCCAGACCTACCCCTAGCTTGTGGCGTCATTTACAAAGGCTTTAAGTGGCGCCTCCAAGCCACTTTTCCAAGCCCAATTATATGTCATATTTCACATATAATTTCTCTTAAAGCCCTTCTAAGCTTAGCTCCCTTATTAAAACTTAAAATCTAAAACTTTTCTAAGGTATTTCCCTGCATTTCAAAGTTCACGATATTCATAGATCACATTCAGAACATTCATAAACATGATATTTCATATGATTAAGCATGAATGCACAAGCCCATTTCCAGGATATCACAGTTCTACCCCCTTAAAATAATTTCGTCCTTGAAATTACCTGGCTAGAAGAGGTGAGGGTATTACTGTCGCACTGCTTCTTCCGACTCCCAAGAAGCTTCTTCCGATCCATGGTTATGCCACAACACTTTGACTAGGGGAATTGACTTCCTCTGTAACACTTTCACATCTCGCTCCAGAATCTGAATCGGCTCTTCCTCGTAGGTAAATCTGGCCTTAACGCCACCTCTTCAACTGGAACTACATGAGATGGATCCGATCGATAATGACGTAGCATGGACACATGGAATACGTCGTGCATCTGCTTTAACTCCGCTGGCAACTCCAACTGATAAGCCACTGGTCCAACTCGCTTCAACACTCAATAGGGTCCTATAAACCTTGGACTTAGCTTCCCTTTTCGACCAAATCTCATCACCTTCTTCCAAGGCAAAACCTTAAGAAATACTTGGTCTCCCACATCAAATTCAATCTCCTTTCGTTTGAGATCTGTGTACGACTTTTGTCTATCGGATGCTTCCTTCAATCGAGCCCGAATTACACTAACCTTCTCTTCGGATTCTGCCACAATCTCTGGACCCAAAACTCGTCGTTCTCCCAATTCCGTCCAACATGTAGGAGTCTGACACTTTCGACCATACAGTGCTTCATAAGGTGCCATTCAATACTTGTCCGATTCTTCGTTGTTGTAGGCAAACTGCTAAGGGCAAATACTCCTCCCAACTTCCCCTGAAATCCATCACACAGCCTCTCAACATGTCCTCTAAAACTTGGATTACCCGTTCAGATTGCCCGTCTGACTGTGGATGAAAGGCCGTAGTGAAATCCAATTTAGTGCCTAAAGCCTGAGGAACCGAGAAGTAAACCTTGGGTCCCTATCTGAGATAATCGACATCGGCACCCCATGCAACCTTATGACTTCCACCACATACAACTTTGCCAATCTCTGCAAAGAATAGTCGACTCTCACCGGAATAAAGTGCGCAGACTTGGTCAAATGGTCCACTATTACCCATACTGAGTCCTTCTTAGTAGGCGCAAGGGGAAGCCCACTAACGAAGTCCATGGTAATTCTCTCCCACTTCCACTGCAGGATCATGATTGGCTGAAGCAATCCTGATGGAACCTGGTGTTCAGCCTTAACTTGCTGACACATTAGACACTTGCCGACAAATTTCAGAACTTCCTTTTCCGCACAGCCACCAAAACTGTTCTCTCAAGTCTCTATACAACTTAGTGCCTCCAGGATGCATAGCATAAGGGCTACTATGCGATTCCTGAAGAATCTTTTGTCTAAGTTCCTTATTCTCGGCATACAGACCCTCCTCTTGAAACACAACACTCCTTTGCCATTAATGCCATAATCTTTCAACTCTCTATTCTGTACTTGCTGTAGCTTAGCACTTAGGTCCTCATCCGCCAACTGTCCCTCTTTCACCTCATTCAACCACGTTGTCTTGACTTGCAATTCTGCCAATAGGCTTCCATTATCATACAAACTCAAGTGTGCGAACATCGCCCTCAGATCCGACACCACCTTCCAACTTAGGGCATCTGCCACTACATTCGCCTTGCCCGGATGATATTCTATCGAACAGTCATAGTCCATCAGTAATTCAACCCACCTTCACTGCCTCAAGTTTAACTCCTTCTGAGTCAGCAAATACTTAAGGCTCTTGTGGTCTGTGTAGATCATCGACCTTTCACCATAAAGGTAGTGCCTCCATACCTTAAGAGCGAAGACCACTGCTGCTAATTCCAAGTCATGCGTCGGGTAGTTCACCTCATGTGGTCTCAACTGTCGGGATGCATATGCGACTACCTTTCCGTCTTGCATCAATACGCAACCTAAACCTGTATGGGAAGTGTCACAATACACCGTAAAATCTTTTCCTGCCTCTGGCTGAATTAAGACTGGAGCTTCCGTTAATACCTTCTTAGCTTTTCAAAGCTCTCCTGCTGCTTATCCGACCATACAAAGGGTACTTCCCTCCTTAACAACTTTGTCAAAGGCGCGGCTATTGACGAAAATCCTTCCACGAACCTTCTGTAATAGTCTGCTAGTCCCAAGAAACTACGAATCTCCGCTACCGACTTAGGTGGTTTCCAATTCAACACTGCTTCAACCTTCATAGGATCCACCCTTATTCCTTCTGCTGACACCACGTGCCCTAAGAATGCAACCTCTTTAAGCCAAAATTCACACTTGCTGAATTTGGCATAAAGCTTCTTCTCCCTCAATACTTGCAACACAATCCGTAGATGCTCATCATGCTCTTCCTCAGTCTTGGAGTATACGAGGATGTCGTCGATGAACACCACGATGAACCTATCCAAGTAAGGTTGAAACACCTGGTTCATCATATCCATGAACGCGGCTGGGGCATTTGTCAACCTGAATGGCATTACCACAAACTCATAGTGGCCGTACCTTGTCCTAAAGGTTGTCTTATGGATATCCACTTCTTTCACCTTCAACTGATTGTATCCAGACATTAAATCGATCTTGGAGAAAACCGCTGCTCCCTTAAGCTGATCAAACAGGTCGTCTATCCTTGGCAAGGGGTACTTGTTCTTGATGGTCAACTTGTTCAACTGACGATAGTCTATGCACGCATAGTTCCGTCCTTCTTCTTCACAAACAGGACTGGTGCTCCCTATGGAGACACACTGGGTCGAATAAACCCACGATCCAGCAATTCTTGGATTTGAGCCTTGAGCTCCACCAACTCCTTTGGTTCCATTCTATACGGAGTGATTGACATGTGAGTCGTCCCGCAAAGAAATCAATTCCAAACTCCACCTCCCTGTCTGGGGGTATTCCTGGTAATTCTTTCGGATATACGTCTTCATAGTCCCTTACTGTTCTAACTCCACTAACACCTTCTTCCTTTCCATCTAACGCACTTACGTAGGCTAAAAATGCCTTGCACCCTTTATGAACCATCTTTTCAGCCTTTAGCACCGAAACTACATTAGACAAGTAGTTTCTTCTTTCTCCTATCATAATGACCACCTCTTCCTCTGGGGTCCTTAACTTCATTCACTTAGCTGCACAGTCCAACATAGCCCGATGGTCCACTAGCCAATCCATTCCAAGTATGAGATCGAACTCTCCAAAGGGAAGTTCCATCAGGTCAGCAGAAAATACCACGCCTTAAATTTTTAAAGGTACACTTCGAAAGACCTTATTCACCACTACAGTTTGACCTAGTGGGCTTACTACAATCATCTCCCTACTAGAAGGTTCAAGCTATGCCTAGTGTTTCAACTACACCACAGCAACATAAGAATGGGTCG
The DNA here is from genome assembly GCA_025506655.1 of Gossypium rotundifolium. Classification (NCBI taxonomy): domain Eukaryota; kingdom Viridiplantae; phylum Streptophyta; class Magnoliopsida; order Malvales; family Malvaceae; genus Gossypium; species Gossypium rotundifolium. The sequence continues at coordinate 60,439,243 of CP106729.1, read as the reverse complement.
AGCCCACATCAATCAAAGCATAATAGGGTTTTCCAAAATAAGAAACGTCTGGGTTATGACATCCGGCGTGTCTCCATCTTCCTTACAAATGAACCGCATAAACCAAACTCGGCCGTCTTGCCTCAAGATAGCAAAGACCTCAAATTTTGTTCCACGTCCTCTACGGTACCATTTCCTCTCGTTATTCGCACCACGACCTCACCGAGGTCATTGCTCACCTCAACCAGCCTGATTAACATTCTGAGTTGCTGGCCGATTCCCATCCGATTTCCTCGGGCAGTCCTTAATCATATGGTCCTTTGACCCATATCTAAAACACCCACTGCCTTCTTCCAAAGATTCGCTAAGTGTTTCTTCCCACACTGCTCACAAGGACGATATTGCCCTCTAGTACCCGTTTGCTGACCTCGCGACCCATCAGCTCTAGGCCTTTTCTGAGCATTCCCAGATGATCCAGATGACCCAAATCCTCTCTTACGCTTATTTCGTCCGTGTTCGCCTCACGAGTCTTTAATTCCTTCCGCTATCTTAGCTTTTTCTACTAAAGTAGAAAACTCCCGCTCTTGATGTGGAGCGACAACCAACCTCAGATCATCCCTTAGTCCGTCTTCAAATTGGACACACCGCTCATGCTCTGTAGCCACTACTCCTCGAGCATACCGGCTCAGCCTCAAAAATTTAGCTTCGTACTCTGCTACGGACTTGTTCCCTTGAACCAGTCCCAGAAATGCCTTCCTCTGTTCATCAGTATAACGTGTGCCGACATACTTCTTTTGATATGCCGCCTTAACATACTCCCAGGTTAGATCCTCAGCAGTGGCGCCATCTCTAACTGTTAACCACCATTGATACGCTTTATCGCGTAGTAGTGCCACCATTCCTTTCAACTTCTCCTCAGGGGTCAGATCGAGCTCATCCATAATACGCTCGGTTGCTTCCAACCAAGATTCACCAGATCTTGGGTGCCACACCGATACTCCCATATTCCTCTAGCACCACCACCATTTCAAGAACTCAGAGTACGACCACGATCAAAGATCTTCTCCCGTCTGATCTTGCTACTCAATACCAACAGCTGGAGGTGGTGGTGGTGGTGGTGGTGGTACCTCATTCTTAGATCCTTGTCTCGATCTAACGGGTTCCGACACGGTCATTCTACCTCGATCAAGGCCCTCGTACATTGCAACCACGTCCCCTAGAGCTCATTTCTACGATCGCGCTTTAGTCTGGTTTAAGAAATTTTTATGAATTAGCCCTTATTCCACTGATTATCCACAAGAAGTTTTATGGCAGAAAGTTTAATAGGGGTTATTTCGATCATTCAAAGTTTCAAGTCTTCTATCCTAATTCACAGAAAAGCACATCCATTCTATAGTACCTCACATACACATTCACTCTTCGGACATTCTGTCCGTTCCTATCCCAGGGGTATTCTCGTAATTTGTCAAAATAAGGTTCCTTGGTGTTTTTGTTAGTAAGGGTATTCTGGAAATTTTGCATTCTTGGGGGTATTTGGAAATTTTGAAATCTGAGGGTATTTTGGTAATTAACCCGAGTAAATTTGTAAATCTTGATAAATCAAGGGTACTTTGGAATTTACAAAACTTGAGGGTTGTTTTTGAGAATTTGTTTTTCAAATCAGTGTTGTTGCAAAAATTTTTGAAGATCGAGGGTCGTTCTGGTAATTTTGTAACTCAGGGGTATTTCGATAATTTACAAGTTAGGGGTAATTTCGTAAATTTCTTTCTTTCCATAATCAAGGTATTTTGATATTTTGTAAATTTAGGGTTCCTTTAAGCAAAGTAGTGAAATTTTTTATAAGAACTGTGGGTATTTTGAAAATTTTCATAAACCAAGGGCATTTTTGTAATTTTACCACTAGGGGTATTTTTGTAATTTTTATAAATCAAAAATATTTTGAAAATTTTCCAAAATAAGTTTTTGCTACTATTCAAGGGGTAATTTGGTGATTATAAAACTAGGGTTTTCATAAAAAAAATACTGTTAGTCCCTTTCGGGTTTTAGTTGGGGTTTAGCCTGTATAAGTCCTCTTGGTTAGGGTGAACCGAGGCTACGTACCATGTAGAATTAGAGTGGAGAGGAGGTGAGTCACGCGGACTGCTTAAATACCAAGCTCCCACCGAAACCAATCCTAGACATGCGCACCATGGTTGCCACACCCTAACTCAGAGACTTAACCACAGGTTTGTTCAATTAGGCATTTAAGTCTTATGTAATTGTTGGGGTAACTAGCCCTAGGGTTCAAGTACTAAATCTATATTCTACGTTCCATTTCTACCCTTCTACAAATCATAATATAAATAACACAAGAGATCGGAGTACTTACCTGGTGGACTTCGGGTCGGAGACTTAGTGGGCCATGCCAGAAAAACCTGCTTAATTCACAAAATTTCCTTTGGGCTTAACTTTGAAAACATATTGGGCCTTCAACCCAAGGCTGAGAGTTTAAAACTGGGCTCTGATACCAAGCTGAAACACCCTAAACCTGGCCCACGAGCCTTGACCAGATTTGGTATGTTCCTCGATGTAAACCGGTTCAAACTTCTTTTGTGACTTTGGAAAAACGATGTGTTTTAAAAGAAAGATTGTTTTTGGGTTGGGCTCGAGTTGGAAACATGTTAATTTTATACTTGAAATCCCTTGATTTTAGGTGACAAAACATTTATAGATTTATTTTGGAATAAAATTTACTTAACTTTAAATTTGGTAAATTTTGTATCGATCAAATAAATGGCATGCATGCAAGAAATGGTTCGATTAGGGCCTTATTACATCAAACAATCCCAAAATGAATTGAAGTACTTAATAAAATAATAAAATCCAAATTAAATAAATTCCTTATCGCGGCATGGCCACCTTAAGCTCCTGCCGACCCGGTCCATTATTGATCGTCACCTGAAAAAGGTTCCCACAACAGGGTGAGTCAAACAGACTCAATGTGTACACAAACACTAAGTCTTAACAAATTCAGGCATAACAAATCATATTCATACATATCATAATTTACATTTAATGATGCATTCCTGAACCCAAGCCTATATGCCATCCACTACACATCACCCGTACCATCCTGCACACCGTGGGGACTACTAAGTCAACCCCCCATCCGCTACACACCATCGAAGGCGTCATTGCAATCGACGTGCTCATCGCCCTTATAAAGTTCGTGGCATAGCCACTAGATACATACTTTGTCTCATGAGACACCATATTCAGATATAGTGGTCTTAGCTCACCACATTCAGATATCGTGGTCTTAGGTCACCACATTCACTTCCCCTTTTTAAAATATCCCATATGCCCCCATATAACATACACATTATGCATTATCATGCCTTAATTCACATTCTTATCATATTCACATTCATGGCATAACAAACCATATCATACTCATAGTAGGAGTAGGAAAACGCATTACTGGGTACATCGCACTATAGCATGGTACTTTAGCCATATTCACATTCTTATAAACATGCTCATATTAGAATATTGCCATAAATCTTATTAAAAGATAGTGTGGGGTACACACCGATTCGCTAAGGTTTCCAATCCAAATCTCGAAAAGCTTGATCTAATGCCTTAGATCTTAAATCTCTACATTTAATCAATCATTTAATACTTAGTAAAGAGCCATTCTACCATAAATCCAAATCTTAGTAGGATTAGTACACTAAAACTTACCTTGGTGCCAAATCCCAAAATCTTCACTATACTCTTCTTGTATTCGGCCAAGCTTTAAATCACTTTAACACATTAGTTTCGGCCTTTTTAAACGAAAAAATAGATCTTAATCAACAATTAAGGCCTTGGCCGAATGTTTATATGGACTTACCTTGAAATTCTCAAATCCCGGAATGTTGTAGACTCCCTTCCTTGTAATCGACTGGTATTAAATCCCTTCATAGATTAGTTTTTGGCTTTTAAATCATGCAAGAAAATAGATCTAGTGCTAAAATAAGCCTTGGCTGATTGCATATATGTATACTTTACCTTGTGCTTTGAAATCCCGAAATTTCTATTTACCCCCTTGGTATATGTCGAAATCAATTTGACACATGTTAGATTAATTTCTAACATGTAAACATGGTAAAAGTGGCCTATGGTCAATATCTTCCTTACCTTAGATCTTGAAAGATTCCTTCCTTATGGTCGACTTATGGATAGATCCCGAAGCCTCCCTTCCATAATTCGGCCAAGATCAATAATAGGGATTAGTCCCTAAATTCCAATAAGTCTAAAAATATAAAGAAATGAAAATCGAATTTGAATCTTACCCTTACTTGAAGAAATCGACAGCACCTTTGCTTGTAATCTCTCAAGGATTCGGCTATGAAGACTTGAAGACTAGTCGACTATGGCCTAGATGTGTATCAACACTTTCGGCTCTTGAGGCTTAATGAGATATCGGCTAGGGTCTACTTGTGTTCTCGGTTTTGTCAAAATAAAAGAGAGGGGAAAGAGTCCCTTGAGAATTTGGCAATGGTGAACTAAGAAGAAGGGGACTTCGGCTAGAACAATTAGAAAAGAAAGAAGAGACAAGTGCTAACTTGGAGAGAAAAGAGTTAACAAAAAAGAGGAAAATTGGCTAAATGAAATTTGACTGTCCCTCCTATACACACCTACCCGAATTTATCACCTAAGACCCCCTTGGCCGGCCAACTCTTCTCCTCCTTATCAAATCCCAAATTTTTCTCCTCATATCACCTTATCAGAAATTAATAAAAATAATCCATTGTTTATCACCTAGCTTTGCCGAATTTTAAAGAGGCTTAAACTCCTTACTTAAGTTCCTTAGTGCCGTCCATCTCTCCCTCATTTTTGCCGAAAATAAAAAAAAACCCAAAATGTTGCTTCCCTTGCTGCTCGAACTCCAGACCTACCCCTAGCTTGTGGCGTCATTTACAAAGGCTTTAAGTAGCGCCTCCAAGCCACTTTTCCAAGCCCAATTATATGTCACATTTCACATATAATTTCTCTTAAAGCCCTTCTAAACTTAGCTCCCTTATTAAAACTTAAAATCTAAAAGTTTTCTAAGGTATTTCCCTGCATTTCAAAGTTCACGATATTCATATATCATATTCAGAACATTCATAAACATGATATTTCATATGATTAAGCATGAATGCACAAGCCCATTTCTAGGATATTACAGAGCTACCGTATTTTCTAAGATTGATCTGAGATCGGGATACAACCAGTTGAGAGTGAAAGACTCAGATATTCTGAAAATTACTTTTCAAACAAGGTACGGGCATTATGAGTTTTTAGTTATGCCTTTTGGACTAATGAATGCTCCTGCTATTTTTATGGATCTGATGAACAAAATTTTTAGACCGCACCAAGATCGATTTGTTGTTGTTTTTATTGATGACATTTTGATTTATCCAGGCAATGAGACTGAGAATGCTGAACATCTGAGGATTGTGTTGCAAACTCTGAGAGAAAAGCAATTATATGCGAAATTCAGCAAATGTGAATTCTAGTTGCATGAAGTCTATTTTTTGGGACATATAGTTTTAGCTTCTGGAATACGAGTCGATCCGAACAAGATTTCTGCTATTATGGATAAGAAACCTCCGAAGAATGTGCCTGAAGTCTGTAGCTTTCTGGGACTAGCTGGTTATTATCGTCGATTTGTAAAAGGCTTTTCGATGATTGCAACCCCGTTGACAAGATTGCTTCAGAAAAATGTGAGTTTTGAATGGTCCGATAAATGTCAGAAAAGCTTTGATCAGTTAAAAGTTTTATTGACTGAAGCTCCGATTTTAGTACAGCCAAAATCGGGTAAAGAATTCGTGATATACAGTGATGCTTCGTTAAATGGTCTGGGATGTGCTTTGATGTAGGGAGGCAAAGTTATAGCTTATGCCTCGAGACAATTAAAGCCGCATGAAAAGAATTATCCGACCCATGACCTCGAGCTTACTGCGATTGTGTTCGCATTAAAGATTTGGTGTCATTATCTACTCGATGAGAAATTCCATGTGTTTTGAGATCATAAAAGTCTAAAAAATCTGATGACTCAGAGAGATTTGAATTTGCGTAAGAGAAGATGGTTAGATTTTTTGAAAGACTACGAGCTTGTGATAAATTATCATCCTAGTATAGCTAATGTTGTTGCCGATGCACTAAGTCGAAAGTCACTATTTGCATTGTGTGCTATGAATGCTCAATTAGATTTGTCTAATGATAGTTCAGTGATAGCTGGATTGAAAGCTAAATCTTTGTTTTTACAACAGATACGTGTGTAGGAACATCGGCACCCCTATGATGCAGCAAAATAAAATTAATTCTGGTGATCCAAACTATGAATCCATGTGTGAGGAATGAATCGGGGTGAAATAAAGGTTTCAAAATTATCGAAACTTCAATCTGAGTAGACAGTGATGCCTCGGGAACAAGAGTTTTGATCAACTGTCAAACCAAGCCACAACATTTTTTCGATGTCGGCCTCTACGTAATCCACCCAGTTTGACTATGAACGAAAGAAATCTCCAAAACTATTTTGGAGGTTTATTTGCTTGACGGCTACTGGACGTCACAAGCAATTTCTTAGGGTTTATATTAAGCTCTGTATCTTTTATTACTTTTTATAATTGGTATATCTTTAATGAATCATAAAATTAAATAAATACAATAAAGTTTTAACCAAAAATTATAATTACATTAATTATATCCAAAAATTATAATTACATTAATTATAACAAGGATTTCGATAAATTATATTTATTTAAATTTATATATGAACTATATTCATATATTAATAGAACTATGTTCTCATTATGTGTACAACATCCTTGTACATATAATATGTTCAATATTTGATTGCCCAACTAAATTAATTCTTTAATTAATTTAATTCATGTGACAACCAAACACAATACCAACTATGTTTTATTCTATTCATTTCAACCATAGTGTGTGACCCTGTAGGTTCTTGTAACGTTAGTAGTAATACTAGAACGATTCTAATGTCACAAACAATGAGTGGCATCTAGCAATGCATCATTGCTACCTAAGTTACAAGAAGTCATGATTCGACATAACCTTTTGTGATTAACCATTCATGCGTTAATCCTTAAGTCCTTTATTTATGGAATGGACACAAGTCATGGAATAGTTACACTTGCATAGTCCATCCCATGTTTCTTGATATCTTGAGTAGACTATGATATACAAATTAGTATGACATCTCATATTAACTTATTCGAGCATGGCCATGCATTTCTACTCTCACTCAATCAAGTGGCCTAAGATATTACTCCTATTATGTAAAAGGGACTTATCCTATATTGATCAACCATATCCCTCTACATAGATTGTGGTATATCCAACATCAGCCTTTATAGAACAATACATTACGATTACGCTTGATCGCATCAAAATATACAACTTAAAATGTTGGGATAATGGTGATCTCAAGTCTGAGGATCATATACATATTAATCACTATGAGTAATGTTGTGACAATTACATAATAATCCAAGAAACATACTCATAGCGAGTCAGTCCAATATGTTGTTGATAAACCGTAATATGAACAAATTTTTATCCCACATTTAGCATACTTTTGGATGATTTTTCCCTTTAATTATGGAAATAGGTGCTCCTAATAGTTTGTTTTCATATTTTATACTCAGGAGAGCACCGGAGGATGAAAAGAACAAATAATAGGCCGAAAATGGAGAAAATGGGTCAAAGCAAGAATTCCACATGGCCTGGGCCCAAAACCACACTGCCATGCCTCTTAAGAAGAGTCGAACACGGCCTGGACCCCAAGATGCACGGCCGTGCATCATCAACAGGTTCGACCACGGCTTGGCCTCGAATCACATGGGTGTGTGCCATGGGCGTGGCCCTGCCGCAGGAAAGAAGAACTCTATTCGGATTAGGATACTTTCGGACCAAGTAAGGCATCTCGAAACCTATATAAACACCCTATAAGGCAAATTAAAAGGGGGTTTGAGGAAAGTTCGACAGAAGCCTTCTGTCAGGGCTTTTCGGGCGTTCAGCTAGGCCAAGGAGTCGAGCCAGAGAAGCTGAATACAGGGATTTACTCGAAGGAATCCAGTTGGTTCATCTCAAGAAGCCGGAATCATACTCAAGACAGAGGAACTCTCCTTCAATTCCTTCAGGAGGTCTTATGGTTTTCTTATGTTTTGTTTTATATTTTCTTTTGAGATGTTTTCTTTTACTATTATGAACTAAACCCTCAGATACCTGAGGGGGATGAAACCTAAGATAGATCTTGTTATTTTCATCTGAGCTCCATGATAAATACTTGATTTGTTCTTAACTATGTGTACTTAATTCTTGTTTTGGTATTTCCGGGATATTGATTCAAGCATTTATGCTCTTAGGCAGAGGAGGAATAGACCCTATTTAAGAGTAGATCTAACATAGTTAAGCAGAGTTGAATGCAACCCATAGAGATAAGATGACATAAATTTGCTAGATTAGGGTCAAACCTAATATGGGAGTCCATAGATCGATTTAATGCAATTCTAGGGGTTTTAATTAGAAAGAGATTTCAATTAATCGACCTAGGGTTAGATGTTAGTAGCCTTGAGAAGGGAATCTTACGGATCAAGTCAAGTGGATAAATCATCTGGTTCAAAGTTAGATAACAAGTGAAGTCTATGTGGATTCTTGCTCGGGTATGGTCTAAATCAATTGGTTTTCCCTCAAGTCTTTCCTTAATTTCTTTTCTTTGTCTTCGCATCTTTAGCTTAGTAGTTAGTTAATTTTAGATTAGATAAACAAAACCCTTTAATTCTTAGGCTAGATAATAGAAAGAAAGTTAGTATTAGTACTTTTGGTTCCTTTGGGTTCGACAATCCAGTCTTGGCACTAAACTATACTACTGTTCGATAGGTGCGCTTGCCTCCATTGTTGTCTTAGTTAGTTTTAGGTTCGATCATTCTTTTTATAAATTTTTAAGACTCTGACACACGATCAAGTTTTTGGTGCCATTTACGGCGAACTAAAATATTAAGAACACTCAATTTTTGTTACTTTAGCCATATTTTATTTTGCTATTAAATTTTATTTTTCTAATTTTATTTTTTTTCTTTTTCTTTCCTGTTGGTACCTCTAGTTTATGACTAGAAGGAACCTGACAGGACCACTACTTTACGATAGTGATATTGAAGGAACCGTACACAAAAATCGTAGAGAAGTAAGGTGAGGCTTAAATTACATACAAGAAGAGCAAGAAGACAAAACGAATATGTAACACCCCTAAACCGTATTCGTCGCCGGAATAAGGTTACGAGGTATTACCCGACCTTAACACTCATCAAATGCACTTTTATACATGTTAACACTTAAATATAATATACCAAACCATACTATCGAAAAGAAAGCATTATCCCTAGTCAAATACCAAAACGTTTAGTAATATTTCACAAATAAAATTCAATAATAACTAATGACTCATTATTCAATGAATTATTCACTATTACAAATTACATAAGCATACGTCATTATGGATTTCATAATTCTCTTATTACATTATCACTTAAAATCATATCATTCATATATGTAACCATTTTTCATTATATCTTATCATGTACCTAAATGTCAACCTATTCATCAATTCACATATTCATCCATCCCATTCGCAATGTCGACACTCACATACATATATATATATATATATATATATTTATGTAATTATAACTACATAATCATACCTCAATACTAATTTCACATAATCGAATATAATTAGCCTTCAAATGTAAATCTAAACTTCAAACAAGAACAACTTATAACCTAGTATTTTATTTATGCATTTAACATACAATACATGCAAATAGTAGTACTTATGTTCATTTAATTCTTTACTATATGATATGCCCGAATTGAACATAGTTTACATGCATTTATGCGTGCCATAAGTATTCTTTCAAGTATAGAATTTTAATCTAATGCTTATCACAAAGCCATACCTATTTAAACATTAACAAATGACATTACAAGTATGAATACATATATATATATTTTACCATGCATAAACAAGTCAACTAAAACAAAATAAGATAACTATTTTCGCATGGTATCTTTGAACATTCACATTTACTCCTTTATACCAAGTATATATATATCCCAATATTTTACCCCATATATATATATATATCATATGATCATTTCCGTGTATGATTTAAAACATAACTGAAATCACATATTCAAAGGTATTTGATGCAAGCTACCATATCAAATATGAAACTTAAACTTAACCAAAAGCAACAAATTTTATTCGCAAGGCCATATTTATATTTACAAACTGACATCATTCATTATTTATCAAAACAAAATCTATACATGCCTTTGATTCAAAAGTTTACAAAACATGACTATACCAAAGAGGGTGATAGTGTGGTCGACTGTCTTGATGATCCCCTGAGCCTGTAGTTGTATAATCAATCTATAACATAGAACACAAACATAAACAGAGTAAGCTCACTAGCTTAGTAAGTCCTAAGCACATACACTTTTAATGAACACACAGGTAAACACCTTAATCTTCAACTAATAAAATTGTACGTAATTTTTTTTCTATATATATATATAATACACTAGCCGAATACTAAGGTAAACTTTGATATCAATTATCATCACTATATCATTCTAAACATATACTTTATCAACTTCACATATAAGCTATGTACATTCACATCAATGAAAGGTTCAATATTATATGACATCGAACTTGAACAATTGACCCTTTCTACACATCAAATTGATTCAAATCGAAAAAAACTCAACTCACTTTCTTTCTTACTAATATAAAAGGCAAATTCTTACCCGAACCTTTAGCACAAAACTAGATATACATCTCACCTTGTTTGATTCTCAGAATCTCCATTTATAGCATATCACTGGCATAAAGCCTACTAGGCATTTAAAGCCCGAAATAGTTCACCGGCACGAAGCCTGCTAGGCATTAGAGCCCGAAATAGATCATCGGCATGAAGCCTGCTAGGCATTAAAGCTCAAATAGATCACCAAGACGAAGTTCGCTAGGCATTAAAGCAGAAATAGATCACCAAAGATGAAGCTCGCTAGGCATTAAAGCGAAATAGATCACCAAGACGAAGCACGCTAGGCATTTAGCCCTAATTCAACACATTTAACATTTCAATGCACTTTACTTAATCTGTAATCACCACAACTTATATACTTCATACAACTTTCATTTATCAAACCAAACTTACTTACTTACATCACATTTAACAAATTAAACTCATTATCAATTTATACTACCACATTCTACCAACATACATTTTTATGCTTTAAATTTCCTAACTTTATCATATGCAATGTTCATAAATATTCCTTTAGTATACACTTGCTTAAGGACTTACCTCTGGTTGTCGATAGACCAGTGCAAATCGCTTATTCGAGAACCTTCGCTCTTCCCCGATCTAAATCGCTTTTTCTTTGCTCTTGATCTAAAACACATAAAATTTAGCTCATTCAAGTACATTTCATCTCAATTTAGTCCCTAAGCACCTAAATAGGCAATTTACCATTTTACCCCTACTATTTCAAATTTTTACAATTTAATCCTTTTTGCCTAAAACACAAAATACACACATTTAGCAAAAACCATACAAGGGCTGAATATTCACACTAGCATTATAAGTCCATTTCTTTCATTTATTTTGCATTTAAGCCCTCTCAAATTTTTATTTTTACAAATTAGTCCTATTTACTCAATTTTCACCAAAATTTCAATACAAAACTTATCAATCTAAGTCCTAACATTAAATTTAATTCATCAAACATCAATTATCATATAAGAATACTAATGGCGAACCTTAGACATGCTCGATTCAAAAATTACAACATGGGTCACTACGTTTCAAGCAACGATCTCAAAATGTAAAATTTACAAAAACCGACTAAGAATTTACCTTGAATTTGGCTTGGATATTGCCTAAAATTCAAAGAACTTAGCTCCCTTGTGTTTCTCAATATTCGCCAAGAAAGATGAGTGAAAAATATCCATTTTTTATGTTTTAATTAACATATAATATGATTTTTAACCTATTTACTATTTTAACATTATATCATAAAATTATATAATATAAAACTTAAGGTTAATTATGTCATATACCAACCCCTAACTTAAAATGGGTTATTTACCCATTTAACACTTCATATTAAAAGCCATGCTCAAACTAGCACATTACACTTTAGTATGCCACTTTTACCTTTTACGCGATTAAGTCCTTTTTATCAAATTCGATACTTAAACGATAAAAATTTTCTACAAAACTTTCCACACATAAATTCATATATAATAAACATTAAATATAATATTTAAATATTTCTCGAATTTAGATTCGTGGTCCCAAAACCACCGTTCCCATTAGGGTCAGATTCGGTCTGTTACAACTCTCCCCCCTTAAGGATTTTCGTCCCCGAAAATCTTACCGTTATACAACGTCGGATATTGTTGCCTCATTGAATCTTCAGGCTCCCACGTTGCCTCTTCAACTCCGTGCCGATTCCATAATACTTTCACTAACGAGATCTTTTTGTTTCTTAACTCTTTCATTTCCCGAGCTAAAATACGGATTGGTTTTTCCTCATACGTCATATCAGATTGTATCTCAATCTCAAACAGAGCAATCACATGTGACGGATCCGATCAGATTCATTGAGCATAGAAACATGAAATACATCATGTATCTTTTCTAATTAGGAGGGTAGCTTCAACCTATAAGCAACAGCCCAACACGCTCAATGATTTTATACGGTCCAATGAACCTCGGGCTCAACTTGCCTTTCCTACCAAAACGGAGCACTTTCTTCCACGGAGAAACCTTTAAAAATACTCGATCTCCAACCGAAATTCAATGTCTTTACGCTTCAAATCAGCATAAGACTTTTGACGATCCGGCGACTTTCAAATTATCTCGATAATAGCTACTTTCTATTCGGTTTCTTTAATCAAATCAACCTCGTGTATCTTATTCTCACGAGCTCATCCAAGATAATGGTGTTCGACACTTTCGCCGCATAAGGCTTCATAAGGCGCCATCTTGATACTAGATTGAAAACTGTTATTATAAGCAAATTCAATCAAAGGTAGGTATCGTTCCCACGTACCTTCAAACTCGAGAACGCAACATCTCAACATGTCCTCAAGTATCTGAATAGTTCGCTCGGACTCAACCGTCTGCATTTCACGGATGAAAAGTCAGTACTAAAATGTAGTTTAGTACCTAAGGCATCTTGCAACTTCTTCCAAAACCGCGATGTAAATCTCGGTCTCTGTCTGAAACAATGGAACTCGGTACACCATGCAATCTCACAATTTGCGATACATACAATTCAGCAAGTTTATCGAGTGAAAAGTCTGACGAACCGGCACAAAATGAGCTGATTTAGTCACCTATCAACTATAACCAGACGGCATCTTTCTTACTCGGTGTCATAGGAAGACCGGATACAAAATCCATCAGTAATCCTATCCCATTTCCATTCGGTATCATGATTGGTCAAGTAATCCGGATGGCACTTGATGTTCAACTTTTACTTGTCGACAAATTAAGCATTTCAAACAAATTTAGATATATCCCGTTTCATGCCCTACCACCAATAGAACTGTTTCAAATCATTATACATCTTTGTGCTACCCGGATGAATTGATAATCGACCACTATGGGCCTCACTTAAATCACCTGTATCAAATCTGAGTTTTTCGGGACACACATTCGGCTTTTAAAATTTAAACAATCATTTGCATCAATCAAAATCGACTCGCACATTTTCACATCGAATTCGTCTAGCAATCAAATCCTTGTCAACTTTCTGTGCATCGTAAATTTGCTGAATAAACATCGGTCTTGCTTGTAACTCAGCTATGATCGAACCATCACCAGGCATAGCTATTTGTGCGTTCATGGCACGGAGAGCAAACAATGATTTTCAACTTAACGCATCTGCAACAACGTTAGCTTCTCCCAGATGGTAGTCAATCACCAGCTCATAGTCTTTCAACAATTCTAACCATCTGCGTTGTCTCAAATTTAGATCCTTCTGAGTCATTAAATACTTTAGACTTTTATGATCTGAATAAATGTGACATTTCTCACCATATAAATAGTGACGCCAAATTTTCATTGCGAAAATAATGGCTGCAAGTTTAAGTCATGCGTCGGGTAATTTCTCTCATGCGGCTTCAATTGTCTTGAAGCGTAGGCTACAACTTTGCCTTCCTGCATCAAAACGCAGCCCAAACCATTTAAAGAAGCATCAGAATAAACAACAAATTCTTTACCCGATTCAGGCTGAACTAACACTGGAGCTTCTGTCAAAAGAGCTTTCAGCTGATCAAAACTTTTCTGACACTTTTCTGACCACTCGAACTTGACATCTTTCTGCAATAACTTTGTCAACGGGGTAGCTATCATAGAAAAACCCTTCACAAATCGTCGATAGTAACCCGCAAGTTCCAAAAAGCTTCGAATCTCGGAAACATTTTTCGAGGGCTTCCAATCAAGTATAGCTGAGATTTTGTTCGGATCAACTCGAATGCCTGATGCTGAAACAACATGTCCCAAAAAGCTGACCTCTTTCATCCAGAATTCACACTTACTAAACTTCGCATACAACTGCTGATTTCGTAAAGTTTGTAGCACTAACCTCAAATGCTCAGCGTGTTCAATTTCATCTTTGGAGTATATCAATATGTCATCGATAAACACTACTACAAATCGATCCAAAAATTGTCTAAAAACCCGATTCATCAAATCCATAAAAACAGCAGGTGCATTAGTAAGCCCAAAAGGCATAACCAAAAACTCAAAATGTCCGTACCTCGTCCGGAATGCAGTCTTTGGTACATCTATATCTCTGACTCGCAACTGATAATAACCCGACCTCAAATCTATCTTCGAAAATACTGAAGCCCCTTTCAACTGATCAAACAAATTATCAATTCGAGGTAACGGATACTTATTCTTTATAGTTACCTTATTCAGTTGCCGATAATCATTACATATTCGCATCGTTCCATCTTTCTTTCTCACAAAAAGAACTGGTGCACCCCATGGAGAGAAACTTGGTCGTGCAAAGCCCCTATCTGTTAACTCTTGCAACTGTGCTTTCAACTCTTTTAACTCAGTAGATGCCATCCGATATGGAGCTATTGAGATCAGAGTCATTTTCGGTGCTAATTCAATGCGAAACTCAATCTCTCGTAATGGGGGTAAACCCGATAGTTCTTCAGGGAACACATCCGGTATTCACATACTATCGTTGCAAATTTAATGCATTTCTCGACAATTTATTATCCAAAGACATAAGCCAAATAAGCTTCGCACCTTTTCTCACATACTTCGAGCTAACATCGAGGATATAAGCTGTAGAAAACCCACTTATATCATGGATTCAATTCTAATGATCTCACCGCTCGATGTATCAAATCAATAAGCTTTCTTTTGCAATTCACATGCGTCATGCGAAGTTAACCATCCATTCCCAAAATTATATCAAACTCATCGAAAGGCAACAAGATTAAATCGATTGGGAAGCAAAATCCCAAATCATCAATGGGCAACCTTTACACACTTTATTAACAAATACACATATACCCAAAGGGTTGGATACATGAATCACAAACTCAGAGACTCAATGGCGAGTCTTCATCAATACCGAGTTTCACATACATATGAATGGGTCGAACCAGATCAATCAATTATGATAGTATCATAAAAGGTAAAAGTACCAGTAATGACATCTGGAGAAGCAGCATCCTCTCTAGCTCGGGTAACATAAGCTCTAGCTGGAGCTCTAGCCTCAGATCAAACTGCCGTGTTCTTAGTCCCTTTCTGACTACCACCTACACTGCAGAATGCAGGTGGTGCGCTCTGTGCGATGATGCAATCGTAACATCTGAATAGGCCTATGCATTTCGGTTTAATTGTATGAAATGACAAGTTTCAAGTACTATGAATAAATTTTGATACTTTTGGAAACCTAGAAATGCATGAAATGGAAATGAAAATGGAAATGGAAATGGAAATGAAAATGGAAATGAAAATGGAAATGAAAATGGAAATGGAAATGGAAATGGAAATGGAAAGGGACATTTTGGAAACTTGAAAAATACTGAACAGCAGCGAAAATTTTAGGAAACTTAAAATGACCCTTAATGTCGAATTTAAGAGCCCCAAGGGGAGCTTAGGGCCAAGTGACCCTAAAATATAAAGAACATAAACTATGACCCAATAACGGACTTGGAAATGTGGCTGAAGATGCCACCTAAGGCCTCTAGGAAATGGCCCAAATGCAAGAGGTTTTGGGCCCGAGTTTGAGTCATCTAGGAAACAAATAAAAGAAATAAAATTTTGTCTCCATGAGTGGAGGTTTGGGACGGCACAAGGAGGAGGAGTTTCTATTCAATAAAACTCTTGGCTAATTAGGAGATTTGATGGAGTTTC
Source organism: Gossypium rotundifolium (assembly GCA_025506655.1). NCBI lineage: Eukaryota > Viridiplantae > Streptophyta > Magnoliopsida > Malvales > Malvaceae > Gossypium > Gossypium rotundifolium. The sequence continues at coordinate 60,422,765 of CP106729.1, read as the reverse complement.
ATATTGATAAAACTAAACCTTATCACAAGTGAAGAATTGGTGAACTAGGGACTCTAAGGATATTAGATTGACCAAAGAAAGAAAAGAAAAGAGCCATTCTCCTCTCTTCAACATCTTGTCAAACCTTCAAGAGAAAGTAGCAACAATCTTTCCTCTTCTCTTTAGCAGAAATTCCCTTGTCAAAAGCTCTCTTCATCTTTTCTTTCTTTTTCTTTTCTTCTACTATTCAACCACAAAAGCCAAAGCTTTGAGATCCACAATAGTGCCATAGCCGAATAGCATAAGGGATCTTCCGGATTCAAAACAAGGTAAGTACCTCATTATACAATCGGCAAAAAGATCCTCCTTGATTAAGTAATAGATCACATCTAACAAGTGATTTGGCAGAATTTGAAATAAAGATCAACTTTGGGATTTGAGGTAAGTGAGTTCACACATTCGCCAAGGCCAAATCTCGGTCAAATTAGATTAAATTGATCAAAACTAATCAATTCGAGATCTAGGAAGTTGCCGATTACAAGGAAAAAGGAGGTGAAGTTTCGGATTTTAAAATCCATAAGGTAAGCCCATAAAGATATTGACCAAAGATATGTGATTACTAAGATTAGATCCGTAATTATTAAAAGCGAAAACTAATTTATGTTGAGGTTTCAAGGTTGGTAGAATATCAAGTGAAGGAAAACAAAGATTTTTGGGATTTGAATAAACATCAAATCGGCATCAAAGGTAAGCCTCTTTACAAATCCTACTAGAATTTGGATATTATAGCTCAAAATAGAATTCATGCTAAATAATATTTGATAAACCAAATGTAGGAATTAGGATCTAAACACTAGATCTTGCTTTCAAATCTCAAGGAATCGCTAAACAAATCGGTGTGTATTCCACACTATTCTTAATAATTTTATGGTTTAAATATGCTATATATGTTAATGTGAAAGTGAAAGAGAGTGGCTAAAGTGCCATATTATGGTACAAAGTGCTAAAATACGTTTTCCTACTTCTACTAGGATTATGAAATAAATGTTATATAAGTGAAAAGTGATGTGAAAGTGAAATAAAAATATGTTATGCATGATATTTATAATTTGGGGCATCGGGATTTATGTGAAAGGGAAGAAGGTGTTGACTACGGCCTCACCAACGTTATAAGTGAAAGTGATGACTTCGGTCTCACTAAGTGAATGTGATGACTTCGGTCTCACTAAGTGAATGTGATGACTTGGTCTCACTAAATGGTAACCGGTTACATTACGATGGTGGCTATGCCACAATATTATCGATGGGCGATGAGCACGCCGACCGCAATGACGCCTTCGATGGAGTGTAGCGGAAGGAGGGTTGACTTAGTAGTCCCCACGGTGTACAGGTTGGTACGGGAGGAGTGTAGCGGATGGCATATAGGTTTGGGTTCGGGTTTGCATCATGATTTTGAATTTTTTTTTTGTATGCATATGATTTTTATGGTGTGCCTAATTCTATTATGTTTAGTGTTGGTTACACACTGAGTCTATCGACTCACCCCTGCTAGGGAATATGTTTCGTGTGATGAGCAAGAATGGACCGACGGCAGAACTTGTAGTGGCCATGATCGACTTGAAGTACAGCTTTAATTTGAATATTTATTTTATTTTAAAGTACTGTATAATTTATTATTTTGGGTTTCATTTTATGTAATAAGGCCCTGTGATTTAATTTTATTTCTACTATAATTACTATGTTATGAGCTTAGGGCTTTATAAAGAGTAAGCCCACTTAATATGAAATGAGTTTAAATATTTTTATCATTTGAAATAAATGGGTTTTGTTATAAAAATAAATTTGTTTTCAACTCAAGCCCAACCCACAACGAGCTATCTTCCAAAACTCACGATTTTCAAAATATTCGAATGAATTTGGACCGAGTTACTTGAGGAACATACCAGATCGATCCATTCTCGTAGTAGAGTTTGGGGTGTTTCAATTTGGTATCGAGCAGGTTCAAACTCTCTACTGCGGGCCTAAGGCCCAAACCGCTTTTTTTTTACAAGGCCAAATGAGTTTTATGAAAGTATTTTACAAATGGACATGTATAAAGACATGGCCCATAAGTCTCAAACCATGATCCACCGTGTAAGTACCCCTAACCCTATGTGTGATTCATGATTTATATAAGGGTAGAAAAGGCATGGAACGTAGAGTAGCATGATAGGAACTTGAACCCTAGGATTAGACTACTCAAACACAAACACATAAGATTTAAGGCACTAAACCAACCTATGACTAAGTCAATTAAGCTAGGGTGTGGCAACCATGGTACGCATGTCTAGGAGTGGATCCTCAAGAGCTTGGTATTTAGCGGTCCTAGTGACTCACCTCCTCTTCTTGAATCCTACAGTGCGTAGCCGGCTCACCCTAATCTAGAGGACTTAGTGGATGTGGCAACCCCAGACGCATGTCTAGGAATGGTTTCATGGGAGCTTGGTATTTAAGCGATCCGCGTGACTCACCTCCTCTCCACTCGAATCCCGCACGGTGCGTAGCTTTGGTTCACCCCGACCAAGAAGGCTCATCATAGGCTAAACTCAATAACTAAAACCCGAAAGGGAATTAGCCAATTTTTAACACTTGATATTAAAATTTTAAATCACTTTCTTTCTCTTATCCTTAATTCACGAAAACTATTTTCAGACACAATTATTTTCAAAAAAATTTTGATCCATAAAATTACAAAATGCCCTTAGTGGTAAAATTACCAAAGTGCCCTTGGTTTATAAAATGATTCAACTACTCAACAGCTTTTACCAAAATTTTATTATTTTATAAACATTCCAAAAGCCCTAACTTGCAAAATATCAATATACCTTGATTTATGGAAAATTACAAAATTGCCTCGACTTACAAAATTACCAAAATGACCTCAATTTCAAAATTTTGCAATATTCCCATTTTGAAGGAACAATTTTGAAAAGAACCCTCGAGTTTTACAACTTTTGAAATACCATCGATTTATTAAATTTTACAAATTTACCCCGATTTGTGAAAATTACTAAAATACCCCGAGGTTAAAAACTACCAAATAACCCCTGATTTAAATTTTTTTCCAAATTACCCCTAGACTTCAAAATTTTCAAAATAATTTTTGACAAAAACACCAAGGAACATTTTTTCTTCTAAAAAAAAAATTATGAAAATGCCCTTGTAGGACAAAACTACGAAAATACCCCGGGTAGAGGAAAACAACAACAACAACAAAAACTACAACGTTTCTCTGAATGAACGCAAGTTCATACTTGTTTGATGGATGAATGGATGAATGAAAAGAATGTGTGCATGTATGAATACGAAAGAACCACTCTTAAATCCCTTTCCATAAAACTTCTTCGCTGATAAATAAGTGGAACAAAGACTAAATCCATAAAATTTCTTAATCGATCTCGACGCTAGAAAATGAGTTCTAGAGGACGCGATCGTCAAGGACATGTAGAGGAAGAATAACCGTGTCGAACCCGTTAGATCGTGTCAAGGTTCGACAATGAGTTACCACCGCCACCACCACCCCATTTGTTAATGTCGAGCAAGCAGGCTCGGACGGGGATGAGGCTATGTCGCAGCCATGTTGCAGTATTGAAATGGTGGTGGCGCGGTGGAAATTCAGAGCTCGAAATCAGAGCGAGCGACTCGAGCCAACGGGGCCGAGGTGTTTCGTGGAGTGTCCGTGTGGCACCCAAGATCACGAGTATTGGTTGGAAGCAACTGAGCGTATTATGGATGAACTCGACCTGACCCCTGAGGAGAAGTTGAAAGGAATGGTAGCCCTGTTACGTGATGAAGCATACCAATGGTGGCTAACTGTTCGTGATGGTGCCACGGCAGAGGATCTGACGTGGGAGTATGCTAAGGAGGCATACCAGAAGAAGTATGTCGGCACTCGGTATATTGATGAGCAGAGGAAAGCTTTTCTAGGACTAGTTCAGGGGAACAAATCAGTGGCGGCATATGAGGCTGAATTTTTGAGGTTAAGCCGATATGCTCGAGGAGTAGTCGCGACTGAACATGAACGCTGTGTCCGTTTTGAGGACGGATTAAGGGATGACCTAAGGTTATTGATAGCTCCACATCAGGAGCGGGAGTTCTCCACGTTGGTTGAAAAGGCTAAGGTAGCTGAAGGAATCAAGGACTCGACTAGGCAGAATTCTGACAGGAATAGACCCAAGAGAGGTTATGGATCGTCGGGAAATGTGCAGAAAAGGCCCAGAACTGAGGGGTCAAAGGGTCAGCAAGTTGATACCAGAGGGCAGTATCGGTCTTGTGAATATTGTGGAAGGAAGCACTCAGGTGAGTGTTGGAAAAAGATAGGAGCATGTCTTAAATGTGGGTCTAAGGACCATATGCTCAAGGACTGTCCAAAGATATCGATGATGAATGACCAAAGAACACGTAATGTTAATCAGTAGGTAGGGAGGACAATGATTTCAACGAGGTCGAGGTGCGAATAACAGAGTTAATAATGCTGGCAGAGGACGTGGCAGAGGTGCCACCAATACTGAGGCAAGACAACCGGGTTTGGTTTATGCGGTTCGTCGAAAGAAGGATAAAGATGCGCCGGACGTCATAACCCAGACGTTCCTCATTCATGGTAAACCCTATTATGCTTTAATTGATGTGGGCTCGACCCATTCTTATGTTGCCGTAGTGTAGTTGAGACACTAGGCCTAGACTCAACTTTCGATAAAGAAATGACGGTAGTAAGCCCATTAGGTCAAACTATAGTGGTAAATAAGATCTTCTGAATATACCCCAGAAATTGTGGAGCGAGCTTTGCCTAACCTAATGGAATTATTCTTCGGGAATTTGACCTTATACTTGGTATGGATTGGTTAGTAGAACATCGAGCCGTGTTGGATTGTGCGGCTAAACGAATGGAACTAAGGACCATTGAGGATGAGGTGGTCATTATGATAGGAGAAAGAAGGAACTATTTGACTAATGTAGTTTCGGTGCTTAAGGCGGAAAGGATGGTACGTAAAGGGTACGAGGCGTTCTTAGCCTTTGTAAGTGTGTTGGATGGAAATGAGGAGGGTGTCAAAGTTGTCGTAACAAGTAGGGACTTTGAGGATGTGTTTCGGAGGAATTACCAGAATACCCCGGAGAGAAGTTGAATTTGGAATAGACTTATCGCCGAGAGAAGTACTTTGTGTCAATTGCTCCATACCGAATGGCGCTAAAGGAATTAGTGGAGCTTAAGGCTCAAATCCAGGAGTTATTGGATCGAGGATTTATTCGCCCAGGTGTCTCCGTGGGAGCACCGGTCTTGTTTGTGAAGAAGAAGGACGGAACTATGCGTATGTGCATAGACTATCGTCAACTAAATAAGTCGACCATCAAGAACAAGTATCCCTTGCCAAGGATCGATAACTTGTTCGATCACCGGTGGAGCCGCAGAGTTTCGAAGATCGATTTACGGTCGGGATACCATCATTGAAGGTGAAGGAGGCCGATATCCATAAGACCGCTTTTAGGACAAGATATGGTCACTTTGAGTTTGTAGTAATGCCGTTTGGGTTGACAAAGCGCTCGGTAGCGCTCATGGATATGATGGATCGAGTGTTCCAACCTTACTTAGACAGTTTGTTGTGGTATTCATCGATGATATCTTGGTATATTCCAAGTCCAAGAGGAGCATGATGAGCATCTCCGAATTGTGTTACAAGTATTAAGGAGAAGAAGCTTTACGCCAAATTCAAAGAAGTGTGAATTTTGGCTTAGAAGTTGCTTTTTAGGACACGTGGTGTCTACCGAGGGAATAAGGGTGGACCCTAAGAAAATCAAGCGGTGTTGGATTGGAAACCACCCAAGTCGCAAGCGAGATTTGTAGTTTCTTAGGGTTGGCGGCTATTACGAAGGTTCGTGGAAGGATTCTCGTCGATAGTAGCGCCATTAACAAAATTGTTGAGGAAGGAAGTACCCTTTGTGTGGACAGATAAGCAACAAGAGAGTTTTGAAAAACTTAAAAGGTGTTAATGAAGCTCGGTGTTGATTCAACCCGAGGCGTGAAAAGATTTTGTGGTATCCGTGACGTGTCACATACGGGGTTAGGATGTGTTCTTATGCAAGATGGCAAGGTAGTCGCTATGCATCCCGACGCTTAAGGCCGCATGAAGTGAACTACCCAACCCATGACTTGGAATTAGCAGCGAGGGTTTTCGCCTCAAGGTGTGGAGGCATTATTTGTATGGAGAAAGGTCGGTGATCTACATGGACCACAAGAGTCTCAAGTATCTGTTGACTCAAAAGGAGTTAAACTTGAGGCGTTGAAGGTGGGTGGAATTCTTGAAAGACTATGACTATTCGATAGAATATCATCCGCAAGGCGAATGTAGTAGCCGATGCTTTAAGTAGGAAGGTGGTGAGACTTAAGAGCAATGTTCGCCATTTAAGCTTATATGAGGATGGAGGTTTGTTGGTGAATTACATGTCAAGCCAACATGGTTGAAAGAAGTAAAAGAGGACATGCTTGGTTGATGAATATTTGAATGTTAAGCTACAAAAAGCATGTGAAGCGGAGAGTTGGAGGACTATGAGATTAACGATGAAGGAGTATTATGCTACTGAGAGGAAAGTCCAGATGCCAAGAGACAAGGAGTTAAGATGTAAGATCCTTCGAGAAGCGCATAGTAGCCATTATGCTATGCATCCCGAGGCATTGTCGCATAAAGACTTAAGGGAATAATTTTGGTGGCTAGATCTTAAACGAGAAGTTACAGAATTTGTGGGAAGATGTCGGACGTGTCAGCAAGTTAAGGCTGAACACCAAGTTCCATCGGGATTGCTTCAGCCAATTCAGATTCCACGGTGGAAGTGGGAAAGAATTACCATGGACTTCGTTAGTGGGCTTCCCCTTACGCCTACTAAGAAGGACTCGGTATGGGTTATAGTAGACCGTTTGACTAAGTCCGCACATTTTATCCCAGTAAGAATAGACTATCCTCTTCAAAGGCTAGCCAAGTTATATGTGGCAGAAATTGTGAGGTTACATGGAGTACCAATGTCGATCATCTCTGATAGAGACCCAAGGTTTACGTCTCGATTTTGGAAGGCACTTCATCAAGCTTTAGGCACCAAGTTGGATTTCACCACGGCCTTCCATCCACAAACGGACGGGCAGTCTGAACGAGTAATACAAGTGTTGGAGGATATGTTGAGAGGATGTGTGATGGATTTTCGAGGAAGTTGGGAGGACTACTTGCCTTTAGCAGAGTTCGCCTACAACAACAGTTATCAGGCTAGCATTCGAATGGCACCATACGAAGCATTGTACGGACGGAAGTGTCGTACTCCTACTTGTTGGACTGAGTTAGGAGAACGTCGAGTTTTGGGACCAGAGATAGTGGCAGAAACAGAAGAGAAGGTGGAATTAATTCGAACACGGTTAAAAGAAGCCTCGAGACAGATGTAAGTCTTATGCTGACCTCAAACGGAAGGAAATAGAGTTTGAAGTAAGAGACCAAGTGTTTCTAAAAGTCTCACCATGGAAGAAAGTGATGAGGTTTGGTCGGAAAGGAAATTAAGCCCAAGATTCATGGGCCCTATCGGTACTAAAGCGAGTGGGACCAGTGGCATACCAGCTAGAGTTGCCACCAGAGTTGCAACAAATGCATGACGTATTTCATGTGTCCATGCTACGTCGGTACCGATCGGATCCCTCTCACATAGTACCAGTAGAAGAAGTGGAGCTAAGGCCAGACTTAACCTACGAGGAAGAGCCGATTCAGATTCTGGAACGTGCCGTGAAAGTACTACGAAGGAAGTCCGTTCCTCTAGTTAAAGTATTATGGCGCAATCATGGATCGGAAGAAGCTTCGTGGGAGTCAGAGGAGACCATGAGACAGCAATACCCTCAACTATTTTAGTTAAGAAATTTTGAGGACGAAATTTTGTTTAAGGGGTAGAATCAGAATATCCTGAATAGGGCCTATGCATTTCCAGTTTAATTGTATGAAATGACAAGTTTCAAGTACTATGAATAAATTTTGATATTTTGTAAACCTAGAAATGCATGAAAATGGAAATGAAAATGGAAATGGAAATGGAAATGGAAATGAAAATGGAAATGAAAATGGAAATGAAAATGGAAATGGAAATGGAAATGGAAATGGAAATGGAAATGGAAATGGAAATGGAAAGGGACATTTTGGAAACTTGAAAATACAGAGTCATGCGAAAATTTTAGGAAACTTAAAATGACCCCTAATGTCGAATTTAAGAGCCTAAAGGGAGCTTAGGGCCAAGTGACCCTAAAAATATAAAGAACATAAACTATGACCCAATAACGGACTTGGAAATATGGCTTGAAGATGCCACCTAAGGTCTAGGAAATGGCCCAAATGCAAGAGGTTTTGGGCACGAGTTTGAGTCATCTAGGAAACAAATAAAAGAAATAAAATTTTGTCTCCATGAGTGGAGGGTTGACTAAGACAAGGAGGAGGAGTTTCTATTCAATAAAAACTCTTGGCTAATTAGGAGATTTGATGGAGTTTCATATTGATAAAACTAAACCTTATCACAAGTGAAGAATTGGCTGAACTAGGGACTCTAAGGATATTAGATTCGGCCAAAGAAAGAAAAGAAAAGAGCCATTCTCCTCTCTTCAACATCTTGCCGAAACCTTCAAGAGAAAGTAGCAACAATCTTTCCTCTTCTCTTTAGCCGAAATTCCCTTGTCAAAAAGCTCTCTCCATCTTTTCTTTCTTTTTCTTTTCTTCTACTATTCAACCACAAAAGCCAAAGCTTTGAGATCCACAATAGTGCCATAGCCGAATAGCATAAGGGATCTTCCGGGATTCGAAAACAAGGTAAGTACCTCATTATACAATCGGTAAAAGATCCCCTCCTTGATTAAGTAATAGATCACATCTAACAAGTGATTTTCAGAATTTGAAATAAAGATCAACTTCGGATTTGAGGTAAGTGAGTTACACATTCGCCAAGGCCAAATCTCACTAAATTAGATTAAATTGATCAAAACTAATCAATTCGTAGATCTAGGAAGTTGTCGATTACAAGGAAAAGGAGGTGAAGTTTCGGATTTTAAAATCCATAAGGTAAGCCCATAAAGATATTCGCCAAAGATATGTGATTACTAAGATTAGATCCGTAATTATTAAAAGCGAAAACTAATTTATGTTGAGGTTTCAAGGTTGGTATAATATCAAGTGAAGGAAAACAAAGATTTTCGGATTTGAATAAACATCAAATCGGCATCAAAGGTATGCCTCTTTACAAATCCTACTAGGATTTGGATATTATAGCTCAAAATAGAATTCATGCTAAATAATATTTGATAAACCAAATGTAGGAATTAGGATCTAAACACTAGATCTTGCTTTCAAATCTCAAGGAATCGCTAAACAAATCGTGTGTATTCCACACTATTCTTAATAGTTTTATGGTTTAAATATGCTATATATGTTAATGTGAAAGTGAAAGAGAGTGGCTAAAGTGCCATATTATGGTACAAAGTGCTAAGGCACGCTTTCCTACTCTACTAGGATTACGAAATAAATGTTATATAAGTGAAAAGTGATGTGAAAGTGAAATAAAAATATGTTATGCATGATATTTATAATTTGGGGCATTCGGATTTATGTGAAAGGGAAGAAGGTGTTGACTACGGCCTCACCAACGTTATAAGTGAAAGTGATGACTTGGTCTCACTAAGTGAATGTGATGACTTCGGTCTCACTAAGTGAATGTGATGACTTGGTCTCACTAAATGGTAACTTCGTTACATTACAGCTGGTGGCTATGCCACAATATTATCGATGGGCGATGAGCACGCCATTGCAGCAAATGCCTTCGATGGAGTGTAGCGGAAGGAGGGTTGACTTAGTAGTCCCCACGGTGTACAAAGTTGGTACGGAGGAGTGTATGGATGGCATATAGGTTTGGGTTCGGGTTTGCATCATGATTTTGAATTTTTTTTGTATGCATATGATTTTTATGGTGTGCCTAATTCTATTATGTTTAGTGTTGGTTACACACCGAGTCTATCGACTCACCCTTGTGGGAATATGTTTCTGTGATGAGCAAGAATGGATCTGGATGGCGTAACTTGTGGTGGCCATGATCGATTTGAAGTACTGATTTAATTTGAATATTTATTTTATTTTAAAGCATCTGTACAATTTATTATTTTGGGTTTCATTTTATGTAATAAGGCCACCGTGATTTAATTTTATTTCTACTATAATTACTATGTTATGAGCTAGGGCTTTATAAAGAGTAAGCCCACTTAATATGAAATGAGTTTAAATATTTTTATCATTTGAAATAAATGGGTTTTGTTATAAAATAAATTTGTTTTCAACTCAAGCCCAACCCACAACGAGCTATCTTCCAAAACTCACGCTTTCAAAATATTCAATGAATTTGGACCGAAGTTACTTCGAGGAACATACCAGATCCATCCATTCTCGTGGGCGGGTTTGGGGTGTTTCATGCACCGCTTCGGTCTAGAGTTCTATGTCGATTCCCTTCACTAACATCGGGCACTCTCGAATGAAATGGTCCGAGGATCCACATTTAAAGGTGACCGATCACGAACTCTACAACTCCCGTAATGCCATTTTCCACAATGCTTGCATTCAACTCTATTCTCGTGGAACATTACCAACACCGGCTATTGAGATAGCTCGAGTCCACAGAGGTCGATCCGTCTAGGTGGATCTGTAGTAGCTTTATGTCACTGTACTCATCTCCGAACTTCTTGGATGTTGAATGGAAGACCTTACTCAAGACCTTTTATTTAATGTCTCGCTTCAGACGCCTTTTCTTCTCTTTCCGAGCTCTTCAACTTTGCAAGCTCGCTCAACTAGAGTCACAAACTCTTGAATTTCAAGAATGCCAACAAACATCTTTATATCTTCATTCGTGCCATTTTCAAATCTTTTACACATAATAGCTTCAGAGAAACACACTCTCTAGCATATCTGCTGAGTCCGACAAATTTTCTTTCATATTCGTCACGGTCATTTGCCCCCTTTTAGTTCAAGAAATTGTTTACGTTTCGGTCGATGAACCTCTGGTGATATATTTCTTTATGGAATTCATTCGAAGAAATCCCACGTTACTTTTTCTTTTGGAACCACGATACTAGTGTATTCCACCGCTGATAGGCGGTGTCCCAAGTAAAGATATAGCACATTTTAAACATTCTTCCGAGTGCGTGATAGCTCATCAAGTACCGAATAGTGTTATCAAGCCACATTTCACTCTCTGCATCATCATTATCATTAGCCTTGAATTCCTCAAATTTCAAATTTCCGATTTTATCAACGGAGGCCTCATGGATCTCATTGGATCTATCATCGGTGTCAAGGTACCTGAGTCGGATTATTCTGGGGTGGAGGTTGTTGTACAATCGGATTATTCGAACAAACTGGTAAACCATTCATTCATCATTTGGTAGAAGGCTTATTTAGCCTCTCCTCGTGGTTACCCATAACGGTTGAGAGTCTAATGGCATTGATCCATGTGCGAGACCAGCGCGACACTCTCCACATCATCACCACACTTCTATCGGATCGTAATCCATTTACTATATAAAATACAATTGGAAATTGTTAGAAGTCACCACACTATCACATATAAAATTCAAAGGCATGTATAGCTAGACTCTTACGTACTACGGTAGTCCTAGAATCGACTAAACCGTAGCTCTGATACCAATAAAATGTAACACCCCTAAATCGTATCCATCGTCGAAATAAGGTTACGAGGTATTACCCGATCTTAACACTCATCAAATGCACTTTTATACATGTTACCACTTAAATATAATATACCAAATCATACTATCGAAAAGAAAGCATTATCCCTAGTCAAATACCAAAACGCTTAGTAATATTTCACAAATAAAATTCAATAAAACTAATGACTCATTATTCAATGAATTATTCACTATTACAAATTACATAAGCATACGTCATTATGGATTTCATAATTCTCTTATTACATTATCACTTAAAATCATATCATTCATATATGTAACCATTTTTCATTATATCTTATCATGTACCTAAATGTCAACCTATTCATCAATTCACATATTCATCCATCCCATTCGCAATATCGATTACTCACATACATATATATATATTTATGTAATTATAACTACATAATCATACCTCAATACTTATTTCACATAATCGAATATAATTAGCCTTCAAATGTAAATCTAAACTTCAAACAAGAACAACTTATAACCTAGTATTTTATTTATGCATTTAACATACAATACATGCAAATAGTAGTACTTATGTTCATTTAATTCTTTACTATATGATATGCCCTGAATTGAACATAGTTTACATGCATTTATGCGCGCTATAGGTATTCTTTCAAGTATAGAATTTTACTCTAATGCTTATCACAAAGCCATACCTATTTAAACATTAACAAATGACATTACAAGTATGAATACATATATATATATATTACCATGCATAAACAAGTCACTAAAACAAAATAAGATAACTATTTTCGCATGGTATCTTTGAACATTCACATTTACTCCTTTATACCTAAGTATATATATATCCCAATATTTTACCATATATATATATATCATATGATCATTTCCGTGTATGATTTAAAACATAACCGAAATCACATATTCAAAGGTATTTGATGCAAGCTACCATATCAAATATGAAACTTAAACTTAACTAAAAGCAACAAATTTTATTCGCAAGGCCATATTTATATTTACAAACCGACATCATTCATTATTTATCAAAACAAAATCTATACATGCCTTTGATTCAAAAGTTTACAAAACATGACTATACCAAAGAGGGTGATAGTGTGGTCGATCGTCTTGATGATCCCCCAGGCTCAGTAGTTGTATAATCAATCTATAACATAGAACACAAACATAAACAGAGTAAGCTCACTAGCTTAGTAAGTCCTAAGCACATACACTTTTAATGAACACACAGTAAACACCTTAATATTCAACTAATAAAATTGTACGTAATTTTTTTTCTATATATATATATATAATACACTAGCCGAATACTAAGGTAAACTTTGATATCAATTATCATCACTATATCATTCTAAACATATACTTTATCAACTTCACATAAAAGCTATGTACATTCACATCAATGAAAGGTTCAATATTATATGATATCGAACTTGAACAATTGACCCTTTCTACACATCAAATTGATTCAAATCGAAAAGAACTCAACTCACTTTCTTTCTTACTAATATAGTAGGCAAATTCTTACCCGAACCTTTAGCACAAAACTAGATATACATCTCACCTTGTTTGATTCTCAAAATCTCCATTTATAGCATATCACCGACATAAAGCCTGCTAGGCATTTAAAGTCGAAATAGTTCACTCAAGATGAAGCTCGCTAGGCATTAGAGTCTCGAAATAGATCACCAAGATGAAGCTCGCTAGGCATTAAAGCCCAAATAGATCAATGCACGAATCCCGCTAGGTATTAAAGTTCAAATAGATCACCGCACGAAGCTCGCTAGGCATTAAAGCCCAAATAAATCACCAAGACGAAGCTTGCTAGGCATTAAAGCCCGAAATAGATCACCGGCACGAAGCCTGCTAGGCATTAAAGCCTGAAATAGATCACCGGAACGAAGCCTGCTAGGCATTTAGCCCGAATTCAGCGCATTTAACATTTTAATGCACTTTACTTAATACTGAAATCACCACAACTTATATTCTTCATACAACTTTCATTTATCAAACCAAACTTACTTACTTACATCACATTTAACAAATTAAACTCATTATCAATTTATACTACCACATTCGCCAACATACATTTTATGCTTTAAATTTCCTAACTTTATCATATGCAATGTTCATAAATATTCCTTTAGTATACACTTGCTTAAGGACTTACCTCGGTTGTCGATAGACCGTGCAAATCGGCTATTCGAGAACCTTCGCCTTTCCCCGATCTAAACTGCTTTTTCTTTGCTCTTGATCTAAAACACATAAAATTTAGCTCATTAAGTACATTTCATCTCAATTTAGTCCCTAAGCACCTAAATAGGCAATTTACCATTTTACCCTACTATTTTAAATTTTACAATTTAATCCTTTTTGCCTAAAACACAAAATACACACATTTAGCAAAAACCATACAAGGGCCGAATATTCACACTAGCATTATAAGTCTATTTCTTTCATTTATTTTGCATTTAAGCCTCTCAAATTTTATTTTTACAAATTAGTCCTATTTACTCAATTTTCACCAAAATTTCAATACAAAACTTATCAATCTAAGTCCTAACATTAAATTTAATTCATCAAACATCAATTATCATATAAGAATACTAAAGGCCAACCTTAGACATGCTCGATTCAAAAATTACAACATGGGTTTGCCACGCTTCAAGCAACGATCTCAAAAACGTAAAAACTTATAAAAACTGACTAAGAATTTACCTTGAATTTGGCTTGGATATTGCCGAAAATTCAAAGAACTTAGCTCCCTTGTGTTTCTCAATATTCGCCAAGAAAGATGAGTGAAAATATCCATTTTTTATGTTTTACTTAACATATAATATGATTTTAACCTATTTACTATTTTAACCTTATACCATAAAATTATATAATATAAAACTTAAGGTTAATTATGTCATATACCAACCCACTAACTTAAAATGGGTTATTTACCCATTTAACACTTCATATTAAAAAGCCATGCTCAAACAAGAACATTACACTTTAGTATGCCACTTTTACCTTTTACGCGATTAAGTCCTTTTATCAAATTCGATACTTAAACGATAAAATTTTTGTACAAAACTTTCCACACATAAATTCATATATAATAAACACTAAATATAATATTTAAATATTTCTGATTTAGATTCGTGGTCCCGAAACCACCGTCCGATTAGGGTCGATTCGTCATTATGTAATACCACCGAAGTAATGGCTGAGAATAATCCGCTACCTCAGGAAGTAGCCGATCATCATGCTCTCGGACTATGTATGATTATGCTAAACCTAATTTAACAGGAGCCGAGTCAAGTATCGTTAGACCTACTATAGCCGCTAATAATTTTGAACTGAAACCTAACACTATTAAAATGACTCAACAGTTTGTTCAGTTTGATGGTTTGCAGGACGAAGACCCAAATACTCATTTAGCTAATTTTCTGGAATTCTGTGATACCTTCAAAATAAATGGCATTTCTGATGATGTCATTCATCTTTAGTTATTTCCCTTTTCTTTGAGAAATAAAGCCAAATAGTGGTTACACTCTCTTCCACGAGGATCAATCATTGCATAGGACCAAATGACCGAAAATTTTTTATTGAAATATTTTCCACCGGCCAAAATGGCCAAATTAAGGAATGATATCTCTTCTTTTGTGTAGATGGATTTAGAAACATTATACGACGCATGGGAGAGATATAAAGATTTGTTGAGAAGGTGCCCACACCATGGTTTACCTTTGTGGCTATAGGTGCAAACTTTTTACAACGGTGTGAATCCTTCAACCAGCTAGTTGATTGATTCAGTCGTCGGCGGAACCCTGAATAACAAAACCCCTAAAGCGGCTTATGAATTTATAGAAGAGATGTCACTGAATAACTATCAGTGGCAAGTTACAAGGAAAAAGCCTACTAAAGCAGCCAGAGTTTTCAATCTCGACGCAGTCACCATGCTATCAAATCAGGTAGAGATGATGAATAAAAAGACTGATGGTTTGTGTGGTTCTTTGTAGGTACATGCAGTTATGCAATGTGACTCAAATCTAGGAGGTGCGGCGAATCCTGAGTACCCACCCTACAATCATGGCATGGAAAGCGAACAGATAAACTATACAGGTAACAATTTTAGATCTCAAAATAACCTTTATAGTAATACTTATAATCTATGTTGGAGGAACCACCCCCCCAAACTTCCAACAACAGCCCTACCCGCAGGAAAAGAAGCTGAACCTTGAAGAGATGCTGACAAAATTCATAGCGATATCTGAAACTCATTTTCAAAACACCGAGACAACACTTAAAAATCAACAAGTATCGATTAAAGGAATCGAGAACCAATTAGGGAAACTCGCAAAGCTGATCTCTGAGCGACCACTAGGTAGCTTGCCAAGTAACACTGAAACTAATCCAAATGAGAAAATTCAAGCCATAACAACTCATGACAGTGAAGGATCAGTGGAATTTGAACTTGAGCCAAGGCAAGAACCTGTGGTAAGTGAAGGTAAGGTTGAGGTAAACCAAGAAAAACCAAAACCTTTAATTAAAGAATACAAACCTCGTATACCTTACCCCAATGCGATGAAGGAAGACGACACAGAAGAATAGTTCGGTAAGTTCCTTAAACTCTTAAAGAAACTACATATTATCTTACCATTTCTTGAAGCTCTTTCACATATGCCAGATTCAAGGAAATTTTTAAAAGAGCTCTTAACGAACAAGCGAAAGATAGACGAGGAGTTGCATGTGGAATTAAACGCAGTATGCTCAGCAATGTTACATAATAGACTACCACATAAATTAAAAGATCTAGGGAGTTTTACAATTCCATGTTTAATTGGTAGTTTATCTATTGATAATGCTTTAGCTGATTTAAGGGCAAGCATCAATGTTATGCCATCTAAAATGTTTAAATAGCTAGGTCTAGGGAAACCCAAGCAAACTAGGATGAGTATTCAACTAGCTGATAAGACTAATCGAATTCCAAGGGTATAATTGAAGATGTATTAGTTAAAGTTGACAAATTCAGATTCCCCGTAGACTTCGTTGTTTTAGATATGGATGAAGACAATAGTATCCCCTTAATTTTAGGAAGACCTTTTCTAGCAACTGCCAGATCTAAAATTGATGTTAGCACAAGTGAACTCATACTTCGTGTAGGTGACGAATCAATCAGTCTTCAAGCTCTCGACTCAGCTAGGACATCGAGTGAGAAAGGTGAGGACGTAAATTCTATTGATAAGCATTCAGTTAAACTTTCTTTTTAGGAAGCACCACGGAATTACACTACAGAACTAGATCCTATAGCTCGTACCAACAAGGAAATATCTCATAAGGAACGACGGCTTCAGACCGATGAGCTAGATGAGTGGGAGACACATTTCGAGGAGGAATCAAACCCACACGAAGTGAAACCGAAGGAACCCCCAAAAGAACTTAAAGGAACATAAAATCACTTCAAAATAGGAGATCAGGTACTATTAGATAGAATAGACCCGCAAATCACCACATCAAACCTGAAGAGAAACGAAGAGATCCCCTTTACGGTACTTAATGTTTTCCCTTACGGAACAATCGAGGTAAGTATTTCTACTTTTGGTGCATTTAAAGTAAACTCCACTCGAATCAAACTATATAATGATACCATGAGAAAGGATTTTTCACTCCTTAAACCACCGTGAACGAGCGCTTCTCGGGAGGTAACCTGAGCACTAACCCTAGTTATTTTTATTTCTTTTTCTTTTAGCACCTAACTACAAACTAACAAAGTTAATAAAGTGCAGAATTCCACACCACATGGCCTTACACACGATCGTGTGGATACTACTGATGTTAGCTCTGGCATGGCAGAGATAGTACGAGACAG
This sequence comes from Gossypium rotundifolium, assembly GCA_025506655.1. Taxonomy (NCBI): domain Eukaryota; kingdom Viridiplantae; phylum Streptophyta; class Magnoliopsida; order Malvales; family Malvaceae; genus Gossypium; species Gossypium rotundifolium. The sequence goes on along the minus strand of CP106729.1, from coordinate 60,405,156 downwards.
GACGAGAAAAATATCTTCAAATCACGGACTCAACTAACACCACGGTCGTGCAACACAGCTGTGGTCGACACTATTCAACCAACACGGGCATGGCAATCCAAGGCATGGGAGAAGCGATCGAACCACCACATGGCCGTGCGATATGGCCGTGGGACACAACACACCCATAGGACACGGGCGTGGGGATGTACCAGAACTGAAAATTTCTATTTAAAACACCCTCACCCCTTCTCACCCACTCCCCATTCAGTCTTCACACCCCTCTATATTCACTTTCCTCCTTCTTCATTCTCTAAAGTCTTAATCCACTCTTCAACAATGTCAAAAAAATGAAAAGATCCTAGCACGCCTCCCTTTATAGACTAATTAACATAAGTTCATGCCGCCGCTTCATCCACTCGACAAGCCAAAGGTCTTTGAGGCCATTTAGCTTTTATTTTCTTTTTCTTCTCTTTATTTTCCTTCTCTTTGACTTTCTTATGCTTAATTTAGTTTAATTCATTTTAGTTTCGGGTTTTAGGTTCTACAGTGCTAGGTAATCACACACCACGCCTTAGAAATCACACCCACCTCATGAACCATCTACCAATGAGAACCTTTCGCCCAAAGAATCGGTTCTTTTAGTCTTATTTCCTTTCTACACTCTTTCTTTTATTTTTCTTTTCTTTAAATATATAATTAGTATATTTTAAATTATTTTTACTATTTCTGGCTAATTCTTCACGAGTTACCCAATTTCTTCATCTAGTATGAGATTGTCAATGGCCACCACACCATGACCTCTCGCCAACCCAAGGATCTCATCCAAAATTCAGAAATTTCACTTCTCTCCCTATCTTATGTTTTATTAGTATATAATTATTTTATATCTTTTACATTGAGGCAATGTACATCTTAAGTGTAGAGGGTGAAAATTATTTAGAAAAAGTTCCTAACTTTTGCATTATTCACAAATCTAATGATATTCTGCCTTAAAGTACTTTTCTCATATCACTAATTAGAATGAAATTCCTTTGATTCATGATTTTATTGATATGTTTTAGATTAATTCATTGATAATTACAAGCAATGATGATTTAAACTTTAAGATACTAGAGAATCAAGCATGATGGGTCTATTTTCAAAAATTAAAATTTTGCTAGGTTGTCTACCTGAATCTAATTATTACCTTGAAATTTGAAATTTGCAAAGTTTATATAAAAAACCCATAATTTTTGAGAGATTTTGAGCCTTTTATAGCATACATTCTTTTTGTGCTCACTTTTTTTTTTTATTATGAGTGTGTCAACATTGATTTGTTATTCTAGAACTTGCTTCGATTATATATGTCGAGACCACATTATTGATTTGATATAAAGAGATGATTAACGCACTTAGGATTTAACCCACTTACTCCACTAAAAGCCTACCCTCATAATTGACCCTTAGTGAACCCCTTTGATCCTAACAACCCTTTTTATTGATTCACTCACTAATATTAACCCGAAACCCATCTTGTATTTGTTATCATCATTCCTTTTGACTACCCATCTATCGAGACTTGATTTGATCAATTGCCTAATTATATTATTTCAGTTGTTAAAGTTTTATCTTACATTGCTTTATTATTAAAAAAAATCGAAGTATATTCATTATTAGTTTTACAATTAAGTGAGCATATACGCTTAATTTCAACATCTTGAAGAAGAAGCTCGATTATTAGTATTACAAGTTTTCAATTAATGTAATTATTCAGTTTATTAGTTCATTTTTCTAGTTAGGTAATTTTTAATTCAGCCTTGATTCTAACCCATCTAATTCAGCCTTTATCCACACCGCTAACCTAGGCCCCATTACAACCCTTTTTAAAGACCTTTTGATTTGTGTATCATCTCATTTTACAGTGGTGGAGATTTGATTTTCATGCAAGCCTATGGCATTAACTTTTCATGTTTAACTGATGAGTGCTTTATTTTTTAACCTTAAACACCTCGAGTAATTTGAGTGAATCTTTAGTGAGGATGTCGACTTTTGTCGATTTTGAATTAAAGGTAATTATTCGGATAAGGGGAAAACACCTATGCTTTCATGCTAATAACTCATGACTTTGATTGTTTGAATCTTTAGGACTCTTTGAGTTGAATTATCCATGTATAAATTATCTATGAATTATAATGAGGCATTATCAATGAATATTATGAATAGAGGAAGTTCGTTTTAATTGTGAGTTGAAAAATTTGCTTGAAGACAAGCAAAAGCTTAAGTGTGGGGGTATTTGATAAACCGTAATATGAACATATTTTAATCCCGCATTTAACATACCTTTGGATGATTTTTCCCTTTAATTATGGAAATAGGTGCTCATAATCCTTTGTTTTCATATTTTATACTTAGGAGAGCACCGGAGGATGAAAAGAATGAATAATGGGCTGGAAATGGAGAAAATGTAACATCCCCAAACCCGGCCCACGAGCCTTGACCGGATCTGGTTATGCCACCGCGGAAAAATGTTGAAAATCGTTGTCTTTAGGAAAAACTTGAAAATTTTGTTAACTTTTGGAAAATGTGTCCATTTAAAATAAATATAATAATCTAAGCTTGATTTGAATTAAAACTTCATTATAATTTATTATATTATAAATCATTTGAAGGAAATAAATCTAAGTATAATATAAACCCTAATTAAAAAGATAATAAAATGATCCCAACAATAAATAAAGAGGCCTTTTATTACAACCAATATTTAACCCAAACTTATTATAAATAAGCTTTAAAATATTTAAACTCTTCCTTCTCGCATGGGCCACCATGTGTCCTCTCCCAACCTCGGTCCAACTCATGAATCAATTGAAATATTAGGAAGATAATTGGGTGAGTCATACTGCACTCAATGTGTAATTAAACCACCGATATCCACCCACATGCTAGCCGTAAATCAACCCAATTATCAAATGCAACATATAAATATAATCATTTAGATATTACCACAACTGGCTTGGCCCACATTCAATCCACATTCAAGCACTGGCTCGGCCCTTTTCTCATTAATCCATCGACATCGGGCTTGGCCCATTTCCACGTATGTTCACATAACATACCAATCCACATGTCATATTGGGCTTGGCCCATTTCCATAGCATCTCATAACGGAACAATGCAACATGAAACCCAACCCAATCCTAAGGTCCAACCGCTACACACCCCCTTATCCAACCTTACCACACACTAGGGGACTATCGAGTCACCCTCTCCTTTTATCTCCAAAAGGCAACCAATGCCATCCACGATGTAGCGTGTAGCTAACATCAAACCACGATGGAGCACACAAGAATCCATCAAGCCACGATATGGCATAAAGTCGATATCAATCAAGGTAACCACGCCGAACTAAATCAAGAAGATCCACAACGCGACCTCGGCCGGGCCGCCAATCCACGATGTAGCACAAAGTCGACATCAACCACGCATCAAGTACACCCGCATCTTCTTTCAAAAACCCACCCATGCACATGTAACATAATATAATGCGTAGGTGATGCATGTGCATGATATTCACAATCATAGGCATACTCACATATTAAAAATCAATTATCACATATTAACCAATTTGCTACTAACTCGTCATCATCATACCCCTTCAAAGGTATCAATTTCACATTTATCGCACTTGTTAGCAAACATATTAAATGTGCAAATATCACGCAAATCCCTAAACAATGGCTAACTACACACCTTATAACCGTAAGCTCTAATCCTCGATCCCGACACTATCGCTTAGCGAGACTACCGTTATCCGCCTATCATTTTCCGTTGTACGCCCACACCCTAGTGGCCAATCTCGCATGCAGTAAACCGATCTCTTTTGAACTTGAGATGGAGCTTTCCTTTCCCTCTTGATCGGCACTTGCATCCATCGACACTTAATCGTAATCACACCATTAATCAACAAGTCATAATCTACTATTATTGAATTTAGATCACCTAATAACATCCTTACCAAATATCGAGATCCCGAAGGCTCCCTTTGCTTCGCCGATTTGGCCCTAAAAGATCATAGCCACCACTCGGCCAACACAAGAACATAAACAATGGCCTAAGGCCAATATCCAACCACTTACCCTTTTAATTAAATCAAACACCAATGGAATTACCGAAAATCTCTCAGTACACAAGACCATTAGAATCGCCATACAAAAATCCATGGAAAGGCCCTTTGGTCAATACCTTGCCACCCCTTACCTTGATGAGTTCCAACAATTCGAGACTTTCCTTTAGACTCCTTGGCGGCTACAAACAAGCAAAACACATCACTTATAGTCTATAGAGCATTCTACCAACCCACACTAAGGCCAACCATTCTGGTTTTGGCCATCAAAGAGAGGACTCAAGTTGACGGTTTTAAGACAAAACACTTACCTTCCCTTAGAATCGAATGGAGGAGAACTAGGAGAGATCACCCTTTCGATATTCTGCCAACCACACTAGGTTATCAAAAGAAGATTTTGACAAGGGTTGAGAGGATGCTTAGAAGAGTATAGTTTTGCTATCAAGGGATTAAAAGAAAATAATAAAATATTTGACTAAAAGGCCAAAGGAGAAATCGGCAAGGGTTAGTGTTGTTTGGGAGGATTTCGTTAAAAAAGAAAATAAGAGAACTCCCTAGAACATCTCATTAGGCACACAAGACTATGGCTGAAAAAAAACACCAAATGATGACTAAAAGAATTCGGCAAATGGCCAAAAGAAATTCAAAAAGAGGGCTGCCCATTAAATAGGAAATTCGGCACTTGCTCCCCCCTTGAAGAACCCAAGTTTCGGCCATCACCTATAGCCACTAATTCAACTTATTTTGAATTAGTCCACTTCCATATTTTAATCAAAGCAAAAGACCACCCCTCCAATTTAAAATACAAGATAAAAATAAAATAATATTAACCATTATCCCACCGAATTGAAAAAAAAACAAAATACAAAACTCATCCTTATCACTCCTTCCAACCGAATCCAAAAAACTAAACAACCTTAGCTCCTCGGTGCCGCCCAACACCTTCCAACTCACGCAAAAGACCAAAACAAATAAAATTCCAACCGCACCACTCCTGCTCGAACACGTGACCTTGTCATTGCATCTTCTCCTCCAACGCCTGTGCCACTCACCACATTGAATTTCATGCCATAAAGCCCCACATTTATTTTTAAACCCTTCCTACCTCAAATTTCATAGCCAAGACATGAAAATAAAAACACACTAAAATATCTGCTGTCGCCCCTCGAACCGTACCACATTTGCCTCTAGCTCCCAAGCGCCCAGACGAAAACCACTTTGCTAAGGTGTCGCTTGTGTCAAAGACACGCCCAACTCCTTTTAAGGCCTCCTTCCTTGTAACGCCAAAACATAAAAATAAAACCAGGTTGCTTCCTCTTTGAATCGAACCCAAGACCTTAAGGTGTCACCTTCCTTGTGCTTTAAGTATGCTTCCTTGCCACTTTACCAAGGCACTTCTTGTGTCCTAAATTCCACTAATTTATTTTAAGGCCTTCTTGCCCTATTTCCCTTTTTACCCTAAAATCTAAAATTTTCCAAGGTACTCCCTTTCATCCGAGCATTCTTAAATCCTCTAAACACATCCAAGCACACCCAAAACCTTCCAACACTGGAATTATACCCGAATTGCCTAGCCCTAAACCAGGTGTTACAATTTACCCTCCTTAAAATAATTTCGCCCTCGAAATTACTTTACTAACGAATGTCCGTACAACCTATCTAATCACCTTACGCTTATGTCACTGACTCGATCTTACTAAGACTATCATACCTTCCCAATACGCTCTAAGTTCACACTCAAAATTCAAAACACCCTCTTAGCATCACGTAAAAGGCTAATTCACAAGCAAGCAAAGCAATTAAAGCATGTACCAAAGCAAAGGAGCTTACCCGCTATCACATCCTTGGTTGACTCGACTAGAACCATTCCTTCCATGGCTTGACCACGACCCTCGCCGCCGAGGACAATTCTTAACCAGATGTGCCTTAGATCCACATCAAGGCATTCCTTACTATTTCCCCAACACTCTCCACGTGAGGTCTTCCACACCGAGCACAAGGACGATTCCGATCCACCGTACAAGTGCACTTACAGGTTCTCGGTCCTCGGTCTTTTCTGGCCATTACCAAATGATACTGATGGTCCAACATTTCTCTTATTCTCGTTCCTATTCTTCTCTCGATTTTCTCTTATAGTCTTCTTAACCTCTTCTGCGATCCGAGCTTTCTCTACTAAAATGGCAAAGTCTCTTTCTCTGTGCGGAGCGATCAACTCCCGCAACTCATCTCGTAGCCCATCTTCGAATCGAACACTTCTTTCGTAATCAGTAGCCACGATTCCTTTGGCGTATTGACTTAACCGCACAAATTCAGCTTCATATTCCGCTACCGACTTATTCCCTTGCACTAGATTTAGAAACGCTTTCCTTTGCGAGTCCAAATAACTGGCTCCTACATACTTCCCTTCGAACTTGGCCTTAAAGAAATCCCAATCCAATGATCCGCAGACACCTTGCTTGATAAAGGAGCCACCACCGATAAACTTCGCCGTGAAGTAATGAAACAACACCTTCGCTTTTTCTTCATTGGTGCAATCCAAATCGCCCATGATTCTTTCAACTGCTTCACCAATACTCCGCCACGTTAGGAGCTACTCCCGACACTCCTCTAAAGATCTCGCTCCGCTCGATCTAAGCCTTCCGATACCGACTTTCGAGTTCCATTTCCCTACTAACTCCCGCTACTCGCTCTAGCACTTCATAACATGGCCCGCGACATCGCGTCATCTTCTCCTATTCGATCTTGCTCCTCCACGCCCATCTGGCAAGCACTTCATTTTTCGACCCATGGCTGGACTCCTATCGGTTCCGATGTTGCCATTCTACCTCTATTGCGTCCCTAGAACTCATCTCTATCGTCTTGATTTATCTGATTAAGAAGTTTTATGCATTAGTAATTGTTCCACTATTTAACCGCGAGCATATTTTATGAATGAAAGATTTTAAAAGTAGTTCTTTCGATCACACAAGGTTTCAGTTCGAGTTTTACTACTCTAATTCAGAGAATCACTTTCACATTCATCAATAGAGACATCTTCATTTCTCAATGAAGACACATTAATTCATCATCGCAACACATTCATTCCTCAGCAGAGGCACATTCAGTGGTATCTACCACACACATTCACTATTCGGACCTTCCTGCCCGTTTCTACCCCAGGGGTATTTTCATCATTTTATCCTACAGGGACATTTCCGTAATAAACCAGGGAAATTTTAAAACTTAACAAACCAGAACATTTTGAAATTTCCACATCGGGAGGGTATTTCTGAAAATTTGTCAAATTAGAGATACAAAGAAAATTTTGGAAACCGTGGGTATTTTAGTAATTTTGTCAACCAGGTAATTTTGTAAATTTCAAGAGTCTGGGTATTATTTTGAAATACAAAATTTGGATACTTTTGCAAAGTGAGAGAATTTTATTAAAGTTGGGGTTATCTCTTAAATTTTAAAAGTCAATGGCATTTTAGTAATTTTCAACATGTGGGTATTTTTGTAAATTTTCCCAAATCGGGTATATTGATATTTTGGAAACTAGAGATTTTGGTATTTTGCAAAGTAAAAATCATTTTAACAAAAGTTGAGGGTAGAAAAGGTGATTTTACAATACAGGGGGCATTTTGGTAATTTTGGTAAATCGAAAAACATTTTTTTCAAAACCAGATTTAGGGTTTACAAACCAAAAGGGTAAATTTAAAATTGTAAAACCAAGAATTTTAAAACAAAGAAGGCTAATCCCTTTCGGTTTTAAGAATTGGTTTAGCCTATGAACAAGTCCTCTTGGTTAAGGTGAACCGTAGCTACGCACTGTAGGATTCAAGTGGAGAGGAGGTGAGTCACGTGGATCGCTTAAATACCAAGCTCCCACCGAATACCACTCCTAGACATGCGCCACAAAGTTGCCACACCTTAACACGGCGACTTACTTCACTGTGTTTGTTTAGTAACCTTAAGTCTTATGCACATGTTTGAGTAGACTAGCCTTAGGGTTCAACCTGATCCTAATTCACTAATCTACGAGCCCAACAAAGCCCATAACAAATATATAACAAATTACTTCACAAGTCCAAGTACTTACCCGTGGACTCTGGCCGAGGTAGGTGCCATGCCGTAAAAAACTCAAATAAAAGCCCATATTTTGAAAAGCCCATTTTGAAAATGTTTTGCCCAAACCCTCAAAGCCAAGTTTTGAACCTGCTCGATACTAATCAGAATATCCCCAAACCCGCCCACGAGCCTTGACCGGATCTGGTTATGCCACCGGAAAAATGTTGAAAATCGTTGTCTTTAGGAAAAACTTGAAAATTTTGTTAACTTTTGGAAAATGTGTCCATTTAAAATAAATATAATAATCTAAGCTTGATTTGAATTAAAACTTCATTATAATTTATTATATTATAAATCATTTGAAGGAAATAAATCTAAGTATAATATAAACCCTAATTAAAAGATAATAAAATGATCCCAACAATAAATAAAGAGGCCTTTTATTACAACCAATATTTAACCCAAACTTATTATAAATAAGCTTTAAAATATTTAAACTCTTCCTTCGCATGGGCCACCATGTGTCCTCTCCAACCTGGTCCAACTCATGAATCACCGAATATTAGGAAGATAATTGGGTGAGTCATGCACTCGAGTGTAATTAAAACCACTGATATCCACCCACATGCTAGCCGCAAATCAACCCAATTATCAAATGCAACATATAAATATAATCATTTAGATATTACCACAACTGGCTTGGCCCACATTCAATCCACATTCAAGCATGGGCTCGGCCCTTTCTCATTAATCCACCGACATCGGGCTTGGCCCATTTCCACGTATGTTCACATAACATACCAATCCACATGTCATATTGGGCTTGGCCCATTTCCATAGCATCTCATAACGAACAATGCAACATGAAACCCAACCCAATCCTAAGGTCCAACCGCTACACACCCCCTTATCCAAATTCTACCACACACTGGGGACTATCGAGTCACCTCTCCTTTATCTCCAAAAGGCAACCAATGCCATCCACGATGTAGCGTAGCTAACATCAAACCACGATGGAGCACACAAGAATCCATCAAGCCACGATATGGCATAAAGCCGATATCAATCAAGGTAACCACGCGAACTAAATCGCAAAGATCCACAACGACCTCGGCCGGCGCCAATCCACGATGTAGCACAAAGTCGACATCAACCACGCATCAAGTACACCCGCATCTTCTTTCAAAAACCCACCCATGCACATGTAACATAATATAATGCAGAGATGATGCATGTGCATGATATTCACAATCATAGGCATACTCACATATTAAAAATCAATTATCACATATTAACCAATTTGCTACTAACCTGGTCATCATCATACCCCCTTCAAAGGTATCAATTTCACATTTACTGCACTTGTTAGCAAACATATTAAACAGGCAAATATCACGCAAATCCCGGAAACAATGGCTAACTACACACCTTATAACCAGAAGCTCTAATCCCTCGATCCCGACACTATCGTTTAGTGAGACTACCGTTATCTGCCTATCATTTTCCGTTGTACGCCCACACCCTAGTGGCCAATCTCGTACAGCATGTAAACCGATCTCTTTTGAACTTCGAGATGGAGCTTTCCTTTCCTCTTGACGGCACTTGCATCCATCGACACTTAATCGTAATCACACCATTAATCAACAAGTCATAATCTACTATTATTGAATTTAGATCACCTAATAACATCCTTATCAAATATCGAGATCCCGAAGGCTCCCTTTGCTTCGCCGACGGCCCTAAAAGATCATAGCCACCACTCGGTCAACACAAGAACATAAACAATGGCCTAAGGTCAATATCCAACCACTTACCCTTTTAATTAAATCCCAAACACCAATGGAATTGCCGAAAATCTCGTACACAAGACCATTAGAATCGCCATACAAAAATCCATGGAAAGGCCCCTTTGGTCGAATACCTTGCCACCCTTACCTTGATGAGTTCCAACAATTCGAGACTTTCCTTTAGACTCCTTGGCTGCTACAAACAAGCAAAACACATCACTTATAGTCTATAGAGCATTCTACCAACCCACACTAAGGCCAACCATTCGGTTTTGGCCATCAAAAGAGAGGACTCAAGTTGACGGTTTAAGACAAAACACTTACCTTCCCTTAGAATCGAATGGAGGAGAACTAGAGAGATCACCCTTGTCGATATTCTACCAACCACACTAGGTTATCAAAAGAAGATTTTGACAAGGGTTGAGAGGATGCTTAGAAGAGTATAGTTTCTGCTATCAAGGGATTAAAAGAAAATAATAAAATATTTGACTAAAAGGCCAAAGGAGAAATCGGCAAGGGTTAGTGTTGTTTGGGAGGATTCTGTTAAAAAGAAAATAAGAGAACTCCCCTAGAACATCTTGCTAGGCACACAAGACTATGGCTGAAAAAAAACACCAAATGATGACTAAAAGAATTCTACAAATGGCCAAAAGAAATTCAAAAGAGGGTCGCCCATTAAATAGGAAATTTGCACTTGCTCCCCTTGAAGAACCCAAGTTTTACCATCACCTATAGCCACTAATTCAACTTATTTTGAATTAGTCCACTTCATATTTTAATCAAAGCAAAAGACCACCCTCCAATTTAAAATACAAGATAAAAATAAAATAATATTAACCATTATCCCACCGAATTGAAAAAAACAAAATACAAAACTCATCCTTATCACTCCTTCCAACCGAATCCAAAAAAAACTAAACAACCTTAGCTCCCTGGTGCCGTCCAACACCTTCCAACCTGCTGCAAAAAGACCAAAACAAATAAAATTCCAACTGCACCACTCCTGGCTCGAACACGTGACCTGTCATTGCATCTTTCTCCTCCAACGCCCAGGCCACTCAGCCACATTGAATTTCATGCCATAAAGCCCCCACATTTATTTTTAAACCCTTCCTACCTCAGCCCATAGCCGCACATGAAAATAAAAACACACCAAAATATCGCTGCGCCTCAACCTACCACATTTGCCTCTAGCTCCCAAGCGCCAAGACGAAACCACTTTGCTAAGGTGTCTTGTGTCAAAGACACGCCCAACTCCTTTTAAGGCCTCCTTCCTTGTAACGCCAAAACATAAAAATAAAACCAAAGTTGCTTCCTCTTTGAATCGAACCCAAGACCTTAAGGTGTCACCTTCCTTGTGCTTTAAGTATGCTTCTTGCCACTTTACCAAGGCACTTCTTGTGTCCTAAATTCCACTAATTTATTTTAAGGCCTTCTTGCCCTATTTCCTTTTTACCCTAAAAATCTAAAATTTTCCAAGGTACCCTTTCATCCGAGCATTCTTAAATCCTCTAAACACATCCAAGCACACCCAAAACCTTCCAACATCTGGAATTATACCCGAATTGCCTAGCCCCTAAACCGTGGTGTTACAATTTACCCTCCTTAAAATAATTTCGCCTCTAAATTACTTTACTAACGAATGTCCGTACAACCTATCTAATCACCTTACGCTTATGTCACAGACTCGATCTTACTAAGACTATCATACCTTCCCAATACGCCTCTAAGTTCACACTCAAAATTCAAAACACCTCTCTTAGCATCACGTAAAAGGCTAATTCACAAGCAAGCAAAGCAATTAAAGCATGTACCAAAGCAAAGGAGCTTACCCGCTATCACATCCTTGGTTGACTCGACTAGAACCATTCCTTCCATGGCTTGGACCACGACCCTCGTCGCCGAGGACAATTCTTAACCAGATGTGCCTTAGATCCACATCAAGGCATTCTTACTATTTCCCCAACACTCTCCGTAGTGAGGTCTTCCACACCGAGCACAAGGACGATTCGATCCACCGTACAAGTGCACTTACTGTGGTTCTCTGGCCCTCGGTCTTTTCTCGCCATTACCAAACGATATCGATGGTCCAACATTTCTCTTATTCTCGCTCCTATTCTCTCTCGATTTTCTCTTATAGTCTTCTTAACCTCTTCGCGATCCGAGCTTTCTACTAAAATGGCAAAGTCTTTTCTCTGCATGAGCGATCAACTCCGCAACTCATCTCAGAGCCCATCTTCGAATCGAACACTTCTTTCAGAATCGTAGCTACGATTCCTTTGGCGATTGACTTAACCGCACAAATTCAACTTCATATTCCGCCACCGACTTATTCCTTGCACTAGATTTAGAAACGCTTTCCTTTATGTAGTCCAAATAACTGCTCCTACATACTTCCTTCGAACTTGGCCTTAAAGAAATCCCAATCCACCGATCCACGCAGACACCTTGCTTGACAAAGTGAGCCACCACCGATAAACTTCGTCTGTGAAGTAATGAAACAACACCTTCAGCTTTTTCTTCATTGGTGCAATCCAAATCGTCCATGATTCTTTCAATCGCTTCCACCAATACTCCGCTACGTTAGGAGCTACTCCCGACACTCCTCTAAAGATCTCTATCTGCTCGATCTAAGCCTTCCGATACCGACTTTCGAGTTCCATTTCCCTACTAACTCCCGCTACTCGCTCTAGCACTCGCAACATGGCCCGCGACATCAAGGCCATCTTCTCCGGTTCGATCTTGCTCCTCCACGCCCACTCTGGCGGACTTCATTTTCGACCCATGGCTGCACCCTATCGGCCCGATGTCGCCATTCTACCTCTATCGATCCCTAGAACTCATCTCTATCGCCTTGATTTATCCGATTAAGAAGTTTTATCCATTAGTAATTGTTCCACTATTTAACCGCGAGCATATTTTATGAATGAAAGATTTTAAAAGTAGTTCTTTCGATCACACAAGGTTTCATTCGAGTTTTACTATTCTAATTCGAGAATCACTTTCACATTCATCAATAGAGACATCTTCATTTCTCAATGAAGACACATTAATTCATCATCGCAACACATTCATTCCTCAAATAGAGGCACATTCAAGGGTATCTACCACACACATTCACTATTCGGACCTTCCCGCCTGCTTTCTACCCTGTGGGTATTTTCATCATTTTATCCTACAGGACATTTTCAGAATAAACCTGTGGAAATTTTAAAACTTAACAAACCGTAACATTTTGAAATTTCCACATCGGAGGGTATTTCGAAAATTTGTCAAATTAGAGATACAAAGAAAATTTTGGAAACCGGGTATTTTAGTAATTTTGTCAACTGTGGTAATTTTGTAAATTTCAAGAGTTCGGGTATTATTTTGAAATACAAAATTTGGATACTTTTGTAAAGTGAGAGAATTTTATTAAAGTTGGGGTTATCTCAGAAATTTTAAAAGTCAAGGGCATTTTAGTAATTTTCAACACAGGGGTATTTTTGTAAATTTTCCCAAATCGGGGTATATTGATATTTTGGAAACTAGAGATTTTGGTATTTTGCAAAGTAAAAATCATTTTAACAAAAGTTGAGGGTAGTGCGGTGATTTTACAATACAGGGGCATTTTGGTAATTTTGGTAAATCGAAAAAAACATTTTTTTTTTCAAAAACCAGATTTAGGGTTTACAAACCAAAAAGGGTAAATTTAAAAATTGTAAAACCAAGAATTTTAAAACAGCAAGGCTAATCCCTTTCGGGTTTTAAGAATTTGCCTCTAGCTCCCAAGCGTCGCACGGAAACCACTTTGCCAAGGTGCTGCTTGTGTCAAAGACACGCCCCAACTCCTTTTAAGGCCTCCTTCCTTGTAACGCCAAAACATAAAAATAAAACCAGGTTGCTTCCTCTTTGAATCGAACCCAAGACCTTAAGGTGTCACCTTCCTTGTGCTTTAAGTGGCGTTTCCTTGCCACTTTACCAAGGCACTTCTTGTGTCCTAAATTCCACTAATTTATTTTAAGGCCTTCTTGCCCTATTTCCCCTTTTCACCCTAAAAATCTAAAATTTTCCAAGGTACTCCCCTTTCATCCGAGCATTCTTAAATCCTCTAAACACATCCAAGCACACCCAAAAACCTTCCAACACTGGAATTATACCCGAATTGCCTAGCCCCTAAACCAAGGTGTTACAGAAAATGGGCTAAAGCATGAATTCCACACGGTCGTGCCTCTTAGGAAGAGCCGAACACGGCCTGGACCCCGAAATGCACGACCATTCCTCATCAACAGGTTTGACCATGACCTGGCCTCGAATCACATGGACGTGTGCCATGGGCATGGCCCTACCGCAGGAAAGAAGAATTCTATTCAGATTAGGATACTTTCGGGCCAAGTAAGGCATCTCGAAACCTATATAAACACCTTATGAGGCAACTTAAAGCGGGTTCGACGAGAGTTTGACAAAAGCCTTCTGTCAGGGCTTTTCAGACGTTCAGCTAGGCCAAGGAGCCAAGCCAGAAACCAAATGTGGATTTACTCAAGGAAGCCAGCTTGGTTCATCTCAAGAAGACGTAATCATACTCAAGACGGAAAAACTCTCATTCAACTCCTTTAGGGGGTTTTAGGGTTTTCTTACATTTTGTTTTATATTTTCTTCTATGATATTTTCTTTTACTATTATGAACTAAACCCTCACATTCCTAAGGGGAATGAAACCTAAGACGGATCTTGTTATTGTTATCTGAGCTGTATGATAAATACTTGATTTGTTCTTAACTATGTGTACTTAATTCTTGTTTTGGTATTTCCAGGATATTGATTCAAGCATTTATGCTCTTAGGCATAGGAGGAATAGACCCACCCTGTTTAAGTGTAGATCTAGCATAGTTAAGAGATGTTGAACGTAACCTTAGAGATAGGATGACGAAATTTTTTGGATTAGGGTCAAACCTAATATAGAAGTCCATAGTTCGATTTAATGCAATTCTACGGTTTTAATTAGAAAGAGATTTCAATTAATCGACCTAGGGTTAGACGTTAGTAGCCTCGAGAGAGAAATTAATATAACTTAGGGAATCCTACGGATGAAGTCAAGTGAATAAATCGTCTGGTTCAGAGTTAGATAACAAGTGAAGCCTAGGTGGATTCATCTTCAGGTATTGTCTAAATCAATTGGTTTTCCCTAAAGTCTTTCCTTAATATCTTTTCTTTGTTTTAGCATCTTTAGCTTAGTAGTTAGTTAATTTTAGATTAGATAAATAAAATCCTTTAATTCTTAGGCTAGATAATAGAAAGAAAGTTAGTATTAGTACTTTTGGTTCCTTTGGGTTCGGCAATCCGGTCTTGCCACTAAACTATACTACTATTTGATAGGTACGCTCGCCTCCATCATTGTCTTAGTTAGTTTCCAAGTTCGATCATTCTTTTTATAAATTTTTAAGACTCTGACACACAATCAGTTGTTCTGTAACACACATATTCATGCATTGATTTTAACACTCCATATCAATGACAACTCTTTATCATCAATCAACTACATGTTAGTCTTAATGCATTATTGTTGTCCTAGTTAACAATTATATTTGACTAAGGATCTTTTAAGGATAATCATATTTTTCTCAGGACATTATTATAAAACAGTTTATTTGTACACACAGAAAGAAAAACTGAAATAATAATGACAATGCTTTACCATCTCATGATTGATCTTTGGGTATACTCTTACAATCTCCCACTCGCTCTAAGACCAATCACTCATATAACTAATACCAAATGACTTAGTGTGACGATCATGCTTCTGCTGTGTTAGAGGCTTGGTCATGGGATCAACAATATTATCATCTGTAGGTACTCTGTATATCTCTACATCTTCTCAATCGATAATCTCTCGAATAAGATGGTAGCGCCTAAGTATATGTTTGGATCATTGGTGAGATCTGGGTTCTTTAGCTTGTGCAACAGCTCTATTGTTATCACATTGGAGTTCTATAGCATCTGATATGCTAGGTACAACCCCTAGTCCAGTAATAAACTTCTTGATCCAAATCGCTTCTTTTGTTGCCTCACTGGCTGCAATATACTCGGCCTCTATTGTAGAATCAACTACTGTACTTTACTTTGAACTCATCCAACTCACAGTACCACTATTAAGGCAAAACACAAAACCTGATTGCAATCGAGAATCGTCCTTGTCAGTTGGAAGCTGGCATCAGTGTAAACTTTTACTCCTAACTCTTCCTCACCTCTATATATTAGGAATGTATCCTTAGTTCTTCTTAATTACTTAAGGATATTCTTGACTGTGGTCCAGTGACCTTCACTGGGATCTACTTGGTACCTTCTCGTCATACTTAAGGCATATGAGACATCTGGATGGGTACATAACATGGCATACATGATAGATCCAATAGCGGAAGCATATGGAATTTTACTCATGCTTTCTCTCTCTTGTGAAGTTGAAGGACACATTTCATTCGAGAGTGAAATACCATGTCTCATAGGTAGGAATTCTCTTTTAGATTCTTCCATACTAAACCTTTTTAGTACTTTATCTATATAGGTACTTTGGCTTAGACCTAGCAGTCGTCTTGATCTATCTCTATAGATCTTGACTCATAAGATGTAAGTGGCTTCGCCCAAGTTCTTTATAGAAAAACAACTTCCTAACCAAGTCTTAATAGACTGCAAGGTAGGTATGTCATTTCCCATGATAAGTATGTCATCCACATACAGTACCAAGAATGTGATAGTGCTCTCACTAACTTTCTTGTAAACACATGGTTCATTTTCATTTTTGATAAAACCAAACTTTTTGATTGCATCGTTAAAACGAAGATTCCAACTTCGAGAAGCTTACTTTAATCTATAAATGGATCTTTGTAGCTTACATATCCTTCTAGCATCCTTTGGATTGACAAAACCTTCAGGTTGTGTCATGTACATATCCTCTTCAAGTTTCCTGTTAAGGAATGCTGTTTTGACGTCCATATGCCAGATTTCATAATCATGAAATGCAGCTATGGCAAGTAAGATCCTGATGGATTTAAACATAGCTACGGAGAAAAGGTTTCATCATAGTCAACACCATGAATTTGGCGAAAACCTTTAGTGACTAATCACCCTTTGTATGTTTGTACATTACCATCCATGTCAGTTTTTTTTTTATGAAAACCCACTTGCACCCTATAGGTTTAACCCCTTCGGGTGGGTCAATCAAAGTCCATACTTAGTTTTCATACATGGAATCCATCTTAGATCTCATGGACTCAAGCCATTTCTCAGAGACTAGGCTCGTCACCACTTCTTGATAAGTCCTAGGCTCATCTTGATCTATAAGAAGAACGTCACCATACGTTGTAATGAGAAATCCATATCTCTTAAGTGAACGGCATTCTTTTAAAGATCCACGCGATGGTTGTGTTTCTACAGCAGTTGCTTATTCTTTAATTTCTTGTGAAATTTATTATTGATCTATCTCTGGTTTAATGGTATCTTATGATTCTCGAATTTCTTCAAGTTTAATCTTTCTCCTACTTCCTTTTCTAGAAGTAAATTCTCTCTCTAGGAAGACACCAGCCCGAGCAACAAATGTTTTGCTCTCAATGGGATTAAATAAATAATATCATTTGGTTTCTTTCGGACTCATCACAAAAATACACCTTTCAGATTTGGGGTCAAGCTTAGTAGACGTCTAACGTTTAACATAAGCTTCACAACCCTAAATTTTCATAAAAGACATACTGGGGCGTTTTAAAATCCACACCGCATATGGCGTCTTTTGAACTGATTTAGATGGAACACAATTTAGTGTGAAAGCAGCTATCTTAAGTGCATTCCCCAAAAGGAAGTCGGTAGATCAACATGACTCATCATGGATCGAACCATGTCAACAGAGTTCAATTTCTTCTCTCAGATACTCCATTCCATTGAGGCGTACCATGAGGAGTAAGTTGTGAGACAATCCCACATTCCTTCAAAAGATCATCAAACTCTAGGCTTAAATACTCTCCACCTCGATCAGATCGAAGTGACTTGATAGTTTTGCCTAGTTGATTTTGTAATTCATTTTTGAATTCCTTGAACTTTTCAAGGGACTCAGACTTATGGTGCATGACATAAACATACCCATATCTACTTGAATCATTAGTGAAAGTAATGAAGTAGTGAAATCCACCTCTAGCCTGTGTATTTATTGAAGAATGTATTAAGCCCAATAAATCACTAGTTCGTTCACTTTTACCAGTAAAAGGAGATTTAGTCATTTTTCCTAATAAGCAAGATTCACATAATTCAAATTGTTCAAAAACAAATGAATTCAAGAGACCATCTTTATGGAGTTTGGATATGCGTTTCTCACTTATGTGGCCTAAATGACAATGCTAAAGATAAGTTTGATTTTAGTAATTTATTTTAGATCTTTTAGTATTTATGTTGTAAATGGGATTCATTTGATCTAAAATATAGAGGCCATTAATCAATTGTGCGGAACCATAGAAAACATTTTTGAGATAAAAGGAACAACAATTATTCTTAATAATTATCTCAAAACCAATTTTGTCTAAACAAGAAATTGAATAGTCAAACTGGGCACAAAATAACAATCCTCTAAACATAAATCAAGTCCACTAGGCAAAGATAAAGTATATGTTCCCACAGCTAATGCAGCAACTTTTACTCCATTTCCAACTCGCAAGTCCACATCTCTTCTAGCCAAAGTCCTACTCCTTTGTCGTCCCTGTATAGAAGTACCAATATGAGAACCACAACCAGTATCTAATACCCAAGAAGTAGTAGTTGATAAATTAATATCAATAACATAAATACCTAAAGCAGACGTTCCATTTGTTTTGGCCTTCTTAACTTCCTCAAGATAGATAGGCGCTTCGCTTCCAATGTCCAAATACACCACAATGAAAGCGCTTTACTTCCTTAGACACCCCACCTTTAGGTTTCAATCTGACCTTTCCTTTTTCCAAGTTTGGGCTTACCTTTGCGCTTAGGCTTTGTCTAAACTTTGGCCTTTCCCTTGCCCTTGTTATTACGAACCATCAGTATGGGCTTGGGTCCAACCTTTTTCATGTTGCCTTCAGTAGTCAGAACATATCGAGCAATCGTGGCAGAGTCTTGTCAATTTCGTTCATATTGAAATTGAGGACAAATTGGCTATAGCTATTTGGCAACGATTGTAGAATAACATCAGTGGCCAACTCTTGGCTCAATAGAAACCTAAGCTTAGACGGGCTTTCAATATAGCCAATCATCTTAAGGACAGAAGGTCCTACTGGGCTTCCTTCAGCCAACTTACATTGGAATAGGGCCTTAGAGATATCGAACCTCTCTTACCGTGCTTGCCCCTGATAAATTTCTTTTAGGTGCTCGATCATATCATAAGCAACCATGTCTTTATGATGCTTCTGAAGCTCAGGATTCATAGTGGCAATCATAAGACATCCAACATCTACCATGTCATCGAGATACTTCTTGTAAGCATCTCTATTAGTCCTCGATGGATTAGCGGGTGGTTCATTAGGAAGTGGTTGTCCAATGACATAGTTTTTGTTCTTGTTTGAGGACAATCCTTAAGTTACGGAACCAGTCAAGAAAATTCAAACCATTCAATTTGTCCTTCTCAAGGACCGATCGCAATGAGAGTGTGCTAGTGTTTGCAGCCATAATATATCTACAACAATTAAATATGCGTGTGAGTAAATTTACCAATTTTATATCAATCATTAAAAAGACTTTATTAAATGATGTTCCCATTATTTATTTCAAAATTAATAATCCTCATATATTAATTTTGGAAAAACCTTCTCAAAAGTATTTCTAGTGGGTTAAGGATCCATATTTCACCTCTTCTTAAGTCACTTTGGCTTTACTCTTAAGACTATGGTTCTTTAGGTAAGCAACATTTGCTAATTAGATCATATGTAACTCCTAATATTTGGTGAACAACTCTTGTTCTAATCATCTTATGATTTATCCAATTTACTTGCCTCTAGGTTTCTAATCCTATTAGAGTGACCTAGTTAAGTCATTAACCAATTTTTAACCAGTGAATATCACTTGTTTATTCTTCGCATTTAACCAAGATAAATACTAGTACTTCATTTCGGCAGAACCTACATAGTATTGATCGAGGCCTTAACATGGGCAAAATTGGAAGGCCATGTTGACTTAATATTTTAATAGAGGGATTTTATTAAGGTTGTTGCATCTCACCAATTATGGTCTACTTTAGCCCATTTAGTCTTTTAATCGATCTCATCAATTAATGGGGTTTATTATCATCAAGTTTTAATATATATATATATAATTTCGCATGCTTTAGACATCCATAGCATCTTATACATGAATAAATAAATCAATAAATAAATGCAATAGTTATAGCCCATAAACTAAGGTCTTTCAACCCAAGCCAATGGGAGAACCAAAAGGAATCCTAAAGGTGTAAGCCGTTTCACAAGCTATCAATCCACAATAGTTGTCCCAACTTCCTTCTCGCTCAGCCCACAAGAACTCTTGCAAATTACAATATGTAGAAACTCGCTTTACATACGAGGAGTAAGATGA
The DNA here is from genome assembly GCA_025506655.1 of Gossypium rotundifolium. NCBI lineage: Eukaryota > Viridiplantae > Streptophyta > Magnoliopsida > Malvales > Malvaceae > Gossypium > Gossypium rotundifolium. The sequence continues at coordinate 60,384,685 of CP106729.1, read as the reverse complement.
GAAGAGAAATACAAGAGAATAGTAGTAAGCACATTTACACGCAGCCAGATTTATATATAAAAAATACAACCTTTTATCGAATGGGTCATCGGGCTATAACTATGCATTTCAAACACTGTGCATGTTAAGAATAACATACATAATTAAAAAAATTGCTAAATATCCTTTCAACCTTTTGTTGCCCATCAAGTTTATAAATTTTTATTAACAAATCAAACTATAAGAAGATGGGGTCTGAGGCGGTCGAAGGAAGAGGACCGAAGGCCCGCGACCCGAGCCGCCCTTAGATCCCCATTCCTAAAATATGAGAGGGAATGTCACGATAGAAGCCGGGGTGTTGGGGCAGAGCCCTCACGATACGAACTGCATACCCCAGTCAAATGAAACCTCACAATTTGATAACTTTTATCAACAGAATCATCTTTTCAAGATTTTAGTCCTTAAGGTTTCATATCGGAACAACCCTTGTTTCACTAGCCAGTTAACTTTTACTTGAAACTATAAATACCACCGTCGATCATTACATATTTGTTAATAGTTAACATTAATAACATAAAATTGAATAGGCCACAACACCATGATTAAAATTTAATCAATTATCGAAAGAAACAATTATCGTTATGCTTAAACGATTTAAACAATCGAAAACGCAATAAAATTAAAGCATGCATCTCATACAATTACATCACCCAAGTATTTAAACCCGAGTTCGTATCACACAAGTGGTTCTGATACCACTATAGGAACACTGGCACCCTCATGGCGCAGCGAAATAAAATTAATTTCGTCGATCCAAACCATGAATACATGTGTGAAGAACGAATCGGGGTGAAATAAAGGTTTCAAAATTATCAAAATTTTAATCTGAGTAGACAGCGACGCTGATAAACCATAAAAGTAACATATTTTAAGCCCACATTTAGTATTCTTTTGGATGATTTAGCCCTTGTTTTATGTAAAAAGGTGCTCTTAATCCTTTCTTTTCATGTTTTTACTCAGGAAAGCACCCGAGGACGAAAATAATAAGAAACGGGCTTAAAAAGGGCAAATTTGGGCCAAAGTGTAAATCAAAATGGCCTGGACTTCAAGCCACACGGTCGTGCCTCGAAAATTAACTAAGACACGTCCATGCCACGAATACACAGCCATGCCCCAATCGACAGAATCGAGACACGACCTAAAAATGATTTACACGGGCGTGTACCATGGCCGTGCCCTTGCCACAGGAGAGAGAAATTTCACTCGGGTTTGGATACTTTGAGGAAAAAAACACATTCCCAAGCCTATGCAAACACTAAGTAGGAAGTATACTTGAATTGGGACACTTAGAGGCCAAGTAAAGCATTCTAAAAGTTTATATAAACACCCTAAGTGTAACCTAAAAAGGGCGTTAGGCGGGTGAGCTAGGCCAAAGAGCTGAAGCCAGAGCATTTTAATTCAGGGAATTACTCGAAGATAGCCACTGATCCATCTCAAGGATCCGAAATTCTACTCAAGACGATGGATTTCTCCTTCAATTCCTCCAGGGGGTTTTAGGGATTTCTTATGTTTTGTTTTATCTTTTCTCTTGAGATATTTTCTTTATTTGTTATGAACTAAACCCTTCAGATGCCTGAAGGGGATGAAACCTAGATGAATCTTGTTATTGATTTCTGAATTATATGATAAATACTTAGTTTGTTCTTAATTATGCATACTTAATCCAAATCTGATGTGCTTAGGTGGAGGAGAAATAGACCCTGCTTAAGAGTAGATCTAGCGTAATTAAGCGGAGTTGATCGCACGCCTAGAGATAGGGTGAGGAGATTTTGCCGAATTAGGGTGAAACCTAATATGGGAGTTCATAGATAGATTTACTACTATTCTAGGGGGTTATTATAAGAGAATGAGAGTTCCACTAATTAACCTAGGGTTAGATGTTATTCGCCTCGAGAGAGGGTTTAATAGATGTTATGGAGTCTTACGGATCAAACTAGGTGAATAAATCATATGGTTCAGTGTTAAATAACAAGTGAAGTCTAAGTGAATTCTTCCTGAGGGTATCTTTGTGATCAATTGAGTTTTTCTTCAAGTTATTTTTCAAGTCATTCTTTTTGTCTTTGCGTCTTTAGTTTAGTAGTCGTTAATTTAGATTAAAGCAACTTCACTTTATTCTAGGCTAAATAATAAAAAGAAAGTTAGTATTAGTACTTTTAGTTCCTTTGGGTTTGATAATCCGGTCTTGCCTAAGCTATACTACTGTTTGATAGGTACACTTGCTTTTAATCATTGTCAGAGTTAGTTTCCAGGTTTGATCACATTCTTTATAAATTTTAAAGCTCTGATTTCAGCGATCAAGTTTTTGGCCCTATTGCCGAGGAACTAAAATATTAAGAAAGCTCTATTTTTATTACTTTAGCCATTATTTTTATTCTTATTTTCTATGTATTTTGCAATTTATCTTATTTTATTATTTTTTCTAATTTTATTTCTTCCTTTTTCCTAGCAGGTACCTCTAGTTTATGACTAGAAGGAACCCGACAGGACCTCTAGTATACGATAGTGATATTGAAGCTACTGCTCATAGGAATCGTAGAGAAATTAGGGGAGCCCTAAATTATACAGAAGAAGAGCGAGAAGGCAGATCCAATCTTACTAAAGGGATGGACGAGAATAACCCACCACGAGATGTGGAAGAAAACAATGCTCCGCGTACTATGTATGATTATGCTAAACCTCATTTAACAGGAGCTGAATCTAGTATTGTTAGGCCTGCTATAGCTGCTAATAATTTTTAATTAAAGCCTAACACAATACAAATGATTCAACAATGTAACATCCTTAAAATGGGGTTCTACGTTTTGCTTGTGTTGCATGTGATAAGGATTATTTAACATGCTTTAGGGTCTAGTTATAACCCTAAGATAGGCCTGAGTTAGGGCCAAGAATTTTATTTTTGGCATTTAAGGAAGTGAAGCTAAGGGAGAGAGGGGTTAAGAAATTTTATTTGGGATGGGAGACACAAGAACTACCCTAGTAAAATGGTAAGGAGGTGCCATTAGGGTGTTAGAGAGAGTGGCGCCACATATAGTAAGGGAGTGCCTGTGTTCGAAGCTGCAGGAATTGCACTCGCTACTCTTTTTCATGCCATGTAAGGAGAGGAGCTTACGTGGGACTCTCTGATGGATGAGGATTAAAATATTAGATTTCAAATAAGGATATAGATAAGAGGAGTTGAGGAGTTTGAAGTGTATCAGGCTCACTTGGAAGAGTTGGCCGAATAGTGGATTGCAGGCAAAGGGTGGCTATCAGTTTTAGGGAGCATTTAGTATAGCCGAATGCCCTAAACTCATTTGATGTTGTTTTCTTTCTTTCTCTCAAATACCTAGCCGAAACTTTCATCTCCTCATCTCCTCTTTTCTTCTTGAAACTTTGAAGTCAAATCACCACACTCATCTTGTCTTTCTCTTCACTCAAACTCATTGCCGAATCTTCTCTTATCTTCACCATACTCTGTGTCGAAGCCTCCAAGTTTTCCTCTTGTCTTGTTTTGGCCGAATAGCAACAAGGGTGGATTCTCTTGGATTCTTCACTAAACGGTTTTGAGAAAGGGTAAGTGTCTTGGCTGAATACCCTTTTATTCTTTTTCTTTTCTCTGTCGACTCACATAGGTTCCTAACCCTTGTTGGAAACCAATTTCTCCTAGGATTCTTAGGATTAAGAACTGAATCTAATCCTTCCTTTTTGAAGTGTTCCAATCTTTGGTGTGTAGAAGCCGAATCTGTTGACTAAGGTAAGGAGGTGTCAACTCTTTTGGTTTCAGATTTATGTTTTGGCCGAATGGCCTTTAGATCTCTAATGAAGTGATAAAACCGATTGTAGGGGAGGCCATTGCCAAATTCAAAGAGCCTTCGGGATTTGGTGGTCGATCTAGGTGAGCGTATTGATATCTCAGAATCTAATCCTTAATTGATTAAAAGCCGAAGGCTAAATTGTGAAGTATGCTAGTGTAGCCGAATACAAGGAGGACTTAGTGTATGTTTTCGGGATTTGGTAGGAGACCAAATCGGCACTAAGGTAAGAAAACAAACTTGTGCGATTCATCCTTCGGGATTTGTGATTAAGCCGAATGGCTTAGATCTAAAAGTGGTATTGGCCGAATGTAGGTGCTATAGGGACATACGTTTTGGGATTTCATAAGAATGCGTAGTTTCGGGTTTTTGTGACTAGTCAGGTGTGTAAAACTCTTACACACTTTATTAGTTGGCATTGCTTAATATGTTACAGTTAACTATTGTAATAGTGAATTGCTTTGTGGGCATGAGCATGGATTCCGGGTAAGTCGCTTGTGACTTTAAATATGTTATATGAATGACATGATGGGTAAGATACGATGCCATGACTTATATGTATGATTTATGATAATATGTTAAGCATGTTGTGAGCATGTTGGTAGTGGGATTGAAGAGAGGAGGGGGAATATTCTCTATGGACTGTCACCAGTTGTTTTGACCACAAGATGGGTTGGCCCCATCAGCTTAATTGTGACTTCGGTCACCAGTGGTTTTGACCACATCGTTGATATAAATTGTGACTAAGTCCCAGTGGTTTGGTACCACAAGTGGTTTTGACCACACGATGGGTTGGTCCCATCACCTAATTTGTGACTCCGGTCACCAGTGGTTTTGACCACCAGTGGTTTTGACCACACGGGGTAGTTAAAGGAGTATGGATGGCTAGTTTTGGGTTGCATGTTTTGCATGTCTTAATAATATTTTGTGTATGAGTTTGCACTTCCGTGTTGGGGATTTATACACTGTGTCTTGGTGACTCACCCCTTCCCATATCATTTTGCAGATGAGTAGATCGCGGAGATGGAGCCAGAGAGGACTCGAGGCGGCCATGCTTGTTCCTTGGATTTGAAATTTTATTTAGCATAGTTAAAGTTTATTATTTACTAAATTTTGGTTTGGGTTGTAATAAGGCTGCTAGTTACTATTTTGGATGTTCAAGTAGTTGTTTTATGTCATTTCTACTATATTACTGATGAATTTATAAATTGTTTAAATGAATCGGTTAAAAGTGACGTTTTCAAAATGGGAAATTTTTACGAGTTTTCAAGGATGTTACCATCGGGTAGCAAAATTCACCAAGTTAACAATAACCCTGATGGTTCTAAAAATTTAAATGATCAAATGTTTTCAAAGGTTTCAACTCAACCATGGTTATAAAATCAATTCTACCTGAGTTTTATAGACACCGTTTTAGAACCTCAGCAAATTTTCAGATTTCTACCAGTTGATCAAAATCTTTCAAAACATTTTTACTCTGTGACATACCAGATCCGGTCAAGGCTCATGAGCCGGGTTTGGGGTGTTACAAACAATTTGTTCAATTTGATGGTTTGCAGGACGAAGACCCGAACACTCATATAGCTAATTTTTAGAGTTCTGTGATACTTTCAAAATAAATGGCATTTCTGATGATGCCATTTGTCTTCGGTTATTTCCCTTTTCAGTAAGGAATAAAGCCAAATAGTGGTTGTACTTGTTACCTCGAGGGTCAATCACTATATGGGACCAAATGACCGAAAATTTTTTATTAAAATATTTTTGACCGACCAAAACGGCCAAATTACGGAATGATATCTCTTCTTTTGTGCAGATGGATTTAGAGACATTATACGACGCATGGGAGAGACACAAGGATCTCTTGAGAAGGTGTCCACACAATGGTTTACCCTTGTGGCTACAAGTCCAAACTTTCTATAACAGTGTAAACCCCTCAACGAGGCAACTAAACGATTCAGCTGCCGATGGAACCCTGAACAACAAAACTCCTGAAGTAGCCTACGAGTTCATTGAAGAGATGTCACTAAATAACTATCAGTGGCAAGTTACAAAGACAAAACTAAAAAAATCAGCCAGAGTTTACAACCTCGATGCAGTGACCATGCTATCAACATAGGTAAAGATGATGAATAAAAAGCTTGATAGTTTGTGTTCTTCGCAGGTACATCCAGTCATGTAGTGCAACGCAAGTGGAACTGTGGCGAATCATGAGTACCCACCCTACCAACTGGACGCAGAGAGCGAACAGATGAACTATATAGGTAATAATTTCAGATCTAATAATAATCCTTATAGTAATACTAATAATCTAGGTTGGAGAAACCACCCAAATTTTTCGTGGGGAGGTAAAGGAAACCAAGGAAATCAAAGGCAACAACGTCCTCAAAACTTCCAAAATCAGCCCTATCCACAGGAGAAGAAACCAACCCTCGAGGAGATGCTGACAAAATTCATGGCAGACACAGAAAAATGTTTGCAAGAAACTGAGAGAACAATTAAAGGTAACGAAAGCCGAATAGGGAAATTACTAAGTCGGTCAAGGAAGTTACTAATGCAGTCGAGCAACTCGCAAGGCTAATGTCTGAACGACTTTAAGGACGTCTACCAAGTAACATCGAGATTAACCCTAAGGAGAAAATTCAAGCCATCACAGCTCAAGGGTTGAATGAAGCAAACACAATTCAAGAAAACAAGGTAAACGAAGGCAAAATAGAGGTAACACAAGAAAAGCCAAAGCCGGTAGTCAAAGAGTACCAACCTCACATACCTTATCCCGAAGCAATGAAAAGAGATGATTCAGAAGAATAGTTCGGTAAGTTTCTTAAACTCTTGAAGAAATTACATATCAACTTACCTCTTCTTGAAGCTCTTTTTCAGATGCCAGACTCGAGGAAATTTTTAAGGCAGCTCTTGACGAACAAACGCAAAATAGATGAAGAACACCATGTGGAATAAAATGCAGCATGCTCAGCAATGCTATAGAATAAACTACCGTAGAAATAAAAAGATCCAGGGAGTTTTACAATTCCATGTTTAATTGGTATTTTAACTATTGATAATGCGTTGGCTGATTTAGGGGCAAACATAAATGTCATGCCTTATACATTGTTTAAACGACTAGGTCTAGGGAAGCCCAAACAAACTAGGATGAGCATTCAATTAACTGATAAAACTTTTAGAATTTTTATGGGTATTATCGAATATGTTTTTGTAAAAATCGACAAATTTGTTTTCCCAGTAGATATCATTGTCTTAGACATGGATGAGGATAATTCAATTCCCTTAATTTTAGGAAGACCTTTCCTAGCAACCGCCAAGACTAAAATTGATGTTGTCACGGAGAACTCATACTTTGTGTAGGTGATTTAATCAATCGATCTTCAAGCTCTTGACTCGCCAGACAACAATCGATGAAGGTAAGAAAGTTAATACATATGATAATCAAATTGTTTAACCTTTATCACAGGAAACACCACATGAAGACAAACCTGAGCCAAATCATAGCACCCAAACTGACAAAGAGAAAGATCAAAACCTTAAGGTTGACAGACAAGAAAAATAGAAGACACACGTCAAAGGAAAACCACACGAAGTAGAACCGAATGAGCATCTAGAAGAGCTCGTAGGAACATCCAATCACTACAAATAAGGAGACCAGGTACTGTTAGACAAAGCATATCTGTACATCATCGCAACAGACCTGAAGCCAAAGGGAGAAATCCTTCTTAAGGCACACAATATCTTCCCCTACGGAACAGTCGAGGTAAGCAACCCAACATTCGACACCTTTAAGGTAAAAGCTTCTCGACTTGAACTTTGTCAAGAAAATAAAACTATAAGCATGAGGGAAGATGTTCAAACCTTTAAACCTCCCTGATCTTTTTCAAATGTCAAGAAAAGTCTAGCTTAAGACTTTAAACGAGCGCTTCTCGGGAGGCAACCTGAACACTAAATTTTTATTTTGTGGTTTTTGTTTTCTTTTATTTTTATTTTCTCTTTTAGAATTTTAATAAATTGAAAGTGCAGATTCCCAGACCACACGACCTAGCACACGGCCATAGCCATGACCATATGGGTACTCCGAATTGCCGTACTAACATAATAGAGATGGTACAAATCCTGCCCTAACCAACTTTTGAAAGCCACGGGCCTACCTACCCCACCACGGTCGTGCGTGGTGGCCGTGTGTCAACACTACCATTTCAGGAATGGGTGTGGCATGCCAACACACCTAGCACACGGCCGTGCGATGTGCCCATATGAAGACACTGACTTATCGACCACGGGCAATACACAGCCATGCAAGGCGGCCATGTGATTCGACGCGCCCTCGATCAACGGGCGTGGGAAAGTACCAGAAGCAAGCCTCTATTTAAACCCAACCACCCTTACCCATTCATCCTAGCTTCCACCTCTTCTTTTCCTCATTCCTCTCAGATCTCCACATCTACACAACAAGTCTCTGCAGCCCTTGAGCCATACCAAAGCCATGATGAAGAAGCATAAGAAGGCACACATAGTCTCCACAAGGGAGACCCTACACATGAGTTCATGCTGGCAGCTTCATCCAAACAACAAGCCAAGGGTCCTTGAGACCATTTAAATTTTTATTTACATTTATTTTCCCCTTTATCCTACTTATCTATACTTCTCTTCTGCTTAATATATTTTAATTTCTTTTAGTTTCTTAGTGTCAGGTTCTAAAGGCTACTAGGGAATCATGCACCACAGCCTTAGAGGTCACATCCACCTCGCGAACCATCCAACAATAAGGACTCCTTAGTCCATTAGTTTTTCTTTTAATTTCAGTTCTGTTCTTAGTCTCATTCTCTTTATTTCCTCTGTCTTTAATTATAGTATTAGTATATTATTAATGTTTCTTTAGATTTCTTAGCTATATCTTTACAGGCTACCCAATTTCTTTATCTAGCACAAAGCTTATCAATAGACACCCCACCAAGCCCATAGAAAACGCCACAAATGCCTCCTCCACCCACCTTTCACCACGACCTCTGCCAACTCCCAGAATCATCCAAAATTTAGGAAGTGTTACTTCCCCCTTCTCTTTTGATTATTTTATTACATAATTGTTTATCTATCTTTATACATTGAAGGCAATGTATATCTTAAGTGTGGGGGGGTTAAAAGTACCTAACTTTTTGCATTATTCTAAAATCCTGAATTTTGGTCATGTCCCTAAGAAATTTTCTCATATTATTAATTACGGTGAAATTTCGATGATTTATGATTTTATTGATATGTTTTGAGTAAGTCATTGATAATTGTGCATTGATGCTTTATACTTGAAGAATACTAGAGAATCAAGCATGATAAGTCTATTTTTCAAGAATAAAAAATTTTCTAGGTTGTTGAATTGAATTTGAATATTACCTTGAAGTTTGGAATTTACAGGATTGATGTCAAATACCCATAAGTTTTGTGAGATTTGAGCCTTATAGAGCATATATCCTTTTTCATGCTCACTTCATTGATTATGAGTGTGTCAACACTGAATTGTTATTCTAGAACTTGCCTAGATTATACATATCGAGACCACATTAATGGTTTGATATACTGAGATGATAAAGGCACCTATGTTTTAACCCATTCACTCCAATAAAAAGCCTACCTTCACAAATTAACCTTTAGTGAACCTATTTGACCCTAACGACCTTGTTTTATTAAATTACCGCTTAATATTAACCCAAAACCCTTTGTATTTGTTATCACCATTCTTTTTTTACTACCCTTCTATCAAGAATTGATTTGATGCCATCAATTAGTTTATTTCAGCTTGATAAAGTTCTTTCTTTATTATGTATTTACTTAGTTTGTTCTTAAAAAAACAAAGTATATTCAAGCATTAGTATATGATTAAAGGAGCTTATGCATTTAAATTCCCATTGTTGAAGAAGAGGTCGTATTAAAAGTATTATCAATAGTAGTATTACTAGTTTCAAAGCAATCATTTATCTTCTAGTTCATTATTCTTGTTAGGTAATTGGTCAGGGCAATCTCGATTTCAAACCTTTTAATTTAGCCTTTATCCACACCTTTAACTTAAGCCCCGTTACAACCCTGTCAAAAGACATTTTGATTTGTGTATCATCTCATATTACAGTGGTGGAGATTTGATTTTCAGGCAAGCCTATAGGATTAACTTTTCAGGTTTGACTTATGAGTGCTTTTTTTGAAACTTAAACACTTCGAGTGATTTGAGTGAATCTTTAATGAGGACGTCAATCCTTGTCAGTTTTGAATTAAAGGTAATTATTTAGATAAGGGGAGACAGCTATGTTTTCGTGGTACAAAATATATGACATAGAATTGCATGAATCTTTAGGAGTCTTTGAGTTAAATTATCCATGTATGAATTATTTGTGAATTATAATAAGGCATTGTTGATAGGAATTGTGAATTATGGAAAGTTCATTTTAATTATAAGTTGAGAATTTTGCTTGAGGACAAGCAAAAGCTTAAGTGTGGGTGTATTTAATAAACCGTAAAAGCAACATATTTTAGGCCCACACTTAGTATGCTTTTGGATAATTTAGCCCTTGTTTTATGTAAAAAGGTGCTATTAATCCTTTCTTTTCATGTTTTACTCGTGAAAGCACCCGAGGACAAAAATAACAAGAAACAGCTTAAAATGGGCCAATTTGGGCTAAAGAGGAAATCGACACTACTTATACTTCAAGCCATACTAGTAGTGCCTCGATAATTAACTAAGACACGGCCATGCCACGATTTACACAAATGCGCCCCAATCGACAAAATCGAGACATGGCCTGAAAATGATTTACATGGGCGTGTGCCATGGCTATGCCCCTGTTGTGGAAGAGAGTAATTTCACTCGGATTTGGATACTTTGAGGCAAAGAAACACATTCCAAAGCCTATTCAAACACCGAGTAGGAAGTATACTTGAATTGGGACACTTAGAGGCCAAGTAAAGCATTCTAAAAGTCTATATAAACACCATAAGTGTAACCTAAAAAGGGCATTAGGCAGGTGATCTAGTCCAAAGAGCCGAAGCCAGAGCAATTCAATTCAGGGATTTGCTCGAAGATAGCCAGTGATCCATCTCAAGGAGCCAGAATTTTACTCAAGAGGTGAATTTCTCCTTCAATTCCTCCAGGGGGTTTTAGGGATTTCTTACGCTTTGTTTTATCTTTTCTCTTGAGATGCTTTATTTGTTATGAACTAAACCTTCAGATACCTAAAGGGATGAAACCTAGATGAATCTTGTTATTGATTTCTGAATATATGATAAATACTTAGTTTGTTCTTAATTATGCATACTTAATCCAAATCTGATGTGCTTAGGTGCAGGAGGAATAGACCCTGCTTAAAAGTAGATCTAGCATAATTAAGTAGAGTTGATCATACGCCTAGAGATAGGGTGACGAGATTTTGTCGGATTAGGGTGAAACCTAATATGGAAGTCTATAGATTGATTTACTTCTATTCTAGGGGGTTATTATAAGAGAATGAGAGTTCCACTAATTAACCTAGGGTTAGACGTTATTCGCCTCGAGAGAGGGTTTAATATACGTTAGGGAGTCTTATGTATCAAACTAGGTGAATAAATCATATGGTTCAGTGTTAAATAACAAGTGAAGTCTAGGTGAATTCTTCCTGAGGGTATCGTCATGATCAACTGAGTTTTTCTTCAAGTTATTTTCCAAGTCGTTCTTTTTGTCTTTGCGTCTTTAGTTTAGTAGTCGTTAATTTAGATTAAATCAACTTCACTTTATTCTATGCTAAATAATAAAAAGAAAGTTAGTATTAGTACTTTTAGTTCCTTTGGGTTTGATAATCCGGTCTTGCCTAAGCTATACTATTGTTTGATAGGTACACTTGCCTTTAATCGTTGTCAGAGTTAGTTCCCAAGTTTGATCACATTCTTTATAAATTTTAAAGCTCTAATTTCAGCGATCAGACACCTCGGCAACAAGAGTTTTGATCTACTGTCGAGCCAAGCCGCAACCTTTTTTGATGTATACCTCACGTAGTCCAACCGATTTGACTATGAATGGAAGAAATCTCCAAAACTGGTTTTGGAGGTTTATTTGCTTGACGGCTGCTAGACCTCACAAGCAATCTCTTAAGGTTTATATTAAGCTCAGTATCTTTTATTACCTTTTATAATTGCTATATCTTTAATGAATCATAAAATTAAATAAATACAATAAATTTTTAACCGAAAATTATAATTACATTAATTATATCTAAAAATTATAATAACATTAATTATAACAAGGATTTCGATAAACTATATTTATTTAAATTTATATACTGAACCAAATTCATATATTAATAGAACTATGTTTTCATTATGTGTACAACATCCTTGTACATATAATATGTTCAATATTTGATTGCCCAATTAAATTAATTTCATGTGGCAACCAAACAAAATACCAACTATGTTTTATTTTGTTCATTTCAACCATAGGGTGTGACCCTATAGGTTCTTGTAATGTTAGCAGTAATACTAGAACGATTCTAATGTCACAAACAATGAGTGGCATCTAGCAATGCATCATTGCTACCTAAGTTACAAGAAGTCATGATTCAACATAACCTTTTGTAATTAACCTTTCATGCATTAATCCTTAAGTCCTTTATCTCTGGAATAGACACAAGTCATGGAATAGTCACACTTACATAGTTCATTTCCATGTTTCTTGATATCTTGAGTAGACTATGATATACAAATTAGTATGAAATCTCATATCAACTTATTTGAGCATGGCCATGCATTTCTAGTCTCACTCAATCAAGTGGCCTAAGATATTACTCCTATTATGTAGGAGGGACTTATCCTATATTTATCAAACATATCCCTCTACATAGATTGTGGTATATCCAACATCAACCTTTATAGAACAACCTGTTACTGATCTCTGAATTGTTGATGTTTTAAAATTTATAAAGAGAATGATCGAACCTGGAAACTAACTCTGACAATGACTTAAGGCAAGTGCACCTATCGAATAGTAGTATAGCTTAGGCAAGACTAGATTGCCGAACCCAAAGGAACTAAAAGTAATAATGCTAATCTTCTTTCTATTATTTAGCCTAAATATTAAGTGATTGGTTGTTTAATCTAAAACTAACTACTAAGCTAAAGACGTAAAGACAAAAAGAATGAATTGAGGAAATACTGTTGGGAAAACTAAGTTCATTAAGATGATACCCTTAGGAAGAATCCACCTAGACTTCACTTGTTATCTAACACTGAACCAGACGATTTATTCACTTGACTTGATTCATAAGATTCCCTAATTTATATTAAACCCTCTCTCGAGGTGAATAACATCTAACCCTAAGTTGATTAATTGAAATCTCTTTCTAATTAAAACCCCTAGAATCGCATTAACTCGATCTATGGATTTCCATATTAGGTTTCACCCTAATCCGGCAAAATCTCGTCACCCTATCTCTAGGCGCGCGATCAACTCTGCTTAATTATGCTAGATCTACTCTTAGACAGGGACTTTTTCTCCACCACCTAAGCACATTCGACTTGAATCAATATCCCAGAAATATTAACACAAGAATTAAGCACACATAATTAAGAACAAATCAAGTATTTATCATATAGTTCAGAAAACAATAACAAGATTCATCTAGGTTTCATCTCCTTTAGGTATCTGAAGGGTTTAATTCATAACAGTAAAGGAAAACATCTCAGAAGAAAAGATAAAATAAAACATAAGAAATCCCTAAAACCCTCTGAAGGAATTGAAGGAGAGATCCGCCGTCTTGAGTAGAATTCTGGCTTCTTGAGATGGATTGATTGCTATATTTGAGTGATTCCCACAAATCTGACCTTTTCGGCTTGGCTCCCTGGCCTAGCTACCCGTTGGCTCTGGCAAAAGGTTTCTGCCGAACTCCCCACCTAAGTTTTCTTTTAGGGTGTTTATATAGACTTTGAGTTGCTTTATTGGTCCCTACATATCATAATTCAAGTAGAATTCCTACTAGGGTGTTTGAATAGGATTTGGAATGTGTTTCTTTACCTCTAAGTACCCTATTCCGAATGAAATTGCTCTTTCTGCAGTAGGGACACGCCCTAGGGCACACGCTCATGTGTTTCGTAGCCAGGCCGTGTGCGAGCCTGTTGATGAGGTACGACTATGTGAATCGTGGTCAGGCCGTGTTCGGACTTCTCTTAAGAAGCACAGCCGTGTGGGCTTAAGTCCAGGTTGTGCCGATTTCGTGATATGGCCTATTTGGTCTATTTTAGGCCCGTTTCTCATTCTTTTCCTCCCTAGGTGCTTTCCTGAGTATAAAACATGAAAGGAAAGGATTAAGAGCACATTTTTTTACACAATTTAGGGAATAAGTCATCCAAAAGTATGCTAAATGTGGGATTAAAATATGTTACTTTTACAGTTTATCAAATACCCCCACACTTAAGCATTTTCTTGTCCTCATGCAAAATTCTCAACTTACAATTAAAACAAACTTTCCACAATTTATAATTCTCATCAACAATTTCTCATCATAATTCATAGATAATTCATACATGGATAATTTAACTCAAAGACTCTTAAAGATTCAAACAATTCTAAGTCATATATTTGTAGCATGAAAAGATAGGTGTCTCCTTTTATCTAAATGATTACCTTTAATTCAAAACCAACAAGGATTGACATCCTCACTAAATATTCGCTCAAAGGACTCGATGTGTTTAAGGTTCAAGAATAAGCACTCATAAGTCGAACCTAAAAAGTTAATCCCATAGGCTTGCCTGAAAATCAAATCTCCAGCACTGTAATATGAGATGATACACAAATCAAAAGGTCTTTAACAAGGTTGTAATGGGGCTTGGGTTAAAGGGGTGGATAAAGGCTGAATTAGAAGGTTTAGAATCGAGATTGAATTGACAAATCACCTAACTAAAAATAATGAACTAGAAGATAAATGATTACCTCAATTGAAACTTTGAAACTAATAATACAAGCTTTTTTCTTCGATAATTGAAATTTAAATGTATAAGCTCACTTTTTATATTATTAATACTGAATATACTTTAATTTTTTCATTTTCATATATATATTTTTAAGCACACATAAATAAAGAAAGAACTTTATCAATTGAAACAAACTAAGGCAACCGGTCAAATCAATTCTCGATAGAAGGGTAGTAAAAAATGGTGATAATAAATACAAAGGGTTTTTGGTTAATATTAGTGGGTGAATCAATTAAAAGGGTTGTTAGGATCAACGGGGTTCACTAGGGGTTAATTATGAAGGTAGGCTTTTTAGTGGAGTGAATGGGTTAAAACCTAGGTGCCTTTATCATCTTAGTATATCAAATCAATAATGTGGTCATGACATGTATAATCGAGGCAAGTTTTAGAATAACAATTCAGTGTTGACACACTCATAATCAATAAAGTGAGCATGAAAAAGAATATATGCTATATAAGGCTCAAAATCTCACAAAAATTATGGGTGTTTTTTACATCAATCCCTATAAATTTCAAACTTCAAGGTAATATTCAAATTCAATTCAACAACCTAGAAAATTTTTATTCTTGAAAAATAGACTTATCATGCTTGATTCTTTAGTATCTTAAAGCTTAAATCATCAATGTACAATTATCAATGACTTAATCTAAAACATATCAATAAAAATCATAAATCATTAGAAATTTCATCCTAATTAGTAATATGAGGAAATGACTTAAGAAACAAGTTAAAATTCAGGGATTTTCAATTAATACAAAAGGTTAGGCACTTTTACCCCCACACTTAAGATGTACATTACCCTCAATGTACAAAGATAGATAAATAATCTTGTAATACTTAGATCAAAAGAGAAGGGGAGGAGTAACACTTCCTGAATTTCAGATGACTCAGGGACTTGGCAGTGGTCATGGTAAAAGATGAGTTGGAGGAGTGGTGGTGGTGTTTTCTATGGTCCTGGTAGGGTGGCTACCGACAATCTCTATACTAAATGAAGAAATTGGAGAGCCTGCAAAGATATAGCCAGGAAATCTAAGGAAACATTAAAAATATACTAATAATATAATTAAAGACAAGAAAAATAAAGAGAATGAGACTAAGAAGAAAATTGAAATTAAAAGAAAAGATTAATGGACTAAGAAGTCCTTATTGATAGATGGTTCACGAGGTAGGTGTGATTTCTAAGGCTGAAGAGGTGCTGGCGGTGGTAGAGGTGGCGTGATTCTCAAGCAGCCTAACGAACCTGACACTAAGAAACTAAATTAAAATAAGCTAAACTAAGTATAAGATAGTCAAAGGGAAGGAAATTGAAGCAAAAGAGAAAAGAAAAATAGAAACGAAAAGGTCTCGGAGACCCTTGGCGTGTTGGAGGGTTGAAGTGGCTGGCATGAACTTATGTAGATCAGTCTTCCTTGAAGAGACTGTGGTTGGCCTCTTACGCTTCTTCGGCATGGTTTTGGTGTCTCAAGAGTTGTAAGAATGATAGGAGAAAATGAGAGAAATCTAAGGGAAAGAAGGTAGGGATGAAGGTTAATGGGTGAAATAGGGAGGAATGGGGAGGTTTAAATAGAGTTTTGGATCATGACACCGTCCCACGCCTGTGTACCATGGGCGTGTCAAGGATCACGGCCACCTCTCCTGACAGTGTTATGGATCGTATCGCCCGTGTGTGATAAGTCAATGTCGACCACGGCTGCATCGTACGACCATAGTGGGGGGCATATCATTTTCCCATGCTCATGTGTAATTTGCCACGGTCATGTATGAACTCTCAGTATCGGCCACGGCCGTATCACACGGCCATAGTGGTGGTTGGGTCCGTGACTTTGAAGAATTGATTCGTTCTGACTTGTACCATTCTTTCCATGTCAGTACGGCGATTCGGAGTACCCACATGGCCATGGCCACGTCTGTGTGCTAGGTCGTGTGGTCTGGGAATCTGTACTTTTGATTCATTAAAATTCTAGAGAAGGAGAAAAATGAAAACCAAAAATAGAAATAAAGAGATAGTGTTAGTGCTCGGGTTGCCTCCCGAGAAGTGCTTTCTTAAAGTCTTAAGCTAGACTTTCCTCGTGTTCGAAAAAATCAGGGTGGTTTAAATGTTTGAACATCTTCCCTCATGTTGTCAGTTTTATTTTCATGATAAAGTTTGAGTCGAGATGCATTTACCTTAAAACTGCCGAATGTTGGATTGTTTATCTCGATTATTCCGTAAGGGAAGATTTTGCGTACCTCAAGAGGAGTTTCCTCATTTGTATTCAGGTCTGATGTGACCATGCAAGGATCTGTTTTATTTGACACTACCTAATCTCCTATTTTGAAGTGGTTTGATGTTCCTACGAGCTCTTCTAGGGGCTCCTTCGATTTTACTTCGTGTGGTTTCGATTCTTCTTTAAAGTGTGTCTTCCATTCTTCTAGTTTGTCGACCCTAAGGCTTTTCTCCTCATATTATTTTTCTTTTTGGGCTCGAGGTCCATGATCCGGCTCAGGTTTGTAACTTTGTGGTGTTTCCTATGGTAAAAGTTGAACAAGTTGGTTATCAACTGAATTTACTTTCTCACATTCATCACTTGATGTTCTAGCCAAGTCAAGAGCTTGTAGACTGATTGATTTGTCACCTACACGAAGAATGAGTTCTCCTGTACAAACATCAATTTTAGTCTTGGCAATTGTTAAAAAGGGTCTTCCTAAAATTAAAGGAATTGAATTATCCTCATCCATGTCTAAGATAACAAAATCAACTGGGAAAATGAATTTATCAATTTTTACGAGAACATCTTCGATAATACCCCTAGGAATTCTAACAGTTTTATCAGCTAATTGTATACTCATCCTAGTTTGTTTGGGTTTCCCTAGACATAGTTGTTTAAACATTTTAAAGGGCATGACGTTTATACTTCCCCTTAAATCATCTAAAGCATTGTCAACAGTTAAACTACCAATTAAACATAGAATTGTAAAACTCCCTGGATCTTTTAACTTTCGTGGTAGTCTGTTTTGTAGAATTACTGAGCACATTGCGTTTAATTCCACAGGTGGCTCCTCGTCTAACTTACTCTTGTTCATCAAGAGTTTTTTTTTAAATTTTCTCAAATCTGGCATCTGTGAAAGAGGTTCAAGAAGTGGTAAGTTAATATGTAATTTCTTTAAAAGTTTAAGAAACTTACCAAACTGTTCCTATGTATCGTCTCTCTTCAACGCTTCGGGATAAGGTATGCGAGGTGGGTATTCTTTGATTACATGTTTTAGCTTTTCTTGGGTTACCTCAATTTTACCTTCTTCTACCTCACTTTCTTGTATTGAATTGGGTTCATCTATCCCGACATTTTCCTGAGCTGTTATGGCTTGGATTTGCTCCTTTGGGTTAATTTCAGTGTTGCTTGGTAGACGCCCTTGCGGTCTTCAAACATTAACTTGGCAAGTTGACCAACTGACTTTGTAACTTCCCTAACTGAATTAGTAAGTTCCCCACCTTGGTTCTTGATCCCTTCCATCGATGTTTGTTGGGTTTTCAGTGTTGCCTCGGTGTGTTGGAGACGGTTTTTTATGGATGCCATGAATTTTGTCAACATCTCTTCAAGGTTGGGCTTCTTTTCCTGTTGATAGAGCTGATTTTGGAAATTTGGAGGAGGTTGTTGTCTCTGATTTCCTTGATTTCCTTGACCTCACCATGAAAAATTTGGGTGGTTCCTCCAACCTAGATTATAGGTATAACTATAAGGGTTATTATTAGATTTGAAATTATTACCTATATAGTTCATCTGTTCGCTTTCTATGCCTGGTTGGTAGGGTGGGTACTCAGGATTCGCCACGATTCCACTTGCGTCGCACTGCATTACTAGATGTACCTACAAAGAACACAAACTATCAAGCTTTTTATTCATCATCTCTACCTGTGTTGATAGCATGGTTACTACGTCGAGGTTGAAAACTCTGGCTGATTTTGTTGGTTTTGTTCTTGTAACTTGTGATCGTTGTTTTGTCAAGTTTTAAAATTTACAAAGAGAATGATCGAACCTGGAAACTAACTCTGACAATGATTATAGGCAAGTGTACTTATCGAACAATAGTATAGCTTAGGTAAGACTGGATTGTCGAACCCAAAGGAACTAAAAGTACTAATACTAACTTTCTTTTTATTATTTAGCCTAAAATATGGAGTGATTGGTTGATTTAATCTAATTTAATGACTACTAAGCTAAAGACACAAAGATAAAAAGAACGACTTGGAAAGCAACTTGAAGAAAACTCAATTGATCACGACGATACCCTCAGGAAGAATCCACCTAGACTTCACTTGTTACTTAACACTGAACCATATGATTCATTCACTTAGTTTGATTCGTAAGACTCCCTAACGTATATTAAACCCTCTCTCGAGGTGAATAACGTCTAACCCTAGGTTAATTGGTGGAACTCTTGTTCTCATATAATAACCCCCTAGAATAGAAGTAAATCGATCTATGGACTCCCATATTAGGTTTCACCCAAATCTAGAAAAATCTCGTCACCCTATCACTAGGCGTGTAATCAACTCCGCCTAATTATGCTAGATCTACTCTTAACCAGGGTCTATTCCTCCTCCACCTAAGCACATCAGATTTGGATTAATTATGCATAATTAAGAACAAACTAAGTATTTATCATATAATTTAGAAATTGATAACAAGATTCATCTAGGTTTCATCCCCTTCAGGTATCTGAAGGGTTTAGTTCATAATGAATAAAAAAAACATCTCAAGAGAAAAGATAAAACAAAACATAAGAAATCCCTAAAACCCTCTGAAAGGAATTGAAGGGGAAATCTACCGTTTTGAGTATAATTCTAGCTCCTTGAGATGGATCAGTGGGTATCTCCGAGTAATTCCCACAAATCTGGCCTTCTGGCTCGGCTCCTTGGCCTCGCTAACCCCTAACGCCCCCTTTCAGGATACACTTAGGGTGTTTAGATAGACTTTTAGAATGCTTTACTTGATCCCTAAGTGTCCTAATTTAAGTATACTTCCTACTCGGTGTTTGAATAAGCTTTGGAAAGTGTTTCTTTGCCTCAAAGTATCCAAATCTGAGTGAAATCTCTCTCTCCCGCGGCAGGGGCACGGCCATGGTACACTCACGTGTAAATTGTTTTCAGGCCGTGTCTCGATTCTGTCAATTGGGGCACGACCGTGTAAATCATGGCATGGCTGTGTCTTAGTTAATTGGCAAGGCACGACCGTGTGGCTTGAAGTCTAGGCCGTGCCGATTTCCTCTTGGCCCAAATTGGCTGTTTTAAGCTTCGCTTGTTCTTTTGTCCCCGGTGCTTTCCGAGTAAAAACATGAAAAGAAAGGATTAAGAGCACCTTTTTACATAAAACAAGGGCTAAATCATCCAAAAGCATACTAAATGTGGGCCTAAAATATGTTACTTTTACGGTTTATCAAATACCCCCACACATAAGCTTTTGCTTGTCCTCAAGCAAAATTCTCAACTTACAATTAGAATGAACCTTCCATAATTTACAATTCCTATCAACAAGGCCTCATCATAATTCACAGATAATTCGTACATGGATAATTTAACTCAAAGGCTCTTAAAGGCTCAAACAATTCTAAGTCATAAATTTGTAGCATAAAAACATAGGTGTCTCCCCTTATCTAAATAATTACCTTTAATTCAAAACTGACAAGGATTGACATCCTCACTAAAGATTCAATCCAATCACTGGAAGTGTTTAAGTTTCAAGAAAAGCACTCATAAGTTGAACCTAAAAAGTTAATCCTATAGGCTTGCCTGAAAATCAAAATCTCCACCACTGTAATATGAGATGATACACAAATCAAAAGGCCTTTTGATAGGGTTGTAACGGGGCTTAAGTTAAAGGTGTGGATAAAGGCTGAATTAGAAGGTTTGAAATCGAGATTGACCTGACCAATTACCTAACAAGAATAATGAACTAGAAAATAAATGATTGCTTTGAAACTAGTAATACTGCTATTGATAATACTTTTAATACAAGCTCTTCTTCAACAATTGGAATTTAAATGCATAAGCTCCTTTAATCATATACTAATGCTTGAATATACTTTAGTTTTTTTTAAGAACAAACTAAGTAAATACATAATAAAGAAAGAACTTTATCAACTAAAATAAACTAATTCGATAACTGATCAAATTAATGCTCGATAGAAGGGTAGTATAAAAGAATAGTGATAACAAATACAAAGAGTTTTGGGTTAATATTAAGCGGGTAATTCAATAGAAAAGGGCCGTTAGGATCAAATGGGTTCACTAGGGGTTAATTATGTAGGTAAGCTTTTTAGTGTAGTGAATGGGTTAAAACCTAGGTGCCTTTATCAGCTCAGTATATCAAATCAATAATGTGGTCTCGACATGTATAATCAAGGAAAGTTCTAGAATAACAATGTAGTGTTTACACACTTATAATCAATAAAGTGAGCACCAAAAAGAATATATGCTCTATAAGGCTCAAATCTCACAAAAATTATGGGTTTTTGACGTCAATCTTGTAGATTCAAAAATTCAAGGTAATATTCAAATTCAGTTTAACAACCTAGGAAATTTTTTATTCATGAAAATAGACTTATCATGCTTGATTCTCTAGTATTCTTCAAGTATAAATCATCAATGCACAATTATCAATGACTTTCTCAAAAACATATTAATAAAAATCATAAATCATTAGAAATTTCACCGCAATTAATAATATGAGAAAATTACTTAGAACAAGACTAAAATTGTGGATTTTGGAATAATGCAAAAGTTAGGTACTTTTACCCCCTACAATTAAGATGTACATTGTCCTCAATGTACAAAGATAGATAACTAATAATGTAATCAAAAGAGAAGGGGAGAAGTGATACTTCCTAAATTTTGGATGATTCTGAGAGTTGGCAGAGGTCGTGGTGGCATTTTATATGGGCCTGGTGGGGTAATTACCGATGAGCTTTGTGCTAGATAAAGAAATTGGGTAGCCTGCAAAGATATAGCCAAGAAATCTAAAGAAACATTAATAATATACTAATACTATAATTAAAGACAAAAAAATAAAGAGAATGAGACTAAGAAGAAAACTAAAATTAAAAGAAAAGACTAATGGACTAATGAGTCCTTATTGTTAGATGGTTCGCGAGTTGGGTGTGACCTGTAAAGCTGTGGTGCGTGATTCCTAGGTAGCCTTTAGAACCTAAAACAAAGAAACTAAAACAAAGAAAAATAAACTGAAAAGGTCTCAAAGACCCTTGGCTTGGTGTTTGGATGAAGCGGCCGGCATGAACTTATGTGTAGTGTCTCCCTTGAGGAGACTGTGATTGGACTCTTCTGCTTTTTCGGCATTTTCTTGGTGTAGCTCAAGAGTCTGAACACTTTTTATAAAGGAATAAGAGAAATATTTTTTGAGAGAAAAGGGAGGAAGAAAGAATGAGAGGAGAAGGAGAAGGGATATAGGGAATGAGGGTGAGTGAGAAAAGGCGAAAGAGTGGGTTTAAATAGAATTTTGGTCTCTGGCACCTTCCCACGCCCGTGGACCAAGGGTGTGTTGAATTACACGGCCGCATCACACGGTCGTGTGTCTAGGCGTGTTGGTTCACCCACGCTTATTTTTCAGATGCCACGCCTGTTCCTAAAAAGGCAGTGTGTTGGCACGGTTGGGTAGCATAGGCGTGTTTTTCCTGTGACTGGTGAGTCAGTAGCATCACACTGTCGTGGCGTATGGCTGTGCCAATTTATCAGTGCCCGTGGGGGAGTGGTTGGTCCGTGACGTCAAAAAGTGGTTGGGATTTTATTCGCATGGCCTTTGCTATGTCAGTACGGGGATTTTGGTGGTCCACACGGCTGTGTGTAGGATCGTGTGTTCTAGAAATCTGCACTTTTGGTTAGTTTACAAAGAGAAAGAGAAAGAAAATAAAATAAAATAAAAACAAATGTAAAAAAAGGTAGGGTTAGTGCTCGAGTTGCCTCCCGAGAAGCGCTCGTTTATATTCTAAAGCTAGACTTTTCCTTGTACTTGAATCAAGGAAGTTTAACGGTTTGAATATCTTCCCTCTTGCTTAAAGTTCCATTTTCTTGACAAAGTTCAAATCGAGAAGCGTTTGCCTTAGAGGTGTCGAATGTTGGGTTGCTTACCTCGACTGTTCCGTGTGGAAAGATATTGTGTACCTTAAAGGATTTCTCCCTTTGGCTTCAGGTTTGTTGTTATGATGTGCGGATCTGCTTTGTCTAACAGTACCTGGTCTCCTATTTTAAAGTGATTAGATGTTCCTACGAGCTCTTCTGGTGGTTCCTCCGATTTTACTTTGTATGGTTCTTCTTTTACATGTGTCTTCTGCTCTTCTAGTCTCTTGACCTTAAGGTTTTGATCTTTCTCTTTGCCAGTTTGGGTGCTATGATTTGGTTCAGGATTGTCTTCATATGGTGTTTCTTGTGATAAAGGTTGAACAATTTGATTATCATATGTATTGAGTTTCTTACCTTCATCGATTGTTGTCCTGGTCGAGTCAAGAGCTTGAAGACTGATTGATTCGTCACCTACACAAAGTATGAGTTCTCCTGTGGCAACATCAATTTTAGTCTTGGCAGTTGCTAGAAAAGGTCTTCCTAAAATTAAGGGGATTGTATTATCCTCATCCATATCTAAGACAACAAAATCTACTGGGAAAACAAATTTATCGATTTTGACAAGAACATCTTCAATAATGCCCCTAGGAATTCTAACAGTTTTATCAGCTAATTGTATACTCATCCTAGTTTGTTTAGGCTTTCCTAGACCTAGTCGTTTAAATAATGTATAAGGCATGACATTTATGCTTGCACCTAAATCAGCTAACACATTATCAATAGTTAGACTACCAATTAAACATGGAATTGTAAAATTCCCTGGATCTTTTAGCTTTTGTGGTAGTCTATTTTGTAACATTGCTGAGCATGCTGTATTCAATTCCACATGGTGCTCTTCGTCTAATTTGCGTTTGTTAGTCAAGAGCTGTCTTAAAAATTTCCTCAAGCCTGACATCTAAAACAGAACTTCAAGAAGAGGTAAGTTAATTTGTAATTTCTTTAAGAGTTTAAGAAACTTACCGAATTGTTCCCCTAAATTGTCTCTTTTCATCGCTTCAGGATAAGGTATGCGAGGTTAGTACTCCTTGATTATCGGTTTTGGTTTTTCTCGTGTTATCTCTATCTTACCTTTGTCTCCCTCGTTTTCTTGTACTGAGTTGGATTCATCTTCTCTTTTATTGTCATCGGTGTGATGGCTTGAATTTGTTCTTTTGGGTTCATCCCAGTGTTACTTGGTAGCCGTCCTTGCGGTCGTTCTGACATTAGCTTTGCGAGTTGTTCGACTGCATTAGTGGCTGCCTTGACTGACTTAGTAAGTTTCTCGATTCAGCTCTCGTTGCTTTTAATTATTTTTCTCAGTTTTATAGAAGCGATTTTCTGTGTTTTCCATGAATTTTGTCAGCATTTCTTCGAGGTTTGGCTTCTTCTCTTGCAGGTATGGCTGATTTTGGAAATTTGGAGGAGGTTGTTGTCTTTGATTTCCTTGAATTCCTTGGCCTCCCCATGACAAAATTGGGTGGTTCTTCCAACCCAAATTATAGCTGTTATTATAAGGATTATTATTGGATCTGAAATTATTACCTATATAGTTCATCTGTTCGCTCTATGCGTCTAGTTGGTAGGGTGGGTACTCAGATTCGCCACAGTTCCACTTACGTTGGAATTGCATGACCTGGATGTACCGCGAAGAACACAAACTATCAAGCTTTTTATTCATCATCTCTACCTATGTTGATAGCATGGTTACTGCATCGAGGTTGTAAACTCCGACTGATTTTTTCAGTTTTATCTTGTAACTTGCCACTAATAGTTATTCAGTGACATTTCTTCAATAAACTCGTAGGCTGCTTCAAGAGTTTTGTTGTTCTGGGTTCCACCGGTGGCTGAATCGATTAGCTGCCTCGTTGAGGGGTTTACACCATTATAGAAAGTTTGGACTTCTAACTACAAGGGTAGACCATGGTGTGGACACTTTCTCAAGAGATCCTTGTATCTCTCCCATGCGTCATATAATCTCTCTAAATCCATCTGCACAAAAGAAGAGATATCATTCCGTAATTTGGCCGTTTTGGCCGGTGGGAAATATTTTAATAAAAATTTTTAGTCATCTGTTCCCATGTAGTGATTGACCCTCGTGGTAACAAGTTTAACCACTGTTTGGCTTTATTCCTTAATGAAAAGAGAAATAACTGAAGATGTATGGCATCATCAGAAACGCCATTTATTTTGAAGGTATCACAGAACACTAAGAAATTAGCTATATGAGTGTCTGGATCTTCATCCTGCAAACCATCAAATTGAACAAACTGTTGAATCATTTGTATTGTGTTAGACTTTAATTCAAAATTATTAGCAGCTATAATAGGCCTAGCAATACTCGATTCCGCTCCTATCAAATGCGGTCTAGCATAATCATACATAGTACGTGGAACATTGTTTTCTTCCACATCTCGTCGTGGGTCATTCTAGTTCATCCCTTCAGTAGGATTGCATCTGCCTTCTCGCTCTTCTTCTGGGTAATTTAGCGCTCGCCTAATTTCTCTGCGATTCCTACGACCGGTAGCTTCAATATCACTATCGTATACTAGATGTCTGTCGGGTTCCTTCTAGTCATAAACTAGAGGTACCTACTGGGAAAATGGAATAAATAAAATTAGCAAAAAAAATTAAAATAAAATAAAATAAATTACGAAATAAAAAGAAAAATAATGGCTAAAGTAATAAAAATAGAGCTTTCTTAATATTTTAGTTCCCCGGCAACGACGCCAAAAACTTGATCGTTGTTTTGTTGAATTTTAAAATTTATAAAGAGAATGATCGAACCTGGAAACTAACTCTGACAATGATTATAGGCAAGTGTACCTATCGAACAGTAGTATAGCTTAGGCAAGACCGGATTGTCGAACCCAAAGGAACTAAAAGTACTAATACTAACTTTCTTTTTATTATTTAGACTAAAATATGGACTGGTTGGTTGATTTAATCTAATTTAACGACTACTAAGCTAAAGACACAAAGACAAAAAGAACGAATTGGAGAATAACTTGAAGAAAACTCAATTTATCACGACGATACCAGCAGAAGAATCCACCTAGACTTCACTTGTTACTTAACACTAAACTATATGATTTATTCACTTAGTTTGATCCGTAAGACTCCCTAACGTATATTAAACCCTCTCTCGAGGTGACTAATGTCTAACCCTAGGTTAATTAGTGGAACTCTCGTTCTCTTATAATAACCTTCTATAATAGCAGTAAATAGATCTACGGACTCTCATATTAGGTTTTACCCTAATCCGACAAAATGTTGTCACCCTATCACTAGGCGTGCGATCAACTCCGCCTAATTATGCTAGCTCTACTCTTAACCAGGGTCTATTCCTCCTCCACCTAAGCACATCAGATTTGGATTAAGTATGCATAATTAAGAACAAACTAAGTATTTATCATATAATTTAGAAATCGATAGCAAGATTCATCTAGGTTTCATCCCTTTCAAGTATTTGAAGGGTTTAGTTCATAATGAATAAAGAAAGCATCTCAAGAGAAAAGATGAAACAAAACATAAGAAATCCCTAAAACCCCCTGAAGGAATTGAAGGGGAAATCTGCCATTTTGAGTAGAATTCTAGCTCCTTGAGATGGATCACTGGCTATCTTCGAGTAATTCACACAAACTTGGCCTTCTAGCTCGGCTACTTGGCCTCGCTAACCCCTAATGCCCCCTTTTAGGATACACTTAGGGTGTTTATATAGACTTTTAGAATGCTTTACTTGGTCCCTAAGTGTCCTAATTTAAGTATACTTCCTACTCGGTGTTTGAATAAGCTTTGGAAAGTGTTTCTTTGCCTCATAGTATCTAAATCTAAGTGAAATTGCTCTCTACCTTGGCAAGGGCATGGCCATGGTACACGCCCGTGTAAATCATTTTCAGGCCGTGTCTCGATTCTGTCGATTGGGGCACGGCCGTGTAAATCGTGGCATGGCCATGTCTTAGTTAATTGTTGAGGCACGATCGTGTGGCTTGAAGTCCAGGTCATGTCGATTTCCTCTTTGGCCCAAATTGACCCGTTTTAAGCCCGTTTCTTGTTCTTCTCGTCCCCGGGTGCTTTCTTGGGTAAAAACATGAAAAGAAAGGATTAAGAGCACCTTTTTACATAAAACAAGGGCTAAATCATCCAAAATCATACTAAATGTGGGCCTAAAATATGTTACTTTTACATTTTATCAACTTACCACTAATAGGTGTTCAACGACATCTCTTCAATAAACTCGTAGGCTGCTTCAGGAGTTTTGTTATTCAGAGCTCTACCGGCACCATTGTAAAAAGTTTGGACTTGTAGCCACAAAGGTAATCCGTGGTGTGGACATCTCCTCAAGAGATCCTTGTATCTCTCTCATCGTCCGATAATGTCTCTAAATCCATCTCGCACAAAAGAAGAAATATCATTAAAGTAAATTTGGCGTTTTGGCGGTGGAAAATATTGTAATAAAAATTTCTCAGTCATTTGATCCCATGTTGTTATTGACCCTCATGGTAATTCTTATTGGATACTAAGTTCATGCATATATACGAATGAGTAGAACCAGGGTCTATCAATGCAATCAAAAAAGTATCATTAAGTGTAAATGTACCCGTTATAACATCTAGAGATGAAGCTTCCTCACGATCTTGGATAGCATACGCTCTGGTAGGCGCTCTAGCTTTGGATCTGACAACAGTATCTCTCGTAGTTCTCTGACTACCACTGTCATTTCTTACATTTCGGGAAGGTCTACCTCTCACAGGTGCATTACCAGATCTCGAATTCTGAACAGTCTCTGGCTCAACAAACTCTAGGCAATCACCAATAAAATGATCAAATGATCCACATCTAAATCAAGCTCTGGCATTTAATCTACAACTTCTCGGATGCCTTTTTCCCCAATACATACATTCAAGTTTCTCAGATCGAACATTTCCAACACTTGCTACTGAAGTCGCTGGAGTTTTGGAGCTCATTTGTGATCAAACTCGATTTCTATTCGAATGTCCCACATTATCTCTTGATCGTCTTTGTTCATCTCTAAATTTTTTCAAAACAGACAAATGATTTTATCAGAAATCTCTTTCTCACATCTCGGGCTTCAGACTCAGCTTTTCTTTTACCTTTCCCGAGTGCCCCAGCTTTGCATGCTTGGTCAACAAGTACAAAATCTCTTTTATCTCTAAAATTCTGACTAACAAGCGGATATCTTCGTTAAGGTCATATTCAAATCTTTTACACATTATTGCTTCAGATGATATACAACCTCGAGCATACTGACTCAGCGTCACGAACTCTCGTTCATATTCCGTAACAGTCACATGGCCCTGTTTCAATTCTAGAAATTCCTTTCATTTCTGATCAACAAATCTCTCACTGATGTATTTCTTTCAGAACTCAGACTAGAAGAAATCCCAAGTGACTGGTTCCTTTGGAATCACAGAAATCAAATCCTTCCACCACTATTAAGCGACAACTTGTAGCAGTGAGACAACACATTTAATACTTTCTTTCGGAGTCAAGGACATCTCATTAAATACCCGGATAGTCTTTTCCAACCAGAACTCAGCTTTCTCAGCATCGTCATCACTGGTAGCCCTAAACTCTCAGCCCCATACTTACGGATTTTATCAATCGTAGGCTTGTTCCACAAATTTAGATTTGTAGTCGGAGGCATAGAAAATGTTTGAGGGGGATTAACTGAGGGCAGAGGTTGCGAAACAGTGGGGTTATTTCTTACAAATTGAGTGAATCACTCACTCATCATCTGGAAGAAAGCTTAATTAGCTTCTCCCTCTTGATCGCTTGTAGCCAATCTTAGATTAGAAGGCATTGTCCCTTGCGCGGGAGCAGGTGCATTACTTTCTATGTTGTCAGCTACGACTCTTTCGGGATCCATTACTATATAAAAATCATATTTTTCATGTCAGGATTCATCACACTATCATAGTTCAAATATATGGCATGTATAGCTAGACTCTGACACGCTACGTTAGTTCGAGAATCGACTAAACCGTAGCTCTGACACCAACCAAATGTAACACGCCTAACCCGTATCCATTGCCACAATCATCATTCACAGCCAAGTGTCCCTTTTTATAGGTCAACGAGACCTTAATCATGCTTCAGAATAGGGTCGAGAATAAACTGAACACTTAGAAAATTTTTAAAAATTCAAGTATTCATCAACACTGTTGAGGTAACTTGCCCGTGTAGGTAGGCCGTGTGCCTGACACGACCACCAAGCACACTAATGTGTCTAGGCCATGTCAAAACAGAGCATGCATACTGAATTTTTCTACACGGCCACTAGACACGCCCATGCACCATGGCCTTGTACTTTTAGACTACATACTAACTTATTAACACGGCTACTAGGCACGTCCGTGTGCCAGGACCGTACACACATAGGTTGGCTATTGACTTAATCCCATGGTCACCAAGCACGCCCGTGTACCATGACCGTGTAGGCAAAATAGGCCATTTGCAAGGTCAAAGTGTAACACCCCTTACCTGTATCCAATGCCAGAACAGGGTACGAGGCCTTATCGAACTTAAAATTCTTGAACATGTAAAATCGGGTCATAAAATTTCATCAAATTTAAAACTTTTCTAACACATGAATTTTTTCCCTTGTATGGGCTTATAAAGCTCAAATCATCCTTTAGGATGGACTGGGACTAAATCGAGAACTTTGTAAACTTTTGGGAAAACTTAGAAATTTTTTTCAAAACAGGGGTCACACGCCCGTGTGGTCTGGGACACGCTCGCGTCCCTATCCCGTGTAACTCTCTGTTTATGATGTCATCATCAAAATAAGGTCACACGACCTTGGCACACGCCCGTGCCCTTAGACCGTGTCTATCATATGGTTGAGACACATGGCCGTGTGGCCTGAAAGTTGGCTATTTTCCATGCCTGTTCCCTACCCTAAAAAATAAACTCTCTTGTATCCATTTCATCAACATGTATCATGCTATAATTGGACATCGGAATATCCAATTTTACATACACATTCTCATACACATCGTCATTCATGAAATCATTTCTAAACCACATCCACAACATCTCAATTATGCAATTACCACATACATGAATAACCATATCATAGGCGTATAACAACCATCAATATTGGCCATCTCCAATTAGCCTTAATCAAAAAGAACATTTATTACATAAGGGCCAACATTTTAGGCCATAAGAAATATGACATATACGACAAAACGACCAAGCCTACTATACATGCCATAACCCAAAAATTAATGTATCTATATACCAAGTGTTCCAAATGATAGTATGAGCGAATCTCTGACGTCCACCGATCCCTGAGCTAACTTGGCGATACTACAAGGCAAGGGAAAAGAGAGGTGAAGTAAGCATAATGTTTAGTAGGTTCATATGCAAATAATAAGAAATTAATAAACTTGTGTGGATAAATCGTCACAATAATTTCTTAAGATGATATATGATCGTGTGTCAGAGTCTTAAAAATTTATACTATGAATGATCTGGCCTAAAACTAACTGTGACGACGACTTGAGGCAAGTGTACCTATCGTACAGTAGTATAGTTTAGTGGCAAGACCGGATTGTCGAACCCAAGAGAACCAAAAGTACTAATACTAACTTTCTTTTTATTATTTGACCTAAGAATTAAAGGAATTGTTGTTTAATCTAAAATTAACTAACTACTAAGCTAAAGATGCTAAGACAAAGAGAAGGAATTGGGGAAATACTTGTGGGAAAAACCAATTGATTGAGACAATACCCGAGGAAGAATCCACCTAGACTTCACTTGTTATCTAACTCTGGACCAGACAATTTATTCACTTGACTTGATCCATAGGATTCCCTAATTTATATTAATACCACTCTCGAGGTTACTAACACCTAACCCCAGTTGATTAATTGAAATCACTTTCTAATTAAAACCCCTAGAATTGCATTAACTCGATCTATGGACTCCCATATTAGGTTTGACCATAATTTGGCAGATTTTCGTCATCCTATCTCTAAGGTTGCAATCAACTCTGCTTAACTATGCTAGATCTACTCTTAAACAGGGTCTATTCCTCCTCTGCCTAAGAACATAAATGCTTAAATCAATATCCTGAAATATCAAAGTAAGAATTAAGAATACATAGTTAAGAACAAATCAAGTATTTATCATATAGCTCAGAAAATAATAACAAGATTCATCTT
Source organism: Gossypium rotundifolium (assembly GCA_025506655.1). Taxonomy (NCBI): domain Eukaryota; kingdom Viridiplantae; phylum Streptophyta; class Magnoliopsida; order Malvales; family Malvaceae; genus Gossypium; species Gossypium rotundifolium. The sequence goes on along the minus strand of CP106729.1, from coordinate 60,353,593 downwards.
AGGTTTCATCCCACTAAGGTATTTGAGAGGTTCAGTTCATAATTATAAAAGAATACATCTCAGAAGAAAATATAAAACAAAACATAAAGAAAACCCTAAAACCCCCGGAATGAAATTGAAGGAGAGATCCTCAGTCTTGAGTATGATTCCTGCTTCTTGAGATGAATCAACTGGCTTTCTTCGAGTGAATCCCACAATTCGACCCCTCTAGCTTGGCTCATTGGCCTAGCTGAACACCCTCTTGAAGGTTGGCCTCTTGGGTGTTTATAGAGGCTTTTGGAATGTCTTTCTTTGCCTTTAAGTACCCTAATCCAAATGAAACTCTTCTTTGCTATGACAGGGACACACCCATGGAAAACGCCCGTGTAAATCGAAGCCAGGCCGTGGTCAAACTTGTTATAGAGGCACGGCTGTGTGGCTTGGGGGCCAGGCTGTGTAAGTTTTGTAGTTTGGCCCATTTTCTCTGTTTTCAGCCCGTTTCTCATACTTTTCATCCTCCAGTGCTGTCCTGAGTATAAAACATGAAAACAACTGATTAGGAGCACCTATTTCCATAATTAAAGGGATAAATCATCCAAAAAAATGCTAAATGTAGGATTAAAATATTTGTATATTATGGTTTATCAATATAATCATTATATCACATGCTTACACCTTATTACTCATGTTCACATTAATCTGTCTACTTGAGTCACTGTCACTAAATCATCCAAAAACATGCTAAATGTGAGATTAAAATATGTGTATATTATGGTTTATCAAATACCCCCACACTTAAGCTTTTGGTTGTCCTCAAGCAAAAATCTCAACTCACAATTAAAACGAACTTCCTCAATTCATAATATTCATCGATAATGTTTCATCATAATTCATAGATAATTTATACATGGATAATTTAACTAAAAGAGTCTTGAAGATTCAAACAATCAAAGTCATAGTTTTCAGCACAAAAACATAGGTGTTTCCTTTATCCAAAAAATTACTTTTGATTCAAAACTGACAAGGATTGACATCCTCACTAAAGATTCACTCAAGGTGTTTAAGGTTCAAAATAAAGCACCCAACAGTCAAACATGAAAAGTTAATCCCATAGGCTTGCCTGAAAATCAAATCTCCACCACTATAAAATGAGATGATACATAAATCAAAAGGTCTTTAAAGGGTTGTAATGGGGCTTAGTTAAAGGTGTGGATAAAGGCTAAATTAGAAGGTTAAAATTGAGATTGAATTGATAATTTACCTAACTAGAAAAATGAACTAATCCTAAATACTTACATCAATTGAAAACTTGAGATACTAATAATACGAGCTTCTTCTTCAAGATGTCGAAATTAAATGTATAAGCTCACTTAATCACAAAATTAATAATGACTATACTTGATTTTTAAGAACAAATCAAGTAAATACATAATATAAGAAAATTTCAACTACTGAAATAAAATAATTTGACAACTAATCAAATCAAGTCTAGATAGAAGGGTAGTCAAAAGGAATGGTGATAACAAATACAAGATGGGTTTTGGGTTAATATTAGTGGGTGAGTCAATAAAAGGGTTGTTAAGATCAAAGAGGTTCACTAGGGGTTAATTGTGAAGGTAGGCCTTTAGTGGAGTAAGTGGGTTAAATCTTAAGTGCCTTTATCATCTCAGTATATCAAATCAATGATGTGGTCTCGACATGTATAATCGAAGCAAGTTCTAGAATAACAAATCATTGTTGACACACTCATAATCAATAAAGTGAGCACGGAAAGAATGTATGCTCTAAAAGGCTCAAGATCTCACAAGAATTGTGGGTTTTTGATGTCATCCTTGTAAATTTCAAATTTCGTGGTAATAATTAGATTCAAGTAGACAACCTAATGAATTTTTAATTTTGAAAATAGACTCATCATGCTTGATTCTCTAGTATCTTAAAGTTTAAATTATCAATGCATAATTAACTATGACTTAATCTTAAAACATATTAATAAAAATCATAAATCAACAGAATTTCATTTTAATTAGTGATATGAGAAAATTACTTAAGACAAGATATCATTCAGGGATTTGAGAATAATGCAAAAGTTAGGCACTTTTTCTAAATAATTTTCACCCCCCACTGTTAAGATATACATTTCCTTCAATGTACAAAGATATATAATAACATGTAGTAAGAAAATCAAAAGAGAGGGAGAGAAGTGAAACTTCCTAAATTTTTGAATGGAATCTTTGAGTTGGAAGTGTGGAAACTTGATTCGGAAGTGAAAGATAAGTTGGGGGCACCTCAAACCGTTTGAAATTGGATCCTTGAAGCAGTCGGTCTTATCTTATTGTATCCTAAGCTTAATCTAAATGGCATGAAGAATAAGAAGAAAATAATAAAGAAAATAAAAAATAAATATAAAACTAAGAATAAAAAATAAATAATGAATAGTGGATATGCGTTCAAAGAGAAAGGGAAAAGAGAAGAAGACTTTATGGAAAAAGTGAATGTAAGAAGGGATAAAATAGAAATCATGGATCCTGGTGGTTGCCCACGCCTTGTACCTTCCCCGTGGTGGCTACACGTCCACGGCCACGCCTGTGTGCAAGGTCAGTCGAGTATGAAAACCCACGCCTAAAAGTCTGGTTAGTTGTTAGTTAGACGCTAAAAGTCAAAAATATAAAAATTAATGGGGTTAGTTCTCGGGCTGCCTCCCAAGAAGTGCTCATTTAAAGTCTTGAGCTAGACTTACCTATTATTTGTATAGCCATGGTGGTTCACGAAGTTGAAACTCCTTGTTCTTACTATCAATTCTATCAACATATGGTTTGAGTCGGGTAATATTTACCTCAAAAGTGCCAAAATTAAAATGTGTTACCTCGACCATTCCATATAGGAAGACCTGACATTCCAAAAAATGAGTCACATTGTTTGTATTAAGCTCTGAAGTGCCTACTCTAGGGTCGGTTGCATTTGACAGTACCTAGTCCCTAACTTTGAAGTGATTGATTCCACATTTAATACTCGATGTCCTAGACATTTCAAGAATTACGTTTAGCTCCATATGTGACGTATCGTCTAACTTCCGTTTGTTTGTCAAAAATTCTTTTAAAAATTTTCTTGAATCTGGCATCTACGAAAGAGCTTCAAGAAATGGCAAGTTAATATGAAATTTCTTTGGAGGTTTAAGACATTTATCGAATTGTTCGTCTATATGGTCTTTCTTTATCGCAATGGGGTATGGCATGTAACACCCCAAACCCAGCCTAGATGTTACGACCAGATCTGGCATGTCACATGGAAAGGTTGTTAAAGAATCTACGCGTTCGGTAAAAATATCAAGTTTTGTTGCTGGTAAAAAATCCAATTTGTTTTATAGTTCTCTTTGCAAAAACATTTTTGTTTCTATTTCTGATGATCTTGTTTATAATTAATCTAACTCAATGAGTTTCAGAAAAACGACATTTAAATTATTGTAAACATGCGATATTTTGAAAAAGAGTTATCAACATTAAGAAAATCCAGAGTTTTATCCATTATAGTTTGTAAATCGTGTATTAATATTATAGAAAAATAGTTATTAATGTTTTAGAAAATCCCAAATTGAGCAATCAAAATTAATAGCGAAGAATCGAATTAAAAGCTAAAACCAAAACAAAATACCAAAGGCCTTATTACAAAACAAAAACCCAAATTTAAATAAAATCTATAGTACCGCAAAATAGAATTTATTAAGCTACGATGTATGGCCACCACAGAGCTCACCTCAGCTCCAAATCCGCAAAGCTAGGAATTACTTGCAAAATTAAGCAGAGGGGTGAGTTACACGAACTCAGTGTGTAATCCCCTATACAAACGATAGCTGGGCCTAAGCCCACAGAAGCAAATTGAGCCTTAGCTCTTACAGTAATGAAATTGGTCAAAGCCCATACGAGTCGAACTGGGTCGTAGCCTAACAACATGGCATAAATAGTGAATGCAATGCAACCCAGCCCAACCTAGTATTCCATCCTCTACACTCCACTCCATATGTCCAACCTCAGCACACCTGTGGTGATTTCTACAATCAACCCTCCGTCCACTACACTCCTCATTGGTAGTCATGCTGACAGTCATGCTGCTCAAAGCTGATATAATGTGACAGAGTCACCGATATATGTGGCACCAAGCCATCGAAACAATGTGGCAGAGCCACTGATATATGTGGCAGAGCCACCGGAATAATAATATAATTGACACACAACCCTGGGTAAATATGATTGACATAGAGTCATATAGCCATCAGCGACGGTAATATAATTGACACATAGCTTTGAGTAAATACGATTGGCACAAAGCCATAATCAATATGGCACGGAGCCATATTTAGGTTGGCATATAGCCATTATACGTAATGTGGCGAGCCACCGATATATACTTCCCCGATCATCAATATCCCAACCCCATGCAATATATCGTATGTCATGCTCAATCATTACACGTATGCGTAATGGCCATGCTCAAGAATAATCATTTAAACATGTAATAAAAGCATATCACCATACAACCACAACCAAACCGGTCATATCATAGCACAAGCCAATCACTTACCTACAAGGGCAAATTAGTCATTTACCCTCGTAAGAAGTGATACTCGTAATCCTACCCTTTAGGGGTAGTTCGGTAATTCTACTCAAAACTAATTCCTGTATGTAGTGTGTCTCAAACATAATCAATCATACAATTAACACATAAAACGCTAGTACTACTACTAGGGTACAACGGTCATTTTGTCGTTTAGGGGTAAAATAATAATTTCACAAACCGGTGGTATTTCGGTAATTTCACAAACTAGAGGTATTTTAGTAATTTTACAAACCAGGGTTATTTCGGTAATTTTGCAAACTAGGGATATTTTGATAATTTTACATACCAAGGGTATTTTAGTAATTTTACAAGCCAGAGGTATTTCGATAATTTTACAAACTATGGTTATTTTGGTACTTTCACAAACCAGGGGTATTTCGATAATTTTGCAAACCAGGGGTATTTTGGTAATTTCACAAACTAAGGTATTAACGACCCAACAGAAGGTCCATTGTCGCCTCAAACGACTCAAGTATTCTAAACAGAGATAATGATGCGAATTGGCCTAAGGCCCATTCTCGACCCAAGTGGGCCCACCCACTCGTGTGGCCCATTCAGCCTAAACCTAGCCACGTGTATGAGATTTACATAGTCTAGTTCACTATCTACTACTCAATCATACAATTTACTCATATGGGCCTCGGCCCATTGGGCCCACTTGGCCCCTTTTAGGCCATCGTGGCCCAACAACCCACACCCATAAGAATACTCATGGTGGCCTCGACTATCGTGTTGAAGCTTCCACATGTGCGCTCACTCGCTTGTGTGGCCACCATCGTCGTGTGACAGGCATTTTGGCATTTGTCGGTTTACAACTATAGTAGAGAGAATACACACCTGATATGGGTCTGAAGCTGCTAAACCGCGCTCCGAGCACTCCTACATCCAACGCCAACCAGGTATGCTTACACTCCTCCTAGATAGCTCTATATATAGCTAGCTTCTCACCTTCCTTCTTTGTATCTTTCCAATGTGGGATCCTCAAATCAAGAGAGTTTAAATCCAACTCAAACTATTGTCGTCCAATCCGCAAAATAAATACCCCCTTGCTTTCTATGAGATTCGAACCCAGACTCTCCCATCAGCCAATTCACGCCACTTGCCACTAAGCCACCAGCTCCTCTTGTGACTAAAACCATGCGCAACTAAATATAAATCTATGACCAAGGTCTAAATCCATTTTGAAAAGAATACCAAAAAGAAATGCAAGTGCCATGCCTTGAACCTTAGATCTCCTTCCTTCCTTTTGGCGTCACCCCCTTGCCTCTTAGTGGTGTCACTTTGCCACTACACCACACGCTCCACTTGTGTCATTTTCTCCACAATTTATTCTCAAAGCCTACCTACTAACTCCCAGGATTTTATTCACCTAAAACCAAAATTTTTCCTAAGGCCTAACTTGAACCCGGAACTTCATAGAAGCCACCTAACCTTCCAAAATCACTCACCTACTAGATCCAACTTGCATTAAAGCTGTTCTCTTATTCTCAAAAAATTTAACCGCTACTACGCCCAAGGCCAATTGGGCCCAATCCTACTAGGCCCAAATTTGGGATGTTACATGGAACACTAGGTCGGTACTCTGTAATTACCTGGTTTGGTTTATCATGGCTTACTTTAACCTTACCTTCCTCTACCACATTCTCTTGCTTAAACTCTGGTTCATCTAATCCTTCACTATCGTAGCCATTATTATTTGAGGCTGCTCTCTTGGGTTAGTTTCGGTGTTGTTAGGCAAGATACCTTGTGGTCTTTCTAAGATTAGCTTAGCAAGTTTCCCTAATTGGTTTTCGATCTCTTGAATCGATGCTTTTTGATTTTTAAGTGTTGTTTCAATGTTTTGGAAACGTGTTTTTGACACCGCTATGAATTTTTTCAGCATCTCCTCAAGGTTCGACTTCTTTTACTATGGGTAGGGCTATTGTTGAAAGTTTGGGAGGGGTGTTGTCTCTGATTACCTTGACCACCCCACAAGAAATTGGGATGGTACCTCCAACCTATATTATAAGTGTTACTATAAAAATTATTTTGAGATCGAAAATTATTACTCATATAATGAACTTGCTCATTTTCAGCGCTTGGGTTGTAAGGTGGATATTCTATATTGCTCATCCCTCCTCTATTCATATCGCACTGCATAACTATATGTACCTGTGTAGAACCATACAAACCATCAATTTTTATATTTAAAAACTCTACTTGCTTAGATAACATGGTGACCACATCAAGGTTGAAAACATCGACTGCTTTAGTAGGCTTTGTCCTCATGACATGCCACTGATAATTATTCAGTGACATCTATTTAGTTTCTGCGAGTGGTATGTTCTATTTCACTGTCAAAAATCAAGGGTCTTGACGGGTTCCTCCTAGTCACAAACTAGAATTACCTGCCAGAAGCAAATAAAAGAAGAATTAGTAAAGTAAAAATAAAATAAAATTGCAGAAAAAAATAAAATGGTTAAAGTAATAAAAATTGAGCTTTCTTAACATTTCAGTTCCCTAGCAACGGCGCCAAAAACTTGATCGTGTGTCAGAGTCTTAAAAATTTATAATATGAATGATCTAGCCTAAAACTAACTGTGACAATGACTTGAGGCAAGTGCACCTATCGAACAGTAGTATAATTTATTGGCAAGACCGAATTGTCGAACCTAAGGGAACCAAAAGTACTAATACTTTCTTTTTATTATTTAACCTAAGAATTAAAGTAATTGTTGTTTAATCTAAAATTAACTCACTACTAAGCTAAAGATGCTAAGACAAAGAGAAGGAATTGGGGAAATACTTGTGGGAAAAACCAATTGATTGAGACAATACTCGAGGAAGAATCCACCTAGACTTCACTTGTTATCTAACTCTGGACCAGATGATTTATTCACTTGACTTGATCTGTAGGATTCCCTAATTTATATTAATACCTCTCTTGAGGCTACTAACATCTAACCTTAGGTTGATTAATTGAAATCTTGATAAACCGAAATATGAACATATTTTAATCCCACATTTAGCATACTTTTGGATGATTTTTCCTTTAATTATGGAAATAGGTGTTCCTAATCTTTTTTTTTTCATGTTTTATACTCAGGAGATCACCGGAGGCTGAAAAAAATGAATAACAGGCCAAAAACGGTGAAAATGGGCCAAAGTACGAAATCCACATGACCTGGGCCCAAGGCCACACGACCGTGCCCCGTGAGAAGAGCCGACCACAGCCTGGACCCCAAAAAACACAGCCGTGCCTCATCAAAAAACCCGAACACGGCCTGGCCACGATTTACACAGGCGTGTGCCATGGGCGTGTCTTTACCGCAGATAAGAAGAATTCTATACAGATTAGGGTACTTAGAGACAAAGAAACATATTTCAAAGGCCTATATAAAGACCCTAGAGGCCAACCTTTAGGGGGCGGTCAGCTAGGCCAAAGAGCCGAGCCTGACCATTTAAATTTACAGATTTACTCTAAGAAAGACAGTTGATTCATATCAAGAAGCCGAAATCATACTTAAGATTAAGGAACTCTCCTTCAATTCCTTCAGGGAGTTTTAGGGTTTTCTTATGTTTTGTTTTATCTTTTATTCTGAGATTTTTTTTACAATTATGAACTAAACCCTAAGATACTTGAGGGGGATGAAACCTAAGACGAATTTTTTTATTGTTATCTGAGTTGTATGATAAATACTTGATTTGTTCTTAACTATGTGTTCTTAATTATTGTTTTGGTATTTCAGGGATATTGATTCAAGTGTGATTGATGCAAATGACTGTTTGAATTTTAAAAGCCAAATGTGTGTTCTAAAGAACTCAGATTTGATACAGATGATTTTGAGTGAGGCTCATAGTGGCCGACTATCGATACATCTGGGTAGCACGAAAATGTATAACGACTTGAAACAGTTCTATTGGTGGCCTGGTATGAAATGAGATATATCTGAATTTGTTTCAAAGTGCCTAATTTGTCGACAAGTAAAAGCCGAGCATCAAGTGCCTTACAGGTTGCTTGAGATCATGATACCTGAGTGGAAATGGGATAAAATTACAATGGATTTTGTATCCGGTCTTCCTATGACACCAAGTAAGAAAGATGCCGTATGGGTGATAGTTGATAGACTGACTAAATCAGCTCATTTTGTGCGGGTTCGTACAGATTTTTCACTCGATAAACTTCTTGAATTGTATGTATCATAAATTGTAAGATTGCATGGTGTACCGAGCTCCATTGTGTCAAGAAGAGACCCGAGATTTACATCGCGGTTTTGGAAGAAGTTGCAAGATGCTTTAGGTACTAAACTACATTTTAGTACAGCCTTTCATCCGCAGACAGACGGTCAGTCTGAGCGAACTATTCAAATACTTGAGGACATGTTGAGATGTTGCGTTCTCGAGTTTGAAGGTACGTGGGAGCGATACCTACCTTTGATTGAATTTGCTTATAATAATAGCTTTCAATCAAGTATCAAAATGGCACCTTATGAAGCCTTATACGGGCAAAAATATCGAACACCATTATATTGGACTGAGCTCAGTGAAAATAAGATACACGGGGTTGATTTGATTAAAGAGACCGAGAAAGTGGCCATAATCGAGATAATTTGAAAGTCGCGTCGGATCGACAAAAGTCCTATGCTGATTTGAAGCGTAAAGATATTGAATTCAGATCGGAGATCGAGTCTTTTAAAGGTTTCACCATGGAAGAAAGTGCTCCGTTTTGGTAGGAAGGCAAGTTGAGCCCGAGGTTCATTGGACCGTATGAAATCATTAAGCGTGTTGGGCTGTTGCTTATAAATTGAAGCTACCCTACGAATTAGAAAAGATACGATGTATTTCATGTTTCTATGCTCCGTGAATCAGATCGGATCCGTCACATGTGATTGCTCCGTCGAGATTGAGATACGGTCTAATATGACGTATGAGGAAAAGCCGATCCGTATTCTAGCTCGGAAATGAAAGAGCTAAGAAACAAAAAGATTTCCTTAGTGAAGGTGTTATGGAATTGACATGGAGTTGAAGAGGCAGCGTGGGAGCCGAGGATTCAATGAGGCAACAATATCCGACATTGTTTAGCGGTAAGATTTTCGGGACGAAAATCCTTAAGGGAGAGTTGTAATGCATCGAATCGACCCTAATCGGACGGTGGTTTCGGGACCACGAATCCGAACTCGAGAAATATTTAAATATTATATTTAGTGCTTATTATATGTGAATTTATGTGTGAAAGTTTTGTAGAAAAATTTTATCGTTTGAGTATCGAATTAGACAAAAGGACTTAATCGCGTAAAATGTAAAAGTGGCATACTAGAGTGTAAAGTGCCTATTTGAGCATGGCTTAATATGAAGCATTAAATGGGTAAATAACCCATTTTTAAAGTTAGTGGGTGGCTTTTGACAAAAATATCCATACTATATATATTGGTTTTATTTTATATTAAAGGTTATATAAGTAAATTAATAAATTTCTTTATTATATGTTATAATAACATAAAATAAAGCCATGATATCATCCATTCTCTTAAGGCCGAAAGTTGAGAAAGATAAAAGGATTTTTGTTCTTCAAATTTGGCAATTTGAGGCTTGATTTCAAGGTTAGTTCGATTTGGTTTTAGTAATTTTTACGTTTTGAGATCGTTGCTTGAACCGTAGCGACCCATGTTGTAATTTTGAATCTAAGTATGCTTGATGTTCGCCATTGTTGTGTTCATGTGGTTTTGTTATTTGGTGATTTTAGATGATAGTTAGGTTAAAAATTAGTATGTTATGTGTTGGAAGTTTTGATGAAATTGAGTTTTAGGGCTAAATTGTAAAAATAAATTTTTAGAGGGCCTATTTGCAAAATAAATGAAATGTGAGGACTTGTAAGGTCCCTAGGAACATTCGGCCCTTGCATAGTTTTGGCTAATTTGGTGTATTTTGTGTGTTATGCAAATAGGACTAAATTGCAATGTTGTGAAATTCTAGGGGTAAAATAGTAATTTGCCCATTTATGTGCTTAGGGACTAAATTGAGATGAATTGTGGCTGAATGAGCTAAACTTTAATGTGTTTTAGATTAAGAGCAAAGAAAAGCGGAATTAGGCAGGGAAAGTCGAAGGTTCTCGAATAAGCGATTCGCACTGGACTACAAACAACCGAGGTAAGTCCTTAAGCAAGTATAGATTATCGAATTATTATGAATGTACTAAATGATGTTATTAAATAAAGTTTTCCATAAACTCTTATGTTAGCGAATGTGAAAGTATTGGTATGGGATTGGTTGAAATTTTATATAAGTGATAGTGAATTTGAAATGAAATGTTGTTATATCTCTAAACGAGTTGGCATGTTAAAGTGACTTGAATAATGTGTGTTTTATGCTATTTTGGGCAGCATTCTTTGTAAGGTGTATAAGTTGGTAATGACATATTAAGCTTCGTGCCTAGCGTGCTTAGTGCCTAGGTGACATATTAGGCTTCGTGCCTAGCGTGCTTAGTGCGAGTGACATATTAAGCCGTGCCTAGCAGTGCTTAGTCTTGGGTGATATATTCCCGTGCCTAGCAGTGCCTTGTGCTTGTTTGATTTCGGCTTTCATGCCTAGCAGGCTTTATGCCGGTGATGTGTTTTACCAAGGAGAAACCAAATTGTGGTTCAAGGTAAATCGTAACTAATGTGCTTAGTAAAGGCTCAGATAAGTAAGTAAGGTTTGATATGTTTTAATGTTGCTAGAGTTTATTCAATGCCATGAGTACGGTGATATGTATATTGAGATTTCGATTGATGTACACAAGTATTATGTGACCTAGTCTCGAGCTTGAATGTGCTATAATGAATATTTGGTTTCCTAATAGTAGTGCTAAAGGTGTAAGAAATTTTAATATGTTAACATGGTTGAGATAAATGATTTAAATGATTAAATAATTGAATGTAGTATCATTTTGAGCTTGGGACTTACTAAGCTAGTAAGCTTACTGTGTGTGTGTTTTTGTCTACCTTTGTTTTATAGATCTTGAATCGAACTACAGGCTCGAAGGATCATCCGTGAAGTCAACCACACTATCTACTTTCTTTTGGGTAATGAAAACTTGGTTTGTTATTTAAAAAGGACATGTATAGGCTAGATTGAACCATATAACTAATGTTTTGTAATAGTGTAAATATGCTAGCCATGCGAAAATGGCTAACTATTTTGAGATAACTTGTTTCGTGTTTTGATGATATTGTTTGATCATGCCATGAACTATTATTTGTGCTTGATTATGGTTTAATCATGTGTGAGAGTGGTATTATTATTTGTGCATGTTAGATTATGATAGGAAAGACTTATTAATTGGTTCATGTTGATGAGCTTAATATATGGTATATACATTGATAATGTTGGATTCATGATTGACAAAGTATTAGATTCTTATTATTGAGTATATGGTATAGTATATGTTATGTATTGAGACTATCTTGGAAGACCGAATGTGTAGTTAAGTGATTGATTTTGTGTATGTATTTTAAGAAGGAGAAATGGTATAATTTGGCATGATAATGAGGTAAAATGATGGATATGTATTTGATTGAGTATTGGCTATATAAGCTTGGTTGCTAAATGATATGTAAAGAATATGTTTCATGACTATTTTTGTTGTGAGACAGTTTTAGTTACAACAGTGATGTGATTTTGAAAAATCACCAAAATAGGAGAAATTGAATTAGAAAGTGAATAAGACATAGAATTAAATTTTATTATGTCTATTTTGATATGAAGGAAACAAGTTAGGCAAAGGAATTATATAATGAGATATTTAAGTTTTAGTGAGACTTGTCCTGAATGAATTCGTGTGTCCCTGTTCTGTTTTGGAAAAATTGTAAAAATTGTACAAAATCATTAAGAAGCATGGTTTATATGTGTAGAACCCTTAATGAGTCTATTTTTCATTGGTATAAACAAGAACATTATAGGAAATTTGTGCAATGAGATAACTGTATGTTTGTAGAGACAGGTCAGAATTGTCAAGCAGTGTAATAAGTGTAATTTTGATGAATAAACTGTACTAATTGGCCACATGAAAAATTCTGGAAAAATTATGGTGAAAAGTTATATGAGTCTAGTTGCAAGGAAAATTTACGGATCTAAATTTTGAGTTTTGTAACTCAAGTTATGTTCGATTTGATCAGTATGACGTAGTTGGACAGCTTTAAATTTTCATGCCCCGAGATAATAGTCAAGTCTAGTAATGCCATGTACTCGATTACGGCAAGGGTTTCGGGTATGGGGTGCCATTTTATTGGTATCAGAGCTACGGTTTAGTCGATTCTAGGACTACCGTAGTATGTAAGAGTCTAACTATACATGCCTTTAAATTGTATATATGATAGTGTGGTGACTTGACAATTTCGATTGTATTTTATATAGTAAATGGATTCGATCTTGATAGAGCCGTGGCGATGATGTGGAGAGTGTCGCGCTGGTCTCGCACATGGATCCGTGCCACTAGACTCTCAACCAGTTACGGGTAACCACGAGGAGAGGCTAAACAAGCCTTCTACCAAATGATGAATGAATGGTTTACCGGTTTGTTGAGAATAATCCAACGGTACAACAACCTCCACCCCGAATAATCCAACTCCGGTACTTCAAAGACTTCGATGATAGATCAATGAGATCTAGTAGGCCTCTGTTGATAAAATTAGGAAATTTGGGGCAAGTATTTAAAGCCAATGATAATGATGATGCGAGCGAGCTGAATTGTGGCTTGATAACACTATTCGGTACTTGATGAGTTATCCGCACTCTGCACGAATGTTTGAAATGTGCTATATCCTTGCTCCGGACACCGCCTATCACTTTGGTGGAATACACTAGTATCGTGGTTCCAAAAGAAAAGTGACATGGGATTTCTTTAGAATGAGTTCAAGAAATATATTAGCCAGAGGTTCATTGACCGAAGCGTAAAGAATTCCTTGAATTAAAGCAGGGGCAAATGACCGTGACGGAATATGAGCGAAAATTTGTCGATTGAGCCGATATGCTCGGAGTGTGTATCAATGAAGCCATTATGTGCAAAAGGTTTGAAGACGGTTTGAATGAAGATTTGAAGTTGCTAGTTGGCATTCTTGAGATCAAAGAATTTGTGACACTAGTCGGCGAGCTTGCAAAGTCAAGAGCTTGGGAAAGAGAAAAGAAAGGTGAGATGAAGCTAGAGACACCCGTAAAAGATCGTCGGGTAAAATTTCCATTCCACATCTAAGAAGTTTAGAGATGACTTGATCGACACAAAGCTACTTGATTCATTTAGACGTGATCGACCTCCGTGGGCTCCCGAGCTACCTCGATGGCGGTGTTGGTAACGCCCCACGTAATCGAGTTGAATGCAAACATTGTGGAAAATGGCATCCGGGAGTTGTAGAGTTCGTGACCGGTCTTGCTTTAAATGTGGATCCTCGGACCATTTTATTCGAGAGTGCCCGATGTTAGTGAGCCGAATCTGACCATGTAACTCTAGACCGAGTAGTGCATCAAGACGGGCGCACCACCCGGACATTCGCAATGTAGGTGGTAGTCGAGAGGGACAAAGAACACAATGATCGATCGGAGACTAGAGCTCCAAGAAGAGCTTATGTTACTCGAGCTAGAGAGGATGCAGCTTCTCGGATGTCATTCTTGGTACTTTCACCCTTTATGATACTACCGTGATTGCATTGATTGATCTGGTTCGACCCATTCATATGTATGTGAAACTACGGTATTGAGAAGACTCGCCATTGAGTCTCTCGAGTTTGTGATTCGGGTATCCAACCCTTTGGGTAGATGTGTGTTTGTTAATAAAGTGTGTAAAAGTTGCCCATTGATGATTCGGGATTTTTGTTTCCAGCTTGATTTAATCTTTGTTGCCTTCGATGAGTTTGATATAATTCGGGAATGGACCGTTAACTTCACATGATGCGGTGGTGAATTGCAAAAGAAAGCTTATCGATTTGAGACACCGAATGGTGAGATCATTAGAATCGAATCCGATGATTCGTGGGTTTCCTCTGATTATATCATCGATGTTAGCTCAAAAGTATGTGAGAAAAGGGTGTGAAGCTTATTTGGCTTATGTCTTTGGATAATAAAGTGTCTCGAGAAGCAGATTGAATCATCTGATTGTATGTGAATACTCGGATGTGTTTCTGAAGAACTACCGGGTTTACCCCTATACAAGAGATTGAGTTTGGCATTGAATTAGCTCTGGGAATGACTCCGATCTCAATAGCTCCATATCGGATGGCACCAATCGAGCTAAAAGAGTGAAAGCACAGCTTGCAAGAGTTAACAGATAGGGGCTTTGCACGACCAAGTTTCTCTCCTTGGGGTGCACCAGTTCTTTTTGTGAGAAAGAAAGATGGAACGATGCGAATGTGTATTGATTACCAGCAACTAAATAAGGTGACTATAAAGAATAAGTACCCGTTACCTCGGATTGATGATTTGTTTGATCAGTTGAAAGGGGCTTCAGTATTTTCGAAGATAGATTTGAGATCGGGTTATTATCAGTTACGAGTCAGAGATACAGATGTGCCAAAGACTGCATTTCGGACGAGGTACGGACATTTTGAGTTTTTGGTAATGCCTTTTGGGCTTACTAATGCACCTGCTATTTTTATGGATTTGATGAATCGGGTTTTTAGATAGTTTTGGGATCGATTTGTGGTGGTGTTTATTGATGACATATTGATCTACTCCAAAGATGAAATTAAACACGCTGAACATTTGAGGTTAGTGCTACAAACTTTGCGAGATCATCAACTGTATGCAAAGTTTAGTAAGTGTGAGTTCTTGATGAAAGAGGTCAGCTTTTTGGGACATGTGGTTTCAGCATCAGGCATTCGAGTTGATCCGAACAAAATCTCGGCTATACTTGATTGGAAGCCATCGAAAAATGTTTCCGAGATTCAAAGTTTTCTGGGACTTGCGGGTTACTATCGACGATTTGTGAAAGATTTTTCTATGATAACTACCCCATTAACAAAGTTACTACAGAAAGATGTCCGGTTTGAATGGTCAGAAAAATGTCAGAAAAGTTTTGATCGGTTGAAAGCCCTTTTGACTGAAGCTCTAGTATTAGTTCAGCCTGAATCGGGTAAAGAATTTGTTGTGTACTCGATGCTTCTTTAAATGGTTTGGGCTGCGTTTGATGCGAGGAAGGCAAAGTTGTAGCCTACGCTTCAAGACAATTGAAGCCGACGAGAAAAATTACCCGACGATGACTTAGAGCTTGCGACCATTGTTTCAAGACCAAGATTTGGCGTCATTACTTATTTGGCGAGAAATGTCATGTTTACTCGGATCAAAAAGTCCAAGTATCTAATGACTCAGAAAGACCTGAATTTGAGACAACGCAGGTGGCTAGAATTGTTGAAAGATTATGAATTGGTGATTGACTATCACCCGGGAAAAGCTAATGTTGTTGCAGATGCATTAAGTCGGAAATCATTATTTGCTCTTCGTGCATTGAATGCACAGATGGCTATGTCTAGTGATGGTTCGATCATAGCTGAGTTACGAGCAAGACCGATGTTTATCCAACAAATTTGTGATGCACTGAAAGTTGACAAGAATATGATTGCTAAACGAATTTAGTGTGAAAAAGGTGCAGAGTCGATTTTGATTGATGCAAATGAGTATTTGAATTTTAAAAGCGAATGTGTGTTCCAAAGAACTCGATTTGATGAGATGATTTTGAGTGAGGCTCATAGTGGCCGACTATCGATACATCCGGTAGCACGAAAATGTATAACGACTTGAAAGCAGTTCTATTGGTGGCTCGGTATGAAACGAGATATATCGAATTTGTTTCAAAGTGCCTAATTTGTCGACAAGTAAAAGCCGAGCATCAAGTGCCTTCAGGTTGCTTGATGATCATGATACACGAGTGGAAATGGGATAAAATTACAATGGATTTTGTATCCGGTCTTCCTATGACACCAAGTAAGAAAGATGCCGTATGGGTGATAGTTGATAGGTGACTAAATCAGCTCATTTTGTGCTTGGGTTCGTCTGATTTTCACTCGATAAACTTGCTGAATTGTATGTATCGCAAATTGTAAGATTGCATGGTGTACCGAGCTCCATTGTGTCGACGAGACCCGAGATTTACATCATTGTTTTGGAAGAAGTTGCAAGATGCTTTAGGTACTAAACTACATTTTAGTACGCCTTTCATCCGCAGATGCAGGTCATTCGAAGCTGGCGAACTATTCAAATACTTGAGGACATGTTGAGATGTTGCGTTCTCGAGTTTGAAGGTGCGTGGGAACGATACCTACCTTTGATTGAATTTGCTTATAATAATAGCTTTCAATCAAGTATCAAAATGGCACCTTATGAAGCCTTATACGGGCAAAAATGTCGAACACCATTATACTGGACTGAGCTCAGTGAAAATAAGATACACGGGGTTGATTTGATTAAAGAGACGAAGTAAAGTGGCCATAATCGGAGATAATTTGAAAGTCGTCGGATCGACAAAAGTCCTATGCTGATTTGAAACGTAAAGATATTGAATTCGGATCGGAGATCGAGTCTTTTAAAGGTTTCACCATGGAAGAAATCGCTCCGTTTTGGCCGGAAAGGCAAGTTGAGCCCGAGGTTCATTGGACCGTATGAAATCATTAAGCGTGTTGGGCTGTTGCTTATAAATTGAAGCTACCCTCTGAATTAGAAAAGATACATGATGTATTTCATGTTTCTATGCTCCGTGAATCTGGATCGATCCGTCACATGTGATTGCTCCGTCGAGATTGAGATACGGTCTAATATGACGATGAGGAAAAGCCGATCCGTATTCTAGCTCGGAAATGAAAGAGCTAAGAAACAAAAGATTTCCTTAGTGAAGGTGTTATGGAATCGACATGGAGTTGAAGAGGCAACGTGGGAGCCCGAGGATTCAATGAGGCAACAATATCCGACATTGTTTAAGCGGTAAGATTTTAGGGACGAAAATCCTTAAGGGAGAGTTGTAATGCATCGAATCGACCCTAATCGAACGGTGGTTTTGGGACCACGAATCCAAACACGAGAAATATTTAAATATTATATTTAGTGCTTATTATATGTGAATTTATGTGTGAAAGTTTTGTAGAAAAATTTTATCGTTTGAGTATCGAATTAGACAAAAAGGACTTAATCGTAAAATGTAAAAGTGGCATACTAGAGTGTAAAGTGCCTATTTGAGCATGGATTCTTAATATGAAGCATTAAATGGGTAAATAACCCATTTTAAAGTTAGTGGTGACTTTTGACAAAAATATCCATAGTATATATATTGGTTTTATTTTATATTAAAGGTTATATAAGTAAATTAATAAATTTCTTTATTATATGTTA
This sequence comes from Gossypium rotundifolium, assembly GCA_025506655.1. Lineage (NCBI taxonomy): Eukaryota > Viridiplantae > Streptophyta > Magnoliopsida > Malvales > Malvaceae > Gossypium > Gossypium rotundifolium. The sequence continues at coordinate 60,335,680 of CP106729.1, read as the reverse complement.
TAATAACATAAAATAAAGCCAGGATATCATCCATTCTCTTAAGGCCGAAAGTTGAGAAAGATAAAAGGATTTTTTTCTTCAAATTTCGCAATTTGAAACTTGATTTCAAGGTTAGTTCGATTTGATTTTAGTAATTTTACGTTTTGAGATCGTTGCTTGAACCGTAAATAACCCATGTTGTAATTTTTGAATCTAAGTATGCTTGATGTTCGCCATTGTTGTGTTCATGTGGTTTTGTTATTTGGTGATTTTAGATGATAGTTAGGTTAAAAATTAGTATGTTATGTGTTGGAAGTTTTGATGAAATTGAGTTTTAGGGCTAAATTGTAAAATAAATTTTAGATGGGCCTATTTGCAAAATAAATGAAATGTGAGGACTTGTAAGGTCCCTAGAACATTCGCCCTTGCATAGTTTTGGCTAATTTGGTGTATTTTGTGTGTTATGCAAATAGGACTAAATTGCTAAGTTGTGAAATTCTAGGGTAAAATAGTAATTTGCCCATTTATGTGCTTAGGGACTAAATTGAGATGAATTGTGGCTGAATGAGCTAAACTTTAATGTGTTTTAGATCAAGAGCAAAGAAAAAGCAATTAGGCCAGGGAAAGTCGAAGGTTCTCGAATAGCCGATTCGCACGGACTCACCAAACAACCGAGGTAAGTCCTTAAGCAAGTATAGATTATCGAATTATTATGAATGTACTAAATGATGTTATTAAATAAAGTTTTCTATAAACTCTTATGTTAGCGAATGTGAAAGTATTGGTATGGGATTGGTTGAAATTTTATATAAGTGATAGTGAATTTGAAATGAAATGTTGTTATATCTCTAAACGAGTTGGCATGTTAAAGTGACTTGAATAATGTGTGTTTTATGCTATTTTGGGCAGCATTCTTGTAAGGCGTATAAGTTGGTAATGACATATTGGGCTTCGTGCCTAGCGTGCTTAGTCTAGGTGACATATTCGGGCCGTGCCTAGCGTGCTTAGTGCTTGGTGACATATTCGGGCATCGTGCCTAGCGTGCTTAGTCTGCGGTGACATATTCGAGCTTCGTGCCTAGCGTGCCTTGTGCCGATGTTTGATTCGGGCTTTAATGCCTAGCGTGCTTTATGCGGTGATGTGTTTTACCAAGGAGAAACCAAATTGTGGTTCAAGGTAAATCGTAACTAATGTGCTTAGTAAAGGCTCTCGATAAGTAAGTAAGGTTTGATATGTTTTAATGTTGCTAGAGTTTATTCAATGCCATGAGTACAGTGATATGTATATTGAGATTTCGATTGATGTACACCAAGATTATGTGGTAGTCTGAGCTTGAATGTGCTATAATGAATATTTGGTTTCCTAATAGTAGTGCTAAAGGTGTAAGAAATTTTAATATGTTAACATGGTTGAGATAAATGATTTAAATGATTAAATAATTGAATGTAGTATCATTTTGAGCTTGGGACTTACTAAGCTAGTAAGCTTACTGTGTGTGTGTTTTTGTCTACCTTTGTTTTATAGATCTTGAATCGAACTACAGGCTCGAAGGATCATCCGTGAAGTCAACCACACTATCTACTTTCTTTTGGGTATTGAAAACTTGGTTTGTTATTTAAAAGGGCATGTATATGCTAGATTGAACCATATAACTAATGTTTTGTAATAGTGTAAATATGCTAGCCATGCGAAAATGGCTAACTATTTTGAGATAACTTGTTTCGTGTTTTGATGATATTGTTTGATCATGCCATAAACTATTATTTGTGCTTGATTAAGGTTTAATCATGTGTGAGTGGTATTATTATTTGTGCATGTTAGATTATGATAGGAAAGACTTATTAATTGGTTCATGTTGATGAGCTTAATATATGGTATATACATTGATAATGTTGGATTCATGATTCGGCAAAGTATTAGATTCTTATTATTGAGTATATGGTATAGTATATGTTATGTATTGAGACTATCTTGGAAGACCGAACATGTAGTTAAGTGATTGATTTTGTGTATGTTTTTTAAGAAGGAGAAATGGTATAATTTGGCATGATAATGAGGTAAAATGATGGATATGTATTTGATTGAGTATTGGCTATATAAGCTTGGTTGCTAAATGATATGTAAAGAATATGTTTCATGACTATTTTTGTTGTGAGGCAGGTTTTTAGTTCTGAAGATGATGTGATTTTGAAAATCACCAAAAATAGGAGAAATTGAATCCATGGGTATTTTCGTAATTTTATCCTATAGGGGTAATTGTCGTGTTAAATTAGTGGAACAAAACTAATACATAAAATTCTCTAATCGATAAATGCAAGTATGAATTCAAGGGGCGTGGTAGTAGCGTGCGAGGCAGCATGTGAGAGGCCGAATGATCGTGGTACGAACCCATTAGATCGGGTCAAGAATCGAGAACGAAATGCCACCTCCACCCCCACCGCTAATGTGGAATATCGGGACCGACGGAGATGATGCAAAGGTGTCTGGCGATCTTGCGGGTCTTGGAAAGGGTAGCGGGAGCGGTGGAGGCATGGGAACTCAAAAGTCGAGACTGGCGACTCGAGCCAATGAGTGAAGTGTTCCGTGGTGTATCAGTGTAGCACCCAATACTGCCGAGTATTGGTTGGAGGCGATCGGCGAATTATGGATGAGCTCGACTTAACCGACGAGGAAAAGTGAAAGGATTGGTGTCGCTTCTCCGCGATGAGTCATATCAATGGTGGCTCATGGTGTGGGATGGTGCTACAGCTGAGGAACTCACGTGAGTGTATGCTAAAATAGCATACCAGAAGAAGTATGTTGGCACTCATTATATTGATGCCCAGAGAAAGGCTTTTCTAGGACTGGTTCAAGGGAACAAGTCCGTAATTGAGTACGAAGGTGAATTCTTAATTTGAGCCGTTATGCTCGAGGGCATAGTGTCTCACGAGCATAAGCGGTGTGTCCGGTTTGAAGACGGACTAAGAGATGACCGAGGTTATTGATAGCCCATAGCGAGGGCGGAGTTTTTGTGTTGGTGGAAAAGGCCAAAGTGTCCGAGGGTATCAAGGAGTCCGTAAGGTAGAACTCCGATCGAAATAGGCAGAAGAGAGGATTTGGATCATCAAAGCCATCTAGGAGTGAGTAAAAGAGGCCTAGAGTTGAAGGGCCGCGAGGTCAGCAAGCTGCTACTGGAAGTAGTACCCTACTTGTGAACAATGTGGGAAGAAGCACTTAGGTGAATGTTAGAAAAAGGCGGGAGGATGTTTTAAGTGTGGGTCAAAGGACCATATGATTAAGGACTGTCTGATGAGACCAGAGGGGAATCAACCATTAGCTCAGAATGTTAATTAGACTGGTAGAGGTGGACAGCAGCCTCAGCGGGGTTATGGTCTGAATAATAGAGGAAATGGTACCGGAAGAGGACGTGGAACACCGGGCTGAGGTGGTGGTAATACAGAGGTAAGACAGCCGAGCTTGGTGTATACAGTTCGCCGTAGGGAGGATGGTTACGCACCAGACGTCATAACCGGTACGTTTCTTATTTATGACAAGCCTTATTTTACTTTGATCGATGTGGGCTCGACCCATTCTTATGTTGCATGTAGAGTAGTTGAAACTCTAGGCATAGCCTCTGAACCTTCTAGTAGGGCGATGACTGTAGTAAGCCCCCTAGGTCAAACTGTAGTAGTGAATAAGTTGTTTCGGAGAGTACCTTTGGAATTTCAAGGAGCGGTATTTCTTACCGACATAATAGAATTACCCTTCAAGGAGTTCGATCTCATACTTGGAATGGATTGGCTAGTGGAGTATCAAGCCGTGTTAGACTGTCCAGCTAAGCGAATGGAGTTAAGGACCCCGGAGGATGAGGTGGTCATTATGATAGGAGAAGGAAGAAAGCGCTTGTCTAATGTAGTTTTGGTTTAAAAATTTGAAAAGATGGTTAAGTAAAAGTGCGAGGCGTTTTTAGCCTTCGTAAGTGCGTTAGATGGAAAGGAAGAAGGTGTTAGTGGAGTTAGAACGGTAAGGGATTTCGAAGATGTGTTTTCGGAGGAATTACCAGGAATACCCCTAGACAGAGAGGTGGAGTTTGGAATTGACTTGCTGCTGGGTACAGCTCCTGTGTCCATTGCCCCATACAGAATGGCACCTAAGGAGTTGGTTGAGCTCAAGGCCCAAATCCAGGAATTGCTAAACCGTGGGTTTATCCGACCCAGTGTGTCTCCGTGGAGAGCACCAGTCTTATTTGTGAAGAAAAGGACGAAACTATGCGCATGTGCATAGATTATCGTCATTGAATAAGTCGACCATCAAGAACAAGTATCCTTTGCCAAGGATTGATGACTTGTTCGATCACCAAAGGGGCGATGTTGTTCTCAAAGATCGACTTAAGGTCGAGGATATTATCGTTGAAGGTGAAGGAGGCAGATATCCATAAGATGACCTTTATGACAAGATACGGCCACTATGAGTTTGTGGTAATGCCGTTCGGGTTGACAAACGCATGAGCCACGTTCATGAATATGATGAACCTGGTTTTTCAGCCTTTCCTGGATCGGTTCGTCGTTCTGTTCATCGACGACATCCTCGTATACTCCAAGACCGAGGAGGAGCATGATGAGCATCTCGGATTGTCTTTGTAAGCGTTAAGGAGAAAAGCTCTATGCCAAATTCAAAGAAGTGTGAATTTTGGCTTAAGGAGGTTGCATTCTTAGGGCATGTGGTGTCTGCTGAAGGAATAAGGTGGATCCTAGAAAGATTGAAGCGGTTTTGGATTGGAAACCACCTAAGTCTGTAGCTGAGATTCGCAGTTTCTTAGGATTGGCAGGCTATTACAGAAGGTTTGTAGAAGGGTTCTCATCAATAGCCGCGCCTTTGACAAAATTGTTGAGGAAGAAAGTACCCTTTGTATGGACAGATAAGCAACAGGAGAGCTTTAAAAAACTTAAGAAGGTCTTGACTGAAGCTCCGGTTTTGATTCAGCCCGAGGCAGGAAAGGATTTTGTAGTGTATTGTGATGCCTCCCATACAGGATTCGGAGGTGTCCTTATGCAAGATGGAAAAGTAGTCGCTTATGAGTCTCGACAGCTAAGGCCACACGAGGTTAACTACCCGACGCACGACTTGGAATTGGTGGCAGTAGTCTTTGCCCTTAAGGTGTGGAGGTATTATCTTTATGGAGAAAAGTCGGTGATCTACACAGACCACAAAAGCCTTAAGTATCTGCTGACTCAGAAGGAGTTGAATCTGAGACAGCGAAGGTGGGTGGAATTATTGAAGGACTATGATTTTTCGATAGAGTATCACCCGGGCAAAGCAAATATAGTGGCGGATGCCCTAAGTCGGAAGGTGGTGATGGATCCGAGGGCGATGTTCACACAGCAAAGTCTCTATGACGATGGAAGTTTGCTAGCAGAGTTGCAAGTCAAGCTGACGTGGTTGAATGAAGTGAAAGAAGACAGTTGGTGGATGAGGATCTAAGTGTTAAGTTGTGACAAGCGCAGAATGGAGAGTTGGAGGATTATGGTGTTAATGACGAGGGAATATTGTGCTTCAAGGGTAAGGTCTGTATGCCGAAGGATATGGAACTTAGGCAAAGAATTCTTCGAGAATCGCATAGTAGCCCTTATGCTATGCATCCCGGAGGTAGTAAAATGTACAGAGACCTAAGGGAACAGTTTTGGTGGCCAAGACTTAAGCGGGAAGTTACCGAATATGTTAGCAAGTGTTTAACGTGTCAGCAAGTTAAGGCTAAACACCAAGTTCCATCAGGATTGCTTCAGCCAATACAGATTCCCCAATGGAAGTGGGAAATAATTACCATGGACTTTGTTAGTGGGCTTCCCCTTACGCCTACTAAGAAGGACTCGGTATGGATGATAGTGGATCGGCTGACAAAGTTTGCACATTTTATTCCAGTACGAGTTGACTACTCTCTACAATTGTATGTGGCAGAAATTGTAAGGTTGCATGGAGTGCCGATGTCGATTATCTCAGATAAGGAACCAAGGTTCACATCTAGGTTTTGGAAAGCACTACATCAGGCTTTAGGCACACAACTAAATTTTAGCACGGCTTTTCATCCACAGTCAGACGGCCAGTCTGAATGAGTGATTCAAGTGTTAGAGGATATGTTAAGAGGCTGTGTGATAGATTTCAGAGGAAGTTGGGAAGAATATTTGCCTCTAGTAGTGCGCATACAACAAATGACTACTAGGCCAGTATTAAAATGGCACCGTACCAGGCGTTGTATGGTAGGAAGTGTCAGACTCCTAGGTGTTGGACGGAATTGGGAGAACGTCAAATTTTGGGTCCAGAGTTAGTAGCGGAATCTGAGGAGAAGGTGAGTATAATTCGAGCTCAATTGAAGGAAGCATCCGATAGACAAAAGTCGTACGCAGATCTCAAACGGAAGGAGATTGAATTTAATGTGGGAGATCAAGTGTTCCTTAAGGTATCGCCTTGGAAGAAGGTGATGAGATTTGGTCGAATAGGGAAGCTAAGCCCAAGGTTCATAGGACCCTATCGGGTATTGAAGCGAATCAGACCGGTGGCATATCAATTAGAGTTGCCTCTGAAATTGAAGCAGATGCACGATGTATTCCATGTTTCCATGCTACATCGATACCGATCAGATCCATCTCACGTAGTTCCGGTTGAAGAGGTGGAGCTAAGGCCAGACCTGTCCTACGAGGAAGAGCCGATTTAGATTTTGGGACAAGATGTGAAAGTGCTACGAAGGAAATGGGTCCCTTTGGTCAAGGTATTGTGGCGAAATCATGGATCGGAGGAAGCCTCGTGGGAGCCGGAAGAAGCAATACGACAGCAATACCCCCACCTATTCTAACCAGGTAATTTTGAGGACGAAATTATTTTAAGGGGGTAGAATTGTAATATCCCGGATTAGGGCTTATACACTATTACTAAATTATATGAAATAGCATGTCTTATGTGTTATGAATGTGTTACGTGAATTTTTGAATCTTGAAACATAAGGAAAATGCCTTAGAAAAATATCGAGTTTTAAGTCTAAAAGAGGGAACTGAAGCAAAGTGGCCTTAAGAAAATAAATAAGGGAAATATGACATATAATTGGGCTCGAGGTTTGGACTTTAAAACACGGGTTAAGTGGTGATAAATAAGTGTTAGTAGTAATTGATGTTGGATTATTAAATTAATAGCAAGTTGGGCTTGCGACCCAAAAATTTAGTAATGCTAAATTGGGCATGAGGGTGGCGTTACTTAGGGGGGTGACTTGGGCCTAGTATGGCCACATGAAGCCCAAAATAATGGGTCAAAATTTGGCACTCCTAAGGTAAAGAGATGGACGACATAGGGAGACTAAGAAAGGAGTTTAAGTTGAGGTCAAATTCTTTTGGAATTTCGGCTAAGGTAGGAAAATAAGTGTTGGCCGAATAGGGGACTCTCTAGGCCTAGTAATTTCGTCTGAAAGGGGAAAATAAGGCCATTCATCATTCTTTCTTTCTTCTCTTACCCTTGCCGAATTCTCTAGTGCATCTCCTCTTCTCCTTTTATTTCTTTTTCCAAAGCCGAAAACACCTAAGTCATAGCCGAATTTCTCTAAGCCTCAAAACCAAATCTACAAAGGTGGTTTAGTTTCCCGAAGGTGCACCATAGGCCGCATGTTCCTTAGTGATTCGATAAGTTTTGGGATTTCTTTTCTTTGCGATTTCTTCCTTTCTTTTCATCAAGATATAATCCAAATCAATTGTCTAAACCAATAAACATCTCCTCTTTAGCACTAGAAGCCGAATCTCCCTATTATCATCTAGCCGAAACCTTGTGGAATTCAAGCAAAGGTGTGTCGACTTCAAGAAAAGATCTTTCGGGATTTTTAAAATTTAAGGTAAGATGATATTCGGCCATAGGCCATTCTTAATGTGTTTAAATGTTAGAAATTGATCTAACATGTGACCATGGGGATTTCATGCACACCTAAGGCAAGGGATACTTTTCGGATTTGAAAATCGTAAGGTAAGTGCATAAGTACAATCGGCCAAGGCCATATTTGATGCTTTAAGTCTATTCCTTATTCGTTTAGAAAGCCAAAACTAATCCTTTAGGTGATCTAATGTTGGCCGAATACAAGGTAGAAGGATTTCAAAGTTTTGGGATTTGATTTTTAATCCAATCGGTACCAAGGTAAGAATTTGATTACAACAATCCTACTAGGATTTGGATTTATAATAGAATGGCTTTTGCTAACATGTTAGGGTTGGCGAATATAGGAATTAAAGATCTAAAGTGATAGAACGAGTTTTGGGATTTCAGTAAATTCGGTAAGTATATTAGGTGTGTACCCCACACTATCTTTTAATAAGATTTATGGCAATATTTAATATGAGCATGTTTATAAGAATGTAAATATGGCTAAAGTACCATGCTATGGTACAAAGTACTCAGGTACGTTTTCCTACTCCTACTATGAGTATGATAAGTTTTGCTATGGCATATACATGAAATTATAAGAAAGTGAATAAGGAATATGATATGGTTAATGCTTAATTGTATGACATGGGGCATATGGGTGATATGAAATGGGGAAGTGAATTTGTAACACCCCAAACCCAACCCAGACGTTACGACCGAATTTGGTATGTTACAGAGAGAACATTTTGGAAACCCTTGTTTTGCCGATTAAATTTAAGGTAAAAGATTTTGTCCTATTTTTAAAAGAACAGTTGAGATGTATAAAGAAAACGATACTTAGTTTGTTTAAAAACATATTGGGTCAGATTGTTACCGATTTCAGATGTACCCGATGGCACAGAAAACAATTTTTTTCGTTTGATTTTATGAAAATTTGTGTAATCATTTTGAAGTTATTAAACAGTTTAAATAATTCATCCAAACATGTAAAATAATAAAAATAAAATCTTAGGAGGCCTTATTACAACTGAATAAATAAAACCGAAATAAAATAAAACTATTCAAAATCCATTTAATCCCTATTTCTTTCTGCATGGCCACCTCGAGTCCATCCGGCTCCTTATCCGCGATCTACAAGTCACCTGAAAAATGTTAAAGGAAAAGGTGAGTCACCAAGACTCAGTGTGTAACCCTTTTCCCGGTTTAATGCAACATCATACACACAAATCGCGATCAAGTTTAACATGCACCCAACCTAACCATCCAAAACACCTTTTTCTACCCCGTGTGGTACCAAACCACTGGTGGTGCCAAACCACTGGTGACTTAAAGTCACGATATTCATCAATAATTGTGGTGCCAAACCATTGGTGGGGCCAACCCACGTGTGATACCAAATCATGGCGTCGATCCCATAATATAATCTATGGGGCCAACCCTTTGTGGTGCTAAGCCACCGACGCGACGCTATGAGGTGCCAAACCTCTGGAGGTGCCAAACCTCGGTGACCGTAGTCACGAAATGTGGTACCAAACCACCGTGTAAAATCGACATGAATATCACTTCCCTCCACTCATATATCCCACATCAATCCATGATATTTAATGTAAATCATGCCAACATGCTTATTTAGCAACATACTTTGGATTTATCATTAACCATATATTTAAGTCACATATACCAAATATGTCATGCTTCCCAAAAGCATCATAAAGAACTCATAACGTCAAGGACTTACCTGAATCCTTACTTATACCATCATGGTATTACATCCAAATCTACATCATTCTAGATTAGCAGACACAATGTATTTAGCACAGTTATTAATTATAAAGTGTGTATGTACACACCTGATGCCAACGATAGCTCTAAATCTCGAAGAAACCGATCGGCCACACAAGATTCCCTTGGCCTATATTCGGCCATTACCTAAAGTTAGTACCAAGGCCATTCGACCAAACCAAAATAATCTCAAGGGGTTATCATTTGAAACCCGAGACTTTACCTACACGTCCCTTGAATACAAGCCACCACACCAAGTGTTTCTGCTTCCCTATAATCGGCAATCACATGTTAATAGCCTTCGGCTTTTCAATCACTTAACTTAATAACTTACTAAAATAGATCCTTACCAAGCGATTACTCAAGGATGAAGACTTCGTTTGCTTGCTTCCAAATCCTCGAAGGCCCTTCCTCTCAAACCAATTGAAGAAGAAGAGAGCACCCTTTTCTTTGATGTTTGGCCAAAACTACAGCCAATAGGGAGGGAGTAGATTCGGCTAAGGAAAACAAAAGAGATGCTGGAATTTTCGAATAATTTTGGGCAATGGTACAAGGGAATTTTGGCAGCAAGGTAGTAGGGATTCGGCTAATGGAGGAAGAAAAAAGGAGAAGGAAAAGAAGTAGGGGATCAAGGAGGATTTCGACTTGTGAAAGAAGAAGAAAAGAAGATGGAATTTTAGCAATATAGGCAAAGCAATAAGAGGGAATTCGACAGTAGCAATTGGAGAGAATAATTGATGAGTTTGGCCCTACATTGCTATACTAAACAGATATGGACAGCCCCCCAAAGGAGTCCAATATCCAGCCAATTCCTCCCCCTCTTTGTGATAATTTAGCTCTTAATTATCACTCAAGAAAATATAACATTTATCCCTTAATCTCCTCAAACAAAATTGAATAAAAGTAAGCCATTAACACCTCTACCTCCAGCCGAATATGTGCAAAAGAAATAAGCCTTATCTCTATCATTTAAGGAGTCCAAATAGCAGCCAACACATACTCTCCTTCACGCCAGCAACATTGAAAAAATAAAACCGAATGCTGCTTCATAGGTTCAAACCTGGAACCTCCAGCCCTCTCCAACGCCCCTTCACGCCTCATGCCACTCTTCCCTTTAGACTTTCATGTCAATTAACCCTTTCATTTATTTATAAGACCTTCTTCTTGGCCCTTTTTCTTCTAACGCACAAAGCCCAAAATAAAATGCTCCCTGCGTCCCTCGAACCCGAGACCTGCCCCTTCTAAACTCTTAAGTGGCGCCCCAAGCCACTCCTACTACCTGGACATTCATGCCATGAACCTTCACCAATTAATTTTGAGGCCTTCCTACTTAAGCCCATCACTTCCTAATAAAAAACAAAACGCAAAATGCTCCTCCTGCCACTCGAACTTGTGACCTGCGGCCCCTTTACCTCCAACACGCATGGAACCACTTAGCCGCCAACTAGTTCTTTGTGTCAAGTTCCTTTTAAAAATTTTCTTAACCCCTATCTCACCTAGCCTCCCTCCTTTAAGCACTTAAAAAGAAATTTTAACCCTAAGTCGAGGCCTAGCTGGGTTTAATTCTAGACCTTAGAATATACCAAATAAATCATAATATTAATTTCTTCAAGCACATGCACACATGGGAACAAATAATTCAATTTTCAAACAACCCCTAATTTAGGGTGTTCTGTAATTGGTGGTTTTATACCCCAATATAAGAATGTGGTGACTTATGTCACAATATAAGAATGTGGTGACTTATGTCACAATATAAGAATGTGGTGACTTATGTCACAATTATATATATAAGGTGCCTATGCCACGAATTTTATAAGAGGCGATGAGCACGTCATCGCAGCCGATCGCCTTCGATGGTGTGTAGCGGATGGAGGGTTGACTTAGTAGTCCCCACGGTGTGATGGTTGGTACGGGAGACATGTAGCGGACGGCATTTAGGTTTGGGTTCGAGTTTGCACCATCATTTATGCTTTTATATTTGTATGTATGATTTTGTATGCCATAATCTGTTGGGCCTTAGTGTTGTGGTTACACATTGAGTCTGTTTGACTCACCCCTTGTGGGACTATTTTTCAGGTGTTGATCAGTGATGGACCGGGTCGGCAGGAGCTCAGAGGAGGCCATGCAAAGCCTAGAGACTGCTTTGTTTTATTAGTTTTCTTTCTATATTTAAGTTTTGAATTATTTCAGGTTTATTTGAAGTAATGAGGCCTTCGGTACAAAATTGTTAAGCGTGTTTTTAAATTACTTAGTATGATCCGATTATTATCAAATTAAAGTTAAAAATAAATTTTTCTTAAGTGATGATATTAAATGTTTTAGCACCTAAGTGACATGGGCTTTAAAATTTCGAGCCCAACCCAAATCAACTACTGATTTCAAAAACACACAAGTTTTTAACAAAGTTTCAAACAAGATTTGAATGGATTTTCTTTAGAAGCATGCCAGATCCGTCAGGGCTTGTGGGTTGGGTTTGGGGTGTTTCAGCTTTTAATCAGAAAGAGATTTCAATTAATCAATAGAGGGTTAGATGTTAGTAGCCTCGAGAGAGGTATTAATATAAATTAGGGAATCCTACGAATCAAGTCAAGTGAGTAAATCGTTTGGTTCAGAGTTAGATAACAAGTGAAGTCTAGGTGGATTCTTCTTCAAGTATTATCTAAATCAATCGGTTTTCCCTCAAGTCCTTCCCCGAATTTCTTCTTTGTCTTAGAATCTTTAGTTTAGTTGATTAGTTAATTTTAGATTAGATAAAAATTCCCTTAATTTGTAGGCTAAATAAGAGAAAGAGAGTTAATATTAGTACTTTTGGATCCTTTAGGTTCGACAATCCGGTCTTGCCGCTAGCTATACTACTATTCGATAGGTGCGCTTGCTTCCATCATTGTCTTTGTTAGTTTTCAAGTTCAATCATTCTTTTTTATAAATTTTTAGGACTCAATAGACACGATCAAGTTTTTGGCACCGTTGCCGGGGAACTAAAATATTAAGAACGCTCAATTTTTATTACTTTAGCCATATTTTATTTTTGGAACTAAATTTTATTTATTTTTTATTTTTCTAAATTTTCTTTTTATTTTCTCTTTTCCTTGCAGGTACCTCTAGTTTATGACTAGAAGGAACCCAATAGGACCACTAATTTATGACAGTGATATTGAAGGAACCGTACGCAGAAATCGTAGAGAAGCAAGGCGAAGCTTAAATTACATACAAGGAGAGCAAGAGGACGAATTTTATAATACCGAAGTAATGGCCGAGAATAATCTGCCACATCATGATATGGCCGACCATCATCCTCCTCGAACTATGTATGATTATGCTAAACCTAATTTAATAGAACCTGAATCGAGTATGGTTAGGCCTGCTATAGCCGCTAATAATTTTGAATTAAAACCTAACACTATACAAATGATTCAACAGTTTGTTCAATTTGATGGTTTGCAGGACAAAGACCCAAATACTCATTTAGCTAATTTTCTAGAATTTTTTGATACCTTCAAAATAAATGGCATTTCTGATGATTCCATTCGCCTTTGTTTATTTCCGTTTTCTTTGAGAAATAAAGCCAAACAGTGGTTACATTCTCTTCCACGAGGATCAATCACTACATGGGACCAAATGACCGAAAAAATTTTAATAAAATATTTTCCACCAACCAAAACGGCGAAATTAAGGAATGATATCTCTTCTTTTGTGCAGATGGATTTAGAAACATTATACGATGCATGGGAGAGATACAAGGATCTATTGAGAAAATGCTCACACTATGGTTTACCCTTGTGGTTACAGGTCCAGACCTTTTACAATGGTGTGAACCCCTCAACCCAGAAGTTAATTGACTCAGCAGCCGACGGAACCCTTAATAACAAAATTCCTAAAGTAGCTTATGAATTCATAGAGGAGATGTCACTGAATAACTATCAGTGGCAAAGTACAAGGACAAAACCAACTAAAGCAACCGGAGCTTTCAATCTCGACGCAGTCACCATGCTATCAAGTCAGGTAGAGATGATGAATAAAAAGATTGATGGTTTGTGTGGTTCTTTGCAGGTACATCTAGTTATGCAATGTGACTCAAATCTAGGAGTGGCGAATCCTTAGTACGCACCCTACAATCCGGGCATGGAAAGCGAACAACTAAACTATACGGGTAACAATTTTAGACCTCAAAATAACCCCTATAGTAATACTTATAATCTAGGTTAGAGAAACCACCCCAATTTCTCGTGGGGTGGTCAAGGTAATCAGAGACAACAACCACCCCTCCAAACTTCCAACAACAGCCCTACCCACAGGAAAAGAAGCCAAACCTTGAAGAGATGCTAACAAAATTTATAGCAGTGTCTAAAACTCGATTTCAAAACACCGAGACAACACTGAAAAATCAAAAAGCATCAATTAAAGGAATCGAGAACCAGTTAGGGTAACTCGCAAAGCTGATCTCAGAAAGACCACTAGGTAGCTTGGCAAGTAACACTGAGACTAATCCCAAGGAACAAATTCAAGCCATAACAGCTCATGACAATGAAACGTTAGTAGAATCTGAATTTGAGCCAAGGCAAGAACCTGTTATAAGGGAAGGTAAGATTGAGGTAAGCCAAGAAAAGCCAAAACTGGTAATTAAAGAATACAAACCTTGTATACCTTACCCTAATGCGATGAAGGAAGACAACACAGAAGAATAGTTAGGTAAGTTCCTTAAACGCTTAAAGAAATTACATATTAACTTACCGCTTCTTGAAGCTCTTTTGAAGATGCTAGATTCAAGGAAAGTTTTAAAAGAGCTCTTAACAAACAAGCGAAAGTTAGATGAGAAGTTTCCTGTGGAACTAAACGATGTATGCTTGACAATGTTACAGAACATATTGCCACAGAAATTAAAAGATCTAGGGAGTTTTACAATTCCATGTTTAATTGGTAGTTTATCTGTTGATAATGCTTTAGCTGATTTAGGGGCAAGCATTAATGTTATGCCATCTACAATGTTTAAACAACCATGTCTAAGGAAACCCAAGCAAACTAGGATGAGTATTCAACTAGCTGATAAGACTATTCGCATCCCTAAGGGTATAATTGAAGATGTACTAGTTAAAGTTGACAAATTCATACTCCCCATAGACTTCGCTGTTTTAGATATGGATGAAGACAATAGTATCCCCTTAATTTTAGGAAGACCTTTTCTAGCAACTGCCAAATCTAAAATTGATGTTCGTACAGGTGAACTCATACTTCGTGTAGGTGACGAATCAATCAGTCTTCAAGCTCTCGACTCAGCTAGGACATTGAGTGAAAAAGGTGAGGACGTAAAGTCCCTTGATAAGCATTCAGTTAAACTTTCTTATCAGGAAGCACCACGAAATTACACTACAGAGCCAGATCTTATAGCTCGCACCGATAAGGAAATATCTCATGAGGAACAATGGCTTCAAACCGATAAGCTAGATGAGTGGGAGACACATTTCAAGGAGGAATCAAACCCACAAGAAGTGAAACCGAAGGAACCTCTAGAAGAACAAAAAGGAACATAAAATCACTTCAAAATAGGATATCAGGTACTATTAGATAGAACAGACCCGCGAATCGCCACACCAAACCTAAAGATAACCGAAGAGATCCCCTTTACGGTACTTAATGTTTCCCCTTAAGGAATAGTCAAGGTAAGTAATTCTACTTTCGGTACCTTTAAAGTAAACTCCATTTGACTCAAATAATATGATGATAGCATGAAAAAGGATTTCTCACTCCTTAAACCACCGTAAAGGTATGAATGAGATGTAAGTCTTGCTTAAGACTTTAAACGAGCGCTTCTCGGGAGACAACCCGAGCACTAACTCTATTTATTTTTATTTCTTTTTCTTTTAGCACCAATTACAGACTAACCAAGTTAATGAAGCACAGATCTTCATATCACACGGCCTTACACACAGTCGTGGCCGTGGCCGTGTGAATGCTACGAATTTCCATACTGACATGGCAGAGATAGTATGAGACACGACGAGAAAAATATCTTTGAATCACGGACTCACCTAACACCACGACCGTACGACAGAGCCGTGGCTGACACTATTGAACCAACACAGACGTGGCAACTTAAAAACCAGGGTGGGAGAAGCAATTGAACCACCACATGGTCATACGATATGGCCGTGTGACATAACACGCCCACAATACATGGGCGTGGGGACGTATCAAAGCTGAAAATTTCTATTTAAATCACCCCTCTCCCCTCTCATCAATTCCCTATCCACTCCGCACTTCTCTCAATCATCACTCTCTTCCTTTTTCACTCCATAAAAGTATCAATCTACGCTTCAACAATGTCGAAGAAACAGAAAGATCCGAGTCCTGCCTCCTTGTGCGAGACTAATCAACATAAGTTCATGCCGGCCGCTTCAATAACTTGACAAGCCAAGGGTCTTTAAGACCATTTAGCTTTTATTCTTCTTTTCTCTTCTCCTTTATTTTCCTTCTCTTTGACTTTCTTATGCTTAATGAAGTTTATTTCATTTTAGTTTCTTCGTTTTAGGTTCTAAAGGCTGCTAGGGAATCACACACCATAGCCTTAGAAATCACACCCACCTCGCGAACCATCTAACAATAAGGACCTTTCGATCCATTAATTGGTTTTTTTAGTTAGATTGTCAATGGCCACTGATAAACCGTAAAAGTAACATATTTTAATCCCACATTTAGCATACTTTTGGATGATTTATTCCCTAGATTGTGTAAAAAGATGCTCTTAATCCTTTCTTTTCATGTTTTATACTCAAGAAAGCACCTAGGGACGAAAAGAATAAGAAACGAGCCTATAATAGACCAAATGGGCCATATCACGAAATTGACACGTCTTAGACTTAAGTCCACACGGCCGTGCCTCTTAAGAGAAGTCCGAACACGGCCTGACCATGATTCACATAGCCGTACCTCATCAACAGGCTCGCACATGGCCTGGTCACGAAACACACGGGCGTGTTCCCATGGGCGTGTCCCTGCTACGGCCAAGTGGAGTTCTACTCGGAATAGGGTACTTAGAGGGAAAGAAACACATTCTAAAGCCTATTCAAACATCCTAGTAGGAATTCTACCTGAATTAGGAAATGTAGGGGCCAAGTAAAGCATCTCAAACTAGGAGGCAATTTAAGGGGAGTTCGGCAGAAACCTTCTGCCAGAGCCAACAAGTAGCTAGGCCAAGGAGCCGAGCCAGAAAGGCCAGATTTGTGGGAATCACTCAAAGATAGCCAGTTGATCCATCTCAAGAAGCCAGAATTATACTCAAGACGGCGGATTTCTCTTTCAATTCCTTCAAGGGGTTTTAGGGATTTCTTATGTTTTGTTTTATCTTTTCTTACGAGATGTTTTCTTTTATTATTATGAACTAAACCCCTCAGATACCTGAAGGGGATGAAACCTAAGATGAATCTTGTTATTGTTTTCTGAACTATATGATAAATACGTTATTTGTTCTTAATTATGTGTGCTTAATTCTTGTGTTAATATTTCTAGGATATTGATTCAAGTCGAATGTGCTTAGGTGGTGGAGCAAAAGTCCCTGCTTAAGAGTAGATCTAGCATAATTAAGTGGAGTTGATATTGTGCCTAGAGATAGGGTCACGAGACTTTGCCAGATTAGTGTGAAACCTAATATGGGAGTCCATAGATCGAGTTAATGAGATTCTAGGGGTTTTAATTAGAAAGAGATTTCAATTAATCAACCTAGGGTTAGATGTTATTCGCCTCAAGAGAGGGTTTAATATAAATTAGGGAATCCTACAGATCAAGTTAAGTGACTAAATAGTCTGGTACAGTGTTAGATAACAAGTGAAGTCTAAGTGGATTCTTCCTAAGGGTATGGTCTTAATCAACTGAGTTTTCCCAACAGTATTTCCCCAATTCATTCGTTTTGTATTTGCGTCTTTAGCTTAGTAGTTAGTTAGTTTTAGATTAAACAATCAATCACTTGATAATACAAAGAAGGTTAGTATTAGTTCTTTTAGTTCCTTTGGGTTCGACAATCCTGTCTTACCTAAGCTATACTACTATTCGATAGGTGCACTTGCCTTAAATCATTGTCAGAGTTAGTTTCTAGGTTCGATCATTCTCTTTATAAATTTTAAAACTCGACAAAACAACGATCAAGTTTTTGGCGCCGTTTCCAGGGAACTAAAATATTAAGAAAGCTCTATTTTTATTATTTTAGCCATTATTTTTGTTTTTTCACAATTTATTTTTTATTTTATTTTTATTTCAGGTTTTAACCTTGCTAATTTTCTTTCTTTCTTTTCCAACACATGTACCTCTAGTTTATGACTAGAAGGAACTCGAAAGGACCACTAGTAAACAATAGTGATATTAAAGCTACCGTCGTAGGAATCGTAGAGAAATTAGGCGAGCCCTAAATTACACAGAAGAAAAATGAGAAGGCAGATCCAATCCTACTGAAGGGATGGATGAGAATAATCCACCACCACAAGATGTGGTAGAAAATAATGCTCCGCGTACTATGTATGATTATGCTAAACCTCATTTAACAGGAGCAGAATCGAGTATTGTTAGGCCTGCTATAGCTGCTAATAATTTTGAATTAAAGCCTAACACTATACAAATGATTCAACAATTTGTTCAATTTGATGGTTTGCAACACGAAGACCCGAATACCCACATAGCTAATTTTTTAGAGTTCTGTGATACCTTCAAAATAAATGGCGTTTCTGATGATGCCATACGTCTTCGATTATTTCCCTTTTCATTAAGGAATAAAGCCAAACAGTGGTTAAACTTGTTACCATGAGGGTGAATCACCACATGGGATCAAATGACCGAAAAATTTTTATTAAAATATTTCCCACTGGTCAAAACGGCCAAATTATGAAATGATATCTCTTCTTTTATGTAGATGGATTTAGAGACATTATACGACGCATGGGAGAGATACAAGGATCTCTTGAGAAGGTGTTCACACCATGGTTTACCCTTGTGGCTCCAAGTCCAAACTTTCTATAACGGTGTAAAGCCCTTAACGAGGCAACTAACTGATTCAACCGCCGGTGGAACCCTGAACAAGAGAACTCCTGAAGCAGCCTTTGAGTTTATTGAAGAGAAGTTGCTGAATAACTATCAGTGGCAGGTTACAAGGACAAAACCAACAAAATTAGCTAGAGTTTTCAACCTCGACGCAGTAACCATGCTATCAACATAGGTAGAGATGATGAATAAAAAGCTTGATAGTTTGTGTTATTCGCAGGTACATCCAGTAATGCAGTGCGACGCAAGTGGAACTGTGGTGAATCCGGAGTACCCACCTTACCAACCGGGCATAGAAATCGAACATATGAACTATATAGGTAATAAATTCAGATCTAATAACAACCCTCATAGTAATACCTATAATCCAGGTTGGAGGAAACACCCAAATTTTTCATGGGGAGGTCAAGGAAATCAAAGACAACAACCTCCTCAAAATTTCCAAAATCAGCCATATTCATAAGAAAAGAAGCCGAACCTCAAAGAGATGTTGACAAAATTCATGGCAGCTACAGAAAACCATCTCCAAGACAGTGCAACACTTAAAAACAAACAAACATCGATGGAAGGGATCAAGAACCAAGTTGGGGAACTTACTAAGTCAGTCGGGGAAGTTACAAAGTCAGTTGGACAACTTGCAAAGTTAATGTCCGAACGGCCACAAGGGCGTCAACCAAGTAACACCGAGATTAACCTAAAGGAGAAAATCCAAGCCATAACAGCTCAGGAAAATATAGGATTAGATGAACCCAATTCAATTCAAGAAAGTGAGGTAGAAGGAGGTAAAGTTGAGGTAACAGAATAAAAGCCAAAATTGATAATCAAAGAGTACCAACCCCGCATACCTTATCCTAAAGCGATGAAGAGAGACGATACAGAGGAACAGTTCAGTAAGTTTCTTAAACTTTTAAAGAAATTACATATTAACTTATAGCTTCATGAAGCTCTTTCACAGATGCCAGAGTCAAGAAAATTTTTAAAACAACTCTTGACGAACAAGCGTAAGTTAGATGAGGAGTCACATGTAGAGCTAAGTGCAATATGCTCAGAAATCCTACAAAATAGACTACCACGGAAGCTAAAAGATCCAGGGAGTTTTACAATTCCATGTTTAATTGGTAGACTAACAGTTGATAATGCTTTGGGTGATTTAGAGGCAAGTATAAATGTCATGCCTTATAAAATGTTTAAACAGCTAGGTTTAGGGAAACCCAAACAAACTAGGATGAGTATTCAATTAGTTGAAAAAACTGTTAGAATTCCTAGGGGGATTATCAAAGATGTTTTTGTAAAAATTGATAAATTCATTTTCCCAGTTGACTTTGTTGTCTTAGACATGGATGAGGACAATTTGATTCCTTTAATTTTAGGAAGACCTTTCTTAGAAACTGCCAGGACTAAGATTGATGTGTGTACAGGAGAACTCATTCTTCGTGTAGGTGACAAATCAATCAGTCTACAAGCTCTTGACTCGACCAGGACATCAAGTGATGAAGGTGAGAAAGTAAATTCAGTTGATAACCAACTTGTTCAACTTTCACTACAGGAAACACCACAAAGTTACAAACCTGAGCCAGATCATGGACCTCATGCCCAAAAAGAAAAAGAATACGAGGAGAAAAGCCTTAGGGTTGACAAACTAGAAGAGTGGAAGACACACTTTAAAGAGGAACTGAAACAACACGAAGTAAAACTGAAGGAGCATCTAGAAGAGCTCGTAGGAACATCAAACCACTTCAAAATAGGAGATCAAGTACTGCTAAATAAAGTAGATCCTCGAATGGTCACATCAGACTTGAATACAAACGAGGAAATTCCTCTTGAGGTGTGCAAAATCTTCCCTTACGGGATAATCAAGGTATGTAATCCAACATTCGACAGTTTTAAGGTAAACGCTTCTCGACTTAACTTTATCATGAAAATAAAACTGACAGCATGGGGGAAGATATTCAAACTTTTAAACCACCCTAATTCTTGCAAATACTAGGAAAGTCTAGCTTAAGAATTTAAATGAGTGCTTCTCGAGAGGCAACCCGAGCACTAACCCTATTTATTTTCGTATTTATTTTATTTTCTCCTATTCATCTTAAACTCTTAGTTTTAAACTAACCAAAAGTGTAGATTTCGGACCACGGCCTTGCACACTACCATTATCGTGGGTGTGAAATCTGTAATCTCCATCTTGACATGGCGAGAGGCAATACAAATCGGACCAACTAATTTTTGAAGTCACGGACCCAACCACCACCCCAGACGCAAGCGATGAACACCACGATCGTGCAATGCAATCGTGGTCGACACTGACTTCTTAGAAACAAGCATGACGGTCTGAAAAACGGGCATGGGGAAACAACACGCCCCATAAGAGGGCCATACAAGGCGGCCATGTGAATCGACACGCCCACAGTCCACAGGCGTGGGGGGTGTCAGAATTCAAATCTCTATTTAAACCCCCTGCCCCCTCTTTTCACCCCCTTCTCATTACCCTTCATATTATTTTAGTTTTTCTTTCTGTGTGTACAAATAAACTGTTTATAATAATGTCTTGAGAATAATATGATTATCCTTAAACGATCCTTAGTCAAGTATTATTGTTGACTAGGACAACAATAATGCATTAAGACTAACATGTAGTTGATTGATGATAAAGAGTTGTCATTGATATGGAGTGTCAAAATAAATGCATGAATATGTGTGTTAGAGAACAACATATTGGACTGACCCGCTATGAGTATGTTTTTTGGATTATTATGTAATTGTCACAATATTACTCATAGTGATTAATATGTATATGATCCTCAGACTTGAGATCATCATTATCCCAACATCGTCAGTTGTATATTTTGATATAGTCAAACGTACACCGTAACTGATAAACCATAAAAGTAATATATTTTAATCCCACATTTAGCATACTTTTGGATGACTTATTCCCCAAATTGTGTAAAAGAGTGCTCTTAATACTTTCTTTTCATGTTTTATACTCAGGAAAGCACCTAGGGACGAAAAGAATGAGAAACGGTCCTAAAATGGACCAAATGGGCCATATCACGAAATCGGCACAGTCTGGACTTAAGCCCACACGACCGTGCCTCTTATGAGAAGTTCAAACACGGCTTGACCATGATTCACACGGCCGTACCTCATCAATAGGCTCGCACACGGCCTGGCTACGAAACATATGGGCGTGTGCCCTAGGGCGTGTCCCTGCCGAAAAAAGAGCAATTTCATTCGGAATAGGGTACTTAGAGGCAAAGAAACACATTACAAAGCCTATTCAAACACGCTAGTAGGAATTATACTTGAATTAGGATATGGAAGGACCAAGTAAAGCATCTCAAAGTCTATATAAACACCCTAGGGGGTAACTTAGGTGGGGAGTTCGGCGGAAACCTTCTACCAGAGCCAGCGGGTAGCTAGGCTAGGGGCCAACCGAAAAAGGTCAGATTTGTGGGAATCACTCGAAGATAGCCAATTGATCCATCTCAAGAAGCTAAAATTCTACTCAAGACGGTGGATCTCTCCTTCAATTCCTTCAGGGGGTTTTAGGGATTTCTTATGTTTTGTTTTATCTTTTCTTCTGAGATGTTTTCTTTTATTGTTATGAACTAAACCCTTCAGATACCTGAAGGGGATGAAACCTAGATGAATCTTGTTATTGTTTTCTGAACTATATGATAAATACTTGATTTGTTCTTAATTATGTGTGCTTCATTCTTGTGTTAATATTTTCGAGATATTGATTCAAGTCGAATGTGCTTAGGTGGTGGAGCAAAAGTCCATGTCTAAGAGTAGATCTAGCATAATTAAGCAGAGTTGATCGCACGCCTAGAGATAGGGTGATGAGATTTTTCCAGATTAGGGTGAAACCTAATATGGGAGTCCATAGATCGAGTTAATACGATTCTAGGTGTTTCAATTAGAAAGAGATTTCAATTAATCAACCTAGGGTTAGGCGTTATTAAGCCTCGACGGAGGTTTAATATAAATTAGGGAATCTTACAGATCAAGTCAAGTGAATAAATAAATGCAGTTGGTTCAGTGTTAGATAATAAGTGAGTCTAAGTGGATTCTTCCTAAGGTTATCGTCTTAAGCAATTGAGTTTTTCCAACAGTATTTCCCCATTTCATTCTTTTTGTCTTTGTGTCTTTAACTTAGTAGTTAGTTTTATATTAAACAACCTGTCACTTAATATTTAGGCTAAATAATAGTGTAACACCCCTATCCCGTGTCCGATCACTAGATTAGGGTTAAAGGCGTTACCAGACAGATTGGAAATATTTACTGAATTAATCGTTCAACCATTCATCAATATCAATCATAATGTCCCTTAAATAGGTCATCGAGACCCTAAGTATGCTTATAAACTGAGTCAGGACTAAATCAAAACACATAAATAATTCCATAAAAATTTGAAACTTTTCTAACATACAGGGGACACACGGTCGTGGAGGTAGGCCGTGCCTCACCCACGACTACTGGACACTCCCGTGTGTTCCCCCCATGGTAGTATAGTGCCAAAATCAACATGGTCACCAAGCACACCCGTGTGCTAAGGCCGTGTACTACTAGAACACATACTGCCATTTCTCACACGGCCATCAAGCACGCCCATGTCGAGGCTGTGTGCAATTTAAACCACATTCTGTAATTTACCCACGGTTTTAGGCACGCCCGTGTGCCTCAACCGTGTGACATTATGGGCCATTTTACTAGGCCAATGTGCCACCCACTTAGGGTCTTCCTACAAGTAATATATACCTAAACATAATATGCATATATGGCAACCAAAACATATCAAATGGTTCACTTCATCCATACATTCAATCCCTATTCCATTCATACCAAACTACAAACTAAATCCTACATCATTTCAAACATGTATCATCCATTTGCTTAACCAAAACTTAACCATTTCATATGCATCAAAACATACTAAATATATGCTTCATAACACTTTCATTCAAACATTTATCAACTCAAAATCTTGCCAATACACATGGCCATGCTCACATCATAAACATATACACCTATCTAGCTTATACATGCCATAATTAGCCATATATTTTCAAGAGGGTTCCAAAGTAAGATTAGTAGTGTGATGACGATCCTTGATAATCCCGATCCTTCAGTAGCTTCGACGACCTATAAAATAAAAAAAATACACAAACAGAGTAAGCTTTCTGAAAGCTTTGTAAGTCATATACAAATAAACTTGGTATGGAAAACATATAACAATCACTTGGCAAACTTTCACATATTTGTTTTGGTTCATACACTTTTAACCACATTAGCCATTTTCACCATTGAAGAATCATATGAACACATAGCTCATCTAGGAAAAACAATTCTTATCATATCACAAATTCTATGTACTTATTACCATAGTAAGATCACTTAGATACTTACCTTACATACACAAATAGTGTATAGACAACGTACCTGAATCGAACTTAATATCACATAAATGTTCATAGCTCGGATTTGACATTCATATCATAGTCTTGCCTGTTGAACCCTTAGGAACCTAGTAGGATACTCAGAAAACTCAGAATAGTAGTACAATGCCAATGTCCTAGACGAGGTCTTACATGAACTCGTATATCGATGCCACTATCCCAGACAGGGTCTTGTCTTACGTCTGAGATCATAACGATGCCCTTTGTCCTGCACGTGGTCTTACACAAGTCAATATGATGCCGATATCCCAGACATGGTCTTACTCATAAAGTTCATATCGATGCCTACGTCCCAAGCAAGGTCTTTTACATATAATTCATATCGATGCCTATGTCCCACATGAGGTCTTACACGAAATTTCAAATCAACGCCAACATCCTAGACGTGGTCTTACATGATAAAATAGAACAGATACCTATGTCATGACATGGCTAATCCTATCTATTCCTAGGTTCGTATAGGACTTCTCAGCTTTATCACTATATCGAACTTATTTCGGAATTCACGCACTTAGCATCTCATACTCATTTGTTTTCATCGATAGACATATGAATACATATATTCAATTCAATACAGATAAGTTTATTTGGATAGTGACTTACCTCGGATTTGGTTCATCGAACGTAAACGGCGACTCGGTTATTTTCGCTTTCCCGCGATCTAAGTCTATTTTCCTCGGTTCTTGATCTAAACATATTTAGAATTAACCCTTTTATTCACCATTCCACTCAATTAAATCCATAGACACACATTTAGGGCTATTTGCAAATTAACCCTCATATTTGCACACTTTAATAATTTAGTCCATTTTTCACAAAACATCAAATTCACCAAATCCACACACACACATGCTTGGCTGAACCTGTCTAGGGACTATATAAGCCCAAATATTTCATCAAATTTGCAATTTAGTCCTTCCATTTACTATTTTCTCAATTTAGCCCTATTTAGCTAAATTCATCAAAAATTCAAGAACAAAACATGTTCATCAAACACATATCTTTCATATTTCACTATTAAACATCACAAATCACATGAGTTCATCAAAGTCTCGTTTCACAAACATCATCAATCTTCAAAATTGAAGCATGGGTTTAGAAGCATTAGAAGCAATGATTACGAAAACATAGAAATTATCAAAAACTGAATCAAATTCATACCTTAATCAAAGAGTGTTATGGCCGAATGCCCAAGCTTCATCTTTTCTTTTTCTTTTCTTTATTTTTCGATGGATGAATGCATGAATGAATATCCATCTTTCATGTTTTAATTAATTAACTATCATTTACTAACTAAATTACAAATTTGTCCTTATACTAAAACATATATAACATATAAATTAAAGCCATTTTGGTACTTATGCCATCCACTATCTTAACTAATGGCTTAATTGCCACATACAACCCTCATACTTATAAAGACATAACAATTAAATACCTTATCATGTAGCCTGCTAATTTGCATATCAATGCAATTTAATCCTTTGCTCAAATTAAACACACAGACGGACGAATTAACTTACGTAATTTAAACACATGCTTAGTCACATATCAATGGCACAAAAAATAATATTAAAATATTATACCGACTTGGATTTGTGGTCCCGAAACTACTGTTCCGACTAGGGTATAAACTGGACTGTTACAAATAGAAGAAGGTTAGTATTAGTACTTTTAGCTCCTTTGGGTTCGACATTCCGGTCTTGCCTAAGCTATACTACTGTTCGATAGGTGCACTTGCCTTAAGTCATTGTTAGAGTTAGTTTCCTGGTTCGATCATTCTCTTTATAAATTTTAAAACATCAACAATTCAGACGATTAAGTTTTTGGCGCCGTTATCGGGGAATTAAAATATTAAGAAAACCCTATTTTTATTACTTTAGCCAGTATTTTTATTTTATTTTTATTTTTGCAATTTATTTTATTATTTTTTCTAATTTTATTTCTTTCTTTTCCTAGTAGGTACCTCTAGTTTATGCCTAGAAGGAACCCGACAAGACCTCTAATATATGATAATGATATTGAAGCTACCACCGTAGGAATCGTAGAGAAATTAGGCGAGCCTTAAAATACCAAGAAGAACAGCAACAAGGCGAATCCAATCTTACTGAAGGGATGGATGAAAACAATCCAGCACGAGATGTGCTAGATGCTCCGCGTACTATGTATGATTATGCTAAACCTAATTTAACAGGAGCAGAATCTAGTATTGTTAGGCCTGCTATAGCTACTAATAATTTTGAATTAAAGCCTAATACTATACAAATGATTCAACAATATGTTCAATTTGACGGTTTGGAGGACGAAGACCCGAGTACTCATATAGCTAACTTTTTAGAGTTCTGTGATACCTTCAAAATAAATTGTGTTTCTGATGATGCCATATGTATTCGATTATTTCCCTTTTCATTGAGGAATAAAGCTAAACAATGGTTAAACTCGATACCACGAGGGTCAATAACAACATGGGATCAAATGACCGAGAAATTTTTATTAAAATATTTTCCACTGGCCAAAATGACCAAATTACGGAATGATATTTGTTCTTTTGTACAGATGGATTTAGAGACAATATACGACGCATGGGAGAGATACAAGGATCTCTTGAGGAGATGTCCACACCACGGATTACCTTTGTGGCTACAAGTCTAAACTTTTTACAATGGTGTAAATCCCTCAACGAGACAACTAATAGATTCAGCCGCCGGTAGAACTCTGAATAACAAAACTCCTGAAGCAGCCTACGAGTTTATTGAAGAGATGTCGCTGAATAACTATCAGTGGTAAGTTGATAAAACATAAAAGTAACATATTTTAGGCCCACATTTAGTATTCTTTAGGATGATTTAGCCCTTGTTTTATGTAAAAAGGTGCTCTTAATCCTTTCTTTTCATGTTTTTACTCAGGAAAGCACCCGGGGATGAAAAGAATAAGAAATGGGCTTAAAATGGGCTAATTTAGGCCAAGGAGGAAATCGACCTGGCCTGGACTTCAAGCCACACGACTGTGCCTCAATTGTTAACTAAGACATGGCCATGCCACTATTTACACGGCCGTGCCCCAATCGACAGAATCGAGACACGGCCTGAAAACAATTTACACGGGCGTGTACCATGGCCGTGTCCCTGCCGTGGTAGAGAGCAATTTCACTCGAATTTGGATACTATGAGGCAAAGAAACACTTTCCAAAGCTTATTCAAACACCGAGTAGGAAGTATACTTAAATTAGGACACTTAGGGACCAAGTAAAGCATTCTAAAAGTCTATATAAACACCCTAAGTGTATCTTGAAAGGGGGCGTTAGGGGTTAGCGAGGCTAAAGAGCCGAGCCAAAAGGCCAGATTTGTGAGAATTACTCGAAGATAGCCAGTGATCCATCTCAAGGAGCCGAAATTCTACTCAAAATGGCAGATTTCCCCTTCAATTCCTTTAGGGGGTTTTAGGGATTTCTTATGTTTTGTTTTATCTTTTCTCTTGAGATGTTTTATTTATTCATTATGAACTAAACCTTTCAAATACCTGAAAGGGATGAAACCTAGATAAATCTTGTTATCGATTTCAGAATTATATGATAAATACTTAGTTTGTTCTTAATTATGCATACTTAATCCAAATCTGATGTGCTTAGGTGGAGGAGGAATAGACCCTGCTTAAGAGTAGATCTAGCATAATTAGGTGGAGTTGATCGCATGCCTAGTGATAGGGTGACGAGATTTTGCCGGATTAGGGTGAGACCTAATATGGGAGTCCATAAATCTATTTACTGCTATTTTAGGGGGTTATTATAAGAGAACAAGAGTTCCACTAATTAACTTAGGGTTAGACGTTATTCGCCTCGAGAGAGGGTTTAAAATACGTTAGGGAGTCTTACGGATCAAACTAAGTGAATAAATTATATAGTTCAATGTTAAGTAACAAGTGAAGTCTAGGTGGATTCTTCTTGAGGGTATCGTTGTGATCAATTGAGTTTTCTTTAAGTTATTCTCCAAGTCGTTCTTTTTATCTTTGTGTCTTTAGCTTAGTAGTCGTTAAATTAGATTAAATCAACCAATCACTCCATATTTTAGGCTAAATAATAAAAAGAAAGTTAGTATTAGTACTTTTAGTTCCTTTGGGTTCGACAATCCAGTCTTGCCTAAGCTATACTACTATTCGATAAGTACACTTGCCTATAATCATTATAAGAGTTAGTTTTCAGGTTTGATCATTCTCTTTATAAATTTTAAAACTCGACAAAACAACGATCAAGTTTTTGGCGCCATTGCCGGGGAACTAAAATATTAGGAAAGCTCTATTTTTATTACTTTAGCCATCATTTTTCTTTTTATTTCGCAATTTATTTTATTTTATTTTTTTCTAATTTTATTTCTTTCGTTTTCCTAGCAGGTACCTCTAGTTTATGACTGGAAGGAACCCAACAGGACCTTTAGTATACGATAGTGATATTGAAGCTACCGGTCGTAAGAATCGCAGAGAAATTAGGCGAGCCCTAAATTACCCAGAAGAAGAGCGAGAAGGGAGATCCAATCCTACTAAAGGGATGTACGAGAATAATCGACCACGAGATGAGGAAGAAAACAATGCTCCATGTACTATGTATGATTATGATAAATCGCATTTGACAGGAGCGAAATCGAGTATTGTTTGGCCTATTATAACCGCTAATAATTTTAAATTAAAGCCTAACACAATACAAAGGATTCAATAGTTTGTTCAATTTGATGGTTTGCAAGACGAAGATCTAGATACTCATATAGCTAATTTCTTAGAGTTCTGTGGTACCTTCAAAATATATGGCATTTCTAATGATGCCATACGTCTTCAGTTATTTCTCTTTTCATTAAGGAATAAAGCCAAACAGTGGTTAAACTTGTTACCACGAGGGTCAATCACTACATGGGAACAGATGACTGAAAAAATTTTATTAAAATATTTCCCACCGGCCAAAACGGCCAAATTACGGAATGATATCTATTCTTTTGTGCAGATGGATTTAGACACATTATAAGACGCATGGGAGAGATACAATCGTGGCCTACCCTTGTGGTTAGAAGTCCAAACTTTATATAATGGTGAAATTCCCTCAACGAAATGACTAATCGATTCAACCCTTTGGTGGAACCACGAACAACAAAACTCCTACTGTGACTCACGAGTTCATTGAAGAAATGTCTTTGAATAACTATCGGTGGCAAGTTACAAGGACAAACCGATAAAATCAGCGGAGTTTACAACCTCGATCAAATGACCATGCTATCAACATAGGTAGAGATGATGAATAAAAATCTTGATAGTTTGTGTTCTTCACGGTACATGCGACCATGCGATTACAACGCATATGGAACTGTGGCGAATCCTGAGTACCCACCCTACCAACCGGACACGAGAGCGAATGATGAACTATATAGGTAATAATTTTAGCTCCAATAATAATCCTTATAATAACAACTATAATTCGAGTTGGAGGAACCACCCAAATTTTTCATGGGGAGACCAAGGAATTCAAGGAAATCAAAGACAACAACCTCCTCCAAATTTCCAAAATTAGCTATACCTGCAAGAGAAGAAGCCTAACCTTGAAGAGATGCTGACAAAATTCATGGCAATCATAGAAAATCGCTTCCAGGAAACTGAGAAAAATAATTAAAAGCAACAAGAGCCGAATCGGGGAACTTACTAAGTCAGTCAAGGTAGCCACTAATGCAGTCGAACAACTCGCAAAGCTAATGTCAGAACGACTACAAGGACGGCTACCAAGTAACACTGAGATTAACCCAAAAGAACAAATTCAAGCCATCACAGCTGATGACAATAAAAGAGAAGATGAATTCAACTCAGTAGAAGAAAACGAGGGAGACAAAGGTAAGATAGAGATAACACGAGAATAGCCAAAACCTGTAATCAAGGAGTACTAACCTCGCATACCTTATCCTGAAATGATGAAAAGAGACAATTTAGAGAAACAGTTCTGTAAGTTTCTTAAACCTTAAAGAAATTACAAATTAACTTACCTCTTCTTGAAGTTCTCTTTCAGATGCCAGACTCGAGGAAATTTTTAGGACAGCTCTTGACTAACAAACGTAAATTAGATGAAGAGCACTACGTGGAATTGAACGCAGCATGCTCAACAATGTTACAGAATAGACTACCACAAAAGCTAAAAGATCCAGGGAGTTCTACAATTCCATGTTTAATTGGTAGTCTAACTATTGATAATGCGTTAGCGATTTAGGGCAAGCATAAATGTCATGCCTTATACATTATTTAAGCGACTAGGTCTAGGAAGCCCAAACAAACTAGGATGAGTATACAATTAGCTGATAAAACTGTTAGAATTCCTAAGGGCATTATTGAAGATGTTCTTATCAAAATGGATAAATTTTTTTTCCTAGTAGATTTTGTTGTCTTAGATATGGATGAGGATAATACAATCCCCTTAATTTTAGGAAGACCTTTTCTAGCAACTGCCAAGACTAAAATTGATGTTGCCACAAGGGAACTCATACTTTGTGTAGGTGATGAATCAATCAGTCTTCAAGCACTTGACTCGGCCAGGACAACAATCGATGAAGGTAAGAAAGTCAATATAGATGATAATCAAATTGTTCAACCTTTATCACAGGAAACACCATATGAAAGCAAACCTGAACCAAATCATAGCACCCAAACCGACAAAGAGAAAGATCAAAACCTTAAGGTCGACAGACTAGAAGACCAGAAAACACACGTCAAAGAAGAACCACACAAAGTAAAACCAGAAGAACCACCAGAAGAGCTCGTAAGAACATCCAATCACTTCAAAATAGGAGACCAGGTACTATTAGACAAAGCAGATCTGCACATCATCACCACAAACCTGAAGACAAAGGGAGAAATCCTTGTTAAGGTACACAATATCTTCCCACACGGAACAGTCGAGGTAAGCAACCTAACATTCAACACCTCTAAGGCAAATGCTTCTCGATTTGAACTTTGTCAAGAAAATAGAACTTTAAGCAAGAGGAAAGATATTCAAACCGTTAAACCTCCTTGATTCAAGTACCAGGAAAAGTCTAGCTTTAGACTATAAATGAGCGCTTCTCAGGAGGCAACCTGAGCACTAACCCTGCTTATTTTTACATTTGTTTTCATTTTATTTTATTTTCTTTCTCTATATCTTTGTAAACTAACCAAAAGTGCATATTTCTACAACACACGGTCCTACACACGATAGTGTGGACCACTAAAATCCTCGTACTGACATAGCATAGGTCGTGCGAATCAAATCCCAACCACTTTTCAACATCACGGATCCAACCACTCCTCCACGGGTATCGATAAATTGGCACGGCCGTGCGCCACGACCGTGTGAAACTACTGGTTCACCAGACAGGGGAAAAACACACCCATGCTACCCAACCGTGCCAACACACTACCTTTTTAGGAACGGGCTGGGTGAACGTACACGCCTAGACACACGGCCGTGTGATGTGGCCGTGTAATTTAACACACCCTCGGTCCACGGGCGTGGGAAGGTGCCAGAAACCAAAATTCTATTTAAACCCACTCTTTCACCCCTTCTCACCCACCCTCATTCCCCATAGCCCTTCTCCTTCTCCTCTCATTCTTTCTTCCTTCATTTTCTCTCAAAAAAAATTTTCTCTTATTCCTTTAAAAAAAGTGTCCTGACTCTTGAGCTACACCAAGAAAATGCCGAAGAAGCAGAAGAGTCCCATTACAGACTCCTCAAGGGAGACACTACACATAAGTTCATGTCGGCCGCTTCATCCAAACAACAAGCCAAGGGTCTTTGAGACCTTTTCGATTTAATTTTTCTATTCTCTTTTGCTTCAATTTCCTTCCCTTTGACTCTCTTATGCTTAAACTATTATTATAAGCAAATTCAACCATTGGCAGGTACTATTCGCACGTACCATCAAACTCAAGAATGCAGCATCTCAACATGTCCTCAAGAATTTGAATGGTCCGTTCAGAATGACCATTCATTTGTGGATAAAAAGCTGTACCAAAATATAGTTTCGTGCCTAAAGCTTTTTACAATTTCTTCCAGAATCTTGATGTAGATCTCAGATCCCTATCTAATACAATGGATTGTGGCACCCCGTGCAATTTCACAATCCAAGAAATATAAAGCTCAACTAATCTATCAAGTGAATAATCAGATCACACCAGAATAAAATGGGTAGATTTCGTCAATCGATCAACTACAACCCAAATCGCATATTTCTTTCTCGGAGTCAGAGGCAATCCCGAAACAAAGTCCATCATTACTCTATCCCATTTCCATTCGGGAATCAGAATCGATTGAAACAAACTAGATGGAACCTGATGTTCATCTTTAACTTGCTGACGGACTAAACATTTGGACACATAGTCAGAAATGTCTCATTTCATACCTAACCACCGATAGTGTTGCTTCAAGTCATGATACATTTTAGTGCTTCCAGGATGAACAGATAGACGACTATTATGTGCTTCACTCAAAATTAGCTGTAACAACTCTGGGTTTCCTGGAACAAAGATTCAATCTTAGAATCTCAAACACTCATCAACAACTCAAAATTCAGAATCAGAATTTGACTCACACTGAGCTCGTTTCACTTTTATGTCACTATCAACTTTTTGAGTATCGCATTGTAACAGTATGCCCAAAGATCAATCATGAGATGGTTGTAATAACATACTTGATTTACCATGTTTATTAATATAAAGCGTTGTCATTGTCATTTCAGTTTTTCTTTCTGTGTGTACAAATAAACTGTTTTATAATAATGTCCTGAGAATAATATGATTATCCTTAAATGATTCTTAGTCAAGTATTATTGTTGATTAGGACAACAATAATGCATTAAGACTAACATGTAGTTGATTGATGATAAAGAGTTGTCATTGATATGGAGTGTCAAAATAAATGCATGAATATGTGTGTTAGAGAACAACATATTAGAGTGACCCGCTATGAGTATGTTTCTTGGATTATTATGTAACTGTCACAACATTACTCATAGTGATTCATATGTATATGATCCTCAGACTTGAGATCATCATTATCCCAACATCGTCAGTTGTATATTTTGATATAGTCAAACATACACCGTAACTGATAAACCGTAAAAGTAACATATTTTAATCCCTCATTTAGCATACTTTTGGATGACTTATTCCCTAAATTGTGTAAAATAGTGCTCTTAATACTTTCTTTTCATGTTTTATACTTAAAAAAGCACCTAGGGACGAAAAGAACGAGAAACGGGCCTAAAACAGACCAAATGGGCCATATCACGAAATCGACACAGCCTAAACTTTAGCCCACACGGCCGTGCCTCTTATGAGAAATCTGAACACGGCCTGACCACGATTTACACGGTCGTACCTTATCAACATGCTCACATACGGCCTGGCTATGAAACACACGAGCGTGTGCCCTAGGGCGTGTCCTTACCGTAGAAAGAGCAATTTCATTCGGAATAGGGTAATTAGAGGTAAAGAAACACATTCCAAAGCCTATTCAAGCACCCTAGTTGGAATTCTACTTGAATTAGGATATGTAGGGACCAAGTAAAACATCTCAAAGTCTATATAAACACCCTAGGGCACAACTTAGGTGGGGAGTTCGTGAAACCTTACGCGAGCAGTGGTAGCTAGGCTGTGGTGACCGAAAAGGTCAGATTTGTAGGAATCACACGAAGATAGCTAGTTGATCCATCTCAAGAAGCTGAAATTCGACTCGAGACGGCAGATCTCTCCTTCAATTCCTTTAGGGGGTTTTAGAGATTTCTTATGTTTTGTTTTATCTTTTCTTCTGAGATGTTTTCTTTTATTGTTATGAACTAAACCCTTCAGATACCTGAAGGGGATGAAACCTAGATGAATCTTGTTATTGTTTTCTGAACTATATGGTAAATACTTGATTTGTTCTTAATTATGTGTGCTTAATTCTTGTGTTAATATTTTGGGATATTGATTCAAGTCGAATGTGCTTAGGTGGTGGAGCAAAAGTCCTGCTAAGAGTAGATCTAGCATAATTAAGCGGAGTTGATCGCGCCTAAAGATAGGTGTGCGAGATTTTGCAGATTAGGGTGAAACCTAATATGGGAGTCCATAGATAAAGTTAATGCGATTCTAGGGGTTTTAATTAGAAAGAGATTTCAATTAATCAACCTAGGGTTAGACATTTTTCACCTCGAAAGAGGGTTTAATATAAATTAGGGAATCTTACGGATCAAGTCAAGTGAATAAATCGTCTGGTTCAGTGTTAGATAACAAGTGAAGCCTAGGTGGATTCTTCCTAAATGTATCGTCTTAATCAACTGAGTTTTTCCAACAGTATTTCCCTAATTCATTCTTTTTGTCTTTGCGTCTTTAGCTTAGTAGTTAGTTTTATATTAAACAACCAGTCACTTAATATTTAGGCTAAATAATAGAAGAAGGTTAGTATTAGTACTTTTAGTTCCTTTAGGTTTGACAATCCGGTCTTGCCTAAGCTATACTCTTCGTTAAATCGTGCACTTGCTCAAGTCATTGTCGAGTTAGTTTCTGGTTCGATCATTCTCTTTATAAATTTTAAAACATCGACAATTGAGACGATTAAGTTTTTGGCGCCATTTTTGGGGAATTAAAATATTAAGAAAACTCTATTTTTATTACTTTAGCCGATATTTTTATTTTATTTTATTTTTCAATTTATTTTATTGTTTTTCTAATTTTAATTCTTTCTTTTCCTAGTAGGTACCTCTAGTTTATGCCTAGAAGGAACCCGATAGGACCTCTAATATACGATAGTGATATTGAAGCTACCGCTTGTAGGAATCGCAAAAAATTAGGCGACCCTTAAATTACCAAGAAGAACAACAACAAGGTGAATCAATCCCTCTTGAAGGGATGGATGAAAATAATCTAACACGAGATGTGGTAGATGCTCACGTACTATGTAAGATTATGCTAAACCTAATTTAACAGAGCGAGAATCTAGTATTGTTAGGCACGCTATATAACGCTAATAATTTTGAATTAAAGCCTAACACTATACAAATGATTCAACAATTTGTTCAATTTGATGGTTTCTGAGCGAAGACCGAATACTCATATAGCTAATTTTTAGAGTTCTGTGATACTTTCAAAATAAATTGTGTTTCTGATGATGCCATACGTCTTCGATTATTTCCCTTTTCATTAAGGAATAAAGCTAAACAATGGTTAAACTCATTTGCCTGTAGAGCCTACTAAGTTTGTTATAAAAGTATCAAACCCCTTAGGTAAAAGAGTTTGGTTGACCAAGTATGAAAGAATTATCCGTTAATGTTTTGAGATATCTGTTTCCCTGTTGATTTGATGCTTTTGCCATTTGATGAGTTTGATATCATTCTGGGTATGGACTGGTTGACATTACATGATATTGTTGTGAATTGTTAAAGAAAGACTATTGATTTGAGTTGTCTGAATGATGAAATAGTTTGGGTTGAGTCTAATGATCTGAATGGATTGCTTGCTATGATATCTGTATTGAAAGCTCAGAGCTATATGAAAAGGGTTACAAATTTTATTTTGCATATGAGATTGATTCGAAAGTGTCTGAAAAGAAAGTTGAATCAATGTAGTTGTTTGTGAGTTTCCTGATGTATTCCCTGAAGAATTGCTGATAATTCATCCGATACGTGAAGTTGAATTTGGTATTGATCTGTTTCCTGGAACGACACCTATTTCGATAACTCCGTATAGAATGGCACTAATAGAATTAAAAGAGTTGAAATCACAATTGCAAGAGGTAACTGATAGAAGGTTTGCTAGACCGAGTTTATCACCTTGGGGTGCTCCTATTCTATTTGTGAAAAAGAATGATGGCACGATGAGGATGTGCATTGATTACTATTAGTTGAACAAAGTGACCATAAAGAATAAATATCTGTTGCCTAGGATTGACGATTTGTTTGATCGGTTAAAAGGAGCTATCGTATTTTCTAAGATTGATCTAAGATCAGGATACTACCAGTTGAGAGTGAAAGACTCATATATTCTGAAAACTGCTTTTCGAACAAGGTACATGCATTATGAGTTTTTAGTTATGCCTTTTGGACTAACGAATGCTCCTGCTATTTTTATGGATATGATGAACAGAATTCTTAGACTGTAACTAGATCGATTTGTTGTTGTTTTCATTGATGACATTTTGATTTATTCACGTAATTAGACTGAGCATGTTGAACATCTGAGAATTCTGTTGCAAACTCTGAGAGAAAATCAATTATATACGAAATTCAGCAAATGTGAATTCTGGTTGCATGAAGTCAGTTTTCTGGGACATATAGTATCAGGTTCTGGTATACGAGTCGATTCGAGCAAGATTTTTGCTATTCTAGATTGGAAACCTCTGAAGAATGAGTTTGAAGTCTATAGCTTTCTGGGACTAGCTAGTTATTATCGTCGATTTGTAAAAGGTTTTTTTGATGATTGCAACCCCGTAGACAAGATTGCTTCAGAAAAATGTGAGTTTTGAATGGTCCGATAAATGTCAGAAAAGATTTGATCAGTTGAAAGTTTTATTGACTGAAGCTTCAGTTTTAGTACAGCCAGAATCGAGTAAAGAATTAGTGAGATACAGTCATATTTTGTTAAATGGCCTGGGATGTGTTTTGATGCAGGAATGCAAAGTTATAGCTTACGCCTTGAGACAATTAAAGCCATATGAAAAGAATTATCCGAATCATGACCTCGAGCTTGCTTCGATTGTGTTCGCATTAAAAATTTGGCGTCATTATCTGTTCGGTGATAAATGCCATGTGTTTTCGGATCATAAAAATCTGAAATATCTGATGACTCAGAGAGATTTGAATCTGCGTCAAAGAAGATGGTTAGAGCTGTTGAAAGACTACGAGCTTGTGATAGATTATCATCCGGGTAAAGCTAATGTTGTTGCCGATGCACTGAGTCGAAAGTCACTGTTTGCATTGTGTGCTATGAATGCTCAATTAGATTTGTCTGATGATAGTTCAGTAATATCTGAATTGAAAGTTAAACTGTTGTTTTTACAAAAGATATTTGATACTCAGAAAGTTAATAAAGAAATAAAAGTGAAAAGAGCTCAGTGTGATTTGAATTCTAATTCTGAATTTCGAGTTGTTGATGATTTTTTGAGATTTTGAGATTGAATATGTGTTCCGAGAAACCCAGAGTTGTTACATCTAATTTTGAGTGAAGCACATAACAGTCGTCTATCTGTTCACCCTAGAAGCACTAAAATGTATCATGACTTAAAGCAACACTATCGGTGGTTAGGTATGAAACGAGACATTTCTGACTATGTGTCGAAATGTTTAGTCTGATAGCAAGTTAAAGCTGAACATCAGGTTCAATCTGATTTGTTACAATCGATTCTGATTCTCGAATGGAAATAGGATAAAGTAACGATGGGCTTTGTTTCGGGATTGCCTCTGACTCCGAGAAAGAAAGATGTGATTTGGGTTGTAGTTGATCGATTGACGAACCCATTTTATTTCGGTACGATCGATTATTCACTTGATAGATTAGCTGAGCTTTATATTTTTGAGATTGTGAAATTGCACAGAGTGCCACTATCCATTGTATCAGATAGAGATCCGATATTTACATCAAGATTCTAGAAGAAATTACAAGAAGCTTTAGGCACAAAACTGTATTTCAGTACAGCTTTTCATCTGCAAACGGATGGTCAATCTGAACGGATCATTCAGATTCTTGAGGATATGTTGAGATGTTGCATTCTTGAGTTTGATGGTATGTGGGAATAGTACCTGCCATTGGTTGAATTTGCTTATAATAATAGTTTGTAGTCAAGCATTAAAATGGCATCGATGAAGCTTTGTACGGACGTAAATGTCCTACACCTTTGTATTGGATTGAGCTCAATAAAAATAAGCTACACAGGGTTGATCTGATAAAATACACTGAACAAAAAGTGAAAATAATTCGTAATAGTTTGAAAGCAACATCTGATTGTCAGAAGTCTTATGCGGATTTGAAAAGAAAAGATATTGAGTTCGAGATTGGTGACAAGTGTTTTTGAAAGTATTTTCGTGGAAGAAAGTACTCTAATTCGGATGTAAAGGCAAGTTAAGTTCGAGGTTCATAGGACCTAATGAGATTATTGAGCGTGTTGGACCAGCTGCATATAGATCGTTGTTGCCCTCGGAGCTTGAAAAGATACACAATGTATTCAATGTTTCGATGCTCTATAGATACCGTTCTAATCCGTCACATGTGATTGCCCCATCTAAAATTGAAATTCGATCTGATATGACTTATGAGGAAGAACCGATCCGTATCTTAGCTCGTAAAGAGAAAGAATGATACATAAGAAAATTCCAATAGTGAAAGTATTGTGGCATCGTCATGGAGTGGAAGAGGATATGTGGGAGCCTGAAGACTCAATGAGACAGCAATATCCGAATCTGTTTAATAGTAAGATTTTCAGGGACGAAAATCACTAAGAGGGGAGAATCGTAACAGTCTGATTTAGACAATAGTCAAAACAGTGGTTTTAGAACCACAAATCTGAGTTAATATAATAATTTAAATTTATTGTCTATGTTTACTGTGTGTGATTGGCATGTGCTAAAATTTCGTGAATTAATTCGTCTCTTTGTGTGTTTAATTTGAGCAAAAGATTAAATTGCATAATTAGTAAAAGTGGTCGTATATTTGATTATTGGCCAAATTGATGTGGCTTTTGATTGTAAGGGCCTTATGAGGCAATTAACCAATAATAAAGGTAGTGGACGGTGGATGTACAAGTATGTCCATAGTTTGAATGTTAAATTATTAAGGATTCATTAAGGGTAAAAAGGGAATTTGATAATTATGTTTAAAATGTTAAAACAAAAGCATCAAATGGTCATTGTTATCATCTTGTATCCACCAAATTTTTGTAAAAAAAGAATAAGGGTTTAGCTTTGTTATATTCGACCATTTCAAGCCTTGATTCAAGGTATATGTTTAATCGGTTTTCGATAATTTCTACATTTTCGTAATCGTTGCTTTGAATGCTTCAAAACCCATGCATCAATATTGTGAAGTGATGATATTTTTGAAATGAGACTTTGATGAACACATGAGTTTTATGAGGTTTGATGGTGGATCATTAGAAATTTCACCCTAATTAATAATTTGAGAAAATTACTTAGGAACAAGACTAAAATTCAGGATTTTGGAATAATGCAAAAAGTTAGGTACTTTTACCCCCCACAATTAAGATGTACATTGTCCTCAATGTACAAAGATAGATAACTAATAATGTAATCAAAAGAGAAGGGGAGAAGTGACACTTTCTAAATTTTAGATGATTCCGAGAGTTGGCAGAGGTCGTGGTGGCGTTTTATATGGGCCTGGTGGGTTAATTACTGATGAGCTTTGTACTAGATAAAGAAATTGGGTAGCCTGCAAAGATATAGCCAAGAAATCTAAAGAAACATTAATAATATACTAATACTATAATTAAAGACAAAAAAAAATAAAGAGAATGGGACTAAGAAGAAAACTAAAATTAATAGAAAAGACTAATGGACTAATGAGTCCTTATTGTTAGATGGTTCGCGAGGTGGGTGTGACCTCTAAAGCTGTGGTGCGTGATTTCTAAGCAGCCTTTAGAACCTAAAACAAAGAAACTAAAACAAAGAAAAATAAAATCGAAAAGGTCTCAAAGACTCTTGGCTTGGTGTTTGGATGAAGCGACCGGCATGAACTTATGTGTAGTGTCTCCCTTGAGGAGACTATGATTGGACTCTTCTGCTTCTTTGGCATTTTCTTGGTGTAGCTCAAGAGTCTGAACACTTTTTTTGAAGGAATAAGAGAATTTTTTTTTTAGAGAAAAGGGAGGAAGAAAGAATGAGAGGAGAAGGAGAAAGGCTATGGGGAATGAGGGTGGGTGAGAAGGGGGGAAAGAGTGGGTTGAAATAGAATTTTGGTCTCTGGCACCTTCCCACGCCCGTGGACCGAGGGTGTGTTGAATTACACGGCTGCATCACACGGTCGTGTGTCTAGGCGTGTTAGTTCACCCACGCCTATTTTTCAAATGCCACGCTTGTTCCTAAAAAGGCAGTATGTTGGCACGATTTGGTAGCATGGGCGTGTTTTTCAGTGTCTAGTGAGTCAGTAGCTTCCCACGGTCATGGCGCATGGCCGTGCTAATTTATCGGTTCCCGTGGGGGAGTGGTTGGATCCGTGACGTCAAAAAGTGGTTGGGATTTGATTCGCATGGCCACTGCTATGTCAGTACGGGGATTTTGGTGGTCCACACGACCGTGTGTAGGACCATGTGTTCTAGAAATCTGCACTTTTGGTTAGTTTACAAGGAGAAAGAAAATAAAATAAAATGGAAACAAATGTAAAAAGAAGTAGGGTTAGTGCTAGGGTTGCCTCCCGAGAAGCGATCGTTTATAGTCTGAAGCCAGACTTTTCCTTGTACTTGAATCAAGGAGGTTTAACGGTTTGAATATCTTCCCTCTTGCTTAAAGTTTTATTTTCCTGACAAAGTTCAAATCGAGAAGCATTTGCCTTAGAGGTGTTGAATGTTGGGTGGCTTACCTCGACTGTTCCGTGTGGGAAGATATTGTGTACCTTAAAGGATTTCTCCCTTCGGCTTCAGGTTTGTTGTGATGATGTACGGATCTGCTTAGTCTAATAGTACCTGGTCTCCTATATTGAAGTGATTGGATATTCTTACGAGCTCTTCTGGTGGTTCCCCTGGTTTTACTTTGTGTGGTTCTTCTTTGACGTGTGTCTTCTGCTGTTCTAGTCTCTTGACTTTAAGGTTTTGATTTTTCTCTTTTTCAGTTTGGGTGCTATGACTTGGCTCAGGTTTGTCTTCATATGGTGTTTCCTGTGATAAAGGTTGAACAATTTGATTATCATCTGTATTGACTTTCTTACCTTCATCGATTGTTGTCCTAGCCGAGTCAAGAGCTTGAAGACTGATTGATTCGTCACCTACACAAAGTATGAGTTCTCTTGTGGCAACATCAATTTTAGTCTTGGCAGTTGCTAGAAAAGGTTTTCTTAAAATTAAGGGGATTGTATTATCCTCATCCATATCTAAGACAACAAAATCGAATGGGAAAACAAATTTATCGATTTTGACAAGAACATCTTCAATAATGCCCCTAAGAATTCTAACAGTTTTATCAGCTAATTGTATACTCATCCTAGTTTGTTTGGGCTTCCCTAGACCTAGTCGTTTAAATAATGTATAAGGCATGACATTTATGCTTGCACCTAAATCAGCTAACACATTATCAATAGTTAGACTACCAATTAAACATGGAATTGTAAAACTCCCTGGATCTTTTAGCTTTTGCGGTAGTCTATTCTGTAACATTGCTGAGCATGCTGCGTTCAATTCCACGTGGTGCTTTTCGTCTAATTTGCATTTGTTAGTCAAGAGCTGTCTTACAAATTTCCTCAAGTCTGGCATCTGAAAGAGAATTTCAAGAAGAGGTAAGTTAATTTATAATTTCTTTAAGAGTTTAAGAAACTTATCGAACTGTTCCTCTGAATCATCTCTTTTCATCACTTCGGGATAAGGTATGCGAGGTTAGTACTCCTTGATTATCGATTTTGGTGTTTCTCGTGTTATCTCTATCTTACCTTTGTCTCCCTCGTTTTCTTGTACTGAGTTGGATTCATATTCTCTTTTATTATCATCGACTGTGATGGCTTGAATTTGTTCTTTTGGGTTAATCTCGGTGCTACTTGGTAGCCGTCCTTGCGGTCGTTCTGACATTAGCTTTGTGAGTTGTTTGACTGCATTAGCGGCTGCCTTGACTAACTTATTAAGTTCCCCGATTCGAATCTCGTTGCTTTTAATTATTTTTCTCAGTTTTATAGAATCGATTTTCTGTGTTTTCCATGAATTTTGTCAGCATCTCTTCGAGGTTTGGCTTCTTCTCTTGCAGGGATGGCTAATTTTGGAAATTTGGAGGAGGTTGTTGTCTTTGATTTCCTTGAATTCCTTGGCATCCCCATGAAAAAATTGGGTGGTTCTTCCAACCCAAATTATAGTTATTATTATAAGGATTATTATTGGATCTGAAATTATTACCTATATAGTTCATTTGTTCGCTCTCTGCGTCTGGTTGGTAGGGTGGGTACTCAGTGTTCGCCATAGTTCCACTTGCGTTGCACTGCATGATTGGATGTACCTACGAAGAACACAAATTATCAAGCTTTTTATTCATCATCTCTACCTATGTTGATAGCATGGTCACTGCATCGAGGTTGTAAACTCCGACTGATTTTGTTGGTTTTGTCCTTGTAACTTGCCACTGATAGTTATTCAGTGACATTTCTTCAATGAACTCGTAGGCTGCTTCAAGAGTTTTGTTGTTCAGGGTTCCACCGGTCATTTGAATCGATTAGTTGCCTCGTTGAGGGTTTACACCATTATAGAAAGTTTGGACTTCTAACCACAAGGGTAGACCATGGTGTGGACACCTTCTCAAGAGATCCTTGTATCTCTCCATGCGTAAATATAATGTCTCTAAATCCATCGCACAAAATAAGAGATATCATTACGTAATTTGGCCGTTTTGGCGGTGGGAAATATTTTAATAAAAATTTTTGGTCATACATTCCCATGTAGTGATTGACCCCGTGGTAACAAGTTTAACCTTTGTTTGGCTTTATTCCTTAATGAAAGAGAAATAGCGAAGGCGTGTGGCATCATCGTAAACGCCATTTATTTTGAAGGTATCACGAACTCTAAGAAATTAGCTATATGAGTATCTGGATCTTAGATCACGCAAACCATCAAATTGAACAAAGCATTGAATTATCTGTATTGTGTTAGGCTTCAATTCAAAATTATTAGCAGTTATAATAGGCCTAGCAATACTCGATTCCGCTCCTGTCAAATGTGGTCTAGCATAATCATACATAGTACGTGGAACATTGTTTTCTTCCACATCTCGTCCTGGGTTATTCTCATCCATCCCTTCAGTAGGATTGGATCTGCCTTCTCGCTCTTCTTCTGGGTAATTTAACGCTCGCCTAATTTCTCTGTAATTCCTACGACCGGTAGCTTTAATATCACTATCGTATACTAGATGTCCTGTCGGGTTCCTTCTAGTCATAAACTAGAGCTACCTGCTAGGAAAAAGGAAGAAATAAAATTAGCAAAAAAAATTAAAATAAAATAAAATAAATTACGAAATAAAGAGAAAAATAAAGGCTAAAGTGTTAAAAATAGAGCTTTCTTAATATTTTAGTTCCCCGGCAACGGTGCCAAAAACTTGATCGTTGTTTTGTCGAATTTTAAAATTTATAAAGAGAATGATCGAACCTGGAAACTAACTCTGACAATGATTATAGGCAATTGTACCTATCGAACAGTAGTATAGCTTAGGCAAGACCAGATTGTCGAACCCAAAGGAACTAAAAGTACTAATACTAACTTTCTTTTTATTATTTAGCCTAAAATATGGAGTGGTTGGTTGATTTAATCTAATTTAACGACTACTAAACTAAAGACACAAAGACAAAAAGAACGACTTGGAGAATAACTTGAAGAAAACTCAATTTATCACGACGATACCCTTAGGAAGAATCCACCTAGACTTCACTTGTTACTTAACACTAAACTATATGATTTATTCACTTAGTTTGATCTGTAAGACTCCCTAACGTATATTAAACCCTCTCTCGAGGTGAATAACGTCTAAACCTAGGCTAATTAGTGAAACTCTCGTTCTCTTATAATAACCCCCTAGAATAGCAGTAAATAGATCTATGGACTCTCATATTAGGTTTCACCCTAATCCGGCAAAATCTCATCACCCTATCACTAGGCATGTGATCAACTCCGCCTAATTATGCGAGCTCTACTCTTAACCAGGGTCTATTCCTCCTCCACCTAAGCACATCAGATTTGGATTAAGTATGCATAATTAAGAATAAACTAAGTATTTATCATATAATTCAGAAATTGATAACAAGATTCATCTAGGTTTCATCCCCTTCAGGTATCTGAAGGGTTTAGTTCATAATGAATAAAGAAAGCATCTCAAGAGAAAAGATAAAACAAAACATAAGAAATCCCTAAAACCCCCTGAAGGAATTGAAGGGGAAATCCGTTGTTTTGAGTAGAATTCCAGCTCCTTATGATGGATC
This sequence comes from Gossypium rotundifolium, assembly GCA_025506655.1. Classification (NCBI taxonomy): domain Eukaryota; kingdom Viridiplantae; phylum Streptophyta; class Magnoliopsida; order Malvales; family Malvaceae; genus Gossypium; species Gossypium rotundifolium. Next base: position 60,291,433 of record CP106729.1, on the reverse strand, counting down.
ACTGGCTATCTTCGAGTAATTCCCACAAATCGGGCCTTCCGGCTCGGCTCATTAGCCTCGTTAACCCCTAACGCCCCCTTTTAGGATACACTTAGGGTGTTTATATAGACTTTTAGAATGCTTTACTTGGTCCCTTAGTGTCTTAATTTAAGTATACTTCCTACTCGGTGTTTGAATAAACTTTGGAAAGTGTTTCTTTGCCTCATAGCATCCAAATCTGAGTGAAATTGCTCTCTACACAAATGATGACTGCCATGGTACACGCCTGTAAATCGTTTTCGGTAGTGTCTCGATTACATCGATTAGGACACATTGTGTAAATCGTGGCATGGCCGTGTCTTAGTTAATTGTTGAGGCACGACCGTGTGGCTTGAAGTCCAGGCTGTGTCAATTTCCTCTTTGGCCCAAATTGGCCCGTTTTAAGCCCGTTTCTTGTTCTTTTCGTCCCCGGGTGCTTTTCTAAGTAAAAACATGAAAAGAAAGGATTAAGAGCACCTTTTTACAAAAAACAAGGGCTAAATCATCCAAAAGCATACTAAATGTGGGCCTAAATTATGTTACTTTTAATTTTATCAACTTACCACTGATATTTGTTCAGTGACATCTCTTCAATAAACTCGTAGGCTGCTTTAGGAGTTTTGTTATTCAGAGCTCTACTGGCGGCTGGATCTATTAGTTGTCTCGTTGAGGGATTTACACCATTGTAAAAAGTTTGGACTTGTAGCCACAAAGGTAATCCGTGGTGTGGACATCTCCTTTAGAGATCCTTGTATCTCTCCCATGCGTCAGTATAATGTCTCTAAATCCATCGCACAAAAGAAGAAATATCATTAGTAATTTGTTTGTTTTGGCGATGGAAAATATTTTAATAAAAATTTCTCGATCATTTGATCCCATGTTGTTATTGACCCTCGTGGTAATGAGTTTAACCATTGTTTAGCTTTATTCCTTAATGAAAAGGGAAATAATCGAAGATGTATGGCATCATCAGAAACACAATTTATTTTGAAGGTATCACAGAACTCTAAAAAATTAGCTATATGAGTATTCGGGTATTCGTCCTGCAAACCATCAAATTGAACAAATTGTTGAATCATTTTTATAGTGCTAGGCTTTAATTCAAAATTATTAGCAGCTATAGCATGCCTAACAATACTAGATTCTGCTCTTGTTAAATTAGGTTTAGCATAATCTTACATAGTACGCGGAGCATCTACCACATCTCGTGCTAGATTGTTTTCATCCATCCCTTTAGTAGGATTGGATTCACCTTGTTGTTGTTCTTCTTGGCAATTTAAGGCTCACCTAATTTCTCTACAATTCCTACGGGCGGTGGCTTCAATATCACTATCGTATATTAGAGGTCTGTCGGGTTCCTTCTAGGCATAAACTAGAGTGCGTACTAGGAAAGGAAAGAATTAAAATTGGAAAAAACAATAAAATAAATTGCAAAAATAAAAATAAAAATAAAAATACTGGCTAAAGTAATAAAAATAGAGTTTTCTTAATATTTTAATTCCCCAGAAACGGCGCCAAAAACTTAATCATCTGAATTGTCGATGTTTTAAAATTTATAAAGAGAATGATCAAACCAGGAAACTAACTCTGACAATGACTTAAGGCAAGTGCACCTATCGGATAGTAGTATAGCTTAGGCAAGACCGGATTGTCGAACCCAAAGGAACTAAAAGTACTAATACTAACCTTCTTCTATTATTTAGCCTAAATATTAAGTGACTCGTTGTTTAATATAAAACTAACTACTAAGCTAAAGATGCAAAGACAAAAAGAATGAATTGGGAAATCTTGTTGGAAAAACTCGGTTGATTAAGGCGATACCTTTAGGAAGAATCACCTAGACTTCACTTGTTATCTAACTTTGAACCAGACGATTTATTCACTTGACTTGATCCGTAAGATTCCCTATTTTATATTAAACCCTCTCTTGAGGCGAATAACGTCTAGCCCTAGGTTGATTAATTGAAATCTCTTTCTAATTAAAACCCCTAGAATTGTATTAACTCGATCTATGGACTTCCATATTAGGTTTCACCCTAATCCGGCAAAATCTCGTCACCCTATCTCTAGGCGCGCGATCAACTCCGCTTAATTATGCTAGATCTACTCTTAGATAGGGACTTTTGCTCCACCACCTAAGCACATTCGACTTGAATCAATATTTCGAAAATATTAACATAAGAATTAAGCACACATAATTAAGAACAAATCAAGTATTTATCATATAGTTCAGAAAACAATAACAAGATTCATCTAGGTTTCATCCCCTTCAGGTATCTGAAGGGTTTAGTTCATAATAATAAAGAAAACATCTCAGAAGAAAAGATAAAACAAAACATAAGAAATCCCTAAAATCCCTTGAAGGAATTGAAGGAGAGATCCACCGTCTTGAGTAGAATTTCAGCTTCATGAGATGGATCAACTGGCTATCTTCGAGTGATTCCCACAAATCTGACCTTTTCGGGTCGGCTCCCTGGCATAGCTACCCGTTGGCTCTAGCAGAAGGTTTCTGCCGAACTTCCTACCTAAGTTGCCCCCTAGGGTGTTTATATAGACTTTGAGATGCTTTAATTGGTCCCTACATATCCTAATTCAAGTAGAATTCCTACTAGGGTGTTTGAATAGGCTTTGAAATGTGTTTCTTTACCTCTAAGTACCCTATTCAGAATGAAATTGCTCTTCTGCTGGCGAGGACACGCCTAGGGCATCTTGCAGTGTGTTTAGTAGCTTGAGCCATGTCTTGAGTCTGTTGATGAGGTACGACCGTGTGAATCGTGGTCAGGCCGTGTTCAGATTTCTCATAAGAGGCACGGCCGTGTGGGTTTAAGTCCAGGCTGTGCCGATTTTGCGATATGGCCCATTTGGTCTATTTTAGGCCCGTTTCTCGTTCTTTTCATCCCTAGGTGCTTTCATAAGTATAAAACATGAAAAAAAAGTATTAAGAGCACTCTTTTACACAATTTAGGGAATAAGTCATCCAAAAGTATGTTAAATGTGGGATTAAAATATGTTACTTTTACGGTTTATCAGTTACGGTGTACATTTGACTATATCAAAATATACAAGCCAGCGATGTTGGGATAATAATGATCTCAAGTCGAGGATCATATACATATTAATCACTATGAGTAATGTTGTGACAATTACATAATAATCCAAAATACATACTCATAAGCGAATTCGATTGCAATATGTTGTTCTCCAACACACATATTCATGCATTTATTTTGACACTCCATATCAATGACAACTCTTTATCATCAATCAACTACATGTTAGTCTTAATGCATTATTGTTGTCCTAGTCAACAATAATACTTGACTAAGGATCGTTTAAGGATAATCATAATAATCATATTATTCTTAGGACATTATTATAAAATAGTTTATTTATACACACGAAAGAAAAACTAAAATAATAATGACAATGCTTTATATTAATAAACATGGTAAATCAAGTATGTTATTATAACCATCTCATGATTGATCTTTGGGCGTATAGGTTACAATGTGATACTCAAAAGTTGATAGTGAAATAAAAGTGAAACGAGCTTAGTGCGATTCGAATTCTGATTTTGAATTTTGAGTTGTTGATGATTGTTTGAGATTCTGAGATCGAATCTGTGTTTTGAGAAATCTAGAGTTGTTACAGTTAATTTTGAGTGAAGCACATAATAGCCATCTATCGGTTCATCCTGGAAGCACAAAAATGTATCATGACTTGAAGCAACACTATCGGTGGTTAGGTATGAAACGGGACATTTCTGACTATGTGTCCAAATGTTTAGTCCGTCAGCAAGTTAAAGATGAACATCAGGTTCCATCTAGTTTGTTACAACCGATTTTGATTCCTGAATGGAAATGGGATAGAGTAATGATGGACTTTGTTTCGGGATTGCCTCTGACTCCGAGAAAGAAAGATGCGATTTGGGTTGTAGTTGATCGATTGACAAAATCTACCCATTTTATTTTGGTGTGATCTGATTATTCACTTGATAGATTAGTTGAGCTTTATATTTCTCAGATTGTGAAATTGCACGGGGTGCCACTATCCATTGTATCAGATAGGGATCTGAGATTTACATCAAGATTCTAGAAGAAATTGCAAGAAGCTTTAGGCATAAAACTACATTTTAGTATAGCTTTTCATCAATGGTTGAATTTGCTTATAATAATAGATTAAGCATAAGAGAGTCAAAGGGAAGGAAATTGAAGAAAAAGAGAAAAGAAAAAAATAAACCGAAAAAGTCTCAAAGACCCTTGGCTTGGTGTTTGGATGAAGCGACCGACATGAACTTATTGTAGTGTCTCCCTTGAGGAGACTGTGGTTGGACTCTTCCGCTTCTTCGGCATTTTCTTGGTGTAGCTCAAGAGTCTGGACATTTTTTTTTAAAGGAATAAGAGAAAATTTTTTTTGAGAGAAAAGGAAGGAAGAAAGAATGAGAGGAGAAGGAGAAGGAGAAGGGCTATGGGGAATGAGGGTGGGTGAGAAGGGGGAAAGAGTGGGTTTAAATAGAATTTTGGTTTCTGGCACCTCCCACTCCCGTGGACCGAGGGTGTGTCAAATTACACGGCCGTGTGTCTAGACGTGTTCGTTCACCCACGCCCGTTTTTTAGATGCCACACCCGTTCCTAAAAAGGCAGTGTGTTGGAATAGTTGGGTAGCATGGGCGTGTTTTTCCCGTGTCTGGTGAGTCAGTAGCTTCACACGGTCATGGCGCCCGTGGGGGAGTGGTTGGATCTATGACGTCAAAAAGTGGTTGGGATTTGATTCGCACAACCTATACTATGTCAGTACAAGGATTTTGGTGGTCCACATGGCCGTGTGTGGGACCGTGTATTCTAGAAATCTACACTTTTGGTTAGTTTACAAAGAGATAGAGAAAGAAAATAAAATAAAATGAAAACAAATGTAAAAAGAAGTAGGGTTAGTGTTCGGGTTGCCTCCTGAGAAGCGCTCGTTTATAGTCTAAAGATAGACTTTTCCTTGTACTTGAATCAAGGAGGTTTAACAGTTTGAATATCTTCCCTCTTGCTTAAAGTTTTGTTTTCTTGACAAAGTTCAAATCGAGAAGCGTTTGCCTTAGAGGTGTTGAATGTTAGGTTGCTTACCTCGACTGTTCTGTGTGGGAAGATATTGTGTACCTTAAGAAGGATTTCTCACGTTGGCTTTAGATTTGTTGTGATGATGTGCGGATCTGCTTTGTCTAACAGTACCTGGTCTCCTATTTTGAAGTGATTGGATGTTCTTACGAGCTCTTCTGGTGGTTCCTCTAGTTTTACTTTGTGTGGTTCTTCTTTGACATGTGTCTTCTAATCTTCTAGTCTATCGACCTTAATGTTTTGATCTTTCCCTTTGTTAGTTTGGGTGCTATGATTTGGCTCAGGTTTGTCTTCATATGGTGTTTCCTGTGATAAAGGTTGAACAATTTGATTATCATCTATATTGACTATCTTACCTTCATCGATTGTTGTCCTGGCCGAGTCAAGAGCTTGAAGACTGATTGATTCGTCACCTACACAAAGTATGAGTTCTCCTGTGGCAACATCAATTTTAGTCTTGGCAGTTGCTAGAAAAGGTTTTCCTAAAATTAAGGGGATTGTATTATCCTCATCCATATCTAAGACAACAAAATCTACTAGGAAAAAAAATTATCCGTTTTGACAAGAACATCTTCAATAATGCCCTTAGGAATTCTAACAGTTTTATCAGCTAATTGTATACTCATCCTAGTTTGTTTGGGCTTCCCTAGACCTAGTCGTTTAAATAATGTATAAGGCATGACATTTATGCTTGCCCCTAAATCAGCTAACGCATTATCAATAGTTAGACTACCAATTAAACATGGAATTGTAAAACTCCCTGGATCTTTTAGCTTTTGTGGTAGTCTATTCTATAACATTCTTTGAGCATCTTTGCGTTCAATTCCACGTGGTGCTCTTCGTCTAATTCGTTTGTTAGTCAAGAGCTGTCTTAAAAATTTCCTCGAGTCTGGCATCTAAAAGAGAACTTCAAGAAAAGGCAAGTTAATTTGTAATTTCTTTAAGGTTTAAGAAACTTACCAAACTGTTCCTCTAAATTGTCTCTTTTCATCACTTCGAGATAAGGTATGCGAGGTTAGTACTCCTTGATTACCGGTTTTGGCTTTTCTCTTGTTATCTCTATCTTACCTTTGTCTCCCTCATTTTCTTGTACTGAGTTGGATTCATCTTCTCTTTTATTGTCATCAGCTATGATGGCTTGAATTTGTTCTTTTGGGTTAATCTCAGTGTTACTTGGCAACCGTCCTTGCAGTCGTTCTGACATTAGCTTTGCGAGTTCTTTGGGATACGCATTAGCGGTACCTTTTGACGACTCGATAAGTTCCCGATTCGGCTCTCGTTGCTTTTAATTATTTTTCTCAGTTTCCTGGAAGCGATTTTCTGTGTTTGCAATGAATTTTGTCAGCATCTCTTCGAGGTTTGTCTGATTTTGGTAATTTGGAGGAGGTTGTTGTCTTTGATTTCCTTGAATTCCTTGGCCTCCGCATGAAAAATTTGGGTGGTTCCTCCAACCCAAATTATAGTTGTTATTATAAGGATTATTATTGGATCTAAAATTATTACCTATATAGTTCATCTGTTCGCTCTCTGCGTCTAGTTGGTAGGGTAGGTACTCAGGATTCACCACAGTTCCACTTGCGTTGCACTGCATGACTGGATGTACCTGCCAAGAACATAAACTATCAAGCTTTTTATTCATCATCTCTACCTATGTTGATAGCATGGTCACTGCATCGAGGTTGTAAACTCTGGCTAATTTTATCGGTTTTGTCCTTGTAACTTGCCACTGATAGTTATTCAGTGACATTTCTTCAATGAACTCGTAGGCTGCTTAAGGAGTTTTGTTGTTCAGGGTCCACCAGCGGCTGAATCAATTAGCTGCCTCATTGAGGGGTTTACACCATTATAGAAAGTTTGGACTTCTAACCACAAGGGTAGACCATTGTGTGGACACCTTCTCAAGAGATCCTTGTATCTCTCCCATGCGTCTTATAATGTCTCTAAATCCATTTGCGCAAAAGAAGAGATATCATTTCGTAATTTGGCCGTTTTGGCCGGTGGGAAATATTTTAATAAAATTTTTTCAATCATATGTTCCCATGTAGTGATTGACCCTCGTGGTAACAAGTTTAACCACTATTTAGCTTTATTCCTTAATGAAAAGAGAAATAATCGAAGACATATGACATCATCAGAAATGCCATTTATTTTGAAGGTATCACAGAACTCTAAGAAATTAGCTATATGAGTGTCTGGATCTTCGTCCTGCAAACCATCAAATTGAAAAAACTGTTGAATCCTTTGTATTGTGTTAGGCTTTAATTCAAAATAATTAGCGGCTATAATAGGCCTAACAATACTCGATTCTGCTCCAGTCAAATGCGGTTTAGCATAATCATACATAGTACGTGGAGCATTGTTTTCTTCCACATCTCATGGTCGATTATTCTCATCCATCCCTTTAGTATGATTGGATCTGCCTTCTCGCTCTTCTTCTGGGTAATTTAGGGCTCGCCTAATTTCTTTGCGATTCCTACTACTGGTAGCTTCAATGTCACTATCGTATACTAAAGGGCACTGTCGGGTTCCTTCTAGTCATAAACTAGAGGTTTTGCTAGGAAAAAGGAAGAAATAAAATTAGTAAAATATAAAATAAAATAAATTGTAAAATAAAAAGAAAAATAATGGCTAAAGTAATAAAATAGAGCTTTCTTAATATTTTAGTTCCCCAACAGCGGTGCCAAAAACTTGATCGTTGTTTTCTCGAGTTTTAAAATTTATAAAGAGAATGATCAAACCTGAAAACTAACTCTAACAATGATTATAGGCAAGTGTACCTATCGAATAGTAGTATAGCTTAGGCAAGACCGGATTGTTGAACCCAAAGGAACTAAAAGTATTAATACTAACTTTCTTTTTATTATTTAGTCTAAAATATGGAGTGATTGGTTGATTTAATCTAATTTAACGACTACTAAGCTAAAGACACAAAGACAAAAAAACGACTTGGAGAATAACTTAAAGAAACTCAATTGATCACGACGATACCCTCATGAATAATCCACCTAGACTTCACTTGTTACTTAACACTAAACTATATGATTTATTCACTTAGTTTGATCCGTAAGACTCCTAACGTATATTAAACCCTCTTTCGAGGAGAATAACGTCTAACCCTAGGTTAATTAGTGGAACTCTCATTCTCTTATAATAACCCCCTAGAATAGTAGTAAATAGATCTATGGACTCCCATATTAGGTTTCACCCTAATTCGGCAAAATCTCGTCACCGTATCACTAGGCGTGCGATCAACTCCACCTAATTATGCTAGATCTACTCTTAAGCAGGGTCTATTCCTCCTCGACCTAAGCACATCAGATTTGGATTAAGTATGCATAATTAAGAACAAACTAAGTATTTATCATATAATTCAGAAATCGATAACAAGATTCATCTAGGTTTCATCCCCTTCAGGTATCTGAAGGGTTTAGTTCATAATGAATAAAGAAAACATATCAAGAGAAAAGATAAAACAAAACATAAGAAATCCCTAAAACCCCCTAAAGGAATTGAAGGGGAAATTTGCCATTTTGAGTAGAATTTTGGCTCTTTGAGATGGATCACTGGCTATCATCGAGTAATTCCCACAATCCTAGCCTTTTGGCTCGATACTTTGGCATCGCTAACCCCTAACGCCCCCTTTCAGGATACACTTAGGGTGTTTATATAGACTTTTAGAATGCTTTACTTGGTCCCTAAGTGTCCTAATTTAAGTATACTTCCTACTTGGTGTTTGAATAAGCTTTGGAAAGTGTTTCTTTGCCTCATAGTATCCAAATCCGAGTGAAATTGCTCTCTACCGCGGCAGGGACACGGCCATGGTATACGCCCGTGTAAATCATTTTCAGGCCGTGTCTCGATTTTGTCGATTGGGGCACGACTGTGTAAATCGTGGCATGGCCGTGTCTTAGTTAATTGTTGAGGCACGGTCGTGCGGCTTGAAGTCCAGGCCATGTCGGTTTCCTCTTTGGCCCAAATTGGCCCGTTTTAAGCCCGCTTCTTGTTCTTTTCGTCCCTGGATGCTTTCCTGAGTAAAAACATGAAAGGAAAGGATTAAGAGCACCTTTTTTACATAAAACAAGGGCTAAATCATCCAAAAGCATACTAAATGTGGGCCTAAAATATGTTACTTTTACGTTTTATCAACTTACCAGCGATAGTTGTTCAAATGACATCTCTTCAATAAACTCAGAGGTCGCTTGAAATTTTTATTGAGAGTTCTCTGGTGGGTGAATCTATTAGTTGTCTCGTTGAGGATTTACACCATTGTAAAAGTTTGAACTTGTAGCCACAAAGGTAATCCGTGGTGTGGACATATCCTCAAGAGATCCTTGTATCTCTCCCGTAAATATAAAGTCTCTAAATCCATCTACACAAAGAAGAAATATCATTACGTAATTTGGCCGTTTTGGCGGTGGAAAATATTTTAATAAAAATTTCTCGGTCATTTGATCCCATGTTGTTATTGACCCTCGTGGTAACGAGTTTAACCATTGTTTAGCTTTATTCCTTAATGAAAAGGGAAATAATCGAAGACGTATGGCATCATCAGAAACACAATTTATTTTGAAGGTATCATAGAACTTTAAAAAATTAGCTATATGAGTATTCGGGTCTTCGATCTCCGCAAACCATCAAATTGAACAAATTGTTGAATCATTTGTATAGTGTTAGGCTTTAATTCAAAATTATTACTGACTATAGCGAGCCTAACAATATTAGATTCTGCTCCTATTAAATTAGGTTTAGCATAATCATACATAGTACGTGGAGCATCTACCACATCTCGTGTTGCATTGCTTTCATCCATCCCTTCAGTTGGATTGGATTCAGCCTTATTCTTTGTTCTTCTTGGTAATTTAAGGCTAGCCTAATTTCTCTGCGATTCCTACGGGCGGTAGTTTCAAATCACTATCGTATATTAGAGGTCTTGTCGGGTTCCTTCTAGGCATAAACTAGAGGTACCTACTAGGAAAAGGAAGAAATAAAATTAGAAAAAATAATAAAATAAATTGAAAAATAAAAATAAAAATAAAAAAAATATGGCTAAAGTAATAAAAATAGGGTATTCTTAATATTTTAATTCCCGATAACTATTGCCAAAAACTTAATCGTCTGAATTGTCGATGTTTTAAAATTTATAAATAGAATGATCGAACCAGGAAACTAACTCTAACAATGACTTAAGGCAAGTGCACCTATCGAACAGTAGTATAGCTTAGGCAAGACCAGATTGTCGAACCCAAAGGAACTAAAAGTACTAATACTAACCTTCTTCTATTTGTAACAGTCCAGTTTATACCCTAGCCGGAACAGTAGTTTCGAGACCACAAATTTGAGTTGATATAATATTTTAATATTATTTTTTGTGCCGTTGATATGTGACTAAGCATGTGTTTAAATTTCGTAAGTTAATTCGTAATACGTGTGTGTTTAATTTGAGCAAAGGATTAAATTGCATTGATATGCAAATTAGCGTGCTACATGATAAGGTATTTAATTGTTATGTCTTTATAAGTATGAGGGTTGTATGTGGCAATTAAGCCATTAGTTAAGATAGTGGATGGCATAAGTACCAAAATGGCTTTAATTTATATGTTATATATGTTTTAGTATAAGGACAAATTTGTAATTTAGTTAGTAAATGATAGTTAATGAATTAAAACATGAAAAAATGGATATTCATTCATGCATTCATCCATCAAAAATAAAGAAAAGAAAAAGAAAAGATGAAGCTTGGGCATTCAGCCATAACACTTTTTGATTAAGGTCTGAATTTGATTCGGTTTTTTATAATTTCTATGTTTTCGTAATCGTTGCTTCGAATGCTTCTAAACCCATGCTTCAATTTTGAAGATTGATGATGTTTGTGAAATGAGACTTTGATGAACTCATGTGATTTGTGATGTTTAATAGTGAAATATGAAAGATATGTGTTTGATGAACATGTTTTGTTCTTGAATTTTTGATGAATTTAGCTAAATAGGGCTAAATTGAGAAAATGGTAAATGGAAGGACTAAATTGCAAATTTGATGAAATAATTGAGCTTATATAGTCCCTAGAGAGGTTCGGCCAAGCATGTGTGTGTGTGGATTTGGTGAATTTGATGTTTTGTGAAAAATAGACTAATTTGTTAAAGTGTGAAAATATGAGGGTTAATTTGCAAATAGCCCTAAATGTGTGCCTATGGATTGAATTGAATAGAATGGTGAATAAAAGGGTTAATTCTGAATTTGTTTAGATCAAGAACCGAGGAAAATAGACTTAGATCGCGGGAAAGCAAAAATAACCGAATAGCTATTTACGTTCGATAAACCAAATCCGAGGTAAGTCACTATGCAAATAAACTTATCTGTATTGAATTGAATATATGTATTCATATGTCTATCGATGAAAATGAATGAGTATGAGATGCTAAGTGCGTGAATTCGAAATAAGTTCGATATAGTGATAAAGTGAGAAGTCTGCATGCGAACCTAAGAATAGATAGGATTAGCCATGTCATGACATAGGTATCTGCTACATTTTATCATGTAAGACCACATCCGGAAGTTGGCGTTGATTTGAAATTTCATGTAAGACCTCATCCGGGACGTAGGCATTGATATGAATTATATGTAAAAGACCTTGTGCGGGACGAGGCATCGATATGAACTTTATGAGTAAGACCATATCGGGACATCGGCATCATATTGACTCGTGTAAGACCACGTGCAGGGACGTTAGCATCGTTATGATTTATGCGTGTAAGACCACATGCAGGATAGTGACATCGATATACGAGTTCATGTAAGACCTCATCTGGGACGTTGGCATTGTACTACTATTTCGAGTTTTTTGAGTATCCTACTAGGTTCCTAAGTGTTCAACGGGCAAGACTATGATATGAATGTCAAATCCGAGCTATGAACAATTATGTGATATTAAGTTCGATTCAGGTACGTTGTCTACACACTATTTGTGTATGTAAGGTAAGTATCTAAGTGATCTTACTATGGTGATAAGTACATGGAATTTGTGATATGATAAGAATTGTTTTTCCTAGATGAGCTATGTGTTCATATGATTCTTGAATGGTGAAAATGGCTAATGTGGTTAAAAGTGTATGAACCAAAACAAATATGTGAAAGTTTGCCAAGTAATTGTTATATGCTTTCCATACCAAGTTTATTTGTATATGACTTACTAAGCTTTTGGAAAGCTTACTCTGTGTGTGTATTTTCTCTGTTTTATAGGTCGTCGAAGTTACTGAAGGATCGGAATTGTCAAGGATCATCATCACACTACTAATCTTATTTTGGTACCCTCTTGAAAATGTATATGGCTAATTATGGTATGTATAGGCTAGATAAGTGTATATGTTTATGAAGTGAGCATGGCCATTTGTATTGGCAAGCTTTTGAGTTGATAAATGTTTGAATGAAAGAGTTATGAAGCATATATTTAGTATGTTTTGATGCATATGAAATGGTTAAGTTTTGGTTAAGCAAATGGATGATACATGTTTGAAATGATGTAGGATTTAGTTTGTAATTTGGAATGAATGGAATAGGTATTGAATGTATGGATGAAGTGAACCATTTGATATGTTTTTGTAACATCCTAGATTAGGGGTTATGCATTTCTGCATAATTCATGAGTAGTAGGTTTTGGCGGTGTTTGGAAGTGAATTAAGGGTTTTAAAATCCTAGGATGGAAAGAAAGCTTTGGACAATTATTGGTTTTAAGTTAAAAACAAGAAGTGATGTGGAAAAGTGGCAAGGAGGCACCACTTAAAGCCCAAAGTAAATGTGTGCAAGCTTAGGTTGACAATGAGAAGAGCATTTACGAGAGTGTTTTTTGCGTCTGAATTGGGCTTGCGCCCAATTCGTTATTAAAGCTAAACTAATCATAGGGAGGCGCCACTTAGGTGGATAATTTGGGCCTCGTGTGGCCACAAGGAGTCCAATAGAATAAGTTTAAATTCGGCTCATCAAGGGAAGGGGTGGGCGGCATCTAGCTAAGACTTTAAGTAATTTTATTTAATTACTTAAAGAGGAAGCAATGGACTGACAATAGGGACTCTTAAGGAAGAGTTTAATTCTCCTTAAAACTTCGGCTAAATAGGTGGATAAATGATGATTTATTTTAGATTATTTTCAAAGAGATAATTGAGGATTATTCTTTAATTTTTAATTAAAGAGATAAAGCTATCAAAATAGAAGAGTGATGGCCAAGTAAGGGATTCTAAGTTAGTAATTTGGTTATAAAAGGAAAAGATGGCCATTCATTCTTTCTTCTAACTCTCTCTCTTAATTCTCTCTAAGAACTATCTTATTTCTTCATTGTTTTGCCAAACCGAAAATACACCTTGTGTAGTCAAACTTCATTACCAAATTGCTCAAACTCTTTCTCTTCTTCTTTCATAATCTTCCAAAAGCCGAAAGTTTGCTAAAATCAAGGCCATAGCCGAATAGTTTTGAGACTTCAAACAAGGGGTTGTCGACTTCTGTATTAAGGGTAAGAACTAGTTATCATTCGATTTTCATCCTTTTTCTTTTAAGATTTGCCAAAATCTAGGACTAACCCGATTAATATCTTGTTGCCGAAACTTTGAAGAGATCTTTTCGGGATTTGTTTAAGACAACTACAAGAAGGAGAAGTTCTTAAGGTACACCATATGCCGCGTGTTCCCTAGTTATTCGATGAATTTCGGGATTTAAAATCCACAAGGTAAGACATGCGAATATTCGGCCAAGGCCTATTTTTGGTGTTTTAGATCTAGTTCATATTTATTCAAAAGCCAAAACTAATTTGTTAAAGTGATTTAAAGCTTTGCTGAATACAAGAAAGAGTATAGTGAAGATTTCGGGATTTGGCACCAAGATAAGTTTTAGTGTACTAATCCTACTAAGATTTGGTTTTATAGCCAAATAGGCTTTATGCTAACATACTAAGGTTGGCCGAATGTAGGGACTTGAGATCTAAGGCTTTAGATTGGATTTTCGGGATTTCAGTGAAATTGTTAAGCGAATCAGGTGTGTACCCCACACTACTTTTTAATAAGATTTATGGCAATAATTAATATGTGCATGTTTATAAGAATGTGAATATGGCGAAGATACCATGCTATGGTACAAAAGTACTCAGGTACATTTCCTACTCCTACTAGGATTATGAATATATGTTATTTTTAACATGTGAAAAGTGATGAGAATGTGAATTAAAGCATGATATGCATGATATGTATGATATGGGGCATATGGGAAATTATGAGAAAGAGGAAGTGAACGTGGTGACCTAAGACCACCATATCTGAATGTGGTGACCTAAGACCACGATATCTGAATGTGGTGACCTAAGACCACGAATTTTATAAGAGGCGATGAGCACGCCGATTGCAGTGTTTGCCTTCGATGGTGTGTAGCGGATGGAGGTTGACTTAGTAGTCCCCACGATTATGCGAGGATGGTACGGGTGATGTGTAGCGGATGGCATATAGGTTTGGGTTGGGTTGCATCGTTATTTTCTATCATTATATGAATATGCATGTAATATGTGAACATATGCCTAAATTGTTAAATTTTAGTGTTGGTTACACATTGAGTCTGTTGACTCACCCCTTGTGGGATTATTTTTCAGGTAACGATCAGTAATGGACCCGGTCGGCAGGAGCTTAAAGGTGGCCATGCACAGCAAGGAATTTATTTAAGTTGGATTTTTATTTCATTAAGTACTTTGAATTTATATTTTTTTTTTTGGGAATTATTTGATGTAATAAGGCCATAGTAGAACTACATTACTTTGCTTCTATTTATTAAGCTTACAAACTTTTATTTATTAAAAGATTAAGTAAATTTATTTTAAAACAAAGCCTAAACGTTTTGTCACCTAAAGTAAAGGATTTTAATAATGAAATAAACTTGTTTTCAACTCAAGCCCAACCCAAAACATTGTTTCTTTCAAAACACACAAGTTTTTTCTAAGTAACAAAAGAATTTGAAACCAGTTTACTTGATGAACATACCAAATCTGGTCAAAGCTCGTGGGCCAGGTTTGGGGTGTTTCAATTTGGTATCAGAGCCCAGTTTCAAACTCTTGGCCTTGGGTTTAAGGCCCAAAATGTTTTCAAAGTTAGGCCCAAAAAGAATTTTTGCGAATTAAGCAGGTTTTTCTAGCATGGCCCACTAAGTCTCCGACCCGAAGTCCACCAGGTAAGTACTCTGATCTTTTGTGTGATTTATGATATGAATTGTAACTTGAACCCTAGGGCTAGTTACCCCAACAATTACATAAGACTTAAATGCCTAATTAAACAAACCTGTAGTTAAGTCACCGAGTTAGGTGTGGCAACCATGGTGCACATGTCTAGGATTGGTTTTGGTGGGAGCTTGGTATTTAAGCGATCAGCGTGACTTACCTCCTTTCCACTCGAATCCTACAGTGCGTAGCCCGGTTCACCTAACCAAGAGGACTCGACCCATGTGCTAAACCCAATAACTAAAACCGAAAGGGACTAGCCACATTTTTATGGAAACCCTAGTTTTAAAAGTCGACAAACTACCCTTTTGAATTATGAAAATTATTTTTTTAAAAAACTTTCTAAAATTTTAGATTTACAAGATTAAGAAATACCCTTAGGGGTAGAAATTACTAAAATGCCCTTGGTTCTAAAATTTCCATATTACCCTTGATTTCAATAAAATTTCCTCACTTTGTAAAAGTATTTAAAAACCCTATTTTGTGAAAGTCCAAAATACCCCGATTTGAAAATTTACGAAATTACCTCCGATTGACAAAATTACCAAAATGACCCTGATTTTCAAAATTTTTGCAATATCACCGATTTGGAAAACAAATTCCCAAAAAGAACCCTCAAGTTTTGCAAATTTTGAAATACCCTTGATTTATTGAGATTTACAAATTTACCACAGTTAATTATGAAATACCCTGTAATTTCAAAATTTCAAATACTCCGGGATCTCAAAAATTACCAAAATACCATTATTGACCAAATCACCAAGGGACCTTATTTCAACAAATTACGAAAATACCACGTAGGCAAATTACTGAAAATACCCACGGTAGTGGAAAAATAACAACAATGAAAACTACAACATTTCTCCGAATGGACGAAAGTTCATAATTGTTTGATGGATGTATGAATGTAAAGATGTGTGCATGTATGAATACGAAAGAACCACTTAAAAAAATTCTTTCCATAAAACTTCTTGCGGTTAATCGGTGAAACAAAATTTTTAATACATAAAACTTCTTAATCAGTTAAATCACGACGTTAGAAATGAGTTACGAGGGCGTGAACTTAGAGATTGTGCACGGAAAGTATGATGGTTCTATTAAGATCGAGTCTTGGCGTAAGCATAAGTCGGTGAGAAGGATTGTCTGTTGTTAGTAAGTAATTTCGAGGATGAAATTATTTTAAGGAGGTAGAACTATAACATCCTAGATTAGGGGTTATGCGTTTGTGCATAATTCATGAGTAGTAGGTTTTGGCGGTGTTTGGAAGTGAATTAAGGGTTTTAAAATCCTAGGATGGAAGAAAGCTTTGGACAATTATTGGTTTTAAGTTAAAAACAAGTGATGTGGAAAAGTGGCAAAGAGGCACCACTTAAAGCCCGATAAATGACGCCACCGGCATGTGTGCAAGCTTAGGTTCGAGCAGACAGGAGAGCATTTCGAGAGTGTTTTGAGTCGAATTGGGCTTGCGGCCCAATTCGTTATTAAAGCTAAACTAATCATAGGAGGCGCCACTTAGGTGGATAATTTGGGCCTCGTGTGGCCACAAGGAGTCCAATAGAATAAGTTTAAATTACTCGTCAAGGGAAGGGGTGGGCGACATCTAGCTAAGACTTTAAGTAATTTTATTTAATTACTTAAAGAGGAAGCAATGGACTGCAATAAGGACTCTTAAGGAAGAGTTTAATTCTTCTTAAAACTTCGGCTAAATAGGTGGATAAATGATGATTTATTTTAGATTATTTTCAAAGAGATAATTGAGGATTATTCTTTAATTTTTAATTAAAGAGATAAAGCTATCAAAATAGAAGAGTGGTGGCCAAGTAAAGGATTTTAAGTTAGTAATTTCGGCTATAAAAGGAAAAGAGGGCCATTCATTCTTTCTTCTAACTCTCTCTCTGCTGAATTCTCTCTAGCAAATATCTCCTTTCTTCATTGTTTTGCCAAACCGAAAATACACCTTGTGTAGCCGAAACTTCATTACCAAATTGCTCAAACTCTTTTCTCTTCTTCTTTCATAATCTTCCAAAAGCTGAAAGTTTGCTAAAATCAAGGCCATAGCCGAATAGTTTTGAGACTTCAAACAAGGGGTTGTCGACTTCTGTATTAAGGGTAAGAACTAGTTATCATTCGATTTTCATCCTTTTTCTTTTAAGATTTGCCAAAATCTAGGACTAACCCCATTAATATCTTGTTGCCGAAACTTTGAAGAGATCTTTTGAGATTTGTTTAAGTCAACTACAAGAAGGAAAAGTTCTTTTCAGAAGGTACACCATAGGCCGCGTGTTCTCTAGTTATTCGGTGAATTTCGGGATTTAAAATCCACAAGGTGAGACATACGAATATTCAGCCAAGGCCTATTTTTGGTGTTTTAGATCTAGTTCATATTTATTTAAAAGCCGAAACTAATTTGTTAAAGTGATTTAAAGCTTTGTCGAATACAAGAAAGAGTATAGTGAAGATTTCGGGATTTGGCACCAAGGTAAGTTTTAGTGTACTAATCCTACTAGGATTTGGTTTTATAGTCGAATAGGCTTTATGCTAACATACTAAGGTTGGCCGAATGTAGGGACTTGGGATCTAAGGCTTTAGATTGGATTTTCAGGATTTCAGTGAAATTGTTAAGCGAATCAGGTGTGTACCCCACACTACTTTTTAATAAGATTTATGGCAATAATTAATATGTGCATGTTTATGAGAATGTGAATTAAAGCATGATATGCATGATATGTATGATATGGGGCATATGGGAAATTATGAGAAAGGGGAAGTGAACGTGGTGACCTAAGACCACGATATCTGAATGTGGTAACCTAAGACCACGATATCTGAATGTGGTGACCTAAGACCACGATATCTAAATGTGGTGACCTAAGACCACGATATTTGAATGTGGTGACCTAAGACCACAAATTTTATAAGGGTGATGAGCACGTCGACTGCAGCGACTACCTTCGATGGTGTGTAGCGGATGGAGGGTTGACTTAGTAGTCCCCACGGTGTGCAAGATGGTACGGGTGATGTGTAGTGGATGGCATATAGGTTTGGGTTGGGTTGCATCGTTATTTTCTATCTATTATATGAATATGCATGTAATATGTGAACATATGCCTAAATTGTTAAATTTTAGTGTTGGTTACACATTGAGTCTGTTGACTCACCCTTGTGGGATTATTTTTTGAGTAACGATCGGTAATGGACCGATTGGCAGGGAGCTTAAAGGTGGCCATGCGATGAAGGAATTTATTTAAGTTGGATTTTATTTCATTAAGTACTTTGAATTTATATTTTTTGGGAATTATTTGATGTAATAAGACCATAGTAGAAGCGCTTTACTTTGCTTCTATTTATTAAGCTTACAAACTTTTATTTATTAAAAGATTAAGTAAATTTATTTTAAAATAAAGCCTAAACGTTTTGTCACCTAAAGTAAAGGATTTTAATAATGAAATGAACTTGTTTTCAACTCAAGCCCAACCCAAAACACTCTTTCTTTCAAAACACACAAGTTTTTCCTAAGTAACAAAGAATTTGAAATGGTTTATACCGGGGAACATACCAGATCCGGTCAAGGCTCGTGGGCCAGGTTTGGGGTGTTTCAGTTTTGGTTGCCATATATGCATATTATGTTTAGGTATATATTGCTTGTAGGAAGACCCTAAGTGGGTGGCATATTGACCTAGTTAAAGGGCCCATAATGTCACACGGTTGAGGCACACGGGCGTGCCTAAGACCGTGGGTAAATTGTAGAATGTGGCTTAAATTGTGCACGGCCTCGACACAGGCGTGCTTGATGGCCGTGTGGGAAATGGCAGTATGTGATCTAGTAGTACACGGCCTTAGCACAAGGGCGTGCTTGGTGACCATGTTGATTTTGGCAGTATACTACCATGGGGAGAACACACGGGAGTGTCCAGTAGCCGTGGGTGAGGTACGGCCTACCTCCACGACCGTGTGTCCCCTGTATGTTAGAAATGTTTCAATTTTTTATGGAATTACTTATGTGTTTCGGTTTAGTCCCGACTCAATTTATAAGCATACTTAGGGTATCGATGACCGACTTAAGGGACATTATGATTGATATTGATGAATGGTTGTACGATTAATTCAGTAAATGTTTCCAATCTATCTGGTAACGCCTTTAACCCTAATCTGGTGATCGGACACAGGATAGGGGTGTTATACTATTATTTAGCCTAAATATTAAGTGACTGGTTGTTTAATATAAAATTAACTACTAAGCTAAAGACGCAAAGACAAAAAGAATGTATTGGGGAAATACCGTTGGAAAAACTTAGTCGATTAAGATGATAACCTTAGGAAGAATCCACCTAGACTTCACTTGTTATCTAACACTGAACCAGACGATTTATTCACTTGACTTGATCCGTAAGATTCCCTAATTTATATTAAACCCTCTGTCCAGGCGAATAACGTCTAACCCTAGGTTGATTAATTGAAATATCTTTCTAATCAAAACCCCTAGAATCTTATTAACTCTATCTATGGACTCCCATATTAGGTTTCACCCTAATCTGGCAAAATCTCATCACCCTATCTCTAGGCGCGCGATCAACTCCTCTTAGTTATGCTCAATCTACTCTTAGACAGGGGCTTTTGCTCCACCACCTAAGCACATTCGAATTGAATCAATATCCTGGAAATATTAACACAAGAATTAAGCACACATAATTAAGAACAAATCAAGTATTTATCATATAGTTCAGAAAACAATAACATGATTCATCTAGGTTTCATCCCCTTCAGGTATCTGAAGGGTTTAGTTCATAACAATAAAGGAAAACATCTCAAAAGAAAAGATAAAACAAAACATAAGAAATCCCTAAAACCCCTTGAAGGAATTGAAGGAGAGATCTGCTATCTTGAGTAAAATTTCAGCTTCTTGAGATGGATCAACTGGCTATCTTCGAGTGATTCCCACAATCGACCTTTTCGGTGGGCTCCTGCCTAGCTACTCAGCTCTGGCGAATGTTTTACTTGAACTCTCCACCTAAGTTGCCCCTAAGGTGTTTATATAGACTTTGAGATGTTTTACTTGGTCCTTACATATCCTAATTCAAGTACAATTCCTACTAGCATGTTTGAATAGGCTTTGGAATGTGTTTCTTTTCCTCTAAGTACCCTATTCTGAATGAAATTGCTCTTTCTGCGGCAAGGACACGCCCTAAGGCACATGCCCATGTGTTTCGTAGCCAGGTCATGTGCGAGCCTATTGATGAGGTACAGTCGTGTGAATCATGGTCAAGCCGTGTTCAAACTTCTCATAAGAGGCACGATCATGTGGGCTTAAGTCCAGGCTGTGCCGATTTCGTGATATGGCCCATTTGGTCTGTTTTAGGCCTGTTTCTTGTTCTTTTCATCCCTAGGTGCTTTCCTAAGTATAAAACATGAAAAGAAAGTATTAAGAGCACTCTTTTACACAATTTAGGGAATAAGTCATCCAAAAGTATACTAAATGTGGGATTAAAATATGTTACTTTTACAGTTTATCAGCTACAGTGTACGTTTGACTATATCAAAATATACAACTGACGATGTTGGGATAACGATGATCTCAAGTCTAAGGATCATATACATATTAATCACTATGAGTAATGTTATGACAATTACATAATAATCCAAGAAACACACTCATAGCGGGTCAGTCCAATATGTTGTTCTCTAACATACATATTCATGCATTTATTTTGACACTCCATATCAATGACAACTCTTTATCATCAATCAACTACATGTTAGTCTTAATGCATTATTGTTGTCCTAGTCAACAATAATACTTGACTAAGGATCCTTTAAGGATAATCATATTATTCTCATGACATTATTATAAAACAGTTTATTTGTACACACAGAAAGAAAAACTAAAATAATATGAAGGGTAATAAGAAGGGGGTGAAAAGGGGGGTGGGGGGTTTAAATAAAGTTTTGAATTCTGACACCCCACGCCCGTGGACTGTGTTCGTGTCGATTCACACGGCCGTCTCGTACAGCCCTCTTATGGGGCGTGTTGTTTCCCCATGCCTATTTTTCAGACTGCCATGCCCGTTTCTAAGAAGTCAGTGTCGACCACGGTCGCGTCGCATGACCGTGGTGTTCTGTCGGTGCCCGTGGGGTAGTGGTTGGGTTCGTGACTTCAAAAATTAGTTGGGTCTAATTTGTACCGTCTCTACCATGTTAGTATGGAGATTCAGTACTTCCACACGGCCACAGCCACAGCTGTGTGCAAGGCCGTGTGGTGTGGAAATCTGTACTTTTGGTTAGTTTAAAACTCAGAGTTTAAGATGAATAGGAGAAAAAAATAAATACAAAAATAAATAGGGTTAGTGCTAGGGTTGCCTCCTGAAAAACACTCGTTTAAATTCTTAAGCTAGACTTTCCTCGTATTTGCAAGAATCAGGGTGGTTTAAAAGTTTGAATATCTTCCCCCATGCTGTCAGTTTTATTTTCATGGTAAAGTTTAAGTCGAGAAGCGTTTACCTCAAAACTGCCGAATGTTGGATTACATACCTCAATTGTCCCGTAAGGGAAGATTTTGCATACCTCAAGAGGAATTTCCTCGTTTGTATTCAAGTATGATGTGACCATGCGAGGATCTACTTTATTTAACAGTACTTGATCTCCTATTTTGAAGTGGTTTGATGTTCATACGAGCTCTTCTGGATGCTCCTTCAGTTTTACTTCGTGTTGTTTCAGTTCCTTTTTAAAGTGTGTCTTCCACTCTTCTAGTTTGTCAACCCTAAGGCTTTTCTCCTCATATTATTTTTCTTTTTGGGCATGAGGTCCATGATCTGGCTCAGGTTTGTAACTTTGTGGTGTTTCCTGTGGTGAAAGTTGAACAAGTTGGTTATCAACTGAATTTACTTTCTCACCTTCATCACTTGATGTCCTGGTCGAGTCAAGAGCTTGTAGACTGATTGATTTGTCACCTACACGAAGAATGAGTTCTCCTGTACACACATCAATCTTAGTCCTGGCAGTTGCTAAGAAAGGTCTTCCTAAAATTAAAGGAATCGAATTGTCCTCATCCATGTCTAAGACAACAAAGTCAACTGGGAAAACGAATTTATCAATTTTTGCAAAAACATCTTTGATAATCCCCCTAGGAATTCTAACAGTTTTATCAGCTAATTGAATACCCATCCTAGTTTGATTGGGTTTCCCTAAACCTAGCTGTTTAAACATTTTATAAGGCATGACATTTATACTTGCCTCTAAATCAGCCAAAGCATTATCAACTATTAGTCTACCAATTAAACATGGAATTGTAAAATTCCCTGGATCTTTTAGCTTCCGTGGTAGTCTATTTTGTAGGATTTCTGAGCACATTGCATTTAGATCCACATGCGACTCCTCATCTAACTTACGCATGTTCGTCAAGAGTTGTTTTAAAAATTTTCTCGACTCTGGCATCTGTGAAAGAGCTTCATGAAGCTGTAAGTTAATATGTAATTTCTTTAAAAGTTTAAGAAACTTACTGAACTGTTCCTCTGTATCGTCTCTCTTCATTGCTTCAAGATAAGGTATGCGGGGTTGGTACTCTTTGATTATCGATTTTGGCTTTTCTTATGTTACCTCAACTTTACCTTCTTCTACCTCACTTTCTTGAATTGAATTGGGTTCATCTAACCCTACATTTTCCTAAGCTGTTACGGCTTGGATTTGCTCTTTTGGGTTAATCTTGGTGTTGCTTGGTAGATGCCCATGTGGTCGTTCGGACATTAACTTTGCAAGTTATCCAACAGACTTTGTAACTTCCCCGACTGACTTGGTATGTAACATCCTGAAAATCGGCCTAAGCATTTTTGATTTAATTATACGAAATGGCATGTCTTATGTGTTATGAATGTATTATGAACATTTTTGGAAACTTGGAAATGTAAGCAATGATTTAGAAATGTTAAGTTTCAAAAAGAGGAAAGTGACGCCACAAGCTATGCAAATGGGCCTAGGTTCGAGCAACGTAGGAAGCAATTTAGACTTTTAATTTTTGCGCCAAAAAGGGGGATTGGGCTAAGGATGATTTAAGGAAAATACACGAGGGGTTTATGACATGAAGTTGGGCTTGGTAAAGTGGCTACAAGGTGCCACTTAGGGCCTTAGCAAGTGACGCCATTATCAAGGCGCCAAGGATCGAGTAGCGTGGGAAGCACTAGGAGGTTTTTATTTTTATTTATTTTCGGCAAAATAGGGGAGAGGTGGACGGTATAGGGACTTCATTTGGAAGAAATTTTAGTTAGTTTTAAACTCTTTTTTTAGATTTCGGCTAAGGGAGGTGAAAGTTAAGATTTAATCAATTATCTTAAAACAAGGGGATAAGAGGAAAAGCAACAAGCAGAGGCTAGCCGAAATTGTGAAGCAAGTGTCCATCTTCTCTTTTATTCTCTCAATTCTTGCCTAGCCGAAATTCTTAATTAATGAACTAGCTTTCACTCTTTTGATTTTCTCTGCAAGATTCGGTCAATAGGTGTTAGGTGAATTACCGAAATTTCTTTCTTTTTCCCTACTCTTCTCTTCACTCTTTCAACACAAATCCAATTCTAATCCTTTGAAGCCTTAGCCAGAATATCAAGAGGCTATAATCCCTCCTCCTTGCCGCAAGTCACAAAGCCCAAACCCTCTATCATTATTTCCTTATAGCCAATCTTTGAAGGACTTAAAGCAAAGGGGTTGTCGATTTCTTCAAGTAAGGGTAAGATCTCATTCGATTTCATCCTTTTTCTTTTAAGATTTGCGAAATCTAAGACTAACCCATTAATATCTTGTTGTCGAAACTTTGAAGAGATCTTTGGGATTTACTAAGTGTCGACTACAAGGAAGGAGAAATTCTTTTCCCGAAGGTGCACCATAGGCCGCGTGTTCCCTAGTTATTCGGTGAGTTTGGGATTAAAAATCCACAAGGTAAGTATCTATAGCATTCGACCAAGGCCATGTTGAGTAAATAGATGTGTTTCATTAATATTTAAAAGCCGAAACTAATCTATTCAAGTAATCTAGTGATTGCCGATTTCAAAAAAGAAGGATACAAAGTTTCAGGCATTTGATTAGACATCAATCGGCAGCAAGGTAAGGATTTAAGTGTACTAATCCTACTAGGATTTGGATTTATGGCCGAATGGCTCTTTACTAAGTATTAAGTGAATGATCAAATGTAGAGATTTAAGATCTAAGGCATTAGATCAAGCTTTTCAGGATTTGGAGTGAACTTGCTAAAGCGAATCAGGTGTGTACCCTTCCTTAAGTCTTAATAGATTTATGAAAATGATTAAGTTAAATGTGTTGATAAGAATGCGAAAATATGGCTACGGTACCATGCAATGGTACAGAGTACCCAGGTACGTTTCCTACTCCTACTAGGATTATGAATATATGTTATTTTTAACATGTGAAAAGTGATAAGAATGTGAATTAAGGCATGATATTGCATAATCTGTATGATATATGGGGGCATATGGGATATTATTTTAAGGGGGTGTTTCAGCTTGGTATCAGAGCCTAGTTTTAAACTCTCGGCCTTAGTTTTAAGGCCCAAAATGTTTTCAAAGTTAAGCCCAAAAAGAATTTTTGTGAATTAGCGAGTTTTTCCGGCATGGCCCATTGTCTCCCAACCAAGTCCACCGGTAAGTACTCGATCTTTTGTGTGATTTATATTATGATTTGTAGAAGGGTAGAAAGGGAACGTAGAATAGAGATTAAGTACTTGAACCCTATGACTAGTGTACCCCAACAAAAACATGAGAATTAAATGCCTAACTAAACAAACACGTGGTTAAGTCATTTGAGTTAGGTGTGGTAACCATAGTGCGCATGTCTAGGATTGGTTTCGTGGGAGCTTGGTATTTAAGCAATCCGCGTGACTTACCTCCTCTCCACTCGAATCCTACCTGGTGCGTAGCTACGGTTCACCCTAACCAAGATGACTTAGCTACGGGCTAAACCCCTAACTAAAACCCGAAAGGGACTAGCTGTATTTTTATGGAAACCCTAGTTTTAAAATTTCTAAATTGCCCTCTTGATATGAAAAGATTATTTTTATAAATTTTCCTGAAATATTTTTGATTTACAAATTTACTAAAATACCCCTAGTGGTAAAATTACAAAAATGCCCTTGGTTTATGAAATTTCCAAATACCCACAGTTCTTATCAAAATTTCACTACTTTTCTTAAAGGAACCCTAAATTTACAAAATATCAAAATACCTTGATTATGGAAAAAAAATTTATTGACGAAATTGCCCCTACCCTACAAATTATCGAAATACCCCCGAGTTATAAAATTACCAGAATGACCCCCGATCTTCAAAAAAGTTCTGCAACAACACTGATTTGGAAAACAAATTCTCGGAAGCAACCTTCAAGTTTTGTAAATTCCAAAATATCCTTGATTTATTAAGATTTATAATTTTACCCTGGTTTATTACTGAAATACCCCTGTAATTTCAAAATTTTCGACATACCCCCGGGATTTTAAAAATTACCAAAATACCCTTATTGACAAAATCACCAAGGAACCTTATTTTGACAAATTATGAAAATACCCCTGTAGGGTAAATTACGAAAATACCCCTAGGTAGTGGAAAAACAACAATAATGAAAACTACAACATTTCTCTGAATGAACGAAAGTTCATAATTGATTGATGGATGTATGAATGCAAAGACTGTGTACATGTATGAATACGAAAGAACCACTCTTAAATTTTTTTCATAAAACTTCTTCGCGGTTAATCAGTGTAATAAAGGCTAATTCATAAAATTTGTTAATCAGATTAAAGCGGCGTCGTTAGATATGAGTTCTAGAGGACGCGGTCATCATGGGCCGCGTAGAGGAAGAATGATCGTGTCGAACCCGTTAGATCGGGTCAAGGGTCCGACAATGAGTTACCATCGCCACCACCACCCCTATTATTGGTGTCGAAGCGGAGGCTCAGACGGGGATGATGTTGTATCGCAGTTGTTTGCGAGTTCTTGAAAATGGTGGTCTTTGGAAGGAATATGGGAGCTCAAAAATTTGTACCGGCGACTCGAGCCAACGAGTGAAGTGTTTCGTGGAGTATCTGGTGTGGCACCCAAGACAAATTGAATCTTGGTTGGAAACAAGCGAGTGAATTATGGATGAGCTCAATCTGACCCCTGAGGAGAAGTTGAAAGGGATGGTGGCACTACTACGTGATGAAGCGTATCAATGGTGGTTAACAGTTCGGGATGGTGCCACAGCTGAGGATCTGACCTGGGAATATGTTAAGGCGGCATATCAGAAGAAGTATGTCTGCACACGTTATACTGATGAGCAGAGGAAGGCTTTTCTAGGGCTGGTTCAAGGGAACAAGTCCGTAGCAGAGTATGAAGCTAAATTCCTAAGGTTGAGCCGGTATGCTCGAGGAGTGGTAGCTACAGAGCATGAGCGATGTGTCCAGTTTGAGGATGGACTAAGGGATGACCTGAGGTTATTAGTCGCTCCACATCAAGAGCGGGAGTTTTCTACTTTAGTAGAGAAAGCTAAGATAGCGGAAGGAATTAAGGAGTCCGTGAGGGAGGACTCTGATCAAAATAAGCAGAAGAGAGAATTCGGATCGTCAAGGCCATCCAAGAATGAGCAAAAGAGGCCTAGAGTTGAAAGGCGAGGTCGATGAAGTCGCTCTTGGAGGCGTTACCTACTTGTGAACAATGTGGGAAGAAGCACTTAGGTGAATGTTGGAAAAAGGCGGAGGATGTTTTAAGTGTGGGTCAAAGACCATATGATTAAGGATCGTCCGATGACAACCAAAGAGTCGAATGTTAATCAGGCTGGTAGAGGTGGACAGCAGCCTCAGCGGGGTCGTGGTCCGAACCATGGAGGAAATGGTTCCGGCCGTGGTCGTGGAACACCAAGCGGAGGTGCTGAAGGTTCAGATGCAAGGCAGCCAAGGTTGGTTTATGCAGTCAACCGTCGCGAGGAGAGTGATGTACCAGATGTGACAACGGGTAAGTTTCTTATTTTTGGAATGCCTTTATTGCCTTATTTATTATAGAGCTAGTTCGTTCTTGTATTGCTAGTGAATGGTATGAAACCTTGGATGTGAACTTTGAAATTGTGCATAGGAAATGTGTTAGTTCTATTAAGATCAAAGTGCGCAGCAATAGCGTAGTGTGGTGAGTTAGATTGTACGATTGTTCGTTAGTAAGTAATTTCGAGGACGAAATTATTTTAAGGGGGTAGAACTGTAACATCCTGAAAATGGGCCTATGCATTTTTGATTTAATTATATGAAATGCCATGTTTTATGTGTTATGAATGTATTATGAACATTTTTGGAAACTTGGAAATGTAAGAAATGATTTAGAAATGTTAAGTTTCAAAAAGAGGAAAGTGAACATTTTAGAACGTTGAAAATGTAAGGAAATGTCCTGAAAATGTAAGGAAATGTTTTAGAAATGTTAAGTTTAAAAGAGGAAACTAAAACAAGATGGCCTAAAGAAAATTAATAGAAGAAATTTGACACAAGAACGGGCTTGGAGTAGTGGCTAGGAGGCACCACTTAAGGCCCAGGTAAGTGACGCCACAAGCTAGGCAAATGGGCATAGGTTCGAGCAACGTAGGAAGCAATTTAGACTTTTAATTTTTGAGCCAAAAAGGGGGATTGGGCTAAGGAGGCTTTAAGGAAAATACACGAGGGGTTTATGACATGAAGTTGGGCTTAGTAAAGTGGCTACAAGGCGCCACTTAGGGCCTTAGCAAGTGACGCCATTATCAAGGGGCCAGGGATCGAGTAGCGTGGGTAGCACTTGGAGGTTTTTATTTTTATTTATTTTTGACAAAATAGGGGAGAGGTGGATGTTATAGGGACTTCATTTGGAAGAAATTTTAGTTAGTTTTAAACTCTTTTTTTAGATTTCAGCTAAAATCAATTATCTTAAAACAAGGGGATAAGAGGAAAAGCAACAAGCAGAGGCTAGCCAAAATTGTGAAGCAAGTGTCCATCTTCTCTTTTATTCTCTCAATTCTTGCCTAGCCGAAATTCTTAATTAATGAACTAGCTTTCACTCTTTTGATTTTCTCTGCAAGATTCGGCCAATAGGTGTTAGGTGAGTTGCCAAAATTTCTTTCACTTTCCCCTACTCTTCTCTTCACTCTTTCAACACCAAATCCAATTCTAATCCCTTTGAAGCCTTAGCCGCATATCAAGGGGCTATAATCCCTCCTCCATGCCGTAAGTCACAAAAGCCAAAACCCCTCTATCATTGTTTCCTTATAGCCGAATCTTTGAAGGACTTAAAGCGAAGGGGTTGTCGATTTCTTCAAGTAAAGGTAAGATCTCATTCAGTTTCATCCTTTTTCTTTTAAGATTTGCCGAAATCTAGGACTAACCCCATTAATATCTTGTTGCCGAAACTTTGAAGAGATCTTTCGGGATTTACTAAGTGTCGACTACAAGGAAGGAGAAATTCTTTTCCCGAAGGTACACCATAGGCCTTGTGTTCCCTAGTTATTCAGTGAGTTTCGGGATTTAAAATCCACAAGGTAAGTATCTATAGCATTCGGCCAAGGCCATGTTGAGTAAATAGATGTGTTTCATTAATATTTAAAAGCCGAAACTATTCTATTCAAGTAATCTAGTGATTACCGATTTTAAGAAAGAAGGATACAAAGTTTTCGGCATTTGATTAGACATCAATCGGCAGCAAGGTAAGGATTTAAGTGTACTAATCCTACTAGGATTTGGATTTATGGCCTAATGGCTCTTTATTAAGTATTAAGTGATTGATCAAATGTAGAGATTTAAGATTTAAGGCATTAGATCAAGATTTTCGGGGTTTGGAGTGAACTTGCTAAAGTGAATCAGGTGTGTACCCTTCCTTAAGTCTTAATAGATTTATGACAATGATTAAGTTAAATGTGTTGATAAGAATGTGAAAATATGGCTACGGTACCATGCAATGGTACAGAATATCCAGGTACGTTTCCTACTCCTACTAGGATTATGAATATATGTTATTTTTAACATGTGAAAAGTGATAAGAATGTGAATTAATGCATGATATTGCATAATGTGTATGATATATGGTGGCATATGGGATATTATTTTAAGGGGAAGTGAATGTGGTGACCTAAGACCACGATAACTGAATGTGGTGACCTAAAACCACGATATCTGAATGTGGTGACCTAAGACCACGATATCTGAATGTGGTGACCTAAGACCATGAATTTTATAAGGGCGATGAGCACGTCGACTGTAGCAACTGCCTTCGATGGTGTGTAGTGGATGGAGGGTTGACTTAGTAGTCCCCACGGTGTGCAGGTTGGTACGGAGGACGTGTAGCAGATGGCTATCTAGGTTTGGGTTCGAGTTGCATCATTTTAGTGATATAAGAATATGTATGCTCTGAAATGTCTGAATCTGTTATGACTTAGTGTTGTGGTTACACATTGAGTCTGTTGACTCACCCCGTTGTGGGAACCTTTTTCAGATGACGATCAGTAATGGACCGGGTCAGCAGGAGCTTAAAGGTAGCCATGCACAGCAAGGAATTTATTTAAATTGGATTTTTATTTTATTAAGTACTTTGAATTTATTTTTGGGATTTATTTGATGTAATAAGGCCATAGTAGAACTACTTTACTTTGCTTTTATTTGTTAAGCTTACAAACTTTTATTTATTAAAAGATTAAGTAAATTTATTTTAAAACAAAGCCTAAACATTTTGTCACCTAAAGTAAAGGATTTTAATAATGAAATAAACTTGTTTTCAACTCAAGCCCAACCCAAAACAATTAGTCTACTCAAAACACACAAGTTTTTCCTAAGTAACAAAAGAATTTGAAACGGTTTACACTGGGGAACATACCAGATTCGGTCAAGGCTCGTGGGCCGAGTTTGGGGTGTTTCATAGTAAGTTCCCCAACTTGGTTCTTGATCCCTTCCATCGATGTTTGTTGGTTTTTAAGTGTTGCCTCAGTGTCTTGGAGACGATTTTCTGTGGCTGCCATGAATTTTTTCAACATCTCTTTAAGGTTCGGCTTCTTTTCTTATGGATATGGCTGATTCTGGAAATTTTGAGGAGGTTGTTGTCCTTGATTTCCTTGACCTCCCCATGAAAAATTTGGGTGGCTCCTCCAACCTGGATTATAGGTATTACTTTAAGGGTTATTATTAGCTTTGAAATTATTACCTATATAGTTCATCTGTTCGATTTTTGTGCCCAGTTGGTAAGGTGTACTCCGAATTTGCCATAGTTCCACTTGCGTCGCACTGCATTACTGGATGTACCTGCAAAGAACACAAACTATCAAGCTTTTTATTCATCATCTCTACCTATGTTGATAGCATGGTTACTGCGTCGAGGTTGAAAACTCTAGCTAATTTTGTTGGTTTTGTCCTTGTAACCTGCCACTTATAGTTATTCAGCAACATCTCTTCAATAAACTCAAGGTCGCTTGTGAGTTACATTGTTCGAGGTTCCACCGACGATTGAATCAATTAGTTGCCTCGTTAAGGGCTTTACACCGTTATAGAAAGTTTGGGCTTGGAGCCACAAGGGTAAACCATGGTGCGAACACCTTCTCAAGAGATCCTTGTATCTCTCACATGCGTCGTATAATGTATCTAAATCCATCTGCATAAAAGAAGAGATATCATTCCGTAATTTGGCCATTTTGGCTGGTGGGAAATATTTTAATAAAAATTTTTCGGTCATTTGATCCCATGTGGTGATTCACCCTCGTGGTAACAAGTTTAACCATTGATTGGCTTTATTCCTTAATGAAAAGGGAAATAACCGAAGACCTATGGCATCATCAGAAATGCCATTTATTTTGAAGGTGTCACAGAACTCTAAAAAATTAGCTATATGTGTAGTCGGGTCTTCGTGTTGCAAACCATCAAATTGAACAAATTGTTGAACCATTTGTATAGTGTTAGGCTTTAAT
The DNA here is from genome assembly GCA_025506655.1 of Gossypium rotundifolium. Lineage (NCBI taxonomy): Eukaryota > Viridiplantae > Streptophyta > Magnoliopsida > Malvales > Malvaceae > Gossypium > Gossypium rotundifolium. Next base: position 60,260,149 of record CP106729.1, on the reverse strand, counting down.
TGAAAATTATTAGCAGCTATAGCAGGCCTAACAATACTCGATTCTGCTCCTGTTAAATGAGGTTTAGAATAATCATACATAGTACGCGGAGCATTGTTTTCACCACATCTTGTGGTGGTGGATTATTCTCATCCATCCCTTCAAGAGGATTGGATCGCCTTCGCTTTTCTTACATGTAATTTAGGGCTCGCCTAATTTCTCTGCGATTCCTGCAAGTGGTAGCTTCAATATCACTATCGTATACTAGTGGTCCTTTCGGGTTCCTTCTAGTCATAAACTAGAGGTACATGTGTTGGAAAAGAAAGAAAGAAAATTAGCAAGGTTAAAACTGAAATAAAAATAAAATAAAAAATAAATTGCAGAAAAATAAAAATAATGGCTAAAGTAATAAAAATAAGGCTTTCTTAATATTTTAGTTCCCTGGAAACGGTGCCAAAAACTTGATCGTTGTTTTGTTGAGTTTTAAAATTTATAAAGAGAATGATCGAACCTAGAAACTAACTCTGACAACAATTTAAGGCAAGTGCACCTATCGAACAGTAGTATAGCTTATGCAAGACAGGATTGTCAAACCCAAAGGAACTAAAAGAACTAATACTAACCTTCTTTGTATTATTTAGCTTAAATATTAAGTGATTGATTGTTTAATCTAAAACTAACTAACTACTAAGCTAAAGACATAAATACAAAAAGAATGAATTGGGGAAATCTTGTTGGGAAAACTCGGTTGATTAAGGCGATACCCTTAAGAAGAATCTACTTAGACTTCACTTGTTATCTAACACTGCACTGCACAATTTATTCACTTGACTTGATTCGTAGGATTCCCTAATTTATATTGAACCCTCTCTCGAGGCAAATAACGTCTAACCCTAGGTTGATTAATTGAAATCTCTTTCTAATTACAACCCCTAGAATCGTATTAACTCGATCTATGGACTCCCATATTAGATTTCACCCTAATCTGGCAAAGTCTCGCCACCCTATCTCTAGGCGCAAGATCAACTCCGTTTAATTATGCTAGACCTACTCTTAAGCAGGGACTTTTTCTCCACCACCTAAGCACATTCGACTTGAATCAATATCCCGAAAATATTAACACAATAATTAAGCGCACATAATTAAGAACAAATAAAGTATTTATCATATAGTTCAGAAAATAATAACAAGATTCATCTTAGGTTTCATCCCCTTCAGGTATCTGAGGGGTTTAGTTCATAATAATAAAAGAAAACATCTTAGAAGAAAAGATAAAACAAAACATAAGAAATCCCTAAAACCCCTTAAAGGAATTAAATGAGAAATCCACCGTCTTGAGTATAATTCTGGCTTCTTGAGATGGGTCAATTGGCTATCTTCGAGTGATTCCCAAAAATCTGGCCTTTCTGACTCGGCTCCTTGGCCTAGCTACTTGTTGGCTCTAGTAGAAGGTTTCTTCCAAACTTCCCTTAAATTACCTCCTAGGGTGTTTATATAGACTTTGAGATGCTTTACTTGGCCCTTACATATCCTAATTCAAGTAGAATTACTACTAGGGTGTTTGAATAGGCTTTAGAATGTGTTTCTTTGCCTCTAAGTACCCTATTCCGAGTAGAACTCCACTTGGCCGCAGCAGGGACACGCCCATGGGAACACGCCCCTGTGTTTCGTGGCCAAGCCGTGTGCGAGCCTGTTGATGAGGTACGGCCATGTGAATCATGGTCAGACCGTGTTCAGAGGCCATGTGAATCATGGTCAGACCGTGTTCAGACTTCTCTTAAGAGGCACGACCATGTGGACTTAAGTCTAGGACGTCGATTTCGTGATATGGCCCATTTGGTCTGTTATAGGCTCGTTTCTTATTCTTTTCGTCCCTAGGTGCTTTATTGAGTATAAAACATGAAAAGAAAGGATTAAGAGCACCTTTTTACACAATCCAGGGAATAAATCATCCAAAAGTATGCTAAATGTGGGATTAAAATATGTTACTTTTACAGTTTACCAGTGGCCACTGATAATCTAACTAAAAGAACCGATTAATGGATCGAAAGGTCCTTATTGTTAGATGATTCGCGAGGTGGGTGTGATTTCTAGGGCTGTGGTGTGTGATTCCCTAGCAGCCTTTAGAACCTAAAACCAAGAAACTAAAATGAAATAAACTTCATTAAGCATAAGAAAGTCAAAAAAAAAAAAAAGAAAATAAAGGAGAAGAGAAAAGAAGAATAAAAGCTAAATGGTCTCAAAGACCCTTGGCTTGTCGAGTTATTGAAGCGGCCGGCATGAACTTATGTTGATTAGTCTCGCACAAGGAGACAGGACTCGGATCTTTCTGTTTCTTTGACATTGTTGAAGCGTAGATTGAGACTTTAATGGAGTGAAGAAGGAAGAGAGTGATGATTAAGAGAAGTGGGGAGTGGATAGGGAATGGTTGAGAGGGGAGAGGGTGTTTTAAATAGAAATTTTCAGCTTTGGTACGTCCTCACGCCCATGTATTATGGGCGTGTTATGTCACACGGCCATATCGCACGGCCATGTGGTGGTTTAATTGCTTCTCCCACCCTAGTTTTTAAGTTGCCACGTCCGTGTTGGTTCAGTAGTGTCGGCCACGGCTATGTCACACGGCCGTGGTGTTAGGTGAGTTCGTGATTCAAATATATTTTTCTCGTAATGTCTCATACTATCTCTGCCATGTTAGTACAGAAATTCGTAGCATCCACACGGCCACGGCCGTGTGTAATGTCATATGATGTGAAGATCTATGCTTCATTAACTTAGTTAGTTTGTAATTAGGTGCTAAGAGAAAAAGAAATAAAAATAAATAGAGTTAGTGCTCAGGTTGTCTCTCGAGAAGCGCTCGTTTAAAGTCTTAAGCAAGACTTACATCTCATTCAAACCTTTACGGTGGTTTAAGGAGTGAAAAATCCTTTTTCATGCTATCATCATATAATTTGAGTCGAATGGATTTTACTTTAAAGGTAACGAAAGTAGAATTACTTACCTCGATTGTTCCTTAAGGGGAAACATTAAGTACCGTAAAGAGGATCTCTTCGGTTATCTTTAAGTTTGGTGTAGCGATTCGCGGGTCTGTTCTATCTAATAGTACCTGATATCCTATTTTGAAGTGATTTTATGTTCCTTTTTGTTTTTCTGGGGGTTCCTTCGGTTTCATTTCTTGTGGGTTTGATTCCTCCTTGAAATGTGTCTCCCACTCATCTAGCTCACCGATTTGAAACCATCGTTCCTCATGAGATATTTCCTTGTCGGTTCGAGCTATAGGATATGGCTCTGTAGTGTAATTTCGATGTGCTTCCTGATAAGAAAGTTTAACTGAATGCTTATCAAGGGACTTTACGTCCTCACCTTTTTCACTCAATGTCCTACCTAATTCGAGAGCTTAAAGACTGATTGATTCGTCTACACGAAGTATGAGTTCACCTGTACTAACATCAATTTTAGATTTGGCAGTTGCTAGAAATGGTCTTCCTAAAATTAAGGGGATACTATTGTCTTCATCCATATCTAAAACAACGAAGTCTACGGGGAATATGAATTTGTCAACTTTAACTAGTACATCTTCAATTATACCCTTAGGGATGCGAATAGTCTTATCAGCTAGTTGAATACTCATCCTAGTTTGCTTGAGTTTCCTTAGACCTAGCTGTTTAAACATTGGAGATGGCATAACATTAATGCTTGCCCCTAAATCAGCTAAAGCATTATCAACAGATAAACTACCAATTAAACATGGAATTGTAAAACTCCCTGGATCTTTTAATTTCTATGGTAATATGTTCTCTAACATTGCCGAGCATACTGCGTTTAGTTCCACATGCAACTTCTCGTCTAACTTTCGCTTGTTTGTTAAGAGCTCTTTTAAAAATTTCCTTGAATCTGGCATCTGCGAAAGAGCTTCAAGAAGCGGTAAGTTAATATGTAATTTTTTTAAGCGTCTAAGGAACTTACTGAACTATTCTTCTGTGTTGTTTTCCTTCATCGCATTAGGGTAAGGTATACGAGGTTTGTATTCTTTAATTACCAATTTTGGCTTTTCTTGGCTTACCTCAATCTTACCTTCCCTTACAACAGGTTCTTACCTTGGCTCAAATTCAGATTCTACTAACGTTTCAACATCATGAAATTTGTTATGGCTTGAATTTGCTGATTGGGATTAGTCTTAGTGTTACTTGGCAAGCTACCTAGTGGTCATTCTGAGATCAGCTTTGTGAGTTGCCCTAACTGGTTCTCGATTCCTTTAATTGATGCTTTTTGATTTTTAAGTGTTGTCTCGGTGTTTTGAAATCGAGTTTCAAACACTGCTATAAATTTTTTGAGAATCTCTTCAAGGTTTGGCTTCTTTTCCTATGGGTAGGGCTGTTGTTGAAAGTTTGGAGGGGTCGTTGTTGTCTCTGATTACCTTGACCACCCCACGAGAAATTGGGGTGGTTTCTCTAACCTAGATTATAAGTATTACTATAGGGGTTATTTTGAGGTCTAAAATTGTTACCCGTATAGTTTAGTTGTTCGCTTTCCATGCCTGGATTGTAGGGTGGGTATTAAGGATTCGCCACTCCTCTTAGATTTGAGACACATTGCATAACTTGATGTACCTGCAAAGAACCACACAAACCATCAATCTTTTTATTCATCATCTCTACCTGACTTGATAGCATGGTGACTGCGTCGAGATTGAAAACTCCAGCTGCTTTAGTTGGTTTTGTCCTTGTACTTTGCCACTGATAGTTATTCAGTGACATCTCCTCTATGAATTCATAAGCTGCTTTAGGAATTTTGTTATTAAGGGTTCTGTCGACTGCTGAGTCAATTAACTTTCGGGTTGAGGGGTTCACACCATTGTAAAATGTCTAGACCTATAACCACAAGGGTAAACCATAGTGTGCGCATTTTCTCAATAGATCCTTGTATCTCTCCCATGCATCGTATAATGTTTCTAAATCCATCTGCACAAAAGAAGAGATATCATTCCTTAATTTGGCCGTTTTGGTTGGTGGAAAATATTTTATTAAAATATTTCGGTCATTTGGTCCCATGTAGTGTTTGATCCTCGTGGAAGAGAATGTAACCACTGCTTGGCTTTATTTCTCAAAGAAAAGGAAAATAACCAAAGGCGAATGGCATCATCAGAAATGCCATTTATTTTGAAGGTATCAAACTATTCTAGAAACTTAGCTAAATGAGTATTTGGGTTTTCGTCCTGCAAACCATCAAATTGAACAAACTGTTGAATCATTTGTATAGTGTTAGGTTTTAATTCAAAATTATTAGCGGCTACAGCAGGCCTAACAATACTCGATTCAGGTCCTATTAAATTAGGTTTAGCATAATCATACATAGTTCGAGGAGGATTATGGTCGGCCATATCATGATGTGGTGGATTATTCTCGGCCATTACTTCGGTATTATCAAATTCGTCCTCTTGCTCTCCTTGTATGTAATTTAAGCTTTGCCTTGCTTCTCTACGATTTCTGCGTACGATTCCTTCAATATCAGTGTTGTAAATTAGTGGTCCTGTTGGGTTCCTTCTAGTCATGAACTAGAGGTACCTGCAAGGAAAAGAGAAAAAGAAAAAGAAAATTTAGAAAAATAAAGAAATAAATAAAATTTAGTTCCAAAAATAAAATATGGCTAAAGTAATAAAAATTGAGCGTTGTTAATATTTTAGTTCCCCGGCAACGGCACCAAAAACTTGATCGTGTCTAATGAGTCTTAAAAATTTATAAAAAAGAATGATCGAACCTAGAAACTAACAAAGACAACGATGGAAACAAGCGCACCTATCGAACAGTAGTATAGCTAGCGGCAAGACCGGATTGTCAAACCTAAAGGAACCAAAAGTACTAATATTAATTCTCTTTCTCTTATTTAGCCTACGAATTAAGGGAATTTTTATCTAATCTAAAATTAACTAATCAACTAAAATAAAGATGCTAAGACAAAGAATAAATTCAGAGAAGGACTTGAGGGAAAACCGATTGATTTAGACAATACTTGAAGAAGAATCCACCTAGACTTCACTTGTTATCTAACTCTGAGCCAAACGATTTACTCACTTGACTTGATCCGTAGGATTCCCTAATTTATATTAATACCTCTCTCGAGGCTACTAACGTCTAACCATAGGTTGATTAATTGAAATCTCTTTCTGATTAAAACCCCTAGAATTGCATTAACTCGATCTATGGACTCATATATTAGGTTTGACCCTAATCTGGCAGATTTTTGCCACCTTATCTCTAGGCGCGCGAGCAACTCCGCTTAACTATGCTACATTTACTCTGAGATAGGGTCTCTTCCTCCTCTGCCTAAGCACATCACACTTGAATCAATATCCTAGAAATACCAAAACAAGAATTAAGAACACATAGTTAAGAACAAATCAAGTATTTATTATACAACTTAGATAACAATAACAAAATCCATCTTAGGTTTCATCCCCCTCAAGTATCTGAGGGTTTAGTTCATAATTGTAAAAAAAAATATCTCAGAATAAAAGATAAAACAAAATATAAGAAAACCCTGAAACTCCCTAAAGGAATTGAAGGAGAGTTCTTTCGTCTTGAGTATGATTTTGGCTTCTTGATATGAATCGACTGTCTTTCTTCGAGTAAATCTCTAAATTTAACTGGTCAGGCTCGGCTCTTTGGCCTAGCTGACCGCCCCCTAAAGGCTGGCCTCTACGGTCTTTATATAGGCTTTTGAAATATGTTTCTTTGTCTCTAAGTACCTTAATCTGAATAGAATTCTTCTTATCTACGGTAAAGACACGCCCATGGCACACGCCTGTGTAAATCGTGGCCAGGCCGTGTTCGGGTCTATTGATGAGGCACGGTCGTGTTTTTTGGGGTCCAGGCCGTGGTTTACTCTTCTCATGGGGCACGGTCATGTGGTCTTGGGGCCAGGTCTTGTGGATTTCGTACCTTGGCCCATTTTCTCTGTTTTTGGCCCGTTATTCGTTCTTTTCATCCTCCGGTGATCTCCTGAGGATAAAACATGAAAAAAAAGGATTAAGAGCACCTATTTCCATAATTAAAGGGAAAAATCATCCAAAAGTATGCTAAATGTTGGATTAAAATATGTTCATATTTTGATTTATCAAGATTTCAATTAATCAATCTAAGGTTAGACGTTAGTAGCCTCAAGAGAGGTATTAATATAAATTAGGGAATCCTACGGATCAAGTCAAGTGAATAAATCGTCTGGCCATGAGTTAGATAACAAGTGAAGTCTAGGTGGATTCTTCCTCGACTATTGTCTCAATCAATTGGTTTTTCCCACAAATATTCCCCAATTCCTTCTCTTTGTCTTAGCATCTTTAGCTTAGTAGTGAGTTAATTTTAGATTAAACAACAATTACTTTAATTCTTAGGTTAAATAATAAAAAGAAAGTTAGTATTAGTACTTTTGGTTCCTTGGGTTCGACAATCCGGTCTTGCCACTAAACTATACTCTTTGTTCGATAGGTGCACTTGCCTCAAGTCATTGTCACAGATTAGTTTTAGGCTAGATCATTCATATTATAAATTTTAAGACTCGACACACGACCAAGTTTTGGTGCCTTTCTTTGAGGCGAAATGTTAAAAAAGCTCAATTTTATTACTTTAGCCATTTTTTTATTTTACGCAATTTAATTTTATTTTTACTTTGCTAATTCTTCTTTTATTTGCTTCTAGCAGGTAATTCTAGTTTGTGACAAGGAGGAACCTATCAGGACCCTTGATTTTTGACGGTGAGATAAAACATACCACTCATGAAACTAAATAGATGTCCTTTGAATAATTATCGGTGGCATGTCATGAGGACAAACCCTACTAAAGTAGCCGATGTTTTCAACCTTGATGTGGTCACCATGTTATCTAAGCAGGTAGAGTTTTTAAATATAAAAATTGATGGTTTGTATGGTTTTACACAGGTACATATAGTTATGTAGTGCGATATGAATAGAGGAGGGATGAGCAATACAGAATATCCACCTTACAACCCAAGCGCTGAAAACGGGCAAGTTCACTATATGAGTAATAATTTTCGATCTCAAAATAATTTTTACGATAACACTTATAATTTAGGTTGGAGGTACCATCCCAATTTCTCGTGGGGTGGTCAAGGTAATCAGAGACAACAACCCCTCCTAAACTTCCAACAACAGCCCTACCCACAGTAAAAGAAGTTGAACCTTGAGGAGATGCTGAAAAAATTCATAGCGGTGTCATAAACACGTTTCCAAAACACTGAAACAACACTTAAAAATCAACAAGCATCGATTCAAGAGATCGAAAACCAATTAGGGAAACTTGCTAAGCTAATCTCAGAAAGACCACAAGGTATCTTGCCTAACAACACCGAAACTAACCCAAGAGAGCAACCTCAAACAATAATGGCTCACGATAGTGAAGGGTTAGATGAACCAGAGTTTAAGCAAGAGAATGTGGTAGAGGAAGATAAGGTTAAAGTAAGCCATGATAAACCAAACCAGGTAATTATAGAGTACCGAACTCGTGTGCCACATAACATCCCAAATTTGGGCCTAGTAGGATTGGGCCCAATTGGCCTTGGGCGTAGTAGCGGTTAAAATTTTTGAGAATAAGAGAACAGCTTTAATGCAAGTTGGATCTAGTAGGTGAGTGATTTTGGAAGGTTAGGGGGCTTCTATGAAGTCCCGGGTTCAAGTTAAGCATTAGGAAAAATTTTTGTTTTAGGTGAATAAAACCCTGGGAGTTAGTAGGTAGGCTTTGAGAATAAAATGTAGTGAAAATGACACAAGTGGAGTGTGTGGTGTAGTGGCAAAGTGACACCACATAAGAGGCAAGGGGGTGACGCCAAAAAGAAGGAAGGAGATCCAAGGTTCAAGGCATGGCACTTGCATTTCTTTTTGGTATTTTCTCAAAATGGATTTAGACATTGGCCATAGATTTATATTTAGTTGAGCATGGTTTTAGTCACAAGAGGAGCTGGTGGCTTAGTGGCAAGTAGCGTGAATTGGCTGATGGGAGAGTCTGGGTTCGAATCTCATAGAAAGCAAGGGAGTATTTATTTTGCGGATTGGACAGCAATAGTTTGAGTTGGATTTAAACTCTACTGACGGAGGGATCCCACATTGGAAAGATACAAAGAAGGAAGGTGAGAAGCTAGCTATGTATAGAGCTATCTAGGAGGAGTGTAAGCATACCTAGTTGGCGTTGGACGTAGCAGGTTGCTCGGTCTTGCGATTTAGCGACTTGGACCCTATCGGTGTGTATTCTCTCTACTATAGTTGTAAAGCGGCAAATGCCAAAATGCCTATCACACGATGATGGTAGCCACATGAGCGTGTGAGCGCACATGTGGAAGCTTTGAATCGATAGTCGAGGCCACCATGAGTATTCTTATGGGTGTGGGTTGTTGGGCCACGATGGCCCGAAAGGGGCCAAGTGGGCCCAATGGGCCCGAGGCCCATATGAGTAAATTATATGATTGAGTAGTAGATAGTGAACTAGACTATGTCAATCTCATACACGTGGCTAGGTTTGGACTGAATGGGCCACACGAGTGGGTGGGCCCACTTGGGTCGATAATGAGCCTTAGGCCCATTCGCATCATTATCTCTGTTTAGAATACTTGAGTCATTCGAGGCGACATTGGTCCTTCTATTGGGTCATTACTACCCTAGTTTGTGAAATTACCAAAATACCCTTAGTTTGTAAAATTACCAAAATACCAATGGTTTGCAAAATTATCGAAATACCCCTGGTTTGTGAAAGTACCAAAATAACCATAGTTTGTAAAATTATCGAAATACCTCTAGTTTGAAAAACTACCGAAATACCCCTGGTTTGTAAAATTATCGAAATATCCCTGGTTTGCAAAATTACCGAAATAACCCTGGTTTGTAAAATTACTGAAATACCTCTAGTTTGTGAAATTAGAAATACTTTGGTTTGTGAAATTACTGTTTTACCCCTAAACGACAAAATGACCGTTGTACCCTAGTAGTAGTACTAGCATTTTATGTGTTAATTGTATGATTGATTATGTTTGAGACACACTACATCTGAGAATTAATTTTGAGTAGAATTACGAACTACCCCAAAGGGTAGGATTACCAAAATACCTTACGAGGTAAAATGGTGATTGCCCTTGTAGGTAAGTGATTGGCTTGTGCTATGATATTTGGTTTGGTTTGTGGTTGTATGGTGATATGCTTTTATTACATGTTTAAATGATTGTTCTTGAGCATGGCCATTCGCATACACGTGTAATGATTGAGCATGACATACACGACATATTGCATGGGGTTGGGATATTGATGATTGGGGAAGTATATATCGATGGCTCTGCCACATTCTGTGTAATGGCTATATGCCAACCTAAATATGGCTCCGTTCCATCTTGATTATGTCTTTGTGCCAATCGTATTTACTCAAGGCTGTGTGCCGATTATATTACCGTCGCTGATGGCTATATGTCAAGCATAATATAGTTATTGATGACTCTGTGTCAATCATATTTACCCAGGGCTATGTGTCGATTATATTATTATTCCGATGGCTCTGCCACATATATCAGTGGCTCTGCCACATTGTTTTGATGGCTTGGTGCTACATATATCGGTGACTCTGTCACATTATATCAGCTTTGAGCAGCATGACTGTCAACATGACTGCCAATGGGGAGTGTAGCGGATGGAGGGTTGATTGTAGAAATCCCCACAGGTGTACTGAGGTTGGACATATGGAGTGGAGTGTAGAGGATGGAATACTAGGTTGGGCTGGGTTACATTGCATTCACTATTTATGCCATGTTGTTAGGGCTACGACCCAGTTCGACTCGCTTGGGCTTCGGCCAATTTCATTACTGTAAGAGCTAAGGCTCAATGCGCTTCTGTGGGCTTAGGCCTAGCTATCATTTGTATAGGGGATTACACACTGAGTTCTCGTAACTCACCCCTCTGCTTAAATTTGCAGGTAATTCCTAGCTTTGCAGATTTGGAGCTGAGGTGAGCTCTGTGGTGGCCATACATCGTAGCTTAATAAATTCCGTTTTGCAGTACCACAGATTTTATTTAAATTTGGGTTTTTGTTGTAATAAGGCCTTTGGTATTTTGTTTTGGTTTCAGCTTTTAATTCGATTACTGCTTATTAATTTTGATTGCTCAACTTGGGATTTTCTAAAACATTAATAACAATTTTTCTATAATACTAATACACAGTTCACAAACTATAATGAATAAAACTCTAGATTTTCTTAATGTTGATAACTCTTTTTCAAAATATCACATGTCGACAATAATTTAAATGTCGTTTTTTTTGAAACTCATTGAGTTAGATTAATTATAAACAAGATCATCAGAAATAGAAACAAAAATGTTTTTGCAAAGAGAACTATAAAACAAATTGGATTTTTCACAAGCAACAAAACTTGATATTTTTAACGAACGCATAGATTCTTTAACAACCTTTCCATGTGACATGCTAGATCCGGTCGTAACGTCTAGGCCGGGTTTGGGGTGTTACATGCCATACCCCAATGCGATAAAGAAAGACCACAGGGAGGAACAATTCGGTAAATGTCTTAAACTTCCAAAGAAATTTCATATTAACTTGCCATTTCTTGAAGCTCTTTCGCAGATGCCAGATTCAAGAAAATTTTTAAAAGAATTTTTGACAAACAAATGGATGTTAGACAATACGTCACATGTGGAGCTAAACGTAATTCTTCAAATGTCTAGGGCATCGAGTATTAAATGTGAAATCAATCACTTCAAAGTTGGGGACCAGGTACTGTAAAATGCAACCGACCCTAGTTTAGGCACTTCAGAGCTTAAAACAAACGATGTGACTCCTTTTCTGGAATGTCAGGTCTTCCTATATGGAGTCGAGGTAACACATTTTAATTTTGGAACTTTCGAGGTAAATATTACCCGACTCAAACGATATGTTGATAGAATTGATAGTAAGAACAAGGAGTTTCGACTTCGTGAACCACCATGGCCATACAAATAATAGGTAAGTCTAGCTCAAGACTTAAAATAAGCTCTTCTTGGGAGGCAACCCGAGAACTAACCCCATTAATTTTTATATTTTTGACTTTTAGCGTCTAACTAACAACTAACCAGACTTTTAGGCATAGGTTTTCATACCCGCACGGCCTTGCACATGGCCGTGGCCGTGGACGTGTAGCCACCATAGGAAGGTACAAGGGCATGGGCAACCACCAGATCCATGATTTCTATTTAATCCCCTTCTTCTGTTCACTTTTTTCCCTAAAGTCTTCTTCCCTTTTTTCCCTTTCTCTTTGAACGCATATCCACTTTTCATTATTTATTTTTATTCTTATTTTTATATTTATATTTATTTTCTTTATTATTTTCTTCTTATTCTTCATGCCATTTAGATTAAGCTTAGGATACAATAAGATTAGACCGACTACTTCAAGGATCTAATTTCAAACGGTTCGAGGCGCCCTCTCCAACTTATCTTTCACTTCTGAATCAAGTTTCCATCACTTCCAACTCAACAATTCCATTCAAAAATTCAGGAAGTTTCACTTCTCTCCCTCTCTTTTAATTTTCTTACTACATGTTATTATATATCTTTGTACATTGAAGGCAATGTATATCTTAACTGTGGGGGTGAAAATTATTTAGAAAAAGTGCCTAACTTTTTGCATTATTCTCAAATCCCTGAATGATATCTTGTCTTAAGTAATTTTCTCATATCACTAATTAAAACGAAATTCACGTTGATTTATGATTTTTATTGATATGTTTTAAGATTAAGTCATAGTTAATTGTGCATTGATAATTTAAACTTTAAGATACTAGAGAATCAAGAATGATGAGTCTATTTTCAAAAATTAAAGATTTTGTTAGGTTGTCTACCTGAATCTAATTATTACCCTAAAATTTGAAATTTACAAGGATGACATCAAAAACCCACAATTCTTGTGAGATCTTGAGCCTTTTAGAACATACATTCTTTTCGTGCTCACTTTATTGGTTATGAGTGTGTCAACAATGATTTGTTATTCTAGAACTTACTTCGATTATACATGTCGAGACCACATCATTGATTTGATATATTGAGATGATAAAGGCACTTAAGATTTAACCCACTTACTCCACTAAAGGCCTACCTTCACAAATAACCCCTAGTGAACCCCTTTGATCTTAACAACCCTTTTATTGACTCACCCACTAATATTAACCCAAAACTCATCTCGTATTTGTTATCACCATTCTTTTTGACTACCCTTCTATCTAGACTTGATTTGATTAGTTGTCTAATTATTTTATTTGAGAGTTGAAATTTTCTTATATTATGTATTTACTTGATTTGTTCTTAAAAAATCAAAGTATATTCATTATTAGTTTTGTGATTAAGTGAGCTTATACATTTAATTTTGACATCATGAAGAAGAAGCTCGTATTATTAGTATCTCAAGTTTTCAATTGATGTAAGTATTTAGGATTAGTTCATTTTTCTTGTTAGGTAAATTATCAATTCAATCTCGATTTTAACCTTCTAATTTAGCCTTTATCCACACCTTTAACCTAAGCCCCATTACAACCCTTTAAAGACCTTTTGATTTATGTATCATCTCATTTTATAGTGGCGGAGATTTGATTTTCAGGCAAGCCTATGGGATTAACTTTTCATGTTTGACTGTTGAGTGCTTTATTTTGAACCTTAAACACCTTGAGTGAATTTTTAGTGAGGATGTCAATCCTTGTCAGTTTTGAATCAAAAGTAATTTTTCGGATAAAGGGAAATGCCTATGTTTTCGTGCTGAAAACTATGACTTTGATTGTTTGAATCTTCAAGACTCTTTTACTTATATTATCCATGTATAAATTATCTATGAATTATGATGAAACATTATCGATGAATATTATGAATTGAGGAAGTTCATTTTAATTATGAGTTGAGATTTTTGCTTGAGGACAAGCAAAAGCTTAAGTGTGGGGGTATTTGATAAACCATAATATACACATTATTTAATCTCACATTTAGCATGTTTTTGGATGATTTAGTGACAGTGACTCAAGTAGACAGATTAATGTGAACATCAGTAATAAGGTGTAAGCATGTGATATAATGATTATATTGATAAACCATAATATACACATATTTTAATCCCACATTTAGCATGTTTTTGGATGATTTATCCCTTTAATTATGGAAATAGGTGCTCCTAATTAGTTGTTTTCATGTTTTATACTTAGGACAGCACTGGAGGATGAAAAGAACGAGAAACGGGCTAAAAATAGAGAAAATGGGCCAAAGTATGAAACTTACACGGCCTGGCCGCCAAGCCACACGGCCGTGCCTCTTTAACAGGTTCGACCACGGCCTGACTTCGATTTACACGGGCGTGTGCCATGGGCGTGTCCCTTGTAAGCAAAGAAGAGTTTCATTTGGATTAGGGTACTTAAAGGCAAAGAAAGGCATTCCAAAGCCTATATAAACACCCAAGAGGCCGACCTTCAAGAGGTGTTCACTAGGCCAATGAGCCAAGCCGAAGAAATGAATTGTGGGATTCACTCAAGAAAGCCAGTTGATTCATCTCAAGAAGCGGGAATCATACTCAAGGTGAGGTCTCTCCTTCAATTCATTTGGGGGTTTTAGGGTTTTCTTTATGTTTTGTTTTATATTTTCTTCCGAGATGTATTCTTTTATAATTATGAAGTGAACCTCTCAAATACGAGGGGATGAAACCTAAAGCGAATCTTGTTATTATTTTTACGAGCTATATGATAAATACTTGATTTGTTCTTAACTATGTGTTCTTAATTCTTGCTTTGATATTTCAGGATATTGATTCAAGCATTTATGCTCTTAGGTAGAGGAGGAATAGACCTTGTTTAAGAGTAGATCTAGCATAGTTAAGCAGAGTTGATTGCAACCCTAGAGATAGGATGATGAAAATCTCCCAGATTAGGGTCAAACCTAATATGGGAGTCCATAGATCGAGTTAATACAATTCTAGGGGTTTTAATTAGAAAGTGGTTTCAATTAATCAACTAGGGTTAGACGTTAGTAGCCTCGAGAGAGGTATTAATATAAATTAGGGAATCTTACGGACCAAGTCAAGTGAATAAATTGCCTGGTCCAGAGTTAGAAAACAAGTGAAGTCTAGGTGGATTCTTCCTCGGGTATTGTCTCAATCAATTGGTATTTCCCACAAGTATTTCCCCAATTTCTTCTCTTTGTCTTAGCATATTTAGCTTAGTAGTTAGTTAATTTTAGATTAAACAACAATTCCTTTAATTATTAGGTCAAATAATAAAAAGAAAGTTAGTATTAGTACTTTTGGTTCCCTTGGGTTCGACAATTCGGTCTTGCCACTAAACTATACTACTGTACGATAGGTACGCTTGCCTCAAGTCGTTGTCACAGTTAGTTTTAGGCTAGATCACTCATAGTATAAATTTTTAAGACTCTGACACAGGATCATATATCATCTTAAGAAATTATTGTAAGGATTTATCCACACAAGTTTATTAATTTCTTATTATTTGCATATGAACTTACTAAGCATTTATGCTTACTTCACCTCTCTTTTTCCTTGCCTTGTAGTATCACTAAGTTAGCTCGGGGATCGATGGACGTCGGAGATTCGCTCACACTATCAATTGGAACACTTGGTATACAGATACATTAATTTTTGGGTTATGGCATGTATAGTAGGCTTGGTCATTTTATCGTATATGTCATATTTCTTAAGGCCTAAAATGTTGGCCCTTATGTGATAAATGTTCATTTTGATTAAGGCTAATTGGAGATGGCCAATATTGATGGTTGTTATACGCCTATGATATGGTTATTCATGTATGTGGTAATTGCATAATTAAGATGTTGTGGATGTGGTTTAGAAATGATTTTCATGAATGACGATGTGTATGAGAATGTGTATGCAAAATTGGATTTTTGGATGTCCAATTATAGCATGATACATATTGATGAAATGGATACAAGAGAGTTTATTTATTATGGTAGGGAACAGGCATGGAAAATAGCCAACTTTCAGGCCACACGGCCATGTGTCTCAACCATATGATAGACACGATCTAAGGGCACGGGCGTGTGCCAACGTCATGTGACCCTATTTTGATGATGACGTCATAAAAAAAGAGTTACATGGGTTAGGGACACGAGCGTGTCCCAGACCACACGGGCGTGTGACCCTTGTTTTGAAAAAAAATTCTAAGATTTCCCAAAAGTTTACAAAGTTCTCTGTTTAGTCCCAGACCATCCTAAAGGATGATTTGAGCTTTATAAGCCCATACAAGGGACAAAATTCATGTGTTAGAAAAGTTTTAAATTTGATGAAATTTTATGACCTGATTTTACATGTTCAAGAATTTTAAGTCTGGTAAGGCCTCGTACCCTATTTTGGCGTTGGATACAGGTAATGGGTGTTACACTTTGACCTTGCAAATGGCCTATTTTACCTACACGGTCGTGGCACATGGGCGTGCTTAGTGACCATAGGATTAAGTCAATAGCCAACCTATGTGTGTACGGTCCTGGCACACGGATGTGTCTAGTAGTCGTGTTAATAAGTCAGTATGTAGTCTAAAAGTACAAGGCCATGGTGCACGGGCGTGTCTAGTGGCCGTGTAGAAAAATTTAGTATGCATGCTCTGTTTTGACATGGCCTAGACACATTGGTGTGCCTGGTGGTTGTGTCAGGCACATGGCCTACCTACACAGGCGTGTTACCTCAACAGTGTTAATGAATACTTGAATTTCTAAAAAATTTCTAAGTGTTCAGTTTATTCTCGACCCTATTCTAAAGCATGATTAAGGTCTCATTGACCTATAAAAAGAGACTCTTGGTTGTGAATGATGATTCTGGCGATGGATATGGGTTAGGCGTGTTACATTTGGTTGGTATCACAGCTACGATTTAGTCAATTCTCGGACTAACGTAGGGTGTCAGAGTCTAGCTATACATGCCATATATTTGAACTGTGATAGTGTAATGAATCCTGACATGAAAAATATGATTTTTATATAGTAATGGATCCTGAAAGAGCCGTAGCTAACAACGTAGAAAGTAATGCACCTACTCCCGCGTAAGGGACAACGCCTTCTGATCCGAGACTGGCTACGAGCGATCAAGAGGGAGAAGCTAATCAAGCTTTCTTCTAGATGATGAGTGAGTGGTTCACTCAATTTGTAAGAAATAACCCTACTGTTTCGCAACCTCTGCCCTCGGTTAATCCCCCTCAAACATCTACTATGCCCCCGACTACAAATCTAAATTTGTGGAACAAGCCTCCGGTTGATAAAATCTGTAAGTATGGGGCTGAAGAGTTTAGGGCTACCAGTGATGATGATGCCAAGAATACTGAGTTCTGGTTAGAAAACACTATCTGGGTATTTGATGAGATGTCCTTGACTCTGAAAGAAAGTATTAAATGTGTTGTCTCACTACTACAAGTTGTCGCTAATAGTGGTGGAAGGCTTTGATTTTTGTGATTCCAAAGGGCGAGTCACTTAGGATTTTTTCTAGTCTGAATTCTGAAAGAAATACATCAGTGAGAGATTTGTTGATCAAAAACGAAAGGAATTTCTAGAATTGAAACAGGGCTATGTGACTGTTACAAAATATGAACGAGAGTTCGTGAGACTGAGTCAGTATGCTCGAGGATGTATATCATATAAAGCAATAATGTGTAAAAGATTTGAAGATGACCTTAACGAAGATATCTGCTTGTTAGTCGGGATTTTAGAGATAAAAGAGATTTTGTACTTGTTGACCAAGCATGCAAAACTGAGGCACTCGGGAAAGATAAATGAAAAATTGAGTCTGAAGCCCGAGATGTGAGAAAGAGATTTCTGATAAAATCATTTGTCTGTTTTAAAAAAATTTAGAGATGAACAAAGACGATCAAGAGATAATGTGGGACATTCGAATAGAAATCGAGTTTGATCACAAATGAGCTCTAAAACTCCAGCGACTTCAGTAGCAAGTGTTGGAAATGTTCGATTTGAGAAACTTGAATGTATGCATTGTGGAAAAAGGCATCCGAGAAGTTGCAGATTAAATGGCAGAGCTTGCTTTAGATGTGGATCATTTGATCATTTTATTCGTGATTGCCTAGAGTTTGTTGAGTCAGAAACTATTCAGAATTCGAGATCTGATAATGCACCTGTGAGAGATAAACGTTCCCGAAATGTAAGAAATGTCGATGGTAGTCGAGAACTACGAGAGACACTATTTTTAGATCCGAAGCTAGAGCGCCTGCCAGAGCGTATGCTATCCAAGCTCGTGAGGAAGCTTCATCTTCAGATGTTATAACGGGTACATTTACACTTTATGATACTTTTTTGATTGCATTGATAGACCCTGGTTCTACTCATTCATATATATGCATGAACTTAGTATCCAGTAAGAATTTGCCTGTAGAGCCTACTAAGTTTGTTATAAAAGTATCGAACCCCTTAGGTAAAAGTGTTTGGTTGACCAAGTATGAAAGAATTATCCGTCAATGTTTTGAGATATTTGTTTCCCTGTTGATTTGATGCTTTTGCCATTTGATGAGTTTGATATCATTATTGGTATGGACTGGTTGACATTACATGATGCTATTGTGAATTGTTAAAGAAAGACTATTGATTTGAGATGTCTGAATGATGAAATAGTTTGGGTTGAGTCTAATGATCTGAATGGATTGCTTGATGTGATATCTGTATTGAAAGCTCAGAGCTATATGAAAAAGGGTTACAAATTTTATTTTGCTTATGAGATTGATTCAAAAGTGTCTGAAAAGAAAGTTGAATCAATGTAGTCGTTTGTGAGTTTCCTGATGTATTCCCTAAAGAATTACCGAGAATTCCTCTGATACGTGAAGTTGAATTTGGTATTGATCTATTTCCTGGAACGACACCTGTTTCAATAACTCTGTATAGAATGGCACCACCAGAATTAAAAGAGTTGAAATCACAATTGCAAGAGGTAACTGATAGAGGGTTTGCTAGACCGAGTTTATCACCTTGGGGTGCTCCTATTCTGTTTGTGAAAAAGAATGATGGCAAGATGAGGATGCGCATTGATTCTTTATTAGTTGAACAAAGTGACCATAAAGAATAAATATCATTGCCTAGGATTGACGATTTGTTTGATCGGTTAAAAGGAGCTACCAGTATTTTCTAAGATTGATCGAGATCGAGGATACTACCGATTGAGAGTGAAAGACTCTTATATTCTTAAAGCGCTTTTCGAACAAGGTACATGCATTATGAGTTTTTAGTTATGCCTTTTGGACTAACGAATGCTCATGCTATTTTTATGGATATGATGAACAGAATTCTCAGACTGTAACTAGATCGATTTGTTGTTGTTTTCATTGATGACATTATAATTTATTCACGTAATGAGATTGAGCATGTTGAACATCTGAAGATTGTGTTGCAAACTCTGAGAGAAAATCAATTATTTGTGAAATTTAGCAAATGTGAATTCTGGTTGCATAAAGTCCATTTTCTGGGACATATAGTATCAACTTCTGGAATACGAGTCGATTCGAGCAAGATTTCTACTATTCTAGATTGGAAACCTCCGAAGAATGAGTTTGAAGTCTGTAGCTTTTTGGGACTAGCTGGTTATTATCGTCGATTTGTAAAAGGTTTTTTGATGATTGCAACCCCGTAGACAAGATTGCTTCAGAAAAATGTGAGTTTTGAATGGTCCGATAAATGTCAGAAAAGCTTTGATCAGTTGAAAGTTTTATTGACTGAAGCTCTGGTTTTAGTACAGCCAGAATCGAGTAAAGAATTACTGATATACAGTGATGCTTTGTTAAATGGTCTGGGGTGTGTTTTGATGCAGGAAGGAAAAGTTATAGCGTATGCCTTGAGATAATTAAAGCCGCATGAAAAGAATTATCCGAATCATGACCTCGAGCTTGCTTCGATTGTGTTCGCATTAAAAATTTGGCTCCATTATCTGTTCGATGAGAAATGCCATGTGTTTTCGGATCATAAAAGTCTGAAATATCTGATGACTCAGAGAGATTTGAATCTGTGTCAAAGAAGATGGTTAGAGCTGTTGAAAGACTACGAGCTTGTGATAGATTATCACCCAGGTAAAGCTAATGTTGTTGCCGATGTACTGAGTCAAAAGTCACTGTTTGCATTGTATGCTATGAGTGCTCAATTAGATTTGTCTGATGATAGTTCAGTGATAGCTGAATTGAAAGTTAAACTGTTGTTTTTACAAAAGATATTTGATACTCAGAAAGTTAATAATGAAATAAAAGTGAAAAGAGCTTACTGTGATTTGAATTCTAATTCTGAATTTCGAGTTGTTGATGATTTTTTGAGATTTTGAGATTGAATCTGTGTTCCGAGAAACCCAGAGTTGTTACAGCTAATTTTGAGTGAAGCATATAACAGTCGTCTATCTGTTCATCCTGGAAGCACTAAAATGTATCATGACTTAAAGCAACACTATCGGTGGTTAGGTATGAAACGAAACATTTCTGACTATGTGTCGAAATGTTTAGTCTGTCAGCAAGTTAAAGCTGAACATCAGGTTCAATCTGGTTTATTACAACCGATTCTGATTCCCAAATGGAAATAGGACTATGGACTTTGTTTCAGGATTGCCTCTGACTCCGAGAAAGAAAGATACGATTTGGGTTGTAGTTGATCGATTGACGAAATCTGCCCATTTTATTTTAGTACGATCCGATTATTCACTTGGTAGATTAGCTGAGCTTTATATTTTTGAGATTGTGAAATTGCACGGAGTGCCACTATCCATTGTATCAGATAGAGATCTGAGATTTACATCAAGATTCTGGAAGAAATTGCAAGAAGCTTTAGGCACGAAACTGCATTTCAGTACAGCTTTTCATTCACAAACAGATGGTCAATCCGAACGGATCATTCAGATTCTTGAGGATATGTTGAGATGCTGCATTCTTGAGTTTGATGGTACGTGGGAATAGTACCTGCCATTGGTTGAGTTTGCTTGTAATAATAGTTTTTAGCCGAGCATTAAAATGGCATCAGATGAAGCTTTGTACGGACGTAAATGTCGTACACCTCTGTATTGGACCGAGCTCAATAAAAAATAAGCTACATAGGGTTGATCTGATAAAAAACACTGAAAAAGTGAAAATAATTCGTAATAGTTTGAAAGCAGCATCTGATCGTCAGAAGTCTTATGCGAATTTGAAAAGAAAAGATATTGAGTTCGAGATTGGTGACAAGTATTTTTGAAAGTATCTCCATGGAAGAAAGTACTCTGATTCGGATGTAAAGGCAAGTTAAGTTCAAGGTTCATAGGACCTAATGAGATTATTGAGCGTGTTGGACCAGTTGCATATATATCTTTGTTGCCCTCGGAGCTTGAAAAGATACACAATGTATTTAATGTTTGATGCTCCGTAGATACCATTCTAATCTATCACATGTGATTGCCCCGTCTGAAATTGAAATTCGATCTGATATGACTTATGAGGAAGAATCGATCTGTATCTTAGCTCGTAAAGAGAAAGAATTGATACATAAGAAAATTCCAATAGTGAAAGTATTGTGGCATCGTCACGGAGTGGAAGAGGCTACGTGGGAGCCTGAAGACTCAATAAGACAGCAATATCTGAATCTGTTTAATAGTAAGATTTTCGGGGAAGAAAATCACTAAGAGGAGAATAAATATGATCTTATTTAGACAATAGTCGAAACAGTGGTTTTGAAACCACAAATCTGAGTCAATATAATAAGTTAAATTTATTTTCTGTGTTTACTGTGTGTGATTCGCATGTGCTAAAATTTCGTGAATTAATTCGTCTATTTGTGTGTTTAATTTGAGCAAAAGATTAAATTGCATAATTAGTAAAAGTGGTCGTTTATTTGATTATTGGCCAAATTGATGTGGCTTTTGATTGTAAGGGCCTTATGAGGCAATTAACCAATAATAAAGGTAGTGGACGGTGGATGTACAAGTATGTCCATAGTTTGAATGCTAAATTATTAAGGATTCGTTAAGGGTAAAAAGGGAATTTGATAATTATGTTTAAAATGTTTAAACAAAAGCATGAAATGGTCATTGTTATCATCTTGTATCCACCAAATTTTTGTAAGAAAAGAATAAGGGTTTAGCTTTGTTATATTTGGCCATTTCAAGCCTTGATTCAAGGTATGTGTTTAATCGGTTTTCGATAATTTCTACATTTTCGTAATCGTTGCTTTGAATGCTTCAAAACCCATGCATCAATTTTGTGAATTGATGATATTTTTGAAATGAGACTTTGATGAACACATGAGTTTTATGAGGTTTGATGGTGGATTATGAAAGCTATATGTTTGATTAATATAGATTGTTCTTGATTTTTTATGAATTTAGCTAATTAAGGCTAAATTGTGAAAATAGTAATTTGAGGACTAAATTGTGAATTTGATGAAATGTTTGGACTTGTATGAGATACATGAGCATTCAGCTAAGCATAGGTATATGGTGATTTTGTATAATTGATGTTTTGAGATAAATGGACTAAATTGATAAAATATGCAAATATGAGGGCTAAATTGCAAATTACCCTAAATGTGTGTTCATTGATTGAATTGAATGAATTAGTGAATAAATGGATTACATTTGAATATGTATAGATCAAGAGCCGAAGAAAACGGACTTAGATCACGGGAAAGCGAAAGTAATCGAGTAGCCGTATCCGTTTCCATTAAACCAAACTCGAGGTAAGTCAATATACAAATAGACGTGTTTGAATTGAATTATGTATGTTCATATGACTATTGATAATGATGAATGCACATGAGATGATGTACACATGAATTCCGAGATAGAATTGATATAGTGTTAATGTCTGAGAAGTCCTGTTTGAATTTAGGAATGGATAGGATTAACTATGTCATGACATAGGTGTCTATTATGTGATATCGCGTAAGACCACGTCTGGGACATTGGCATTGATTTGAGATTTCATGTAAGACCACGTCTGGGACATTGGCATTTATATGAGAATTACATGTAAGACCATGTTTGGGACATTGGCATCGTATTTGACTCGTGTAAGACCTTGTCTGGGACAGTGGCATCGACATTTGAGTACATGTAAGGCCTCTTCTGAGACGTTGGCATTGTACGACTATTTCGAGCATCCTGAGTATCCTATTAAATTTCGTATGGTTCAATGGGCAAATATGAGATATGAACGATTATGTAATCTGTACATCCGTTTCAGGTACTTTGATATGTACACTAAGTGTGTATGAAAGATAAGTATCTATATGAACTTACTATGATGAATATGTGAAATGAAATGATGAAATGATATATGAATATATATTTGATTAAGTCATGTGTATATGTGATATTTGAGTTGATAAATGTGGTATGATATGGTTAAGCATATGAGCCAAAAATATGGGATGAATTTGTTATGAAAACTATAAATGTCAATGTATAAAGATAGTTATGTGCATTATATGAAAAGTTTGTTTGTATATGGCTTACTAAGCATTCGAAAGCTTACTCTGTGTATGTTTGCTCTATTTTATAGATCGTTAAAGCTACTGAAGGCTCGAAACCATCGAGGATCATCATCACAATACCTAAGCTCATTTTGGTACTTTGAAAATGTGTATATAGTTAAATATGGCATGTATAAGTTAGATATTTTGGTATCTATTTTGAAGTGTAAATAGCCATGTGATGTGGCTAAGTAAATGTTGATAATGAGCATGAATGAATATGGCATATGATGAAAGTTCAGTATGGTTTGATAGCAAATGAAATGGTCAAACTATGGTAAGTATATGAATGCACTATGAGTATGCATGTTTGATCAAAAGAATGTTCTATGATGGGTAAATGTGGTTAAACCTGTAACAGTTTGGTTTATACCCTAGTCGGAATAGTGGTTTTGGGACCACAAATTTGAGATTATATAATAATTTAATATTATTTTCTATGACTATGATGTGAGATTATGCAAGTGCTAAAGTTTCATAAGTTAATTTGTCCGTCTGTGTGTTTAATTTGAGCAAAGGATTGAATTACATTAAATCCAAAACTAGTATGCTATTTGTTAATGTACCAATGTGTTATGGATTTTAATAGAAAAGGGCCTTATGAGGCAATTATACCACTAATTAGATAGTGGATGGTGGATGGCCGAATATGCCCTCATTGTTTAATTATTTCAAATGCTTAATAAATGGATAATTTGGTCAAATGTATATTATTATGTTTGTAATAAAACAAAAGGAAGATATAGTGGCATTTGTTCATCCATATTGTCAAATTTTGAAGGAAAGAAAAGAAAGAAATCTAGCTAGGGAATTCGGTTATGGTATTGTAAATTAAGGTAAGTTTTAACTTTGGATTTTAATGATTTTTATGTTTTTGAGATTGTTGCTTAGTCTACTATCAAGCCCATGTCTCAATTTTGTGTATTGATGATGTTCATGAGATGTTCCATTGATGACATGGTAAGCTTTATTATGTTTTATTGTGTTAAATGAAAGACTTGACCCAGATAAACATACTTTGTTCTTGAATTTTTGATGAATTTAGCTAATTAGGGCTAAATTGAGAAAATAGTAACTTGAGGGACTAAATTACAAATTTGATGGAAAATATGGGCTTGTATGAGATGTATGAACATTTGGTTAAGCATGAGTATATGACGATTTTGTTAATTTGATGTTTTAAGAAAAATGGACTAAATTGATAAATTATATAAATGTGAGGGTTAAATTACAAATAGCCCTAAATGTGTGTCCTTGGATTGAATTTAATGAGTTAGTGAATAAAAAAGTTAATTCTGAATATGTATCAATCAAGAACTGAGGAAAACAAACTTAGATCGCGAGAAAGCGAAAGTAACCGAGTAGCCGTTTCCATTTCTGAAAAATCAAATCCGAGGTAAGTTATTATGTAAATAAATGTATCTGTATTGAACTGTGTATGTTCATATGAATATTATTAACTATGAATGCTTATGAGATGGTCCGTACGTTAATTCCGAGATAAGGTTGATTTAGTGTCGATATCTGAGAAGTCCAGTACGAACCTAGGAATAGATAGGATTAGCTATGTCATGACATAGGTATCTCTTCTATTTTATCATGTAAGACCACATCTGGGACGTCGGCATTGATTTGAGATTTCGTGTAGGACCACGTCTGGGACGTTGGCATCGATATGAGCTTTACGTATAAGACCATGTCTGGGACATCGGCATCGTATTAAATCGTGTAAGATCATGTCTGGGACATCGACATCGTATTGATTCATGTAAGACCCTATCTGAGATAGTGGCATCGATATCTGAGTACACGTAAGACCTCGTCTAGGACGTTGGCATTGTACGACTATTCTGAGCTTTCTGAGTATCCTGTTAGATTCCTATTGATTCAACGAGCAAATCCAAGCTATGATCATTTACGTGAACGTATATTCGTTTCAGGTACGTATGGTATGCACACTAAGTTTGTATAAAAGGTAAGTACCTATGTGTCTTTGATTTGAAGAAATGTATGAATGAATACGAGATTGTGGATGAGATACAAGAATGGTTACAAAAGAGCTATGTATATATATGATTCTTGAAATGATGAATGTGGCAAATATAGCCAAGAATATTGACTTAAGCATATATGTGAGAAATTTGCTATGTATATGAATTGTGTCAATGTTTACATATGCTTATATGCTTTACATTTTAAGTTTATTTGTATATGACTTACTAAGCTTTTGGAAAGCTTACTTTGTGTGTGTGTTTTCTCTGTTTTATAGATCGCCAAAGCTACTAAAGGCTCGGGACCGTCAAGGTTCGTCATCACACTACTCAACTTGTTTTTGGTACATTTTAGAAGATGTATATAGCTAGATATGGCATGTATCGGCTAGTTATTGGGATAAGTATGAAATGTGAACTTAGCCATGTGAATTAGCTATTTATATGTTGGCATTATGTTTGAATGAATGTGTTATATGATGCATATCTTGATATGGTTTGAAGCACATGAAATGGTTAAGTTTTTAGGTAAGTATTTGGATGAAATATGCTTATGATGTATATGTTTTAGTCTTGAAAGTTGCCATGGTTGCAATTGGTATTAAACGTATAGGTTGAATGGTTATTTTGGTGTGTTTTGGTTGCAATATATGCATGAGAAGTGTTGGTGATTGGTTTGTAGGTTTAACCCTTAGTGGGTGGCATTTTGGCATTACAAATGGCCTATAATGTCACATGGTTGTGGCATACTGGCGTGCCTAGTGACCGTGGGGCTAAGTCAGTAGCTAGCTTAGGAGCACACGGTCAAGATACACGGGCATGTCTAGTAGCCGTGTGAAGAAGTCAGTATATGGCCTAGTAGTACACGGCCTTGGCACACTAACGTGACTGGTAGCCGTATGGTTTTGACAGGATCGACCATTGCCAGGGTACATGGGCGTGCTTGGTGGCCATGGGGCAAAGTAAGTTTCGACCACAGGGTAGACACACAGTGGTGTCCAGCAGCCGTAGGAGGCACACGGTCTACTCACATGGACGTGTAACCCCTGAAACTTAGAAAAGTTTTAAATTTTTGAGAATTTTTGTATGTCTTTTGATTTAGTCCCGATCCTATTTCTAAGCATGTTTAAGGTCTCAATGACCTATTTAAGGGACTCTATGTTTGAAAATGATGAATGGTTGTATGAAATCTCTGTAAATGTTTTCGATCTATCTGGTAATGCCCTTAACGCTAATCTGGTGACGAATACGGGATAGGAGTGTTACATTTTATTGGTATCAGAGCTACGATTTAGTCGATTCTTGGACTAACATAGCGTGTCAGAGTCTAGCTATACATGCCATATATATGAATTGTGATAGTGTGATAAATCCTGACATATAAAATATGATTTTTGTATAGCAATGGATCCAGAAAAGTAGTGGTGATGGCGTAGAAAGTAGTGCATCATTCTGGGCAAGGGACAACGCCTCGATCGAGGCCATTCTGAGCGATCATAAGGAAGAAGCTAATCAAGCTTTCTTCCAGATGATGAGTGAGTGGTTCACTCAATTCGTAAAGAATAACCCGACTATTTCGCAACCCCTGCCCCTAGTTAATCCTCCTCAGACATTCGATATACCTCCGACAGTAAATTTGAATTTGTGGAATAAGCCTCCGGTTGACAAGAACCGTAAGTATGAAATTTGAAGAGCTTGAACTACTAATGATGATGATGCTGAAAAGGCCAAATTCTGGTTAGAAAATACTATTTGAGTATTCGATAAAATGTCTCTGACTCCGAAAGAATGCATAAAATGTGTTATATCATTACTCCGGGATGCAACTTATCAATGGTGGAAAACTCTTGTTTCTATTGTTCCGAAAGAGCGTGTTACGTGGGCTTCTTTTACATCGAGTTTTGGAAGAAATACATCAGTGAGAGATTTATCGATTAGAAACAGAAGGAATTTCTGGAACTAAAATAGGGTCGAATAGTCATTCTTGAGTATGAACAAGAGTTCATGAGATTAAGTCAGTATGCCCGAGAATGTATATCATCTGAAGCAATAATGTGCAAAAGGTTCGAAGATGGTCTCAATAAAGATATTCGCTTGTTAGTCAGGATCTTAGAAATAAAAGAGTTTGTTGTACTCGTTAATCGAGCATGCAAACCTGAGGCATTCGGGAAAGATAAAAGAAAAGCTAAGTTTGAAGCCCAAGATATGAGAAAGAGATTTCCGAGCAAATCATTTTAGTCTACTTCGAAGAGATTCAGAGATGATCAAAATTGTTCAAGAGATAATGTGGGGCATTCGAACAGAAATCGAGCTAAATTACAGATGAGTTCCAAAATCCCAGCAATTTCAGTGGCCAGTATTGGTAATGTCTGGACTGATAGACCTGAATGTAAAAATTGTGGAAAAAGGCATCCATGAAGTGTAGACTAAATGATAGAGCTTGTTTCAGATGTGAATTACTTGATCATTTTCCATGACTGCCCTGAGTCTGTCCAGCCAGAGATTGTTCAGAATCCAAGACCTGATAATGCACCTGTAAGAGGTAGACCTCAAAGAATGTAAGAAATGTTAGTGATAGTCAGAGAACTATGAGAGACACTGTTGTAAGATCTGAAGCTAGAGCGCTTGCTAGAGCGTATGCTATCCAAGCTCGTGAGGAAGCTTCATCTCTAAATGTTATAACGGGTACTTTTACTCTTTATAATACTTTTGTGATTGTATTGATAGACCCTGGTTCTACACATTCATATATATACATGAATTTAGTATTCAATAAGACTTTGCTTATAGAATCTACTGAGTTTGCTATAAAAGTATCGAACCCCTTAGGCAAAAGTGTCCTTGTTGACAAAGTATGCAAGAACTGTCCGTTAATGTTTCGAGATATCTGTTTCCCTACTGACCTGATACTTTTGCTATTTGATGAGTTTGATATCATTCTGGGTATAGATTGGTTGACATTGTATGATGCTATTGTGAACTGTAAAAGAAAGACTATTGATTTGAGATGTTTGAATGATGAAATTGTACGAGTTGAGTCTAATGATTTGAATGGATTGCCTACCGTGATATCTATGTTGAAAGCTCAAAGATATGTGAAAAAGGGATATGAGGCATATTTTGCTTATGTGATTGATTCGAATGTGTTTGAAAGGAAAGTTGAATCAGTGCCTATTGTTTGTGAGATTTCTGATGTATTCCCTGAAGAGTTACCAGGTTTGCCTCCGATACGTGAAGTTGAATTTGGTATTGATCATTACGGTACAAACCTATTTTAATAACCGTATAGAATGGCACCATGAAATTAAAGAGTTGAAGTCACGATTGCAAGAGTGGTGATAGAAGATTAAGCTAGACCGAAGTTTTTCACCTTGGGGTGCTCATTACATTTGTGAAAAGAAAGATGGCACGATGAGAATGTGTATCGATTATCGTCGAGTTGAATATGGTGACAATAAAGAATAAATATCTGTTGCCTAGAATCAATGAGTTATTTGATCAGTTAAAAGGGGCTACTGTATTTTCCAAGATTGATTCGAGATCGGGATACTACCGGTGAGAGTGAAAGATTTAGATATCTGACGCTTTCGAGCGAGTGCGTGCATTATGAGTTTTAGTTATGCCATTTGGACTAACCAATGCTCCTGTTGTTTTTATGGATTTGGTGAATAGAATTTTTAGACCGTACCTAGATCAATTTGTTGTGGTGTTCATAGATGATATACTGATTTATTTACGTGATGAAGATGAGCATGCTGAACATTTGAGAATCGTATTACAAACTTTAAGAGAAAAGCAATTGTATGCAAAATTCAGCAAATGTGAATTCTGGTTACATGCGGTTAATTTTCTGGGACATATTGTGTCAGCTTGTGGAATTCGTGTTGATCCGAGCAAGATTTCTGCTATTCTGGATTGGAAACCTCCGAAGAATGTGTCTGAAGTCTGTAGTTTTCTTGGTTTAGCTGGTTATTACCGTCGATTTGTAAAAGGATTTTCAGTGATAACTACTCCGTTGACTAGATTACTTCAGAAAGATGTTAGATTTGAATGGTCTAATAAATGTTAGAAAAGTTTTGATCAATAAAAAAATCAGTGAACAGAAGCTCCAGTATTAGTACAACCAAAATCGGGTAAAGAGCTTGTGATTTACAGTGGTGCTTCATTAAACAGTTTGGGATGTGTTTTGGTGCAAGAATGGAAAGTTGTAGCTTATGCCTCGAGACAATTGAAGCCTCATGAAAAGAATTATCCGACGCACGACCTTGAGTTAGCTGCGATTGTGTTTGCACTTAAGATCTAGTGCCATTATCTGTATGATGAGAAATGTCATGTGTTTTCAGATCATAAAAGTCTGAAATACTTGAAGACCGAGAAATATTTGAACCTGCATCAAAGGAGATGGTTAGAGCTGTTAAAAGATTATAAGCTTGTGATAGATTATCATTCGGGTAAAGCAAACGTTGTTGCTGATACATTGAGTAGAAAATCATTGTTTGCATTATGTGCTTTGAATACTCAGTTAGATTTGTATGATGATAATTTTGTGATAGTTGAATTAAAAGTAAAACCATTGTTTATACAGCAGATATGCAATGCTTAAAAATCTGATAATGAATTGTTATCAAAACGAGCTCAGTGTGATTCGAATTTTGAAGCTAAGTTTCAAATTGTTAATGATTGCTTGAGATTTCGAGATTGTATTTATGTTCCGAGAAATCCAGAGTTGATTCAGCTGATTTTGAGTGAAGCACATAACAATTGTCTATCTGTTCATCCTGGAAGTACTAAAATGTACCATGATTTCAAGTGACACTATTCGTGGTCTGGTATGAAACGGGTTATTTCTGACTTTGTTTCGAAATGTTTAGTCAGTCAACAAGTGAAAGCTGAATATCAAGTTCTATTTGGTTTACTACAACTGATTTTAATTCCTGAATGGAAACATGATAGAGTGATGATGGATTTTGTTTTGGGATTACCTCTGACTCTAAGAAAGAAATGTACGATATGGGTCGTTGTTGATCAATTGATGAAATCTGTCCATTTTATTCCAATAAGATCTAATTACTCTCTTGATAGATTAGCTAGCTATATAATTCTGAGATTGTGAGATTGCATGGGATGCCACTATCTATTGTATCGGATAGAGATCAGAGATTTACATCGAGGTTACGAAAGAAATTGCAATAAGCTTTAGGTGCTTAAAGCGCATTTCGATCTGACTTTTCATCTGTAAATGGATGGTCAATCCGAGTACAAAACTGCATTTCAGTACAACTTTTCATCCGCAAATGGATGGTCAATCCGAGCGGATCATTCAGATTCTTGAAGGCATGTTAAGATGTTGTATACTTGAGTTTAATGGTTCGTGGGAACAGTATCTGCCATTGATTGAATTTGCGTACAATAACAGTTTTTAGTCAAGCATTAAAATGGCACCTTCTGAAGCTTTGTACGGACGTAAATGTCGCACACCTCTGTATTGGACCGAGCTCAATGAGAATAAGCTACACGGAGTCGATTAGGTAAAAGGTTTAGAGCAGAAACTAAAATTGATCCGGGATTGTTTGAAAGCAGCATCGAATCATCAGAAGTCTTATGCGAATTTGAAACGAAAAGATATAGAATTTGAGATCGGCGTCAGAGTATTTCTGAAAGTGTCACCGTGGAAGAAAGTGCTTTGATTCATACGTAAAGGCAAGTTAAGTCTGAGGATCATCGGACCGTATGAGATCATTGAACGTGTTGGGCCGGTTGCATATAGATTAAGGTTGCTCTCTGAATTAGAAAAGATCCATAATGTATTCCATGTCTCGATGCTCCGTAGATATTGATCTGATCCGTCACATGTGATTGCCCCATTTGAAATTGAAATCCAATTTGATATGACATACGAAGAAGAATCGATCTGTATCTCAGCTCGTGAAGTAAAAGAGTTGAGAAACAAGAAAATATAGTTAGTGAAAATATTGTGGAATCGTCATGGAATTGAAGAGGCAATGTGGGAGCCGAAAGATTCAATGAGATAGCAATATCCGACTCTATTTAACGGTAAGATTTTCGGGGACAAAAATCCCTAAGTGGGAGAATTGTAACAGTCTGGCTTATACCCTAGTCAGAATAGTGGTTTCAGGACCATAAATCCTAGTCTGTATAATATTTTAATAATATTTTCTGTGACTATGATGTGAGATTATGCAAGTGCTAAAGTTTCGTATGTTAATTTGTCTGTCTGTGTGTTTAATTTAAGCAAAGGATTAAATTGAATTAAATGCAAAACTAGTATGCTATTTAGGCAATTAGACCACTAATTAGATAGTGGATGGTGGATGGCCGAATATGCCCTTATTGTTTAATTATTTCAAATGCTTAATAAATGGCTAATTTGATAAAATGTATATTATTATGTTTGTAAAAAAAACAAAAGGAAGAGATAGTGGCATTTTTTCATCCATAATGTCGAATTTTGAAGGAAAGAAAAGAAAGAAATCTAGCTAGGGCATTCGGCTATTGTATTGCAAATTAAGGTAAGTTTTAACTTTGCATTTTGATGATTTTTATGTTTTTAAGATTGTTGCTTAGTCTACTATCAAGCCCATGTCTCAATTTTGTGTATTCATGATGTTCATGAGATGTGCCATTGGTGAAATGGTAAGCTTTATGATGTTTTATTGTGTTAAATGAAAGATTTGAGCTAGATGAACTTACTTTGTTCTTGAATTTTTTATGAATTTAGCTAATTAGGGCTAAATTAAGAAAATAGTAACTTGAGGGACTAAATTGAAAATTTGATGGAAAATATGGGCTTGTATGAGATGTATGAACATTCGGCTAAGCATGAGTATATGATGATTTTGTGAATTTGATGTTTTGAGAAAAATGGACTAAATTGATAAATTATGCAAATGTGAGGGTTAAATTGCAAATAGCCCTAAATGTGTGTCCTTGGATTGAATTGAATGATTTACTGAATAAAAGAGTTAATTCTGAATATGTATAGATCAAGAACTGAGGAAAATGGACTTAGATCGCGGGAAAGCGAAAGTAACCGAGTAGCCGTTTCTATTTCTAAAAAATCAAACCCGAGGTAAGTCGTTATGCAAATAAATGTATTTGTATTGAACTGTGTATGTTCATATGACTATTATTAACTATGAATGCTTATGAGATGATCTGTACATGAATTCCAATATAAGGCTGATTTAGTGTCGATTTCTGAGAAGTCCCGTACGAACCTAGGAATAGATAGGATTAGCTATGTCATGACATAGGTATCTCTTCTGTTTTATCATGTAAGACCACGTTTAGGACGTCGGCATTGATTTGAGATTTCATGTAAGACCATGTCTGGGACGTTGGCATCAACATGAGCTTTACGTGTAAGACCATATCTGGGACATCGGCATCGTATTGATTCATGTAAGACCATGTCTGGGATAGTGGCATCGATATCTAAGTACACGTAAGAGCTCAAATGCGGGATGTTGGCATTGTACGACTATTCTGAGCTTTCTGAGTATCCTATTAGATTCCTATCAGTTCAACAAGAAAATTCGAGCTATGATCATTTACGTGAACGTATATTTGTTTTAAGTACGTTTGGTATGTACACTAAGTGTGTATAAAAGGTAAGTACCTATGTGACTTTGATTTGAAAAAATGTATGAATGAATATGAGATTTTGAATGAGATACAAGAATGGTTATGAAAGAGCTATGTATATATATGATTCTTGAAATGATGAATGTGGTAAATATGGCCAAGAATATGGACTTAAGCATATATGTGAGAAATTTGCTATGTATATGAATTGTGTCAATGTTTACATATGCTTATATGATTTACATATTAAGTTTATTTGTATATAACTTACTAAGCTTTTGGAAAGCTTACTTTGTGTGTGTGTTTTCTCTGTTTTATAGATTGTCAAAGCTACTGAAGGCTCGGGACTGTCAAGGATCGTCATCACACTACTCAACTTGTTTTTGGTACATTTTGGAAGATGTATATAGCTAGATATGGCATGTATGGGCTAGTTATTAGGATAAGTATGAAATGTGAACTTAGCCATGTGAATTGGCTATTTATATGTTGGTATTATGCTTGAATGAATGTGTTATATGATGCATATCTTGATATGGTTTGAAGCACATGAAATGGTTAAGTTTTTAGGTAAGTATTTGGTTAAATTATGCTTATGATGTATATGTTTTAGTCTTGAAAGTTGGCATGGTTGAAATTGGTATTAAACATATAGGTTGAATGGTTATTTTGGTGTGTTTTGGTTGTCATATATGCATGAGAAGTCTTGGTAATTGGTTTGTAGGTTTGACCCTTAGTGGGTAGCATTTTGGCCTTACAAATGGCCTATAATGTCACATGGTTGTGGCATACCGGCGTGCCTAGTGACCGTGGGGCTAAGTAAATTGCTAGCTTAGGAGCACGGCCAAGATGCAGGCGTGTCTAGTAGCTGTGAAGAAGTCAATATATGGCCTAGTAGTACGGCCTTGGCACCTGAGCGTGCACAGTAGCCGTGTGGTTTTGATAGGATCGACCATGGCGAGGTACATGGGCGTGCTTGGTGGTGAGTGGGGTAAAGTCGGTTTCAACCACGGGGTGTCTAATAGTATGGGAGGCACAGTGCGCTCATACAGCGTGTAACCCACGAAACTTAGAAAATTTTGAATTTTGAGAATTTTGTATGTGTTTGGTTTAGTCCCGACCTGTTTCTAAGCATGTTTGGTCTCGATGACCTATTTAAGGGACTCTATGTTTGAGAATGATGAATGGTTGTATGAAATCTCTGTAAATGTTTACGATCATGTCTGGTTATGCTCTTAACCCTAATCTGGTGACGGATACGGGATAGGGGTGTTACAAAACCATGCTTATAGATATATATGATTTGGCTATGCAAGTTGGCATGATTAGGAATGAGATTGAATGTGGAGAATTGTTGATCATTTTATATGTTTTTGGTTGTTAATTGTCCTTGAAATGGATTGGTACATTGCTTGTAGGTATGACCCAAGTAAGGGTGGCACTTTGGCCTTGCAAATGGCCTGTTTTGCCTATAAGGCGTGCTTGGTGACTGTGGGATTAAGTCAGTAGCCAGCCTATGTGTGCACGGTCCTGGCATACGGACATGCCTGGTAGTCGTGTTAATAAGTCAGTATATAGCCTAAGAGTACACAGCCATGGAGCACGGGCGTGTCTAGTGGCTGTGTAGAAAAATTCAATATGCATGCTCCATTTTGACATGGCTTAGACAGATGGGTGTGCCTGGTAGTCGTGTGAGGCACACAGCCTACCTACACGGGTGTGTGACCTCAACAGTTTTGATGAATGCTTGAATTTTTGAAATTTTTCTAAGTGTTCAGTTTAGTCCCGACCCTATTATGAAGCATGATTAAGGTCTTGTTGACCTATAAAAAGGGGCACTTGGTTGTGAATGATGATTTGTATTATAAAATGTCTGTAAAAGTTTTTGATCTGTCCGATAATGCCTTTAACCATATTTTGGCGACAGATATAGGTTAGGGGTGTTACAATACAAGTCCTGTTAATGTAAATGAACTTAATGTTCGATCTTCTTTGTAGGAAATTTCTCAGAAAAAGATGATAGAGCCATGGTCTAGTTCTCATATTGAGGACAGGAACTAGATGAATGGCGAACACAATTTAAGGAGAAACTAAAAGTACACGATGAACCAAAGCAGAGCCATGATGAGACTAAAAATAAAACAAGTCAAATTAAGGTTGGAGACCGAGTTCTAATGGATAATGCAAATCCTCGTGTTGCCACTTCTAAACCTAATGGAACAACCCCTTTCACGGTACTTAATATTTTCCCATACGGTACAGTCGAGGTAACTCATTCCAAATTTGGCACCTTCAAGGTAAATAGTACTCGTCTAAAACCTTATTTTAACAAAATTGATAGCAGGAATGAGGAGTTTCAACTCCTCGAACAACCAAGATTATGTGAATGAAAGGTGAGCTGAGCTTAGACTCTAAACAAGTGCTTGTCGAGAGGCAACCCGAGCACTAACCTCATTAATGACCATATTTTCAATTTTTACCACCTAACTAAAAACTAACCAAATTAATAAGTGCAGGTTTCCCTACCCACACGGCCTTACACACGGGCGTAGCTGTGGCCTTGTTGATACCACGTGTAGGTACATCGGTGTGGTGAAGACCGTGCGAAAATAGGATGAAAATTTTCCCCAAAACATAAGCTGCGATAAAATACCATGACCGTACGATGCAGCTGTGGTCGAAACTGACTAAAGAACACGGGATGCAATAAATCCACACGGGCGTGCCTTAAGACTGAGTAAGTGACACGGCTGTGCGACACGCCTGTGCCCAGAAGCTGTGGTTGAAACTGAGTAAGTCACACAGGCATGTGACACTCCCGTGCCTATAGGCCGTGGTCAATACTGATTAATTAACACGGACGTGGGAGAAATGAAAGAAGCATCACACAGCCGTACAATTCAGCTGTGTGACCCAACATGCCCAGGGAACACGGGCATGGGCCAAGACTCAGACACGCCCTAAACCAACATTTACAAAACATACAGGCTAAACACTTGGCACATGGGCGTGGGACATGACTGTGTGTCCCAATCCTTATTTAAAACCCCGTCTACTATTCACCTTCTCCCCCAAATTTCCCCCTAAAACCCTAGCCAATCTCTCACCCAAACACCCTCTCTACTCCTCCTTCCCTACTCTGACCCCCACCTTGCGAACCATCTATTGATGAGAACCTTTGAGTCCATTTATTTTTTCTTTTTCTTTTATTTTAATTTTTAAACTCTTTCTCTTTATCTTTCTTGTGTTTGATTTATATTAGTACATTTTGATTTCTTTATATCTCTGGCTATATATTATCGAGTACCCATAACTAAGTCCATTAGTAAAACTCCCTAAAATTTTATTGATGACTCCACAGTTTCAAAAGGTTCAAGGTGCTACTAAGGAACAAACAAACTACTGGAGTATTCCCCCCCACCTTCACCTCTGCCTAGTTCATCATGCTTCTCATTGGACCTATTTCTACAATTTTCACTTTCTAAGGATTTCATCCATAATTCAGGAAGTTTCACCTCCTTCCCTCTCTTATGATTTTCTGCTTACATTGTTATTATCTATCTTTGTACATTGAGGACAATGTACATCTTATGTGTGGGTTGATTATCAGAAAAATCCCTGAATTTTATCTTGTTCTCAAGTAATCTACTCATATTACTATTTTTGGATTGATTTATAATTTGGATTAAACCATAGGTAATTGTGCATTGATTATTAAACTTTAAGACATTAGAGAATCAAGCATGATAAAGTTGATCTTTTGAGAATTAAAATTGTTAGGATATTTCCCTAAATTGAGGTATTATCTTGAAATTTTAAGTTTACAGGATTGACATCAAAAACCCATAATTTTTGTGAGATTTTGAGCCTTTATGTAACATCCTGATAATTAGGGGTTATGCATCTCTACTTAATTGAATGTTGTTGCATGCCTAAATATGATTGAGTGTGTTTTGGAAGTTTATTTTGAACTTCATTAAGTAAGTGAATGCTTAGTGAAATATTAAGTTTTAATAATTAAGATGGAGCTAAGCAAGATAGGCTTTAAGAAATATTGACAAGAGGTTTAAAGCATAATAAGTCATTTGGCAAAGTGGTAATGGTGCATGAGTGAATGCATGAGGAGAGAGGTTGAATCCCTAGCTAGCAAATGGAAGAATTTTAATTTTTTATTTTCTTTCCTATAGTGTCGTCCAAGACTATTCTAGAATGGATGGTCATCTTCTTATTTTTGGTTAGTAGACCATATGAAAAAGGCAAGCTAGAAGTTATGGCATGGGATCATGATGATATGGTAAGATAGGGGGACAAAAGGCTTGAAGAAAGGAGGATGTTTTGGAAGCTTTTTCATGGTCATTTGACCATGAACCTAATCGACTTTAGGGGCTAAGGGAGAAGGCTTAATTGGGTTTGAAACAAAGGATTGATGAGGAAGAAATAAGGAGAAAAAAGGGATCATGTTGGCATAGGTTGGCGAATTTTGCATAGGCATTAGGGTGATAGTTGGCTAAAATTTTAACCAATTTTCTCCAAAACCTTGTTCATAGCCGAATGCCTATCTACACAAAAAAAGAAGCCTTTTCTCTTCTTTTGGTCTTTTGCAATTTGCCATTTCGGTTTGAAAAATCTTTCTAGTTTCTTTTCTCCTAAACAAAACATCTTTCATCCTCTTTGTAACCGAAAATACCAAAGATCATAAACCTATTTTCTTCACTTTTTCCCTCTTGGCCGAATGCACATAAGTCCCTAAACTCATCTCTTTTCTTTTGGAAATCATCATTTCTCATTATCTTTTTCTTCCTTTTCTCTTTCTTTCTCTTTTCATTTTTCTTTCTTCTTCACTCTCAACCGAAACTACCTTCTACCAAAACCAAAATCAACATTCTTTTCTTCTCTTTTGTCAAACCAAATCATCTTTCATTTTCATCTTAATCTTTCTTTTCTTTTGTTGGAAACCCAAAACCACCATAGACAAAACACCATATTTTTCTCTTCTTTTTGTTCAAGGCCGAATCTTCAAGTGGTCAAGTAAGATTTTTGTCAATTATTTTCATTATCTCCTTTTATTATAGCCGATTTCGAATCATAATTCTCTTATTTTTTCTCTCCTAGGCCAAATCCTTGGAATGGATTTTAAGAATCTTTTTGGAAACCAACGTTTTAAGAGAAACCTTTCGAAATCATCCAAGGTAAGAATATCACTTTCGGTTATATCAATTCTTTTAGATAGAATATTAATCAACTTTATTTTAGCGGTGATTTTGAGACTAACAAGATAGGTTCGAAAAAAGCGAAGCGGAGTGTTTGGAAGAGAGGAGGCATTGTTATACCCTCAAACTACAAGCGAAGAACATATCGGGATAAGAGATTTTCCATAGGGTTGTGGACCCTCTCGCTAACGAAGATCGGTTATTTGAAGTCGTATGCGTACAATGAACCACTTTTCGTTAGTGAGTTGTCGTGAGTTTTGATCCATCTAGCGAGAAAACCACAAATAACAGTTGTTCGAGAATCAGGGTAAGGATTTAGATCTCTCATCAATAGTATAGTTTTATTAGTAATAGTGTATACTAATCAAGTGTAATAATTATTTAGGCGTTGTCGAGCGGGAAGGTATCATTCTCACAGTCATAAGGTGTGTAACATTATAGTAAAATCTCATAGATCTAGATTAAATGTGATTTATATGAAAATATGTTTGATAATGATTGTGGATACCATTCAGTGGTATACGATATTCAGGTATGTTTACCCCACTATTTCGTTAATTTTGCTATATGCATAAATGTGAAATAAGTATAACTATATTATGATTTAGGGTAAATGGCATGAAAACTGAATAATATGTATGTGCATGGGCATATGGGTAAAATTGATAAAGAGGAAGTATTACGGTGGTTTTACCACATAATCCAGTGACTTCGGTCACATATTTGAATCCGTGACTTGGTCACATATTTTGAATCCGGTGACTTGGTCACATAATTTGAATCTGGTGACTTGGTCACATTTGTGCAGTGGCCTTGCCACAAAATTATAAGGCGATGTGCATGTTGGTGCACAATTGCCTTCAATGGTGTGTAGCGGATGGAGGGTCGATTTAGTAATCCCACGGTATGATTGGTTGGTGCGGGTGGTGTGTAGCGGATGGATATTTAGGTGGGCGGGTTTGCATTTCATTATATGTATATATCCATGTGATTTTAAATGATTATTATTTGATCTGCTATAAAAATGGGCTTTTGGCCAAATATGATTTAAATGGGCCTATGGCTATATGTGTTATTAATGGGCTTAAAGGCTATGATCAAATGGGCTTTTTAATGTATGTGTTACACATTGAGTTTATGACTCACCCCTTTTGTGGGATAATTTTTTTTTCAGATGACTCTTAACGCGATGGATCGGGTCAGCGAGGACTACTTGGTGGCCAATGCTCAAATAAAGTATTTTGGAGATTTTCCAAATTAAACTTATTAAACTTATTTAGAATTTATTATGGGTTTTGCTATTTTTATGTAATAAGGCCACTATGAACTGTTTTTAATTTTTGTGTTTGGATTTATTTTTTTGCTATGAACAATTATTAATTAAATAACTAAATGGTTTTCGATAAATAATTTAAAATGTTTTCGACACTTATATATATATGTTATAAAGTAATAATTAAATATTTCATTAAATTTGGTTTTCCTTTAACTTATTAATTTCTCTTAAAAATAATGTTTTAAGAAGATACAAATTTACATTACAATTTGATTTCAACCCGATCTTTAAGTTAATCTGTTTTATTCAAAATCATCAAGTTTTTCTTAAACAAAGCGAGAATTTGCCAAAGTTTTACTCGAGGAACATATCAAATCTGGTCAGGCTTTTTGGGCCGGGTTTGGGGTGTTTCACTTTAGAGCATATATTCTTTTTTGCTCACTTCTTTTATTTGTTATGAGTGTGTCAACACTGAACCATTATTCTAGAACTTGCTTCGATTATGCATGTCGAGACCACACTTTTGATTTGATATCTTGAGATGATAAAGACACCTAGGATTTAACACACTTACTCCATAAAAAGCCTACCCACATAATTAACCCCTAGTGAACCCCTTTGAGCTTTAACCATCGTCTCTTGATTTTCCCCTTTAATGAAAACCCACAATTTAACTATTTTTGATTCATTAAGAATTTTTTCCTTTTTATTGACTCCCTTTTTA
This sequence comes from Gossypium rotundifolium, assembly GCA_025506655.1. Lineage (NCBI taxonomy): Eukaryota > Viridiplantae > Streptophyta > Magnoliopsida > Malvales > Malvaceae > Gossypium > Gossypium rotundifolium. The sequence continues at coordinate 60,219,866 of CP106729.1, read as the reverse complement.
TTGATATTTAATTTGATTTGTTACCTAACTATGTTCGTCAATTCTAGTTCTTTGAATTATTTCTTTTTAGGTTCTACTGCGTATACTCATTACTTGTTCTTATTCTTAAAAAAAATCATGTAATGACATTCTTTATTGAACTTGTACAAGTTAAAAGTTATTATTTTAAGGGAAAGCTCACGTTCTAAAGTGTGAGTAGTTTTAATTTTGGGTACTTATTTTTAATTCCATAATTAGCACTATTTTCCTAGTTGGTAATTTATTACATTAATCTCGATTCTAATCATCTTTTTCAGCCTTTATCCACACCTTTAACCCAAGTCCCCTTACAACCATGCTAAAGACCTTTTGATTTGTGTATCATCTCATTTATAGTGGTGGAGATTTGATTTTCATGCAAGCCTATGGTAATAACTTTTCATGATTGACTTTTTAGTGCTTAATTATTGAACCTTAAACACTTTGAGTGATTTGAGTGAATATTTAGTGAGGATGTCAACTCTTGCCGATTTGAAATTAAAGGTAATTACTTAGATGAAAGGGAATACCTATGATTTTATGATTCAAATGTTTGACTTGGATTGTTTGAAACTTTAATGCTCTTTTAAGTAGAATTCTCAATACATGATTATGTGTGAATTATTTCAAAACATTATTGATGAAAATTATAAGTTGAGAAGAATTTATTTTGATTTTGAGTTGAGGATTTTGGTTGAGGACAAGTAAAGGCTTAAGTTTGGGGATATTTGATAAACCATAATTTATGCATACTTTGACCCCATGCTTGGCTTATTTTTGGATGAATTTTCATTAGATTTGATGAATTCGATGCTCCTAATCCTTTAATTTCATGTTTTACACTCGGGAGAGCTTAGGGAGTCGAAAAGAATGAGAAACGGGCCAAAAAGGGACAAAATGGGCCTACCTCAAAAATTAATATAGCCTGGACTATCACACACGGGCAGACCACACGGCCGTGTGTAACGAGTAGAATCAAACATGGCCTAAGTTATCTCACACAGGCGTGTCCCTATCGAACCCAAGTCTAATTCTATTTTGAAAAGACTACTTGTGGCCCAAGAAAGGTGTTCCAAAGCCTATATAAACACCCTAGGGGATGACCTAAAAAGGGCACGTAGAATAGATCGAAGTAAGTACTCGAAGGAAGCCGTTGGAATCATCTTAGAAGCGGATTCACTCCAAGATTGAAGATCTCCATCACATTCTTGAGAAGTTTTTGGGTTCTTTATGTCTTGTTGTTTTCTTATTCCTATGATGTTTTCCTTTCACATTATGAGCTAAACTCCACAAATACCTAGGGAAGATGAGACCTAGATGAATCTTATTATTCAATAAATCTGAATTACGTGATAAATACTTGTTCTTGTTCTTAATTATGTGTTCTTAATCCTTGTTTTAATGTTTTCAGGGATATTAATTCAAGTTTAATGTGCTTATTCAGTGGAGCAAAAGTCCCTGTTTAAGAGAAGATCTAGCATAATTAAGCGGAGTTGATTGCAATCCTAAAAATAGGATGACATAAATCTGCAGGATTAGAGTCAAATCTAATAAGGGAATCTATAGATCAAGTTAATACGACGATAGGGGTTTTAATTAGAAAGAGATTTCAATTAATCAACCTAGAGTCAATTGTTTTTAGTCTCGAAAGAGATATTAACATAATTTAGGGATTTCTACGGATCAAGGCAAGTGAATAAATTATTTAATTCAGAGTCAGAATAATAAGTGAAGTCTAGGTGGATTCTTTCTTGGGTATTGTCGTTATTCATTGGTTTATTCAATTACTTGCTTCACTCTCTATCGCGTTCATAGTTAATTAGTTTGTGAAATTTTAGATTAAAATAAATCTCTTTAATTATTAGGCTAAATAATAAAAAACATAGTTATTACTAGTAATTTTAGTCCTCATGGATACGATATTTCAAACTCATGAAAGCTATACTATTGTTCGATAGGTGCACTTGCCTTTGTCAAAATATTAGTTAGTTTCGAGCCCACCAATGACTAGATCAGTTTCATGATGCTAGTTTTGATTTAGCTTGATGGCAAATGAAATGGTTACATGAATGGTGAACTCATTGATGCATAGCTAGCACATTACTAATGATAAGTATGTGATGGATTCTATCTTGAAATGATTCAGGTTATGTAGAATCAATTGCCTTATAAGTTGGTATGATTGTTAGGCTCTTGAATAGTTTGAAATTATGTACATTTTGGTATGTATTAATTGCCTATGATGGTTGAATTGGTGCTTAATTGTGTTTGTAGGAATGACCCATGTGTGGGTGGCAATTTGGCCTTGTAAATGGCCTACAATTGCCCAGACGGTTGAGCACATGGGCGTGTGGCTCAACGGTGTCCTTTGAGGTTGCAGTTCAAAACAAGTCAGGCTCGACCACGGGCTGGACACACGGACGTGTGACTGGTCGTGTGGTGCAAGTCAGGCTCGACCACAAGTGGGGCACATGGGTGTGTCCCAGGCTGTGTGGTCAAGTCAGTATGTATGCCCTATTTTGACACGGCCTACCCACACGGGCGTGTGACCTCTATATCAAAAATTTTTTTTAAAATTTTTGAGAATTCTCATATGTGTTCGATTTAGTCCTGACCCTATTTTAAAGCATGTGTAAGGTCTCTAAGACCTATTTAAGGGGCATTTTGATGTGTTTTGTCAGACTTTACTGTGAAATGTCAGTAAATGATTCAGATTATCTGGTAATGCCCTTTAACCCTATTTCGGTGATGGTTATGGGTTAGCGGTGTTACATTTGATTGTTATCAGAGCTACAATTTAGTCGATTCTCAGACTAACGTAGCGTGTGAGAGTCTAGCTATACATGCCATATATATGAAATATGATAGTGTCATGAATCCTAATGTATAAAATGTGTTTATCATATAATAATGGATCCCGAAAGAGGCGTAGCTAACGACGTTGAATGTAATGCGCCTACTCTTACTCAAGGGACAGTGCTATCTGATTCAAGACCGGCTACTAGCAGTCAAGAGGGAGAAGATAAACAATCTTTCTTCCAGATTATGAGTGAGTGATTCACTCAGTATGTGAGAGATAAACCGGTTGTTTCACAACCTCCGCCCTGACTAATCCCCCTCAGACTTCAGTTGTGCCTCCGATCATGAATTTGAATTTGTTGAATAAACCTCTGATTGATAAAATTCGTAAGTATGGGTCTGAAGAGTTTAAGGCTACTAGTGATGATGATGCCGAGAAAGCTGAGTTTTTACTTAAAAACACGATCCGGTATTTGATGAAATGCATTGACTCCTGAATAATGCATAAAATGTGTCGTTTCTTTACTACGAGATGCAGCTTATCAGTAGTGGAAGACTCTGATTTGTGTTGTTCCAAAGGAACGGGTTACATGAGATTTCTTTCAGCCTGAATTCATGAAGAAATACATCTGCCAGAGATTTATTGATTAGAAACAAAAAGAATTTCTGGAATTGAAACTGGGTTGTATGTCTGTTACAGAATTTGAAAGAGAATTCTTGAGATTAAGTCAGTATGCTCGGGAATGTGTATCAATTAAAGAAATAATGTACAAAAGATTTGAAGATGGCCTTAATGAAAATATTCATTTGCTTGTTGGGATCCTGGAAATAAAAGAGTTCGTTGTGCTTGTTGATTGAGCGTGCAAAGCTGAGGCACTCAGGAAAGATATAAGAAAAGCTGACTTCGAAACTAGAGATGCAAGAAAGAGATTTTCGAGTTAAAAATTTCATTCTGCTTCAAAGAAATTTAGAGATGAATAAAGCCGATTGAAGATTAATGTGGGACAATCGAATAGAGATCGAGCTAGATCACAGTCGAATACCAAAGCTCCGGCAACTTCAATGGCAAGTGTTGGAAATGTCTGATCCGATCGACCTGAATGTAAGCATTATGGTAAAAGACATTCGGGAAGTTCTAGATTGAATGATCGAGCTTGCTTTAGATGTAGATCATTAGATCATTTCATCCGTGATTACCCAAAGTCTGTTGAGTAAGAGATTGGTCAGAATCTGAGGTCTGATAATGTTCCAGCAAGAGGTAGACATTTCTGAAATGCAAGAAACGTCAGTGGTAGTCAAAGAGCTATGAAAGATATAGTTGCGAGATTTGAAGCTATAGTGCCTGCCATAGTGTATGCTATCCGAGCTCGTGAGGAAGCTTCATCTCCAGATGTTATAATAGGTACGTTTACTCTTTATGATATTACTGTGATTGCATTGATAGGCCCATGTTCTACTCATTCGTATGTATGAACTTAGTATCCAGTAAGACTTTACCTGTAGAGTCTACTGAATTTGTTATTAGAGTATCAAACCCCTTAGGTAAAAGTGTCCTGGTTAAAAAAGTATGCAAGAACTGTCTGTTGATGGTTTGAGATGTCATTTTTTGGCTGATCTGATGTTATTACCTTTTGATGAGTTGATATAATTTTGGGTATGGATTGGTTGACTTTGCATGATGCTATTGTGAATTGCAAAAGAAAGACTATTGATTTGAAATCTCAGAATGATGAAATAGTTCGGATTGAGTCTAATGATTTGTTGGGTTACTCTTGTGATTTACATCGAAAGCTCGTAATTATGTGAGAAAGGGTTATAAAAATTATTTTGCTTATTTGATTGACTCGAAAGTAACTGAAAAGAAAGTTGAATCAGTGCCAGTGGTTTGTGAATTTTCTGATATATTTCCTGAAGAATTGTCGGGATTACCTCTGATACGTGAAGTTGAATTTGGTATTGATTTGTTACCAGGAGCAACTCCTATTTCGATAGCTCCATATAGAATGGCACCAACAGAATTGAAAGAGTTGAAATCATAGTTGCAAGAGTTGACCGATAGAGGATTTGCATGACCAAGTTTCTCACCTTGGGGTGCTCCTATTCTATTTGTGAAAAAGAAAGATGGCACAATGAGCATGTGCATTGACTATCGTCAGTTGAATAAAGTGACTATAAAAAACAAATATCCTTTACCTAAAATTGATGACTTATTTGATTAGCTTAAAGGAGCCACTGTGTTTTCAGAGATAGATCTGAGATCGGGATACTACCAATTGCCCGTAAAAGATTCAGATATTCTGAAAACTGCTTTCAGAATGAGGTAAGGGCATTATGAATTTTTAGTTATGCCTTTCGGATTAACAAATGCTCCTACTATTTTTATGGATCTGATGAACAAAATTTTTAGACCGTACCTAGATCAATTTGTTGTTGTGTTCATTGATGACATATTGATTTATTCACATGACGAGATTCAACATGCTGAGCATCTAAGATTAGTGCTACTTTGAGTGATAAGCAATTGTATGTGAAGTTCAGTAAATGCAAATTCTTGTTACGAGAAGTTGGTTTTCTGGGTCATATTGTGTCAGCATCTGGTATTCGAGTTGATCCAAGTAAGATTTCTACTATTTTGAAATGGAAACCTCCGAAAAATGTGTATGAAGTTAGAAGCTTCCTGGGACTAGCTAGTTATTATCGTCGTTTTGTAAAAGGAATCTCGATGATAGATACTCCGTTGACTAAATTGCTTCAAAAAGATGTGAGATTTGAATGGTCTAATAAATGTCAGAAAAGCTTTGATCAGTTGAAAACTCTGTTGACTGAAGCTCCATTTTTGATACAACCAGAATCGGGTAAAGAATTTGTGATTTACAGTGATGCTTCATTAAATGGTCTGGGACGTGTTTTGATGTAGAAAGGCAAGGTAATAGCTCATGCCTCAAGACAGCTAAAGCCTCATGAAAAGAATTATCCGACACACGATCTTGAGCTAGCTGTGATTGTGTTCGCAATAAAAATTTGGCGTCATTATCTATATGGTTAAAAATGTCATGTATTTTCTAATCACAAAAGCCTAAAGTATTTGATGACTCAAAAAGATATGAATTTTGGACAACATCGATGATTAGAGTTGTTAAAAGACTATGAGCTTGTGATTGGCTATCATCCTGGAAAGGCTAATATTGTTGCTAATGCTTTAAGCCGAAAATCACTGTTTGCATTACGTGCAATGAATGCTCAATTAGACTTGTCTGATGATAGTTCAGTTTTTGCAGAATTAAAAGCAAAACCGTTATTTTTACAGCAAATATGTGATGCTCAGAAAGTTGATAATGAAATGTTGGTGAAACGAGCTTAGTGTGATCTGAATTCTGATTTTAAATTTTGAGTTGATATTGATGATTGTTTGACATTTTGAGACCAAATTTTTGTTCCGAGAAACTTAGAGTTGATTCAGTTGATTTTAAATGAAGCACATAACAGTCACCTATCTGTTCATCCGGGAAGTACAAAGATGTCCCATGATCTGAAGCAACATTATTAGCGGTCTGGTTTGAAAGGGATATCTCTGACTTTGTGTCGAAATGTTTAGCCTGTCAACAAGTTAAAGCTGAACATCAAGTTCCATCTGGGTTGTTAAAACCGATTCTGATTCCCAAGCAGAAATGGGATAGAGTGACGATGGATTTTGTTTTTGGACTGCCTTTTGCTCCGAGAAAGAAATATACGATTTGGGTCGTCGTCGATCGATTGATGAAATCTACTTATTTTATTCTGGTACGTCTGATTACTCATTTGATAAGTTAGCTGAGCGTTATATTTCTAATATTGTGAGATTGTACGGAGCGCCATTGTCTATTGTGTCTGACAGAGATCTGAGGTTTACTTTACAGTTCTAGAAGAAACTACAAGAAGCCTCAGGTACTAAATTACATTTCAGTACGGCTTTTCACCCGCAAATGGATGGTCAATCCAAGTGAATTATTCAAATACTTGAGGATATGTTAAGATGTTGCATTCTTGAGTTTAACGGTACGTGGGAACAATATTTACCACTAATTGAGTTTGCAAATAATAATAGTTTTCAATTGAGCATTAAAATGGCACCATATGAGGCTTTGTATGGATGCAAATGTAGAACACCTCTATATTGAAATAAGATGCACGGGTTTGATTTGATAAAAGACACTGAACAGAAAGTGAAAATAATCTGTGATAGTATGAAAACAGAGTTTGATCATCAGAAATCCTATGCAGACTTGAAAAGAAAAGGCATTGAATTCGAAATCGGTGATAAAGTGTTTTTGAAAGTATCTCCGTAGAAGAAAGTACTCAAATTCAGACGTAAAGAAAATTGAGTCCGAAGTTCATCGGACCGTATGAGATCATTGAACGAGTTGGACCTGTTGCATATAGGTTGTTAGGTTGTTGTTACCACCTGAGTTGGAAAAGATTCATAATGTATTTCACGTGTCAATGCTTTGTCGATACAGATTCAATCCATCACACGTGATTTCTCTGTCTGAGATTGAAATCAGATTTGATAAGACTTATTAAGAAGAACCAATCCATATCTTAGCTCGTGAAGTGAAAGAATTGAGAAATAAGAAAATTTTGTTAGTGAAAGTCTTATGGCATCAACACAGAGTTGAAGAGGCTACGTGGGAGCCTGAAGATTCTATGAGACAGCAATAGCCGAACCTATTCAACGGTAAGATTTTTGGGGAGGAAAATCCCTAAGGGGGAGAATTGTAACAGTTCGATTTAGACCCTAGTAGAATAGTGGTTTCGAGACCACAAATCTCAGTCATAAAAATATTTTAATATTATTTTTGTGTTTGCAGTATATGATTAAGCATGTGTGAAATTTCTATGAATTAATTTGTCTAATTGTGTGCTTAATTTGACATAAGGATTAAATTATGAAAGATGCAAAATTTGCATGCTTTATGGAAAGATACCTATTTGACATGGCTTTATAAATATGGAGTCCTTATAATGCAATTGGACCATTTGTAATGGATGGACATTAATGCCATAAGTTAGTGGGAATTTATAATGTTATATTAAAGGTTAGCTTTGTAAATTAATAATTATGTTTCATTTAATAAAACCAAAGTGAAAAACTAGCCATTCTTATCATCTTATTGCTGAAAAACAAAGAAAAGAAAAAGAAAGAAGAACATCTAGGTTTCGGCTAGTTCTTGATTGATTCAAGGAATGTTTTGCTTCGATTTTTGATAATTTCTACGTTTTTGTAATCGTTGCTTTGAGTACTTTGAAACCCATGCTTCAATTTTGTAAATTGATGAATATTATGTAATGTGCCATTGATGAACATGTGAGTTTTTGGATGTTTGATGGTGAAATATGAATTATATGTGATAGAATAACATAGTTTGTCTTTGGAGTTTTGATGATTTTGAGTAATTTGGATTAAATTGAAAGAATAAAATTTTAAGGGACTAAATTGTAAAATAAATAAAATTTATGGAGTCATATGAGCATGAGTAAAATTCGGCTAAGCATGGGTGTATTGAAATTATGTTTATTTTGTGATTTTATGGAATAGGGACTAAAATGTCAAAATGTGAAAATGTGAGGGCTAATTTGTAAATTACCCTAAATATGTGTATTTGGATTGAATTGAATAGTTTGTCGAATAAATGGATTAAATTTGAATATGTATAGATCAAGAACTGAAGAAAATGAACTTAGATCACGGGAAATCGAAAGTAATTGAGCAGCTGAGTTCGTTTCTGTTTATCCGAATCCGAGGTAAATCTATTTACAAATAAATGCATTTATGTTGATTTATGAATGTACATACAAAATCTATTTGTGATGAATGTGTATGAGTTAACATAAATATGATAACTGAGGAATGTATTGACAATGTATAATGTCTGAGAAGTCCCGTACGAACCTAGGAACAGATAGGATTACATATGTCATGACATAGGTTTTCGATATGTGAGATCATGTAAGACCACGTCTGGGACGTTGGCTTTGATTTGAGATTGCGTGTAAGACCACGTCTGGGACATTGGCATCGATATGAGATTTACGTGTAACACCATATGCAGGACATTAGCATCGTATTTGATTCGTGTAAGACCACATGCGGGACGATGGCATCGATATCTCAGTACATGTAAGACCTCATCTGGGATGTTGGCATTGTACAACTATTCCGAGCACTTTGAGTATCCTATCAGATTCCGAAAGGTTCAATGGGCAAGTCCACTAAATGAATGTCTATGTGAGAAGTATAAATGATTCAGGTACGATTGAAAAGTACACATGAGTGTATGAAAGGTAGGTGTTTATATAAGCCATCTAAATTGGTTATGTATATAGTTATGAGATAATATGTGATTATATGCTTGAATGAGCTATGTGTGCATATAAGATATTTGACTTGAGAAATGTGACAAGATATAGCTAAGCAAATGAGGCAAAGAAAATGTGATGATTTTGCAATGAGAAACATTATTGTCATTATATCAATGTAGCTTTAATGTTTCGAATTAGGGGCTAGTCAGAATAGTCATCTTGGGATCACTAATTCGAAATTAGAGATTTATTTTCATGTTATATTACGAGTTAGAAATGATAGCATATGTGCATGAAAGTTTTGGTGCTTTAATAGTAGCGATTTCATGTTTAATCGCAAAAAAGGACTAAATGGCATACAGTACAAAAGTTACATTCTATAGGCTAAAAGTACCAAATAGCCATAGATTGTTAATTGGAGGTCTTTAAAAGGCAATTAGACCCCTAAAGTTAGCATGGCCGGCCATAGGAGACAAAGATGGACAATATTGGTCAAAGTTGGTGATAGTTGGTGACTTATTTGACTTGTATTAATAAAATAAGGAGAGAAAAAAATATCAACTTTTCTCCTTTTCTCTTCCACCAAAAATTAGCAGCAAATAGGTGGTAGAAAGCTTCAAAATTTCAGCACACTCATCTCTTCACAAGTAAGTGTTCTAGCGAACTTTTCTTGAAGATAATTGTACTTTTGATACCCTTAAAGCTTAAGCTTTCATATGAGGGGACTAATGTGCAATATGGTGAAGACTTCAGAGTTTTTCCATGAGAGCCTTCATTGTTATTTGCTGCATTTTTTATAGAAGAAATTGAGTCTTAGTTAGTAGATGAACAACTTTTGTGAAAGGTGTTAGCATGAAAACACCAAATAGGACCTTGATGAAAAGGTTACAAAATTTGTAGTAAGTATGTGAAATGTTGAGTTTTGATGACAGCTATAATAGTATTAAATGTTCACCTAGGCTTGTTAAAGGTAGAAATATGATTAGAATTTATTTTCGAGCCTAGGGGCAAAATGGTTATTTTGCCAAAGTCTAGGGGCAAAATAGTAATTTTTACCTAAACATGATTTTTGGAATGCTTTTATTAATATAGAGATTAAAATGAGTTAAATTGCTATTATAGAGCAAGAAGAACCGAGGACCCGCCTTGATCAGGGAAAGAACAAAGTCTCGGATTAGATTGACAAGCTAGCTCATTTTGAAATCGAGGTAAGTTTGTATGTGATTTAAGTATCATTTAAATTAGCATGTTGAGGAATGCTTGGCACTATATTAATACATGATGCACTACCAAATTAAGTAGTTAATGTAAATGAGATGTTGAAATCCTAATGGGCCATATTGAGTATAGAAATGCTATCATTGAGATATGAAATAGATAAGGTCCCGTATAAGACCACGTCCGGGACATGGCCTCGGTACCGAGTTGAGATCCTGTATAAGACCATATCCGGGATATGGATTCGGTAATGAATATGAAAATCGTATAAGACCATATTTGGGATATGACACTGATACGTGATAAGAAATTCCATATAAGACCATATCCGGGATATGGCATTGGCACCTAGAAGTTATCCCATATAAGACCATATCTGGGATATGCCATTGGCCTCTAGAGGTGACTCCATGTAAGACCACCTCGACGATGTGGCATTGGCTTTATACTTACAGTAGTGACGATAAACAAATGTCTTTGACTATCCCTTGTGAATAGTGGGATAAGTAGATGAATTTAGAAGTAGAGATGTGAATGATATTTAAGTCATGTGAGTAAGTGAATACAAGTACTCGTGAATGAGTCACGAAGAATCGGTTTCGATATGTGGTATGGTATGTGCTAGATAAGGGCAATTGTAAGTAAGTATTGTCAAGAATCTTTGACTCGAGTACGATTAGCTAATACTGTGGATGGATTATTTTATGAGCTTATTATTGCTATTTACTTCCATGCAAACATACTAAGCTTTTTGCTTACCCTTTCTTCATTGCCCTTCTTTCTTGTAGTATTGCCAAGGTGAGTTCGAAAATCACACTATCGATAGCACTTTGGTATAACAATTTTAGACTTATTTTGCGTATGGCATGTATGGGGCTCAAGTATTTTGTTAAGTTGTAATTGTTAGTCAAAGTGTTGACTATGTAAGTTAGTAAAAGTCATTTTGTAAATGGCCTTATAAGTTAGGCAAATACTTGGCAAACTCTTTTGTTTAATGAAGATGGAATTCATGAAGTGTATGTCCATTTAATTATCTTGTATGTTGAAATGAGTTCTTAGACTTGCTTATGGGATAGGAATTGTATTGTTTTGAGTAGAAGTATGTATGTGTGCATTCTAGGGTGGTAAGGGCTTGGTATATAGCCTGCTAATTTCCCACTTAGGTAGACACACGGGCGTGGGTCTAGACCGTGTGGGAGGCACAGCTAGAGCATGGGCGTGCACCCAGGCCGTGTGAAGTCTGCACCTTACACTTGGGATTTAAATTACCACACGGCTGGGGTACACGGGCGTGTGTATAGGCTGTGTGGATAAATCAGAATGTCGAGGTTTGGCACATGGGTTTGTGACACGGGCGTGTCAAGGACGTGCAAAATTAGTCAGTGTCAACCACGGGTGGAAGACAGTGGCATGCCTTAGGGGCACACGGGCGTGTCCCTAGGCCTACACGGGCGTGTGGCCTCTATTCTGATTAAAAAGTTTCTCGAACTCGTGAAAGTTCCCGGAAAGATTATGATACTTCTCGGAAGTGTAATTAAGGCCTCCTAGACTGAATATGTGCAAGCGATAGGGTTCAACAAAATTTTATAACCCTATTCTAGATGTTTAAGCATGATTAGCTACGTAATGCCTCAAACCCTATTTTGACTCAAACACGGGCAAGGGGTGTTACATTAGCTATGTGCAATTTATGTTAAGTTTATTTGTATATGGATTACTAAGCTTTTGAAAGCTTACTTTGTGTGTGTTTGCTCTGTTTTATAGATCGTCAAAGCTACTGAAGGCTCGGGGACCGTCGAGGATCGTCATCACACTACTCAATCTTATTTTGGTACCTTTTAAAAGTGTATATACTAAGTATGGCATGCATAGGCTAGTTACTTTGGGTTATTTTTTATATGTGAAAATGGCCATGTGATATGGCTAAATTTATGTTTGTGATTATGAATGACTAGATAAGTTTCATGATGCTAGTTTTGATTTAGATTGATGGAAAATGAAATGGTTACATGAATGGTGAACTCATTGATGCATAGCTAGCACATTACTAATGATAAGCATGTGATGGATTCTATCTTGAAATGATTGAGGTTATGTAGAATCAATTGCCTTATAAGTTGTTATGATTGTTAGTCTCTTGAATGGTTGGAAATGATGTACATTTTGGTATGTATTAATTGCCTATGATGCTTGAATTGGTGCTTAGTTTGAAGGAATGACCCATGTGTGGGTGGCAATTTAGCCTTGTAAATGGCCTACAATTACCCACACGGTTAAGCATGGAATTTGGCATTGTAAATGGCCTACAATTGCCCACACGGTTGACCCTATTCTAAAGCACGTGTAAGGTCTCTAAGACCTATTTAAGGGACACTTTGATGTGTTTTGTCAGACTTTGCTACGAAATGTCAGTAAATGATTTTGATTGTCTGGTAATACCTTTTAACCCTATTTCGACGACGGTTACGGGTTAGGGGTGTTACATGGACGTTGGCATTGTATGAGCTTTTCGACTATCCGAGTATCCTTTTTAATTCTGAATGGTTCAATGGGCATTATTAAGTTATGATTGAATGTGAAATCAAGATAAAAGGTTCAGGTACGTGCTAAGTTTAATGTTAACGAAAATAAGGTAAGCTTAGTATTTGAAATGATGATATAAATTATGCATGATATAAAGTGAATTATATGTATGTGTGAATGCTCATATTCGGCCAAGTGATGCTATAATGTTAATGTTCATGTATTGGTATATGAATTTGCAAGCATGACAAATGAAAATTTGATTAAGGCTTGCTTGATTCGGCCTAGTTGATTTTAATGTTTATGAATATTAAATAAATTAATTTCTTATGACTTACAAAGCTATTCAATCTTACTGTGTGTGTTAGTTCATTATTTTATAGATTTTGGAAGCTAGTTACGAGCTCGGGGATCGTCAAGGAAATCCGTCACACTATCAATCGCTGTTTCGGTATTTTAAAAGCTTGATCTAAGAACCTATGGCATGTATAGACTAGTATTTGTTTTGGTTGAATTTTGAAATTGTATATAAACAAAGCCATGCAAAAATTGCTTTTATGTTTGTACATTTTCGGTCATGGTTTAAGTTTGTCTTGGTAAGTTTGTTTCATGAATTCATGAATGGTATTTTAATTAAATGGTTTGATTGAATATGTCATGAATGACTTATAAATTAACTAATGTTGATAAATGCTTGCGATGGATGGTCTTATAATTCGATTGAGTAATGAGATAAAGGATGAATGTATATTCGGTTAATGATATGTGTTATATTGGTTAAGTAAAGTTTAAGTAATTGTTGGTAATTGTCTATTATACACGGTTGATGAAGTAAGAAATGAATATGCTACTTGATTATTCTGATAAATTGTTTTGGTGTGGTTTTAAGTGCTATGTGATGATTTTGCTATGATTTGTGAAATTAGTATTTGGTTGGCTAATCATAGACTTATAGATTGATGTATAATTGACTTATAAATAGGATTAGAATTAGTAAATGATGCACATTCATGTTCTACTAGAAATAGGTAAATTGAATATATATATATATATATATATATATATATTATATGCACATATATGCATATGTCATGTTAGCTAATAAATGTATATGTCTATGATAAGATCAATTTTGGTTTGGATATCTTGATTAGGTTTGTGATAATAAATATGCATAAAATTGTGATAAGAGAAGAGGTATATTTGGTTTTGAAATGATGCTTGTTTATGTGTAATATATATATTTATATGTCTAGTATGTCGTGTGGATAATTTAACTTGATTAGTGTACTAGCCGAATAGTTCATGAGATGAATGACTAAGCATATGTGGGTTGGCTTGGTTAATTAATTTGCAAGTTGAGTATACTATGATTTGAATTATGCATTTTCTTTAAATGGTTCATATTGATTAAGTAAAATGCGCCCATGACTTTGATGTTTAAAATTTTATGCTTGACCATTTAGTGAAGTTGCTTATGCCGAATGTGCTTTGGTTTATAAGCCATGTGATATTGATTATTAAGTTTAAAATATGCGTGTGTTAAAGTGATATGTTTGATATTCAGTTTCTAAAATGTATGTTTTGTGATATGCTCGATATATGTTTTGTAAATTATAAGCTTGAAAGAAAATTTTATATGTCAACGATAGGAATATAGTAGTATTAAGCTTCAAATTTTAAGTAGCAAATGTATATTGATGTGATTGATTTACGAAGCATGAAATGCAATGAATGCCTATTTTAAGCTGTGTTCTATTCGATAATGCCTCGTAACTCAAATCCGATGACAAATACATGTTAAGGGTGTTACATGTGAGTAAAGTAGGTATGTAGACTGTTGGGCATGTTGCGGCAACATAATTCACCACCCTATTGGCCTGATGGTGAGTTAGAGTATTGGCGCATACTAGTGTTAAAGTATCTACCTATTGGTGATATCTAAGGAATTGGTCACAAGATGTTTCCAAGAGAAGAAAGATTATGCCCAAGAGAGTGCACTTCTATAAATGGGTACACCTTAGAGTTGTGTTTGAACATTAAGAGACTGTCAAGTGTATGAGGAAGCTGTAGGAGACTTATTTGTCTTTAAAATCAAGCTGAATGTGAGTCACCACAAAATGGTATGCTTGATTTGCATGAGTATTTTTCAATTATATTTGGTTTCTAGTTTGGTTCGGAATTGTTGGGATTCTGCAGCAACAAAAGTAGAGATTAGAGTAAAGAGCAGAGTAGCAAGATGCGTGAAAGATTACTTGTACATTAAAACAAGCCAACAAAACAAATCATCACAAGTAGCATGGCTAACCTTTTTCTCAATAGGAGTCAATTAGATTGATTTAATCCTCCTCATGACTGGTCAATAGTAAGGTAACCCATCACCGAATTTCTTTTACCTACCTTGGATTTGACAGGTAAATCAACGAGATCGAGAGTATATTTATGGGAAGGGGACATTTTAGATAGTTTTTTATCTGTTTAATATTTAGGTTCTTCTTTCTAACCTCAACATTCTCTCTTCTTCTTCTTCGTTAAGATTGGACTAAGATCTCTGATAAACCGTAAAAGTAACATATTTTAACCCCATATTTAGTATGCTTTTAGGATGATTTAGCCCTAATTTATGTAAAAAGGTGCTTTTAATCCTTTCTTTTCATATTTCTACTCAGAAAAGCACCCGAGGACGAAAAGAACAAGAATCAGGCTTAAAATGGGCCAATTTGGGCCAAAGAAGAAAATAAACACGGCCTGGACTTCAAGCTACATGGCCGTGCTTCGACAATTAACTAAGACACGGCCATGCCACAATTTACAGGGCCATGCCCCAATCGACAGAATCGAGACACGGCCTAACCACAATTTACACGGGCGTGTGCCATGGCCGTGCCCCAGTTACGGGAGAGAGTAATTTCACTCGGATTTGGATACTTAGAGCCAAAGAAACACTTTCCAAAGCTTATTCAAATACTGAGTAAGAAGCAGACTTAAATTAGGACACTTAGAGGCCAAGTAAAGCATTCCAAGAGCCTATATAAACACCCTAAGTGTATCCTAAAAGGGTAGGCGGTTAGCTAGGCCAAGGAGCCGAGCCAGAAGAATCACATTTGTGGGAATCACTCGAAGATAGCTAGTGGATCCATCTCAAGAATCCGGGATTCTATTCAAGATGGTGGATTTCTCCTTCAATTCCTCTAGGGGGTTTTAGGGATTTTCTGTGTTTTGTTTTATCTTTTCTCTTGAGATGTTTTCTTTATTTGTTATGAACTAAATCCTTCAGATACCTGAAGGGGATGAAATCTAGATGGATTTTGTTATTATTTTCGAATTATATGATAAATAATTAGTTTGTTCTTAATTATGTTGCTTAATCCAAATCTGATGTGCTTAGGTGGAGGAGGAATAGACCCTATTTAAGAGTAGATCTAGCATAATTTAGTGGAGTTAATTGAATGCCTAGAGATAAGGTTACGAGATTTTACCGAATTAGGGTGAAACCTAATATGGGAATCCATTAATTGATTTACCGCTATTCTAGGGGGTTATTATAAGCGAACGAGAGTTCCACTAATTAACCTAGGGTTAGATGTTATTCGCCTCGAGAGAGGGTTTAATATAGGTTAGGGAGTCCTACGGATCAAGCTAAGTAAAGAAATCATATGATTCAGTAATAAGTAACAAGTGAAGTCTAGGTGGATTCTTCCTAAAGGTATCATCGTAATCAATTGAGTTTATTCAAGTTATTTCCCAAATTTGTTATTTCCCAAATTTGTTCTTTTTGTCTTTGCATCTTTAGCTTAGTAGTCGTTAAACTAGATTAGATCAATCAATCACTCCATATTTTAGGCTAAATAATAAAAAGAAAGCTACTATTAGTACTTTTAGTTCCTTTAGGTTCGATAATTCGGTCTTGCCTAAGCTATACTACTGTTCGATAGGTACACTTGCCTTTAAGTCGTTGTCAGAGTTAGTTTCCAGGTTTGATCATTCTATTTATAAGTTTTAAAGCTCTAATTTCAGTGATCAAGTTTTTGGCGCCGTTGCCGAGGAACCAAAATATTAAGAAAACTCTATTTTTATTACTTCAGCCATTATTTTATTTCGCAATATTATTTTTTTTCTTTTCTCTAATTTTTTTTCTTTTTCCTAACAGGTACATCTAGTTTATGACTAGACGAAACCCGACAGGACCTCTAGTATACGGTAGTGAATTTGAAGCTACCGCTCGGAGAAATCGCAGAGAAATTAGGCGAGTTTTAAATTACACAGAAGAAGAGCGAGAAGACAGATCCAATCCTACTGAAAGGACGGACGAGAATAATCCACCACGAGATGTGGCGGATGCTCTGCGCACTATGTATGATTATGCTAAACCCAATTTGACAGGAGTAGAATCTAGTATTGTTAGGATTGCTATAGGTGCTAATAATTTTTAATTAAAGCCTAATACAATACAAATGATTCAACAATTTGTTCAATTTGATGGTTTGCAGGACGAAGACCCGAACACTCATATAGTAAATTTTTTAGAGTTCTGTAATACTTTCAAAATATTCTGATGATGCCATTCGTCTTCGGTTACTTCCCTTTTCATTAAAGAATAAAGCCAAGCAGTGGTTGAAATCGTTACCACGAGGGTCAATCACTACATGGGAACAAATGATCGAAAAATTTTATTAAAATATTTTCCACTGGCCAAAACAACTAAATTACAGAATGATATTTCTTCTTTTGTGCAGATGGATTTAGAGACATTATACGATGCATGGGAGAGATACAAAGATCTATTGGGGAGATGTCCACACCACAGATTACCATTATGGCTTCAAGTCCAAACCTTCTACAATGGTGTAAATCCCTCAACGAGACAACTAATTGATTTAGCCGTCGGTGGAACCTTGAATAATAAAACTCCTGAAGCAGCCTACGAATTCATTGAAGAGATGTCGTTGAATAATTATCGATGGCGAGTTACAAGGACAAGCCCGACAAAATCAGCGAGTTTACAACTTTGATGCGATGACCATGCTATCAACACGAGCGATGATGAATAAAAAGCTTGCGGTTTATGTTCTTCGCAGGTACACCCAATCATGCAGTGCAACGAAAGTGGAACAGTGGCGAATCCTGAGTACCCACCTTATCAATCGGACGCAGAGAACGAACAGATGAACTATATAGGTAATAATTTCAGATCTAATAACAATCCTTATAGTAACACTTACAATCCAGGTTGGAGGAACCATCCAATTTTTTTTATGGGGAGGCCAAGGAATTCAAGGAAGTCAAAGACAACAACTTCCTTCATATTTCCAAAATTAGCCATATCCAGAGAAAAAGCCACCCTCGAAGAATCTTGACAAAATTTATGTCGGAACGTAAGCGCTTCCAAGAAACTGAGAAAACAATTAAGAGCAATGAGAATCGAATGGGGGAACTTGCAAAGTTAGTCAAGGAAGCCACGAATGCAGTCGAACAACTCGCAAAGCTAATGTCAGAATGACCGCTAGGACGTCTACCAAGTAACACCGAGAATAACCCAAAGAAGCAAATTCAAGCCATCTCAGCCTAAGATAGTAAGGAGTTAGATGAACCAAAATCAATACAAGAAAACAAGGTAGACGAAGGTAAGATAGAGGTAACACAAGAAAAGCCAAAACCGGTAATCAAGGAGTATCGACCTCGCATACCTTATCCTGAAGCGATAAAAAAAGATGATTCAGAGGAACAGTTCGGTAAGTTTCTTAAACTCTTAAAGAAAATACATATTAACTTACCTCTTCTTGAAGCTCTTTTTTAGATGTCAGACGCGAGGAAATTCTTAAGACAGCTCATGACTGACTAACAAACGCAAATTAGATGAAGAGCACTACATGGAATTAAACGCAGCATGCTCAGCAATGTTACAAAATAGACTACCACGAAAGTTAAAAGATCTAGGGAGTTTTACAATTCCATGTTTAATTGGTAGTCTAACTATTAATAATGCGTTAGCTGATTTAGGAGCAAGCATAAATGTCATGCCTTATTCATTGTTTAAACGAATAGGTCTAGGGAAGCCCAAGGAAGCTAGGATGAGTATACAATTAGCTGATAAAACTGTTAGAATTCCTAGGGGCATTATTGAAGATGTTCTTGTCAAAATAAATAAATTTGTTTTCCCAGTAGATTTTGTTGTTTTAGATATGGATGAAGATAATACCATCCTCTTAATTTTAGGAAGACCTTTTCTAGCAACTGCCAAGACTAAAATTGATGTTGCCACAGGAGAACTCATACTTTGTGTAGGAGACGAATCAATCAGTCTTCAAGCTCTTGACTCGGCCAGAATAATAATTGATGAAGGTGAGAAAGTAAATATAGATGATAATCAAATTGTTCAACTTTCATCGCAGGAAACACCACATAACAACAACCCTGAGCCAACTTATAAGTCCTAAAACAACAAAGAAGAATCCTACAAGGGACAAGACCTTAGGATTGACAATTTTGAAGAGCAGAGGACACACGTCAAAGAAGAACCGCACGAAGTAAAACCAGAGGAATCACAAGAAGAGCTCGTAGGAACATCAAACCACTACAAAATAGGAGACCATGTACTGTTAGACAAAGCAGATCCGTACATCACCACAACAGACCTGAAGACAAATGGAGAAATACTTCTTAAGGTATATGATATCTTCCCCCATGGAACAGTCGAGGTAAGCAATCCAACATTCAGCACTTTTAAGGTAAACATTTCTCGACTTGAACCTCATCAAGAAAATAAAAATTTAAGCAACAGGGAAGATATTCAAACCTTTAAACCTCCCCAATTTTTCTAATTCGAGGAAAGTCCAGCTTAAGGCTATAAACGAGCGCTTCTCGGGAGGCAACTCGAGTACTAACACTATTTACTTTCAAATTTATTTTTAGTTTCTTTCCTTTCCTTCTTTATTTCCTCTTAAACTAATCGGAAGTGCAGAACTTCAAGGCCACACGGCCTTATACATGGCCGTGTCCATGATCATGTGAACCACTAGAACCACCGTACTGACACAACAGAGGTCGTGCAAATCAGCCCCAAGCACCCCACGACGTCACAGATCCAACTACTCCCCCACTAGCACCAGTAAAATTGGCACGATCGTGCTCCACAATCGTGTGAACCCATTGACTTATCAGACACGGGACAAACACGCCCATGCTGTCCAACCGTGCCAACACACTGCCTTTTTAGGCACAGACGTGGTGTCAAAGAAATGGGCGTGGGTGTGCAAACACACCTAGACACACGGCCGTGTGATGCGGCCGTGTCATTCAACACACCATCGGTCCACGGGCATGGGAACGTGCCAGATTTGAGACCCTATTTAAACCCGAAAGCCCTCCTCCTTCTCCCCTCATTTTTCTTCTTTCTTTTTCTTTCTTTCCTTAGAAAAAGTATCCAGACTCTTGAGCTACACTAGAATCATGCCGAAGAAGCATAAGAAGGAAAGCATTGTCTCCTTAAAGGAGACCCCAACACATAAGTTCATGTCGGCCAATTCATTCAAAAAATAAGCCAAGGGACTTTTAAACCATTTAAATTCTTCTTCATGTTTATTTTCCCCTTTATCCTACTTATCTATAATTCTATTTGCTTAATATATTTTAAATTCTTTTACTTTCTTAGTTTTAGGTTCTAAAAGTGCTTGGGAATCACGCACCACGACCTTAGAGGTCACACCACCTCATGAACCAACCAACAATAAGGACTCCTTAGTCCATTAGTCTTTTATTTCAATTTAGGTTTTTCTTAGTCTCATTCTCTTTATTTCCTTTGTCTTTAATTATAGTATTAGTATATTATTAATGTTTCTTTAGATTTCTTGGTTATATCTTTGCAGGCTACCCAATTTCTTTATCTAGCACAAAGATCATCGGTAGACACCTCACCAGCCCATAGAAAATGCCACTACCACCTCCTCCACCTACTTTCTACCACCAAAGACACCGACTCTGGAATCATCCAAAATTAGGAAGTGTTACTTCTCCCTTCTCTTTGATTATTTTATCACATAATTATTTATCTATCTTTGTACATTGAGGGCAATGTACATATTAAGTGTGGGGGTAAAAGTACCTAACTTTTGCATCATTCTAAAATCTGAATTTTAGTCTTGTCCCTAAGAAATTTTCTCATATTATTAATTAGGGTGAAATTTACGATGATTTATGATTTTATTGATAAGCTCTTGAATAAGTCATTGATAATTATGCATTGATGATTTATCGTGAAGAATACTAGAGAATCAAGCATGATAAGTCTATTTTTCAAGAATCAATAATTTCCTAGGTTGTTGAACTGAATTTGAATATTACCTTGAAGCTTGAAATTTAGAGGATTGATGTTAGATACCCATAATTTTTTGTGAGATTTGAGCCTTATAGAGCATATATTATTTTTCATGCTCACTTTATTAATTATGAGTGTGTCAACATTGAATTGTTATTCTAGAACTTGTCTCGATTATACATGTCGAGACCACATCAATGATTTGATATACTGAGATGATAAAGACACCTAGGTTTTAACCCATTCACTCCACTAAAAAGCTTACCTACATAATTAACCCTTAGTGAACCCATTTGATCCCAACAACCCTTTTATTGAATTACTCGCTTAATATTAACCTACAACCCTTTGCATTTGTTATCACCATTCTTTTGACCACCCTCCTATCGAGAATTGAATTGATCAAGTTATCGAATTAGTTTATTTGATAAAGTTCTTTATTTATATACTTAGTTTGTTCTTAAAAACCAAAGTATATTCATGTATTAGTATATGATTAAAAGAGCTTATGCATTTAAATTCAATTGTTGAAGAAGAGCTCATATCAAAAGTATTATCAAAAGTAGTAATATTAGTTTCAAATTTTCAATTGATGTAATCCTTTATTATTTTTAGTAAAGTAATTGGTCAGGTCAATCTCGATTCTAAACCCTCTAATTTAGCCTTTATCCACACCTTTAACCCAAGCCCCGTTACAACCCCGTCAAAGACCTTTTGATTTGTGCATCATCTCATATTACAGTGGTGGAGATTTGATTTTCAGGCAAGCCTATGGGGTTAACTTTTTAGGTTCGACTTATGAGTGCTTTTTCTTGAAACTTAAACACTTCGAGTGCTTTGAGTGAATCCTTAGTGAGGATGTCAATCTTTGTCGGTTTCAAATTAAAACATGATCGTTTAGATAAGAGGAGACACCTATGTTTTCGTACTATAAAATTCATGACTTATATTGTTTGAATCTTTAAGACTCTTTGAGTTAAATTATCCATGTATAAATTGTCTGTGAATTATGATGAGGCATTGCTGATAAGAATTATGAATTATGAAAAGTTCGTTTTAACTGTAAGTTGAAAATTTTGCTTGAGGACAAGCAAAAGCTTAAGTGTGGGGGTATTTGATAAACCATAAAAGTAACATATTTTAACCCCATATTTAGTATGCTTTTAGGATGATTTAGCCCTGATTTAAGTAAAAAAGTGCTTTTAATCCTTTCTTTTCATATTTCTACTCAGGAAAGCACCCGAGGATGAAAAGAAAAAGAAACGGGCTTAAAACGGGCCAATTTGGGCCAAAGAAGAAAATAGACACGACCTGGACTTCAAGTCACACGACCGTTCTTCGATAATTAACTAAGACACAGCCATGCCATGATTTACACGGCCGTGCCCCAATCTACAGAATCGAGACACGGCCCAGCCATGATTTACATGGGCGTGTGCCATGGCCGTGCCCCTATTACGGGAGAGAGCAATTTCACTCAGATTTGGATACTTAAAGCCAGAGAAACACTTATCAAAGCTTATTCAAATATCGAGTAAGAAGCAGACTTAAATTAGGACACTTAGAGGCCAAGTAAAGCATTCCAAGAGCCTATATAAACACCTTAAGTGTATCCTGAAAGGGTAGGCGGTTAGCTAGGCCAAGGAGCCGAGCCAGAAGAATCACATTTTTGGGAATCACTTAAAGATAGCAGTGGATCCATCTCAAGAAGCCAAAATTCTACTCAAGACTGTGGATTTCTCCTTCAGTTCCTCTAGGGGGTTTTAGGGATTTTCTTGGTTTTGTTTTATCTTTTCACTTGAGATGTTTTCTTTATTTGTTATGAACTAAATCCTTCAGATACCTGAAGGGGATGAAACCTAGATAAATTTTGTTATTATTTTCTAAAATATATGCTAAATACTTAGTTTGCTCTTAATTATGTTACTTAATCCAAATCTAATTTGCTTAGGTGGAGGAGGAAGAGACCCTGCTTAAGAGTAGATATAGCATAATTAAGCGGAGTTGATCGAACGCCTAGAGATAGGGTTACGAGATTTTGTCAGATTAGGGTGAAACCTAATATGGGAGTCCATTGATCGATTTACTGCTATTCTAAGAGGTTATTATAAGCGAAAGAGAGTTCCACTAATTAACCTAGGGTTAGACATTATTCGCCTCGAGAGACGATTTAATATAGGTTAGGGAGTCCTACTGATCAAGCTAAGTAAAGAAATCATATGATTCAGTAATAAGTAACAACGAGTAGATGATTCTACCTTCTGGTAAGTCTTATAGCTTTACATGTTACAGTTAAAGAAGGGATGAGTGTTACCAGAAGGCCCTGTATAGACGTCACGTGTAGTTGAATTGTTAGTAAAATGTTTGTAATAGAGATTCTAATGGAAATCTTGTGATCTTTTAAGCAATTGCTACTATTGGATTAGGAAAGACAATCGAAACAAAAACTCCTGTTAGGCTCTGAACCTTACACCCGTATGATTCCGTTATAAATATGAATGAGATTTACATAAGTGTCTCTACCCTGATGAGTTAGCTCACGGAGTCCGGGTAGGTGTGATAAGTTGTGTTGTAGGAGTGAGTATAGTCATAGCCTAATACCTTCTTGTTATGTGATTCCAGTACTATCAAATTTGTGTTATATAAAAATATCGAAAGAATCTTTGTTTGTGATGCCTCTTGTATGGTAGTTTTATTGCAAACCAAATTGATAGATCATGACCCAACCTTGCAGGCGAATATGATATGTGAAAGACCATGTCGGTGAGGCCCCGTGGCATCATTTGATTTACGCCAAGATAGAGAGATAGTGTAAGACAATGTGAGTAAGACTCCATAGCATCTATTGTGTTGGTCCATCGGGACAAAAAACACGAAGGTTGGTATGGTAAATATGTAGTTTGCCAGGATCGTAAACCAAGGTCTGCTTGTACTATAAACTCGAGAATTCTTTAGAAACCCTTTGTGGTGAATTATTTTGGAAGCCCCTGTGGCGTATCATTTGGAAAGCCTTTATGGTGAATTATTTGGAAAGCCGTTGTGGTGAGTTTTTATTCCATCCTTTTGGTAAGATCTGGGCATGCCTATGAGGCATTATCTGAAAGATTTCTCGATAGTGAACCCATTTAATGATTCCATCATGATGATCACCAAGATAGGGAACTTGGGGCATTTGGAATATTGGTGGTGCAAGTGTCCGTCAAACTTGGAATTTCTTAGGTTCAGTATTGAAGTTGTAATAGCCCAGTTTAGACCCTAGTCAGAACAGTAGTTTCGAGACCACAAATTTGAGGTCAGAATAATATTTTAATATTATTTTTGGTGTTGATTGTATGTGATATAGCCTGTGTGAAAATTTTATGTGGTAATTTTATCAACTGTGTGCCGGATTAAGGGAAAGGACTTAATCGCGTAAAGTGTGAAATGCTGTGTGTTGATTGTTAAGTGTTTAATTATGGTTGTTTTTATAATTGGAGGACTTATAAGGCAATTAAGCCATTTTTAAAGGATAGTGGATGGTAATGGACATTTATGACCATTTATAATGTAGTGTGTTATATTTTTATTAATGGATATTTTGGTAAATCTATTAATAATATATGTTATAATAAAATAACATGAAAACAAAGCCACTAGCATAATATTTTTCCACCAAATTTTGAAAGGAAAGAAAGCGTTTGAGCTTTGCTTCGTTCGGCCATGGTTTATGCTTAAATCGGGTATGTGTTTATGATCAATTTTTGATAATTTCTACGTTTTTGTAATCATTGCTTCGTGCTCTAGCTAACCCATGTTGTAATTTTGTGAATTGATGATGTTTTTGTGATGAGTCATTGATGAATACTTGAGCTATGTGTTAGTTGATAGTGAAATATGAAAACTTAGTGTTGGACTAACATAGTTTGTATTACGATTTTTAGTGAAATTGAGTATTTTGGGCTTAATTGAGAAAATGATAAATTGAGAGACTAAACTGTAAAATAAATGAGATGTGTGGACTTGTACGAATATAGAGAGAATTCGGCTAGGCATGGGTGAAATGAAATTATATGTATTTCATGATTTTGTGAATTAGGGACTAAAGTGTTGAAATGTGAAAATGTGAGGGCTATTATGTAAATACCCTAAATATGTATGTTTGGACTAAAATGAATGATTTGGTGATTGAATGGATTGAATTTGAATGTGTATAGACCAAGAGAGGAGAGGTTCGGATCGAGATTGAGGCAAGGATAAAGTGCTTGATTAATCCACCGTTACGGTATTTCGACATCCAAGGTAAGTTCGGATATAATACTTGCTATAAAGCTAGTATCTATGTGATTAATAATGAATGAATGTATATTAATGGAATAGAATGTGTTATGTGCAAGTTCGAGTATTGAGGCACTAATTGTGCAAAATTGAGTTGATACATAGTTGAATTAGCACTGTGTGTGCGAAACGATAGAAGCTACGACTTTAATAATTAGCACTGTGTGTGCGAAAAGATAAAAGTATCGGCTTATCGAATTGGCACTGTGTGTGCGATACCGATATAAGTTCAATTTAACATATAGACACTAAGTGAGCGATGACAATTATGTTTCAGTTATGAAATTGGCACTAAGTGTGTGAAATTATCAGACGAATAACAAAGGTTGAACGAGAGGCAATATCAAAAAATTGATAAGCATAAATGGTGAGTAACTATGTGTTGATCAAAGTGCGTTTGAACCTAAGTGGTTGATGATAGATTTAAGGGTTGAATGAATAGATATTTGAGTATGAGGTTGAGATGGATAATGTGCTTAGTTGTGTCTTTATCTATGTGATGGTTGGATAGTATGGATACTGAGTAACTAAGTGTTGGAAAAGGTATGTATGATAACTATGTGTTGGCTAAGGTATGTATGATAACTATGTGTTGGCTAAGGTATGTATGATAACTATGCGTTGGCTAAAGTATGTATGATAACTATGTGTTGTTTAAGCTATGTATGATATCTATATGTTAGTGATTTTGAAAGTAGATGGATGAAATGCTATGTGAACATTGAGCATACTTAAGTTGGTGTATCATTGGTAAATTAATCTAAGTGCTGGCTTATTTTTGTATATTGACTTGAATTGTTGAATTACATGTATTATATTATGGACTTACTAAGCTTTGGAAAGCTTACTGTGTGATTTGTTTCTCTGCTTTGCAGTGTCAGTAAAGCTATCTCGGATCCGGGGACCATCAGCATCCCCATCACACTATCGACAATCTATTTTGGTACTCTTAAAGATATGTATTTTTTAATATGGCATGTATAGGCTAGTCATTTGGTATATGTTTGAGATGTAAATAGCCATGTGATTTGGCTAGTTATATGCTAATATATGATGCATGTTTTGAAATGTTTTGATGACAATGAGATGGCCTTATGAATGGTAAGTTATTGAGGGAATGATGCTATAGTGATATGGTAATATGGTGGATGAATTATGATCTTTTACTTGTCAATTTGGTGCATGAATTGGTATGTTTGAATGTATTTATAAGTATGAATTGATATTGTATTGAAGCTTGTGGGTTGACCCTTGTGTGGGTGGCAAATTTGGCCTTGCCTATGGCCTATTTTGCATACTGGTCTAGAGGCACGAGCGTGTGTCCCTGCCGTGTGGTTTAAGGACTTCTTCTTGGTGTGTCTGGATAGGTTACATGGTTGTGGCCCATGGGTGTGCATGATGGCCGTGTGACCAAGTTAGTAGCTAGCTTAAGGATACACGGCCATGGCATACGGGCGTGTCCAGTGGTCGTGCGAACAAGTCAGTATGTATGCTCTGTTTTGGCACGACCTGGACACATGGGTGCGTCTGGTAGTCTTGTAAGGCACACGGCTCAACTACACAGGCTTGTGACTCTTACAGTGATGAAAAATGTTTAAGATCTGAAGATGTTCATAAGTGTTTGGTTTAGTCCCGACATCTCTCTAATATGTGTTTAAGGTCTCGTAGACCTCGATAAGGGACTATATGGTTGTAATTGATTGTGTATGATTGAAGAATGACTTTGTGTCGTGAAATGGATGTGAAATGTGTTGATTATTCAGGTAATGCTCTTAACCATATTCTGGCGACGGTTTCGGGTTAGGGTGTTACAAAAGTCATCTAGGATTCTATCGCTTGAATTAAACGTCACATTCTTCAAAGCAAGTTTGGTTGTCTAGACTAATTTAAAAATATGATGTAATTGTTGTTTTGATAATTGTTGGATCTTGTAAAGAAATCCGTCAAGTGTAGTACCCATGGGGTATCATTCTGAGAAGTGTATCTAACTAAAAACCGCAAAGATATTGTGTAATGGAATTTGAAATATGGTGTAAAGTATAAGATCCACTAGTTGGGTGAAATGAGTATAAGACGGTTAAGTGTAGAGATTGGCGTACGATTATCCACCAACCAAGAATCAGAAAGTATCCGCTAAGGTCTTAAAGGGAACTCAACCCCTTGAGTCGAAAGATTCTACGACCCCATAAAAAGGTAATAAATAGTGAGACTCACTAAGTTCTTTTGAACTTACATGCGTCTTTTGGAACGCAAGTCTGGGAATCGAACCAGTGCATCAAGATGGACCAAGCTAGGGAATGCGCCATGGTGGTAGACTAGGGCAATATTATGCATACAAAGGGACCTTCTTAGAAATATGTTTTCAAATGAAAAATAGTAATACATGCTATTAATATGTTTGTTTTATAAAAAATTATGTTGTAAGGTTTTATACTACTTTTGAAGGTTTGTGACAAGCGATAAATATTTTATTCAAACTTCTTGTCTTAGAAAGGATTTTAATTAAATAAGAGGTACATTCAATATGACTTTCGTAGATGGTAAAATTTTGCTAAGTATACAAGTATTGTGACATCTTATATTCAAATTTGATAAATCGAGTCGAGTATAGAGTGTCACAAGTTAATTAGAATCACAGTTTTCGGTTTAGTTGATTCTCTAGTGTTGAAAAGAACGGGTTTGGAAAACACAACAAAAAATAAATTTAGGGAAAAACTAGACTTTAAATTTTTTTTTCCAAAACAAGATATTAGTAGGAATATCTAAAGTAATAAACAAATAATCAAAATTGTACCTTTTCAATTCATCTAGGACGAGCGATCCGATCGAGTAGTCTTCTCTACTATCCTCAAGCTCACGTTTGTCGAGTGTAGGCTCTCTTCGAATCATAAAATTTTTCAGAAAAATTACCAATGCAGTAATTTTGTAATTTCTCTAAACTATTGCGTCAAGTTGTAAATCAGAAAAACATCTCTAGAAATTATCTAAATTTATCTCTTTAGAAATTTCTCTCTACAACTTTCTCTTGAATTCAAAGTGTGTGAAATAATGACCCAAGGCTCTCTTTATATAGGGAGAGTTTAGAGAGTTCAACTATGATTAAACTTAATCACCTTAATATTAAATTAATATAATATTTATCAAGATAAATATTAAATTTAATTTAATATTAAATATTATTAAAATAATAGAATGTTTATCTACAAGATGAATATTAAATTAAATTTAATATTAAGATAATACTTTAATATTAAATTAATAAAATACTATTAAGATAAGTATTAAATTAAATTTAATATTTAAATATTAAAATAATATTATTTTTGAACTAATTAATCTGAAATCAAATTCTCTGGTAGAGTCCCAATAGGAGTGTAACACTTTCATTACTCAACCTCCAAAGACCAACCGGCACGACCTTTGGAAGCCATTGTAGTATACCAGCGACATCGTGTCTGGTGATGCAGGTGCAACACTCTTATGGCACCCCGAGTCAGTTCGACTACTATCAGTTCGATCCGGGTCAATGACAACCTGACCGGTCCGATTAAGCAACCGATTGGACTTTCAGCCCGATCTCACATATTGGGCCCGGTTAGACCAGTTTCTGGGTCTCTGTCTTTTTTTGGGCTCTCAGGCCCAATTTACGATCTCAGATCCAATTTTATAAGTTCAATTACCCATTGTGCCAATTGTCTGACTTGAAAATTTCCAAAAATATCATATTAATTTTAACTAATTTGATTAATTTAATTTTACTTGATCAAAATTATTTTTTTCAAAAATCAATTAGATTTTCCTAATTAATTTTTAATAAAATCCTTTAATCAAAATCTCTAGTTGAACAATTCTCACGACTACTTAATTTAATTCACATTGAATAAATAGACTCAATTAAATTATTTCCAATGTCGTAGAATTTTCTTCTGGTTCAAATGTAGTCCGGTTGAGCTTTTGTTTAGCTAGCGGAGGGACCAATTGGACATATACAATTAGGCTCTAGTAATTGCAATTATATCCAAAAGAATCATCCCAATGATTCACAATTATTTAATCATGGAGTTTGTCCGCAAGAAGTACCATGATTGAAAACTCCTTATTTTATACTCTTTACAAAAGCAATTCATCCAATTGCTTAGTTCAATGACCTCGTCATGTGTGTGTTACCCTTATATGATATTCTTGATTCTTTTGAGTTAAATTCGTTCACTCAATATAATCCTATTTTATCTTATTGTCACCATTGTGTTTTCTTAATGATTAATATGACCACTGTCAAAAAATAATCGTGATAAATTGCTCATTCGAGAACAAGCAACCCGTGGCCACGTTCTATATTTATCAATCCACACAATGCCAATGAGAGGATATCATTAACTCTTTAATTGAGCTATGAATTCCACTATTTCTAGTAAATCCATGCCATATACAAGTTATGTACATAACATACCAGCTATGGGCTCGATCACTGTAACACCCCTTACCCGTGTGAGGCATTACCGAACTTAATCTCATGCTTACTTAAAATTCCAAAACATAAAAGTCCATTCAAATTTAAAACTTTTCAAACTTCCTCTTGACAACCTTATTATAGGCTTATGTGGCCCAAAACACATCTTAGAAACAATTTGAGATCATTTCGAGTTCCTTAGAAGACCTTAGAAAATGTTATTAAAAATAGGGCCACACGTCTGTGTGAAGAGGGACACACTCGTGTGGGCAGGCCGTGTGGTCACACAAGCCCATGTCCCTAGTCCGTGTGGATTTTATTTTTCATTTTGAACCTATAGGGGTTTTCACAGTGACGAACACATGCCCGTGTCTATGGCCCATGTCCTTCAGACGGCCTAGGCACGCCCGCGTGTAAAAACTTGGCATTCTATTTCTGACGTCATCATTTTAATAAGGTCACACGGCCAAGGCACATGCCCGTGTCCTTAGACCGTGTGTCGAATTAAATTCCTAATTTCAGGTGCAGACTTCACACGGCCTGGGCACACGCCCATGCTCTATAGCCGTGTCTTCCATACAGCTGTGTCTTAGCCCGTCTGTTTACTATTGGGTATTCTAACTTGCCAACCTAGCATGCAGGGGGATACATGGCCTATCAACACGCCCATGGGGCTGACCGTGTGTCACACACAACCTAGATACACGCCCGTGTGTCTACACATGTGGACAATTATAAGGCTATCTACCAACCAATTTCCACCCTACAAAGCAACCACACTTATACTATTTCAATGCAACATACATCATGACCATAAGGCACTTCTAATACCCAAAATCAAGACATCCACACATTGGTTTACACTACATTCATCATGCATATTCTTTACTCAATTATCAACCAAACATACAAACATGCACTTCATGAACTTCTTCACCATTGAGTATATAAAACTTATCAAGTATTGACTAACTTCCAATAGCCATTTACAAAATGAATTGAATGAAATTAATAGCCACACATTGAATAACCAATATGACGTATCACAAAAATAACCAAGTTCCTATACATGCCATACTCAAAATTAATCAAATTTTTCTATACCAAAGAGAAGTTGATAGTATGATTTCAAACTTCGACGTCCTACGTGTAACACCCCTAACGCGTAACCATCGTTGGTCTATGGTTAAAGGCATTACCGGACAAATCGGAAACCTTTTACGAACATTTCATAATTAAATTCAAAGAATCCAATCCAAGTGTCCCTGGAATAGGTCCACGAGACCTTAAACATGCTTTAGAATAGGGCCGGGACTAAACCAAACACATACGAAAATTCTTAAAAATTTAAAATTTTTTTGTAAACGCCCTGAATTTGGGCCTAGAAGTATTGGGCCTATTGCGCCTTCGGCTTTGGATCTTAGAAAATTTTTAAGTGAGTGAGAAAATGACAATTGGCATGTGGACTTTAAAGGTTTAATGAATTTGGAGTGTCTAGGTGTGTTGGAGAAGCTCTGGGTTTGAGCTTTGTGGTGGAGGATACTTAATTTAATTAATTAAGGAATTAGTGTTGAAAGTAATGGGATTTAAAATAAAAATAAGTGAAAAATGGAAAAAAGAAGCATGTGGTAAAGTGGCTAAGTGACACCACTAGGGTGTAGGGAGGTGGCAACATATGCATGTAGGGAGGTCTAAGGTTCGAGTGCTAGCTTAAATTTTATTTTGGAGTTTAATTTTAGGCTTCTAGAAGGGTAGAAGTGGCGTGTAGAGGGACTTTAAGGAGAAGTGATCAGTAGATAGAATTTAGCAGAAGGATAAGGGAGATATCATGGAGAAAAATTAGGAGATGAGCAGTGGATGAAGATGTTTAGGGTTTAGGGTTTAGGGTTTAGGGTTTTAGGGTTGGGTGCAGCTCTAGACGACAATCGCCAATAGTAGTAAAGGAAGGGCTACTAGAACGTGAGGCACACAGTTCGTGACTAAGGGTTTTGCAGCACGGGAGGTTACTAGGTGTGTACAAACACTACACACACAATATCGGCAATACCGAAAAGCCGAAGGTGGCTAAATGGGCCTGGCGGGCCCTAAGGCTAGGTTTGATGAGTTTGTTTAGTTTGGTATACAAATTGAGTCAGTCAAGCATAATACAGGATCTGGAATTGTTGTGGGCCTAACAGGCCATAAGGATGTGATTTGGGCCTAATGGACCGTAAGGATGTAATTTGGGTTTGATGGGCTTTATGGGGACATAGGCAAGTATGCTAGGGTTTATGGACTTTAGGCCTAGTTTGAACAACTCTTAAATTTCATAAGACTTAATCTAATTAAACATGTTCGTGAACAAGTCGTTGGATTAGGGTGTGACAACGGGCATACGCATGTCTTGGATTGGATCTAGAGAGAGCTTGGTACTTAAGTGGTCTTAGTGGCCCACCTCATTTTCTCTGGAATCCTACCTGGTGCGTAGTGTCTATTTACTTTATCCGCAAAGGCTTGTTGATGGGCCAAAGTTCATATCTAAAACCTTAGAGGGACCAAAATACCCTTATATTTGTAAAATTACTAAAATACCCTTATATTTTTAAAATTATCGAAATACCCTTATTTTGCAAAAGTACCAAAATACCCCTATTTTGCAAATTTATCAAGATACCACTAATTTACAATATTACCAAAATACCCCTGTAGGGTAGAATTACGAAGATACTCCTGGGTAGTGAAATGACAAAAATACCTCTATGTGACGAATACGAGTTTGTGGATGTTACACATGTGTTTGATGCATTCATATGATAATTTGCTTAGGATGCATATGGGTGGGATTTATTGTACGGAGGAAGATTTAAGGATCGCATGGTCGTATGGCCATGGATCCATCAGAGGCTTTAAGCCGATTATATGATTAACAGCTTTGCTACAACGTTAAGTAGTACCGCAACTGGGCTACCTTTGGTGTGTAGAGAATGGGTGGGTTGATTTAGAAATCCCCACACGTTTGTAATGGTTGGAAGGGAAATGGTGTGTGTATTGGATGGATTATTGGGATGGGTTTTGCATTATCTTATTTGTATATGATACGATATGATATGATATGAGTTCGTTGTGGGCTAAGGCCCAAGACCACCGATTTTTTATAAGGCTTAGGCCTAATGTGAATATTTGTATGTGATTTGATTGCCAAGGGTTGTACACACTGAGTTTCAAAACTCACACCCTTTAATTCATTGTTTCATGTAATCCTGAATAGGCGGCTCGACGTAGGGAAGGACTCGGAGATGGCCACACTACAAGCTGACCAAATGTTTTAATTTGTTCAAAGGAATATGTTTTTAAATACTTTTTTTTTCATTGGATTGTAATAAGGCCATGTAACTCCTAATTGACTTTAGATTTCAGGTTTGTTATTATTGTTTCAACTATCCGCTTAATAAATTTTGTAAACTTTTTAAAGTTAGCATGGTTTTTGAAATAACTCAACATATGATCATTTTCTTAAAATTTGGGTTTTTCCTCTTAACTTAACAAGAGACAAGGGTTTTGGGCTTTTGGGCCTTAAATTGTTAAATTGTAAAGTCTTTTTGAAGTGTGCCTTTAATGTGACATTTCAGAATCGGGCCTAACTTCTAAGCCGGGTTTGGGGTGTTACACTTTTCTAATTTATAGAGGTCACACGCCCGTGTGGGCAGGCCGTGTGCTTCCTACGACCTTAGACACGTCTGTGTGTCTAAGCCGTGTCAAACCAAGGCATACATACCGACTTGTCCACACGACCGTGGACACGCCTGTGTGCCTCACCCGTGGTCACTAGTGACTTGTACCACACGGCTAGTCACACGCCCGTGTGTCCAGCTCGTGGTCGAGCCTGACTTGTTTTGAAATGTAACCATGAGGGACACAGTCGGGCCTCACGCCCATGTGCTTAACCGTGTAGGCAATTATAGGCCATTTGCAAGGCCAAAATGCCACCCACACTTTGGGTCATCCTTACAAGCACATACAAGCATCATACCAAACATAATTGGCAACCAAAAAAATACCAAATGGTCATCCTATTCAACTCATTCAAGTACTCTTCAATCATACCAACTTATATGCCATTTAGATCAACTTATTTACAAACATTTCTAAGCATAAATCATCCACAACTTACCACTACAATATGACATCTACTCATCAATAATATACCAACTTTGCATCAACAAGCTTACTATTACCTTGACCATTTCATTAGCTAACATACCATACCAAATTAAGCATCATATAGCTTGACTACTCATACACATCACAAACATTTATCTAGCCTTATCACATGGCTATATACATATCTCAAACATAGTTCAAAGTGACTATCCTATATATAAAACTCATTCATTAACCATATCTAATTCTCTTGAATCAAATTATACCAAACCGCCATGGCAAATCATACCAAGCATATCACATATATATATATTTTCACTTTTATTATTACAAATACATTAATAGGCCGAATCATTTATATGTTTAAATAGGTAAACACATAATTCATATTCATATAACCTTTATCATTTCAAGTAACCAACTTACCTTGTTTCCATATAAGAAAATAACTAACGCATACCTGAACCTGTAATTCAATTTCACATTTGGTTTTTACTTCACATTGCCCGTTGAACAGTTCGAAATCAAAAAGGATATGCAGATAGTCGGAAGGCTCGTACAATGCAAATATCCCAGACGTGGTCTTACATGTAATCACATATCGATGCCACTGTTCCAGATAGGGTCTTACACAAATCAAATACGATGCCACTGCCCCATACATGGTCTTACACGTAAACACAAGTCGATGCCAATGCCCCAGACATGGTCTTACACGAAAACACATATCGAAAATCCTATGTCATGACATATGTATCCTAACTATTCCTAGGGTTTGTACGGGGCTTCCAGACATTAAATCTCGATCGAATCGAACATCGTAATCAAGCTCCCAATCACATTTTCATCCGACAATACACATTTAAATTCATAAAATTTCATTTTTCTCATATAACATATATGTATTATCAAATTTAACAACGTTCACATGCTTAATGACTTACCTCGGATATTGACGATGAAATCGACTAGTGACTAATCGACTACTTTTGACTTCCCCCAATCTAATTTTGTTTTCTTCCTTTCTTGATCTTAATCAAACTCAGCAATGGCCGAATGCCCTAGCTCTCTTTATTTCTTTTTCTTTTCCTTAGTTTCGGTCATAAACAAAAAAGATGAACATGGCTTTCATTTTGTTGTTTTATTATAAATATATTATTTATTAATTTACTTATTTAACCTTTTATTAAACATATAAAACATTTATATATTAAGGTTATTCTAGCCCATTGCCGCCCACTATCTCTAATAATGGCCTAATTGCATCATAAAACGTCCAATTTATAAAGACAACAACAATTAGGCACTTTCATATTTGACCATCAAATTTTCATTTTACGCGATTAAGCCATTTTCTCAAATTAAGCACATAAACAATAAAATTAATTCACGAAACTTTCACACATGTAAATTCACACGTAATTAACGCAGAAAATAATATTAAAATATTTTTTAGAATCGAATTTGTGGTTCCAAAATTACTATTCTGATTATGGTCAAAATCAGACTGTTACAACTTTCTCCGCTTAGGGATTTTCGTTCACGAAAATCTTACCGGTGAATAGGTTTGGATAATGCTCTTTCATTGTAACCTCTGGTTCCCAAGTTGTTTCCTCAACTTCGTGCTTATGCCACAGTACCTTAACTAAAGGAATTTTCTTATTTCATAATTCTTTTATGTCACGAGCCAGAATACGATTTGGTTCTTCTTCATATGTCATATAGGACTTAATCTCAATCTCTGCCGGACTAATCACATGTGAGGGATCCGATCGGTATCTACAGAGCATCGAAACATGGAATACATTGTGAATCTTTTCTAGTTCAAGTGGCAACAACAGT
This sequence comes from Gossypium rotundifolium, assembly GCA_025506655.1. Lineage (NCBI taxonomy): Eukaryota > Viridiplantae > Streptophyta > Magnoliopsida > Malvales > Malvaceae > Gossypium > Gossypium rotundifolium. Next base: position 60,183,909 of record CP106729.1, on the reverse strand, counting down.
CTATAAGCAACCGGCCCGACACACTCTGTAATCTCATACGGTCCAATGAATCTCGGACTCAATTTGCCTTTATGATCGAATCTGAGTATTTTCTTCCACGGTGAGACTTTCAAAAAGACTTCATATCCAATTTGAAACTCTATATCTTTTCTTTTCAGGTCTGCATATGATTTTTGACGATCCGATGCTATTTTCAGACTATCGCGAATCACTTTCACTTTTTGTTATGTCTCTTTAATCAAATCGACCCCGTGTATCTTATTTTCACTGAATTCAGTCCAATACAATGGTGTACAACATTCACGACTGTACAAAGCCTCGTAAGGTGCCATTTTGATACTAGATTGAAAGCTATTATTTTATGCAGATTCAATCAAAGATAAGTATCGGTCCCATGTACCTTCAAACTCAAGAATGCAACATCTCAACATATCCTCAAGTATCTGAATAATTCGTTCAGACTAGCCATCTATTTGCGGATGAAAAGCAGTGCTAAAATGTAGTTTCGTACCTAAAGCATCTTGCAGTTTCTTCCAAAACTGTGATGTGAATCTCGGCTGTCCGAGCACTCCGTTCAATCCCACAATCTAAGAAACATATAATTCAGCTAGCTTATCAAGTGAATAATCTGTATGAACCAAAATAATGTGAGTCAATTTAGTCATTCTATCCACAATAACCCAGATTGCATCTTTCTTGTCCAGTGTCAACAGTAAACCAGATACAAAATCTGTCGTGACTCTATCCCACTTCCACTTAGGTATTGTAATTGGCTGAAGGAACCCAGAAGGTACCTGATGCTCGGCTTTGACTTGTTGATAGACTAAACATTTCGAAACAAAGTCATAAATGTCTAGTTTCATACCAGGCCACCAATAAAACTGTTTAAGATCATTATACATTTTCGTACTACCTAGGTGTACAGATAACCAACTGCTATGAGCTTCGTTCAAAATCATTTGAATCAACTCTAAATTTCTCAGAACCCATATTCGGTTTCTAAACCTCAAACAACCATCAGTATCAATTCCAAACTTGGATTCAACATTCGATTCACATTGAGCTCGCTTTGCTAACAAATCATTATCAACTTTCTGAGCATCAGAAATTTGTTGAGCAAATAACAGTCTTGCTTTTAATTCAGCTATTATCGAACCATCATCAGATATAACCATATACGCATTCATTTCACGCAAAGCAAATAATGATTTTCGACTTAAAGCATCAGCAACAACATTAGCTTTTCCCAGATGATAGTCAATCACAAGATCGTAGTCTTTTAAAAACTCTAACCATTGACGTTGTCTCAAATTCAGATCTTTCTGAGTCATCAAATACTTAAGGCTTTTGTGATCAGAATAAACATGACATTTCTCACCGAACAGATAGTGACGCCATATTTTCAATGCAAACACAATAGCTGCCAATTCCAAATCATGTGTCGGATAGTTCTTTTCGTGTGGCTTTAACTATTTCAAGGCATAAGCTATAACTTTGCCTTCTTGCATCAAAACACAACCCAGACCACTCAAATATGCATCACTATAAATGACAAATTCTTTACCCGATTCTAGTTGAACTAACACTGGAGTTTCGGCCAAAAGAGCTTTCAACTGATCGAAACTTTTCTGGCACTTTTCTGACCACTCGAATTTAACATCTTTCTGTAACAACTTTGTCATCAGTGTTGTCATCATAGAGAAACCTTTCACGAACCGTCTATAGTAACCAGCAATTCCAAGAAAACTTTGAACTTCAGAAACATTTCTTAGAGGTTTCCAATCAAGTATAGTTGAAATTTTACTCGGATCAACCCGAATACCGATGCTGATAAAACATGGCCCAGAAAACTGACTTCGCGTAACTAGAACTCACACTTACTGAACTTTGCATACAACTATTTATCTCGCAAAGTCTGCAACACAAGTCTCAGATGTTCGGAATGCTCGGTTTCATCATGGGAGTAAATCAAAATGTCATCTATGAATACTACCACAAACTGATCCAGATACTGTCTGAAGATCCAATACATCAAATCCATGAAAATAGCAGGTGCATTAGTAAGTTCGAAAGGCATAACCAGAAACTCATAGTGTCCTACCTCGTTTGGAAAGTAGTCTTCCGTACATCAGATTCTTTAACTCATAATTGATAGTAGCCTGATCTCAAATCTATTTTTGAAATTATTGTAGCCCCTTTCAACTGATCGAACAAATAATCAATTCATGGCAACGGATACTTATTCTTTATAGTCACCTTATTGAGCTGTCTGTAGTCGATATGCATTCTTATAGTTTCGTCTTTCTTTTTCACAAATAATACTGGTGCACCCCAGGGAGAGAAACTCGGTCGTGCAAAACCTCTATCTGTCAACTCTTGCAACTGAGCTTTCAATTCTTTTAATTCCGTAGGTGCCATTCTATACAAAGCTATCTATATCAGAGTCGTCCCTGGCACTAATTCAATACCAAATTCAACTTCTTATATAGGTGACAAACCCGATAATTCTTCAGGAAACACATCCGGATACTCACATACAATAGGTACTGATTCAATATTTCTTTCGGTTACTTTACTATCAATCACAAATGCAAAGTAAGCTTCGCAACCTTTTCTTACATATTTCTGAGCTAACATTGAAGGTATCACTGTTGGTAAACCTTTCAGATCATTAAATTCAATCTGAATAATCTCATCATTCTGGCACCGTAAATCAATAATCTTTCTTTTACAGTTTACAACAGCATTATGCATAGTCAGCCAATCCATATCCAGAGTTATATCAAACTCGTCGAACGACAACAACATCAAATCAGCCAGAAAACATGAATCTCGAATCATCAACAGACAATTCTTGCACACTTTATCAACCAAAACACACCGGCTTAAGGGGTTTTGTAACACCCCTAACTCGAAACTGTCGCTGGAATAGTGTTAAGAGGCATTACTGAACAATCAAAACATTTTACATCCATTTTATGACACAAAGTCATTCTTCAATCATACACATTCAATTACAACCATATAGTCCCTTATCCAGGTTTATGAGACCTAAAACACATGTTAGAAAGATGTCGGGACCAAACCAAACATTTATGAAAGTCTTCAGAAACTTAAACATTTTTCAACACTATAAAAGTCACATGCCCGTGTAGTTGGGCTGTTTGCCTCACACGACTACCAGACACGCCCATGTGTCCAGGTCATGCCAAAACAGAGCATACATACTGACTTGTTCACACTGCCACCAGACACGCCCGTGTGCCATGGCCGTGTATCCTTAAGCTAGCTACTGACTTGGTCACACGACCATCATGCACGCCTGTGGGCCACGGCTGTGTAACATGTCCAAACACACCAAGAGGAATTTCTTAAACCACACGGCAGGGACAAATGCCCATGCCTCTTGACCAGTATGTAAAATAGGCTATTTGTAAGGCAAAATTTTCCACCCACATAAGGGTCAACCCACAATCTTCAATACAATATCAATTCATGCTTCTAAATACATTCAAACATACCAATTCATGCACTAAATTCACAACTAAAAACACATGCATAACCAATCATAATTTATCCACCATATTACCATATCACTATAGCATCATTCCCTCAATAAACTTACCATTCATAAGGCCATCTGATTGCCATCAAAACATTTCAAAAAATGCATCATATATTAGCTTATAACTAGCCAAATCACATGGCTATTTACATCTCAAACATATACCAAATAACTAGCCTATACATACCATATTCAAATATACACATCTTCAAGAGTACCAAAATAGATTGCCGATAGTGTGATAGAGATGCTGACGATCCTCGAATCTGAGCTAGCTTTACTAACACTGTAAAATAGTGAAACAATCACACAGTAAGCTTTCATAGCTTAGTAAGTTTGAAATACAATGCAATTAACTCATTGAATGAAATCAATGTACAAATTGAACCATCACATAGATAATTTACCAATGATACACAATTTCAACTATATCCAATACCCACATAGCATTCCATTCATCTACTTTCAATTTCACTAGCCACATAGGTATCATACATACCTTTTCCAACAATTAGTTACTCACTATCCATACTATCCAACCATCACATAGATAAAGACACAACTAAGCATATTATCAATCTCAACCACATACTCAAATATCTATTCATTCTACTCTTAAATCTATCATCAACCACTTAGGTTCAAACATACCTTGACCAACACATAGTTACTCACCATTCATGCTACTCAATTTCTCGATATTACCTCTCGTTCAACCTTTGTTATTCCTTTGATAAATTCACACACTTAGTGTTAATTTCATAACCGAAACATAATTGTCATCGGACACTTATTGCCAATATGTTAAATCGAACTTATATCGGTATCGCACACACAGTGCCAATTCGATAAGCCAAAGCTTCTATCTTTTCACACACACAATGCTAATCATGAAAGCTGTAGCTTCTATCCTTTCGCACACACAGTGCTAATTCAACTCAATTTCGCACACTTAGTGCCTCAACACTCGAACTTGCACATAACACATTCTATTCCATTAATATACATTCATTCATTATTTATCACATAGATACTAGTTTAATAGCAAGTATTATATCCAAACTTACCTCAGACATCGATATACTAAAATAGTCGATTAATCGAACACTTTGTCTTTGCCTTGATCTCGATCTGAACCTCTCCTTTCTTGGTCTATACACATTCAAATTTAATCCATTCAATCACAAATTTATTCAATTTAGTCCACACACACTCATTTAGGGTATTTTATAAAATAGCCCTCATATTTTCACATTTTGACACTTTAGTCCCTATTTCACAAAATCATTAAATTCACATAATTTCTTTTCACACAAGCCTAACAGAATTTCCCTTGTTTTCATACAAGCCCACACATTTCTTTTATTTCTCACTTTAGCCCCTCAATTTACACTTTTCACAATTTAACTCAAAATACTCAATTTCATCAAAAATTCAAATACAAACTATGTTAACCCAACACCAAGCTTCCATATTTCACCAAATAACATCACAAAGCTCACATGTTCTTCAATGGCACATATCATAAACATCATCAATTCAAAAAATTGAGACATGGGTTAGATAGAGCACGAAGCAACGATTACAAAAATGCAGAAATTATCAAAAACTGAGTAAAAATCACATACCAATTTGAGCCTAAGCTTGCCAAAACCTTCAATACTCTTAAGCCTTTCTTTTTCTTCTAGTTTCGGTGGATGAACACCATTAAAATGCCATCATTTTGTCTTTTTTTATTATAATAACATTATTTATTCATTTACTTATTTAGCCCTTTATTTAACATATTTAACATTTATATAACAAGGTTATTTTTGTCCCTTGCCATCCTTTATCAATAATAATGGCCTAATTTCATTTTAAGGCCCCCTCAATCAATAGCCAACTCAATTAAGCACTCTAACAATCAGCGCACAACATTTTGCACTTTGTGCAATTAAGTCCATTTCGCAAATTAAACACACAATCAATAAAATCTTCACACAGAAATTTCACACAGGTTAAATCACATATTATAAACACCGAAAATAATATTAAAATATTATTCTGACCTCAGATTTATTGTCCCGAAACCACTGCTCCAACTATGGTCTAAATCAGGCTGTTATAGTTCAATACTTTAATCACAAACTCAGTAGACTCAACAGGAAAAGTAACCAGGATCAATCAATGCAACAACACTAGTATATAGAGAGTGAAAATACCAGTAATAGCATCTGGGGATGAGGCCTTCTCACGTGCACGAATAGCATAGGCTCTGGCAGGTGCACGAGCCTCAGATCTAACTATTGTATCTTTAGTCCCTCTCAACTGCTACTCACATTACCAGGGTTCATGGGTGGTCTACCTCGATTTGCAATGTTACTGAATCTCGTATTCTGTACCAGATTTTGCTCTGCTAACTCAGGGCACTCACGAATGAATAATCCATCGATCCACATTTAAAATTGGCCCAATAATGCAATCTGTAACTGTCGGGATGTTGTTTACCAAAATGTTCACACTCGGCTTGATTTGATCTAACATCACCCATACTAGCTACTGAGGTAGCTCTCGAGTTCACAAGTGGTCTATCCCGATCCCGTCATGAATACCCTACAATATCCTTTGAACGGCTAGCATCATCTCGAAACTTCTTTGATGTCGACTAGAATGACTTACTGAATGGTCTCTTACGTGAATCTCAAGCTTCAAAGTTAGCTTTTCTTTTCTCTTTCCCGAGCTCTTCGGCTTTGCAAGTTGGCTCAACAAGTACAACAAACTCTTTTATCTCAAGTATGACAACTAATAGTTTAATGTCTTCGTTTAACCCATCTCTAAATCTTTTACACATTATAGCTTCGGTCGAAACACACTCTTGGGCATACCGACTGAGTCTCACAAATTTTTGCTCATACTCTGTCACTATCATCTGACCCTGTTTCAATTTAAGAAATTCTTTGTGTTTCTGGTCGATAAATCTCTAGCTGATGTATTTCTTATGGAACTCAGTGTGAAAGAATTCCCAGGTCACTCGCTCTTTCGGAACCACCTATACTAACATATTTCACCAGTGATATGCAGTGTTTTGTAGCAAAGATATGGCACATTTTAAGCACTCATCAAGGGTGCATGATAACTCATCAAACTCTCAAATAGTATTATCGAGCCAAAATTCAGCTTGCTCAGCATCATCATTATTAGTGGCTCTGAACTCTTTTGCCCCGTGTTTTTTGATTTTATCAACAGGAGGTTTAAGTAATCTCAATGGATCACTCACTTGAGGTATAAAAGATGGATTAGTCGGGGGTGGAGGTTGTTGTGCAGCCAGATTAGTCCAGATATATTGAGTAAACCAGTCATTCATCATTTGGTAAAAGGCTCTTCTAGCCCCTTCCTCCTGGTTACTCGAAGTTAGTTGAGAATCAACCAGCGTTGTCCCTTGCGCAGGAGCAGGCGCTATACTATCAACATCATCAGCTACGGCTCTATCGAGATCCATTACTTTACGAAAACACATTTTCAAATGTCAGAAGTCATCACACTATCACAATATAAAATATGGCATGTATAGCTAGACTCACATACGCTACGTTAGTCCTAGAATCGACTAAACTATAGCTCTGATACCAATCAAATGTAGCACCCCTGACCCGTAACCATCGCCGGTCTATGGTTAAATGTGTTACAGGACAAATCAAAAACCTTTTGCGGACATTTCATAATTTAATTCAAAGAATCCAATCCAAGTGCCCTTGGAATAGGTCTACAAGCCTTAAACATGCTTTAGAATAGGGTCGGGAGTAAATCGAACACATACGAAAATTCTAAAAAATTTAAAAAAATTTCTTTGTTGCAAAGGTCACATACCCGTGCGGGCAAACCGTGTGGGTCCCACGACCTTAGACACGCCCATGTGTCTAAGCCGTGTCAAAACAAGGCATACATACTGACTTGTCCACATGGCCGTGGACACGCTCGTGTGCCTCACCCGTGGTCGCTACTGACTTGCACCACAGGCCAGTAACACGCCCATGTGTCCAACCGTTGGTCAAGCCTGACTTGTTTTGAAATGCAACCACAAGGGATACGGCCGAGCCACACGCCCGTTTGCTCAACCATGTGGGCAATTATAGGCCATTTGGAAGGCCAAAATGCCACCCGCACTTTAGGTCATCCATACAAGTACATACAAGCATCATACCAAATGTAATTGGCAACCAAAAACATACCAAATGGTCATCCTATTCAACTTATTCAAGTACTTTTCAAACATACCAACTTATATGCCATTTAGCTTAACTTATTCACAAACATTTCTAAGCATAAATCATCCACAATTTACCACTACAATATGAGATCTACTCATCAATAATATACCAACTTTGCATCAACAAGCTTACCATTACCTTGACCATTTCGTTAGCTAACATACCATACCAAACTAAGCATCATATAGCTTGACTGCTCATACACATCACAAATATTTATCTAGCCACATCACATGGTTATATACATATCTCAAACATAGTTCAAAGTGACTAGCCTATACATAAAACTCATTCATTAACCATACCTAATTCTCTTGAATCAAATTATATCAAACCACCATGGAAAATCATACCAAGCATATCACACATATATATATTCACTTTTATTATTACAAACACATCAATAGGCCGAATCATTTATATGTTTAAATAGGTTAACACATAATTCATATTCACATAACCTTTATCATTTCAAGTAACCAACCTACCTTGTTTCCACATATGCAAATAACCAACACATACTTGAACCTGTAATTCAATTTCACATTCGGTCTTTACTTCACATTGCTCGTTGAACTGTTCAAAATTAAAAAGGATACGCAGATAGTCAGAAGGCTCGTACAATGCCAACATCCCAGACGTGGTCTTACATGTAATCAAATATCGATGCCATTATCCCAGACAAGGTCTTACATGAATCAAATACAATGCCAATGTCCCATACATGGCCTTACACGTAAACATAAGTCGATGCCAACGTCCCAGACATGGTCATACATGAAAACACATATCGAAAGTCCTATGTCATGACATATGTATCCTAACTATTCCTAGGGTTCATACGGGCCTTTCAGACATTGAATCTCGATCGAATCGAACATCGTAATCAGGCTCCCAATCACACTTACATTCGACAATACACATTTAAATTCATAAAATTTCATTTTCACATATAACATATATGTATTATCAAATTTAACAACATTCACATGCTTATTGACTTACCTCGGATATCGACAGATGAAATCGACTACTCGACTACTCGACTACTTTTGACTTCCCCCAATCTAATTTTGTTTTCTTTCATTATTGATCTTAATCAAACTCAACAATGGACGAATGCCAGAGCTCTCTTTATTTCTTTTTATTTTCCTTAGTTTCAATCATAAACAAAAAAGATGAACATGCTTTCATTTTGTTTTGTTTTATTATAAATACATTATTTATTCATTTACTCATTTAACCTTTTATTAAACGATAAAACATTTACATATTAAGGTTATTCTAGTCCACTGCTGCCCACTATCTCTAATAATGGCCTAATTGCATCATAAAACCTCCAATTTATAAAGACAACAATAATTAGGCACTTTCATATTTAACCATCAAATTTTTATTTTACGCGATTAAGCCATTTTCTCATATTAAGCACACAAACAATAAAATTAATTCACGAAACTTTCACACATGTAAATTCACACATAATTAACAAACAAAATAATATTAAAATATTTTTTAGACTTGAATTTGTGGTGTCAAAACCACTATTTTGATTAGGGTCAAAATCAGACTGTTACACTACGATCTCGGAGTTAGCTTGGCGATACTACAAGGAAAAGGGAAATGAGAGGGGTAAGCATGAAGCTTAGTAAGTTTGCATGAAATAAATGGCAACATAAAGGTTCATGATAACATCCATTCATCACATTAGATAATACACAAGTTCTCAAGCTCATCAGTAAAACTTATTCATGCTTACTCTTACCAAATCACATATCACATTTTGCATTTATTACTCCATGGGTACCTGTATTAGTTCATCACATAACTTTAGTACTTTTACTCTCTTGAACATAGAATCATCTCATTGGCTTCTTAAACGTAAACTTAGCTCTTTACCCGTTGAACTAATTTGAATATTGAAGGATACTCAATCTCATCATACATGTAACATGATGCCAATGCCATATCCCAGATATGGTTTTACATGGGATCACATATCGATGCCGATGCCATATCCCAAATATGGTCTTACATGGGATCACATCTCGATGCCGATGCCATATCCAAATATTGTCTTACACAGGATCTCATATCTCGATGTCGATGCCAAATTCTAGATATGGTCTTATACGAGATCATATATCAATGTCGATGCCATGTCCTAGACATGATCTTACACAAGATCTCCATTTGGTGCTGATGCCATGTCCCAGGCATGGTCTTATACGGGACCTTCTTTATCTCATGTTGTGATAATGGTATCCTTACTATTCCTAATGTTCAACCGGGACTTCAACTCAACATAATATCATTATACTTCCATCGAGGCATCATTAATCAATTTCATAGAAATACTAAATATTTCTCATGATATCAATCAATTAAGAATATAATAGCATTATGTAGCTTTAATTTCACACAAACTTATCTCGGTACCAAAATATATGTGGAATAGTTCAATTTAGTCCACAACTTTATCCTTGCCTCGGTTTCGGTCTAGGCTTCGTGTTTCTTGATCTATAATAAAAATTTCACTTATTTAATGACCACTTAACTAAAATAACCCATGAATCATACTTTGGCAAAAAATACAATTTTGCCCCTAATCTTTTACAAATTTACGCTTTTGCCACTAGGCTCGTAAATAGATTCTAATAAAATTTCCACCTTTAACAAGACTAGATGAACATTTATTACTCTTATAACAACTCACAATATCAATTATTTCACACATTTACCAACTATTTACAACCTTTACAAAAAGTGTCCTTTTAGGTGTTTTCATGGAAACACCTTTCACAAAAGTTGTTTATTTAACAAACAAGACTCATTTTCTTCCATAAACTTTCAGAAATCAACACTAATGCTCTCATGGCAAAACCTTAGGTTTTCAACAATTTTGCAAAATAGTCCCCTCATTAGCTAGCTCAAGCTACAAGGGTCTCAAAAGTATAAAAACTTTTAAAGATTGACCATTAAAACACTTAGTTGCAAGGAGAAAAGCTTGGCTGAAATTTTTGAGTTCTCAACCCCTTATTTTACTGAAAATTTTGGTGGAGAAGATGGAGATAAAAGATGATATTCTTCTTTCCTTTATTTTATGATTAAAATCAATTTAGTCACCAAAGTTTTACCTAACTAATTGACCAAGTCTTTTCTTTGTCCCTATGGCCGGCCACCACCCTTAACAAGGCCTAATTGCACATTAGTGACCTCCAATTAACATTCCTTAGCTATTTGACACCTTTAGCTGGTAAAATAAAACTTTTGCACTTTATGCGATTAAGTCCTTTTTAGCAATTAAGAATGCAACAGCTAAAATTAATGAACCAAAATTTTTATGTATTCATAATATCATGCTATAACACATAAAATAATATTAAAACTAATTTCTCCAACCTCTGATTAGTGGTTTTGAAACCACTATTCTGACTAGCCCCTAAATCGGGCTGTTACAATCACCTTTAGAGCATAAGTGCAACATCCCTAACTCACATCCGTCTCCAGAACAGGATTACAGAGCATTACCGAACAAATAAAATAGTAAACCATTCAAATCATACATTAATACAAACTCATCAAATTTCATTCAAATACATTCATAATGTCCCTTAATCGAGCCTTCAAGACCATAAAAATACTATAGAAACAATCTGGGACTAAATCAGAAACATTAGGAAATTTTAGGAAAAAGTTGAAAATTTTAGACTGTAGATTAGGATGGTCGTGTAATGACCTTCAAGATCAAAAGCTGGTGCGGATTCGAGACACTACTATGCTTGAACTTATTGAAACATGTACTTACGGGCTATAAAATTTCATTCCAACTTAAAAACTTCACTTTCTTAGTCAATACATATAACAAGGGCCTACGGGGCCTTTAACTCATGTCAGAAAACTTTCAAAATTAAAATCAAATAACTCATTTTTGAAGCAAGGTTCACACGCCCATGTACCCTTAAGCACGCCTATGCCCTCAATCTGTGTAGAACTACTGACTATTTTCGCACGGCTTAGACACGCCCATGTCTACCAACCGTGGGAGGTTACTGACTAATTTCACACGGCCATGACATGCCCATGGGCTTAGACCGTGTGCTAGCCCTTGATATATCGACTAAATTAACATGAAATTTGGGCACACGCCCATGTCCAAACCGTGTGTCTTACACAAGACATACACACGGCCATGGATTTGCCCATGGCCTATTATGATTAATAATACTAAGGTGCGAGGTTAAAGCGGTCTTGACACACGCTCGTGTGTCCAACCGTGTAGGCACTTACAGGCTATTTACCAATCCGTTAGCCACCTTGAAATGAAGATCACATCCATACACAATTCAACGATGCAATAACAACCCAATTTTATGAATAATACTACATGCTTCATTGATCTTAATAAACATACATGCTTAGTCAAATTTGGCCAATCACTTAGCCATATACAAAAGATAGTAAACTTGATAGCATTTACAAAGGCCCTTCTTATAACATGTCTACAAAATGAATGTTTCCTATACATGCCATACTTAGTAAAGTAACTTGGCTATACCAAAATAAGAGTTGATAGTGTGTTGCGAGCTCTGACTTTAATGATCCACGAGTTAGCTTGGCGGGACTGCATAGAAAGAAAGAATCATAATGTAAGCATACAGCTTAGTAAGTTTGCATGTAACAACTTATATCATCATCATTATTTAATACAAACCATTTCACATAAACAATGGTATCATGAATTTCAACTAAAGAGCTTACTTACTCATATAGATTCTTACATGTCTCATGACACTTACTATTATCATACTTGTAAGGTAACCATGATACCTATATCACTTAATCACATTGATCGGTATACTATAATAATAATCATGATATTTACTTTCTCATTCACAACATGAATAGTACTCAAATTCATCTAACTTCATATTGATACTAACTTTACTTTCTTAGCTTTCTTGTTATCTTCTTTTAGCTTACTTATTTGCCTGATGAATTTCTGTGAATAACCGAGGATACTAAATCTATTCCCACATAATATGATGCCAAAGCCATATCCTAGACATGGTCTTACATGGGTTATCTCATCTTGGTTTCACGGCCATGTTTTGACATGGACTTATATGAAGTCTTGCTCTTGATAGCACACTCAATTCCAAGCTTGAGTCCTTGGACTTACATGATAACTTGCTTGCTAACTTGATCAATGCCAAGCTTGCCTTAGACTTACATGATATCTTGATCAATGCCAAGCTTGCCTTGGACTTACATGATAACTTGATCAATGCCAAGCTTGCCTTCGACTTACATGATAACTTGCGTGGTAGATCGAGTATCCTGGGAAATTAATCTCCCATCGGGACTTGCTCATACTTATCATCATGATTTCTTGCTTGAACATAACATGATCATTTCATACAATTATTTTATATTATATTAAGCAATTTAATGAAAAAAATCATAAAGCATAGAAATTGTAACATCCTAAATTAATGGGCCTATGCGTTTAATGTGGTTATGTGTAATGTGTTAATTAGAGTGTTAGGGGTCCAGATTGGGCTCGTGGATAGGCCGAGGCCTTGGTTAAATTTTTGTTTAGACACTATAGGGTTTAAAGATGGTATCTGTGGTTTAAATTAAAAAATGGGCTTGTGGCCCAGCAGCAAGGGGCGCCACAAAGGAACTATAAAGTGGCGTCATTAGCAAGTGAAGAGGCCCAAGTTATGGCCTCTTGGAGCCCATGTATTTGGGCCATTTTTGGAACTTAAAGGAGGAGCAAGTGGGATGGCAATAAGGATTAAAATTAAGAGGGATTAAACGCTTGGATAATGTGGATAATGTGCTGATAAAGGAAGGAAGAGGTGGTGTTATTTAGGCCTCTTTTGGAGGTGTGAATGGATAAAGATAAGGGGAATGAATAAGAGTTATCTACTAAACAACCAGTGATGGCCAAATTTCTATCTCTTGGAGGGGGAAAGGAATTGGTTTCAATATGCCAGAGGGGTGCCGAAATTTCCCTCATTAATTGATTAGTTTTTAGTTCGAGGAAGGGGCAATTTCGGGTTTTAGGTAGTAGGTGCCAAAATTCTGTGTTTAGGTGGGGGAATATCTTTTTATTTTAGGCAATAGGGTTTTATTTCCCGTTCTCTTCTCTCATTATTCAAAAGATGAAACCCCTAATATTATTCTCTCATCTCCATTTTTATGAAAAAGCCGAAATTCCATTGATTTCTCTGTTTTCATCCCTATAGTTGAATACCCTTGTCTATTCTTTTCTCTTTGCCGATTTCTTCATCAAAGCTGAATCTTTATAAATCTCTTGAGATCATCTTCTTTCTGATCTTCTCAAAATCTAAAATTCCCTAGAAATTACTGAATTTCTATGTTAAGGTAAGTGCCGATTTCTTACGTATTTTTTTCTTCTCTTCCAATTTTTGAGACCATACAGAATGGCTAGTTGGTTGTTAGGCCATCTTTGGTTTGACGTTTTCACTGATCTCGTGTTCTTTTTGGGTGGCATTTCAGGATTTAAAGGAGATCTAATCCCCTAGGTTTCTAAGCCAGAAATCGTTAGCCCTCGAACCACAGTACTTTTTTGGGATTTCAAGGTAAGGGTTTCGATTCTCCCTAAGTGTTCAATCAGTTTCTTTTCCTTATTGTGCCTTAATGTAATGCCTCATTAAGCAATCATTATAGTATCCTTTGACTAAGGCCATTCATGGTCTCCAATGTCAACAAATTAAAGGAAGGGTTGGATCAAGATTCTCAAACCCCAAAGTTTAAAAAGCACGCGGTGTCGTGAAGACGGATTGGCCACCGGGTTGTGGACCACTTCGAACAAAACCTTAGATGCTTAGTCATCATATCGATTTTGATAGTGTCGACATAGAAAGTAATCTTGTCCTATCAAGAATTAGGTGTGTAGATCTCTATCATACTAGTTAATCTGTATTATATGTATGTTATGGGCTAAAAGTTGGAAAATGAGGTCGTATGAATAGTCGTGTTACCCAAAAAGGGTAGGCAAGGGGTGCCATGTACGTAACCATAGAAGCTTCTCTATGTGTATCAAAGGATGTGAAAGTATGTAATCCATTTAGGTAGTTTAATATTCTGATTCTTGCATGTATGTATGCATGGGATGGGATTGATATGATCAAGGGGAGCAGGTCGCATAGCGATCGGTGGCTTTGCCACATAGGTCACATAGTGATCGGTCTTTATGACAAAAGACAAATTGTCGATATATTATTAAGGTCGATAGCGATCGGTGGCTTTGCCACATAGGTCACATAGTGATTGGTCTTTATGATGACAACCTGACTATCCATATGGTGTGTAGCAGATGGATGGTTGATTGTAGAAATCCCCATGGTGTGATGGTTGGTACGGGGGTGTGTAGAGGATGGACTTTTAGGTTTGGGATGGGCCATATTGCATGTAAATATATTCTGTTGCCATTGTGTATGGCCCAAGGCCCATAATGTGTTTGTGGGCCCAAGGCTTTTATGTGTTTTCGGGATTTGCACACTGAGTCTTGGTGGCTCACCCTTTTATTTTTCTGAACTTTTCAGATGAGAAGTAGATCTCGACATGGGAGCCGAGGCAAACTCGAGGGGCCATCAAATCTTTTATTTTCATAGACTCTTTCCGGTTTTTCATTGAGTTTTAATTTTTAGGATTATTTTTTGTAATAAGGCCTCCATATCTTAGGTTATCGATCTATATTTTTTTTATGTTACAATTTATAAGCTTATGTTTTCAAAGTCTTAATTATAAGTGAAATGAAAATGGGCTTTTCAAGCACATTCAACATAAATGTTAAGGTTCCTTTCAAAATGTCATAATTAATGATTAGTCGGTTAAAATAAACTAAGATTTTCAAATCCCATTTAAAGAAAAGTTTTCAACCTTCAACCCATAGCATACCAGATCCGGTCATGACGTATGGGTCGGGTTTGGGGTGTTACAGAAATCATACAAACTTACCTCAATATACAAAATGTATATAGATGTGTAATTTAGTCCTCGACTTTGTTCTTGCCTCGGTTTTGATCCAGCTTCATTTTTCTTGATCTATAATCATAAATAGATCATTTAAAACCATATTGACTAAATTAACTCATAACTCATACTTTGGCAAAATTACTATTTTGCCCCTATACTTCCTAATATTTTCACTTTTGCCCCAATTCTCGTAAAATGATTTTCATGCAACTTTCTTAAACTTCATGCTCAACTGAATCATTTTCTATTCTACATCAATTCTCACTATTTCTAGTAGGTATGACCAATTTTATAACTGTTACAAAATGGTCCCTACTACCATTTTTCATGAAATTCATTAAGGAAAAGATGTGTATCTAACATCAAACTCTCTTAAACTTCCATAAAACATCATGTAACAAGCATGTCATTCAAGGGTTGATTTTTGAACATGCATCTTAGCTCATTTTATAGCTAAAATTAGCTAATTCATAATACGGGAACTTCAAAAATACGAAAAATATTAAAAACGGGGCTAAGATGAACTTACTATGAGCTTGAAAAAAATGAAGAACCCTATCTATGGTGTCTCCCAATTTTCGGTAGCAACAAGGAAAAAGATGAGTGAATTTTTCTCATCTTTATCCTATTTTAATCACTTATGAGGGCAAATGACCAAAATGCCCTTCCTCTTAAAAATTTCCATAATAGTCTCTTAAGGCCAATTTTGTCCAAAAATTAAATTTTGGGCAAATTGTTATTTAAGGGCTCATAATTATTATTCTAAAGCTATTTCATGCAAAAAGCTTCTAGAAACTCATATATTGCAACTTTTGCAATTTAGTCCTTTTTGGACTAATTGACCTCAACTTAATAAAATTGCTTTACAAAACTTTCATAGAAACGTGAAAACATGGCATAAACTTGAAAAACTCTTAATTTCACCTCGGGTTCGTGGCCTCGCACCACAATCCCGACTAGGCCCTAAATCGGGCTGTTACAATTCTCCCCCTTAGGGATTCTCGTCCTCGAAAATCTTACCAGCAAAAAGGTTTGGATACGGATTTCTCATACTCTCTTCTGATTCCCATGTAGCTTCTTCGATTCTGTGCCTTTGCCACAATACCTTTACTAAGGCAATACTCTTATTTCTTAGTTGCTTAACTTCCCGAGCCAAAATCTTGACAGGTTCTTCACCATAAGCCATGTCGGGACGAATCTCTATTTTCGAAGGGTAATTACATGCGAAGGGTCTAACATGTAGCGTTGTAACATTGACACGTGAAACACATCATGTATCTTCTCTAATTCTGATGGCAAAGCCAAACAAGAAGCTACTGGCACAATTCTCTCGTAACCTCGTAAGGTCCAATGAAGCGTGGACTTAACTTGCCTTACTACCAAATCGAGAATTTTTCTCCATGGTGATACTTTCAAAAGACTTTATCCCCAACTTGGTACTCGATCTCTTTTCTCTTTAAATCGAATAGGATTTTTGTCTGTCTGAGGCAGCTTTTAAACATTCTCGAATTACTTTCACTTTCTCTTCAGCTTCTTTAACCAAATCAACCTCGTGAATTCGGTTCTCCTTAAGTTCAGTCCAAAATAAGGGAGTTCTGCACTTACGCCCATATAAGGCCTCATAAGGCGCCATCTTTGTAACATCTCAAATTTAGGACTAGTAGATTTAGGCCTATTGGGTTGTAACGCCCAAAAAATCCTGAAACTTTTAATTTCTACGCACGAGAGATAATATGTATGTGTAGCACTTAGAATAATAATATTAAGGTATTATCGGGATTATTTGAAGCATTATATTTAGGGGATACCATAGGGAAAATTTATTTTTCTTACTTAGTGGACCCTAGTCTCAGCCATGAGGCCTTACAAGCTGATTAAGAGAAGAGAGGACACAAGTGGGCTTATGGCCTAGTGGCAAAGTGGCACCACTTAGAGAGCAAGGAGGTGGTGTCAACTGAGGATGCCCACATTCAAGTTACATGAAGCCCAATTCTTTTAATTAAAGTTAGCTAAATTTCAGCATTTAGGTGGGTAAGGTTGAATGGTAACAAGGCTTAAAAATAGGGGGATTTTATGTGGATAATAAGTTTGATAATGTGCTGATAAAGGGAGGAAGAAATGGTGTTTTCTACCTCTTTTGGAGGTGTGCTTGGATAAGGATAAGGGAGAAAGTTTAGGAGCTATCTAGAAAGCATGTGGTGGCCGAATTTGGGACATTATGTGCAAAGGGGGGACGGCTAGATAGGACTAAGGGGTGCCAAAATTCCCCTTGTTTATTAATTAGTTTTAGTTTTTAAAAGAGGGCAATCTCGGTATTTGGTTAGTGTGGGTGCCGAAATTCTCTTTAAATAGAGGGGACATCTCTTCAATTTCGGTATTTGATCCCTCTTTTCTTTTTCCATTCTCTCATCCTCACTTTTATGCAAAAGTCGAAAGTCCATTATTCTATTCTCTTTTCTTTCCAACAAGACGAAACATCCCAATTGTTCACAACATCTTTTTTTTTCAAAAGCCAAAACTCTGAACTCTCTTCTCATCTCAATAGCCGGATACTTCCTATTCCCTTTTTCTCGATTTCTTCACTAATGTTGAATCTACATAGACTTCTTCCTGTCATCTTTTCTTCTGATCTTCTCAAAGCCAGAATCTCTAATGGGTAGTCGAATTCTTTTTGTTAAGTTGAGTGCCGATTTTCCTATCCCTTCACTTTCTCATTCGGTTTTTGGAGGACAAAGCCGAAAAGCTAATGGTTTAATGGTTTTATATATTTTCTTGTTGGGCGGCATTCGGGAATTTTGATAGATCGCCTAGATTTAAAAGTCAAAAACGCTAGTCTCGGAGTCTCAATCTATTTTCGGGATTTCAAGGTATGGGTTCAATTCTTCCTATGTTGTTTAATAGGGTTCTTTTTCATTAATTCGTGTCTTAACCTAATGTTGCGTTAAGCAATCATCATAGTATCTTCTGACCAAAGATCACTCATGGACTCGAATGTCAGCAAATCAAAGGAAGGGGTTGGATCTGTAGTTTTAGCCCCAAAGTTTAAGAAATGCGCGGTGTCAGCAGTTCGAGATTGGCCGCCGGGTTATGGACCAGCTTCGGAGCAAAACCTTAGGCAGTTAGCAGTCGTATCGACTTCTGATAGTGTCGACATAGAAAGTACTGTCCTGTCGGTAACCAAGTGTGTAGATCTCTATCACACTAGTTACTGTATTATATGTATGTTATGTGCTAAAAGCTGAATAAAGAGGCTGTATGAACAATCGTAATACCCAAAAAAGGTAGGCAAGGGATACCAGGTACGTAATCATAGAAACTTCTCTATGTGTATCGAAGTATGTGAAATTACGTGATCTGTTTAGATAGTTTAATGTTCGATTCTTGCATGTATGTATGCATGGGATGGGTTTGATATGATGAAGGGAGCGGTCGAAGATGATCGGTGGCTTTGCCACATAGGTCACATAGTGATTGGTCTTTATGATGAGCGGTAAATTGTCGATATCTTATTAAGGTCGCATAGCGATCTATGGCTTTGCCACATAGGTCACATAATGATCGATATGGTGTGTAGTGGATGGAGGGTTGATTGTAGAAATCCCCACGGTGTGATAGTTGGTACGAGGGTGTGTAGAGGATGGACTCCTAGGCTTGGGATGGGCCATGTTGCATGAAAATATATTCTGTTGCCATTATTATGGCCCAAGGCCCATAATGTGTTTGTGGGCACAAGGCCTTTATGTGTTTTCGGGATTTGCACACTGAGTCTTAGTGACTCACCCTTTTATTTTTCCTCACTTTATAGATGAGCAGTATATCGTGGACATGGGAGCCGAGGCAGACTCGAGGGGCCATCAAAACTATTATCTACATAGACTATTTTCGATTTTTCATTTGAGTTTTAATTTTTGGGAATATTTTTTTTGTAAAAAGGCCTCCATAACTTAGGTTTTTGATTTTTTTTCTCTTTTTTTTTCGTTATGTTAATTTTTTATACACTTATTTTTTCCAAGGTCTTAATTATAAAATAAAATGATAAATGGGCTTTTAAACACAATCAACGCAAATGCTTAAAGTTGTTTCAAAAATTTCACATTTAATTGTTTAATCGGCTATAATAAATTAAGATTTTCAAAACCCTACAGAGCAAAAGTTTTTAAGATTCAACCCGTACCATATCAGATCCGGTCATGGCATATGGGCTGGGTTTGGGGTGTTACATTTTGGTATCAGAGCCCAGTTCAAAACTCAGGCTGTGAAATGGGTCCAATGGTGATTTATAAAAACAATGTAAGTTAAGAAAAGTTCAGTTGAGATATGGCCTTCGAGTCTACCGGCACCTGATCCACCCAGGTAAGTATTCTAAACTTATTATGTGATGTGCATGTTGGGCTTGATGGGCTTTATGGGACGTAGACAGGTATGCTAGAGCTTATTGACTTTAGGCTTAGTACAAACAATTCTTCTAATCTCATAAGACTTAATCTCTAATTAAACATGTTTGTGAATATGCCACAGAGTTAGGGTATGGTAACAGGCATACGCATGTCTAGGATTGGATCTAGGAAGAGCTTGGTATTTAAGCGGCCCTAGCGGCTCACCTTCTCTTTTCTGGAATCCTACCTGGTGCATAGTGTTTGTTCACTCTAACCGAGAGGGCTTGTTGACGGGCCAAAACTTATAACTAAAACCCGAAAGGTTCAAGCCACCCTATTTTTCTAAAAAATTACTTATGCCCTAGTTTTGTAAAATTTTCAAAATCCCCTTGATTTTTGAAAACTTTCCAAAATACCCTGGATTTGCAAAATTACAAAAATACCCCCGATTGACAAAATCCTCGAAATACCCCCAAATTATAAAATTACCAAAATACCCCTATTTTGTAAAATCACCAAGAAACCCTATTTTGGAAAATTACAAAAATACCCCTATAGGATAAAACTATGAAAATATCCCTGGGTAGTAAAATGACAAAAATACCCTTACATGATGAATGTGAGTTCATGGATGCTACTTGTATGTTGATGTGTGATGGTAGAATGTATGTGGATCCTAGAGCTAGGAAATACAGACCTGAGAACTGAACCTTGTAGATAGAGTTCTAATCGGAAAGAACTACTGTTAAAACTACTTTTCATAAGATTGTTCGTTATTAATCAGTGGAAGAAATTAATAATTTATAAAATTCCTAATCAGATAAACGTGGATCGATAGAATGAGCATTAGAGGACGTGGAATGCATGGCCGGGGTAGAGGCAGGATTGTTGTGTCGAAACCAGTAGGGTCCAGCCATGAGTCGGGGAATGAGGTACCAGTGCCACCAACTGTGGAGGCATAATTCTAAGATCAGACGATTGGAGATGTTGCGGTATCTCAGGCAATGTTGAGGGTTTTAGAGAGGGTAGCTGAGGCAGGCATGGGCATAGGAGCCCAGAAATCTATGCCGGAGCGACTTAGAGCTAACAGGGCAGAAGTGTTTAGGGGAATTTCTAGGAGAGCCCCAAGTAGTATTGGTTGGAGGCGGTCGAACGCATAATGGATGATTTGGATTTTATGGGAGAAGAGAAGCTGAAAGGAGTAGTGTCCCTTCTTCGTGATGAAGCTTAACAATGGTGGCTTACAGTTAAGGATGGTACCATGGCTGACCATATCACCTAGGATTGTTTCAAAGCAGTGTTCCAGAGCAAGTACATTAGAACGAGTTATGTGGATGCGCAGCGTAGAGCGTTCCTGAATCTGGTTCAGAGAAGTAGGTCGGTGGCGGCGTACAAAGCGAAATTCTTGTGCTTGAGCCGTTATGCTCGAGGGATGGTGGCCACAGAATATGAACGATGTGTTCGATTTGAAGATGGCCTGAAGGATGGCCTACGTGTTTGTGGAGAAAGCTAAAATAGATGAGGAGGTGAGACGGACGGAAAAACTAAACCGGGATAGATACAGGCGTAGAGGTAAGAGAAATTTTGGATCATCAGGGACAACTGGGAGTACTCAGAAAAGACCTATGTCGGATGGACCGAGACGGGCTGAGAGACCTACTGCTACTAGCCAAACACGGAAGTGTGCTCGATGTGGTAAATTCCATGAAGGTGAGTGTTGGACAGGCGGTGGGAAGTGCTTTAGGTGTAGATCTTTGGATCATCATATTAGAGCGTCCCACGACCACGAAGCGATGCAGAAACGCAGCAGCGTGGGAATGCTCATAGAATAGAGGAGGTCAGCAACCACCAAGGGGCCGTGGACAAGCCAGGGGCGATGTTGGTAATGAACACGGTCGTGGAGCACCAGGTAGAGGTGCGAGGTTATCTTTGAGGCGAGGCACCGACTTTGGTCTATCTGACTCATCGCCAAGGGATGAAGACACTCTAGATGCGAATATTGGTGCATACCCTACTGTAGTATATTGAGTGTTTATTTTTAGAATTGGACTGCACTGCGAAAGCGTAGTGATGAGACTTGGGTAGCACAATTGATAGTTAGTTCAAAATTTCGAGGATGAAATTTCCTTAGGGAGGGTAGATTTTTAACATCTTGAATTCGGGCCTATTGGGTTGTAACGCCCCAAAAATCTCAAAAATTTTAATTTCTACGCATGGGATTTAATATGTATGTGTAGCACTTAGAATAATAATATTAAGGTATTATCGAGATTATTTGAAACTTTGGAGTTAGGGGAAACCATAGGGAAAATTTATTTTTCTTACTTAGTGGACACAAGTCTCAGGCATGAGGCCTCATAAGCTGATTAAGAGAAGAGAGGACATAAGTGGGCTTGTGGCCCAGTGGCAAAGTGGCGCAACTTAGAGAGCAAGGAGGTGTCGTCAACTGAGGAGGCCCGCATTCAAGTTACATAAAGCCCAATTCTTTTAATTAAAGTTACCTAAATTTTGGAATTTAGGTGGGTAAGGTTGGACGGCAACAAGGCTTAAAAATAGGGGGATTTTATGTGGATAATAAGTTTGATAATGTGCTGATAGAGGGAGGAAGAGATGGTGTTGTCTAGGCCTCTTTTGGAGGTGTGCTTCGATAAGGATAAGGGAGAAAGTTTAGGAGCTATCTAGGAAGCAAGTGGTGGCCGAATTTGGGACAATGTGTGCAAAGGGGAGGACGGCTAGATAGGATTAAGGGGTGCCAAAATTCCCCTTGTTTATTAAATAGTTTTAGTTTTCAAAAGAGGGCAATCCCGGTATTTGGTTAGTGTGGGTACCAAAATTCTCTTTAAATAGAGGGGACATCTCTTCAATTCCGGTATTTGGTCCCACTTTTCTTTTTCCATTCTCTCATCTTCACTTTTATGCAAAAGCCGAAAGTCCATTATTCTATTCTCTTTTCTTTCCAACAAGCCGAAACCTCCCAATTGTTCACAACGTCTTTTCTTTCAAAAGTCGAAACTCTGAACTCTCTTCTCATCTCCATAGCCGAATACTTCCTATTCCCTTTTTGCCGATTTCTTCACTAAAGCTGAATCTACATAGACTTCTTCCTATCATCTTTTCTTCTGATCTTCTCAAAGTCAGAATCTCTAAGGGGTAGTCGAATTCTTTGTGTTAAGGCGAGTGTCAACTTTCCTATCTCTTCACTTTCTCTTTCGGTTTTTGGAAGACAAATCCGAAAAGCTAATGGTTTAATGGTTTTATATATTTTCTTGTTGGCCGACATTCGGGAATTTAGATAGATCGCCTTGATTTAAAAGTCAGAAACGCTAGTCTCGGAGTCTCAATCTAGATTTCTAGGCAAGGGTTCAATTCATCCTATGTTGTTTAATCGGGTTTTTTTTCATTAATTCGTGCCTTCACTTAATGTTGCGTTAAGCAATCATCATAGTATCTTCTGACCAAAGATCACTCATGGACTCGAATGTCAGCAAATCAAATGAAGGGGTTGGATCTTTAGTTTCAGCCCCAAAGTTCAAGAGACACGCGGTGTCAGCAGTTCGAGATTGGCTGCCAGGTTATGGACCAACTTTAGAGCAAAACCTTAGGCAGTTAGCAGTCGTATCGACTTACGATAGTGTCGACATAGAAAGTCATCATCTGTCAAGAATCGTGTGTAGATCTCCATCACACTAGTTAATCTGTATTATATGTATGTTGTGGGCTAAAAGCTGGATAAAGAGGCTATATGAACAGTCGTAATACCCAAAAAGGGTAGGCAAGGGATGTCAAGTACGTAATCATAGAAACTTCTCTATGTGTATCGATGTATGTGAAAGTATGTGATCTGTTTAGATAGTTTAATGTTCTGATTCTTGCATGTATGTATGCATGGGATGGGTTTGATATGATGAAGGGGAGCAGGTCACGAGGTGATCGGTGGCTTTGCCACATAGGTCACATAGTGATCGGTCTTTATGACAAGCAGCGCAACTATCGATATATTAGTAAGGTCGCATAGCGATCGGTGGCTTTGCCACATAGGTCACATAGTGATCGATATGGTGTGTAGCAGATGGAGGGTTGATTGTAGAAATCCCCACGGTGTGATGGTTGGTACGAGGGTGTATAGAAGATGGACTCTTAGGTTTGGGATGGGCCATGTTGCATGAAAATATATTCTGTTGCCATTGTTATGGCCCAAGGCCCATAATGTGTTTGTGGGCCCAAGGCTTTTATGTGTTTTCGGGATTTGCACACTGAGTCTTGGTGACTCACCCTTTCATTTTTCCTCACTTTACAGATGAGCAGTAGATCGTGGACATGGGAGTCGAGGAGGACTCGAGGGGCCATCAAAACTAGTATCTACATAGACTATTTTCGCTTTTTCATTTGAGTTTTAATTTTTGGGAAAAAATTTTGTAATAAGGCCTCCATAACTTAGGCTTTCGATTTATTTTCTCTTTCTTTTTCATTATGTTAAGTTTTTATACACTTATGTTTTTTTTCCAAGGTCTTAATTATAAAATGAAATGATAAATGGGCTTTTAAAACACAATCAACGTAAATGCTTAAAGTTGTTTCAAAAATTTCACATTTAATTGTTTAATCAGCTATAATAAATTAAGATTTTCAAAACCCTTCAGAACAAAAGTTTTTAAGATTCAACCCGTAGCATACCAGATCCGGTCATGGCGTATGGGCCGAGTTTGGGGTGTTACAATCTTGAAGCTCGACTGAAAGCTATTATTATAGGCAAATTCTACCAATGGGAGAAACTTTTCCCAACTGCCTTGGAATTCCAAAATACAACATCTGAGCATGTCCTCGAGTACTTGAATTAACCTTCTCGACCGATCGTCACCGAGAGGTGAAAAGCTATGCTAAAACTCAATTTTGTACCCAAAGCTTCTTACAACTTCTTCCAGAATCTAGATGTGAATCTTGGATCTCTATCCGATATGATCGATAAGGGAACTCCGTGAAGTCTTACTATTTCTGAAACATGCAAGTTTGCCAACTTGTCTAGGGAGTAATCCAATCGTACAGGTATAAAGTAGGCTGACTTCGTGAGTCTATTAACCACTACCCAAACAGCATCTTTCTTGCTCGGAGACAACGATAAAGCCGTTATGAAATCCATGGTGATACGGTCCTATTTCCACTCGGGAATCAAGATAGGTTGAAGTAAACCCAAAGGTACTTGGTGTTCAGCCTTTACTTACTGACAAATCATGCACTTGGTAACAAATTTTGAAATGTTTTTCTTCATTTTCGGCCACCAATACTATTGCTTTAGATCATTATACATCTTGGTGCTACCCAAAAGTACAGATAAACACCCATTATGTGCTTCATACAAAATTCTCTGTATAAGCTCCTCTTTTCTTAGTGCACAAACTCTATCTCTAAACATTAAATATCCATCAGAATTAATCCGAAAGTTGGATTCAGCACCTGACTCACACTGAGCTCTCTTAACTTGCAACTCACTATCTTCTTTCTGAGCTTCAAAGATCTCTTGAAGAAACATTGGTCTAGCTCTTAACTCAGCTAAAATGGAGCCATTTTCGGATAAGGATATCCTTGAATTCAATGCTCTTAAATAAATAAAGACTTCCTGCTTAAAGCATCGGCGACTACATTCTCCTTTCCTGGATGGTAGTCGATGACCAACTTATAGTCTTTTATCAACTCTAACCATCTTCTCTGTCTTAAGTTCAACTCTTTCTGCGTCATCAAGTACTTCAAACTTTTGTGATCGGTGAAAATCTGACATCGTTCATCGTATAAATGGTGTCTCCAGATCTTCAATGCGAAGACTATGGTAGCCAATTCTAGGTTATGCATCAGATAATTATTCTCATGAGGTTTTAACTGTCTTGAGGCAATCACTTTGCCTTCTTACATGAGTACACAGCCCAATCCATTTAAGGATGCATCGCTGTAGAGTACAAATTCTTTCCCTGATTCGGGTTGTACTAAGACTGGAGCTTCTGTCAACGTTGCTTTCAACTTCTCAAAACTTTTTTGGCATCTTTGTAACCACTCAAACTTCACGTTCTTCCATAACAATTTAGTCATTGGGGTTGCAATCATAGAAAACCCTTGACAAATCGTCTATAGTAGCCGGCTAGGCCCAAAAAACTTCTAATCTCAGTGATGTTCTTGGTGGTTTCGATCTGTTATAATGAGATCTTACTTGGATCTACTCGGACTCCATCTCCGAGACAATATGTCCCAAGAATCCCACTTCCTTGAGCCAAAATTCACTTTTACTGAATTTGGCATACAATTGATTTTCTCGAAGAGTCTGTAAAACTATCCGTAGATGATCAGCATGTTCATTCTCGTCTCAGGAATAAATCAATATGTCGTCAATAAAAACCACTACAAACTTATCAAGGAATGGTCTAAAAATGCGATTCATTAAGTCCATGAACACTGCAGGAGCATTGGTCAACCCAAAGGGCATGACTAGAAATTCATAATGCCCATATCTTGTTCGAAAGGCAGTCTTGGATACATCTGAATCCTTCACTCTCAACTGGTAGCACCCAGATCTCAAGTCCATTTTGGAGAACATAGTGGCTCCTTTCAATTGATCGAACAAATCATCGATCCTAGGCAATGGGTACTTGTTCTTTACTGTCACTTTATTAAGTTGACGGTGATCTATACACAATCTCATGGTGCCATCTTTATTTTTCTCAAATAAAACCAGAGCACCCCATGATGAACAACTTGATCTTGTAAAGCCTTTGTCTGTCAACTCTTGCAACTGTAACTTCAGCTCTTTCAACTCTGTTGGAGCCATTCTATACGGAGTAATGGATATTGGTACAGTACCGGGAGCTAGCTCAATGCCAAACTCAACTTCTCTAACTGGTGGTAATACTGGTAATTCATCAGGAAAAACATCCACATATTTACATACAATCGGCACTGATTCAATCTTTAACTCTGTCTCTTTATCATTCAATACAAAGGCCAAAAATACCTCATACCCTTTTCTTAGATATCTCTGCGCCATTATATGAAAAATTATTACCGACATTCTACCTTGCTCATCTGATTCTACATGAAGAGTATCCCCATTCTCACATCTCATCTCAATGTATTTCTTCCCACAATTTACAATTACATTATGAGTAGTCAGCTAGTCCATACCAAGAATGAGGTCGAATTCATCAAATGGTAACAACATAAGATTTGCTTTAAAGCAATGACCTCTAATCATTAATGGACAGTATTTACAAACTTTA
Organism: Gossypium rotundifolium; assembly: GCA_025506655.1. Lineage (NCBI taxonomy): Eukaryota > Viridiplantae > Streptophyta > Magnoliopsida > Malvales > Malvaceae > Gossypium > Gossypium rotundifolium. The sequence continues at coordinate 60,156,449 of CP106729.1, read as the reverse complement.
TCAACTAACATACTTTTGCCTAAAGGATTGGACACCTTAATCACAATTTTTGTGTTATCTATAGGCACACCTAAACTGGGTACTAATTTCATGCAAATGTAAGAGTGTGTGGATCTAGGGTCTATTAAAGCAATAACTTTGGAATTGTAAAGAGAAAAGGTACCCGTAATAACATCAGGGGAAGATGCCTCTTCGTGAGTGCGAATGGCATAAGTCCTTGCAGGCGCTCTGCCCTTGGGTCTCGCGACCTGCTCTCTGGGGTTACCTCTTCCACTTGCCCCACTTCCCGAGTTCCTCTGCGGTCTTCCTCTGACCATACTCCTAGATCTCAGGTTCTGAGTTCTCTCTCCTTTAGTCATCTCTGGACAATCCTTTATGAAATGGTCTTGGGAACCACATCTAAAACATGCATTTTCATGTGCTTGGTATTCTCCCAAATGGCATCTGCCATATTGTGGACATTCAGGTCTATCAGATCTAAAATTTCCAACACTTGCAACTGAAGTCATCTGTGCTTTATTTCCCAAATACTGCTTACTCTTGTCTTTTCTTAAAAATCTAGTGGAAGTAGCTGTTCGAGTAGAAGAATCTCTTGACTTCTTGGATGACGATTGGAACGACTTGTTCCACTATTTCTTTTTAGAATCGCTAGACTCTATTTTAGATTTCTTTTTCTCTTTTACCAGTTCTTCAACTTTACAAGCCCTTTCCACTAGTACAACAAATTCTTTTAATTCGAGGACAGCAACAACCAGCTTAATCTCCTCATTTAAACCATCTTCAAACCTTTTACTCATAATGGCCTCAGTGGACACACATTCGCGAGAATACTTGCTGAGTCATACGAACTCTCGCTCATAATCAGTTACTGACATCTTGCCTTACTTCAGCTCTAAAAATTCTTTCCGCTTCTAGTCTACAAGCCTCTGGCGATATATTTTTTCTTAAACTCTTCTTGGAAGAATTCCCATGAGATCCTTTCCTTTGGTACCACTAACACAAGGGTGTTCGACCATTGGTAAGCAGAATCTCTTAAGAGAGAGACTACACACTTCATGCATTCATCTAGAGTGCAGGACAGTTCGTTAAATACTCTGATGGTATTTTCTAACCAGAACTCAGCTCTTTCTGGATCATTATCTTTACTAGCTCAGAATTCTTCTGCCCCATGCTTCCTGATCCTATCAATTGGAGGTTTACTTCCTCTTACCACTTCTACTACTTAAAGGGCTACTGGAGTAGGTTGTGGAATAGGCGGGGGTGGAGGGGATTGTGCATTCCATCATATGGAGGAAGGCTTCTCTAGCCTCTTCTCCTTCTCCTTCTTGACTCACCGTAGTGGGTCTATTCTCATTCTTATACGACACCGTCCCTTCTACGGGAGCTAGTGCGTTGCTTTCTACATCATTTACCTCAGATCTTTCGGGATCTATTTACTATATATATAAACATAATTTAAGTCGTCAAGAGTCGTCACACTATCATTATAAAAACATTCTTACGTATGGCATGTATAGCTAGACTCATGCTCGTGCTACGTTAGTCTTAGAACCAACTAAATCGTAGCTCTGATACCACTAAATGTAACACCCTGCACCCAAGACTGAAACTGGGTCTGGATACGAGACATTACTATGCTTGAACTTACTGATACATATACTTACGAGCTATAAAATTTTGTTCCAACTTAAAAACTTCACTTTCTTAGTCAACACATATAACAAGGGCCTACGAGGCTTTTAAATCATGTCAGAAAACTTTCGGAATTAAAATCAAATAACTCATTTTTGAAGCAGGGTTCTGATCGTGGCAAACAGTTGAGTTTTAATATTTATAAAAGAGTGATCGAACCTGTAGACTGACTGCAACAACGATATAGGCAAGTGCACCTATTGAATAGTAGTATAACCCAGGCAAGAATATCTTATCGAACCCAAGGGAACCTAAAAGTACTCCTACTCACTTTCTTTCTATTATTTAGCCTAAAATATGGAGTGATTGGATTATTAAACTGACAAAATACTTAGACTAAAAACAAAGACAAAAGATTGAATTGGATAAAGACTTTAGGAAAACTCAGTTGATAAAGACGATCCATCAAGAAGAATCCACCCATGACTTCACTTATTATTTATTCCCCAAACCATATAATTTCTTTACTTAGCTTGATCCGTGGGACTCCCTAACCTATATTAAACCCTATCTCGAGGTGAATAACGTCTAACCTTAGGTTAATTAGTGGAACTCTCGTTCTCTTATAATAACCCCCTAAGGAAGCAGTAAATCGATCAATGGATTCCCATATTAAGTTTCACCCTAATCTGGCAAAATCTCGTAACCCTATCTCTAGGTGCTCGATCAACTCTGCTCAATTATGCTAGATCTACTCTTAGGTAGGGTCTATTCCTCCTCCACCTAAGCATATCAGATTGAATTAAGCAACATAATTAAGAACAAACCAAGTACTTATAATATAATTTAGAAATCAAATAACAAAATCCATCATAGGTTTCATCCCCTTCAAGTATTTGAGGGATTTAGTTCATAACTAAATACGAAAACATCTCAAGAGTAAAGAATAAACAAGACATAAGAAATCCCTAAAACCCCCTAAAGGAATTGAAAGAGAGATCCTCCATCTTGAATGGAGTTCCGACTTCTTGAGATGGATCAACTGACTATCTTCAAGTGATTCCCTAACAAATGAAAGCTTCGGCAAAAGCCTCTACTAAAAAGCTCCCCTTTAATGTCTGCCTTGGGTTGTTTATATAGGCTTTGGGATGCTATACTTGGCTCCTAAGTATCTCCTTCAAGTAGAATTACTATTAGGGTGTTGGAGTAGACTTATGAGTATGTTTCTTTGGCTTCAAGCATCCAAATCCATGTAAAATTGCTCTCTCCCGCGACAGGTGCACGACCATGACACATGCCCGTGTAAATCATTGTTGGGCCGTGTCTCGATTCTGTCATTTTGGGCACGGCCGTGTGAGTCAGGATTCAGGCCGTACTTTAGGTCTGTCGATTTGGGTACGGCCATGTATATCACCAGGCACGTCCGTGTGATCAATAGATGCTGCACGACCGTCTGTTATGTAGTTGAGGCTGTGCTCTAGGTAATTGGCAAGGCACGATCGTATGGGCTTTGGGCCAGGCCGTGTTGATTGCTTGCTAGCCCAGTTACTCCGTTTCAGCTCGTTTTGCATTTTTTTATCCTCGGGTACTTTCTTGAGCATAAACATGAAAAGAAAGGATTAAAAGTACCTTTTTACATAAATCAAGGGCTAAATCATCCAAAAGAATACTAAATATGGGGTTAAAATATGTTACTTTTACGGTTTATCAAATACCCTCACAGTTAAGCTTTTGCTTGTCTTCAGGCAAAATTCTCAACTTTACAATTAAAACGAACTTTCCATAATTCATAATTCCTATCAACAATGTCTCATCATAATTCATAGATAATTTATACCTGGATAATCCAACTCAAAGAGTCCTAAAGATTCAATTACGATAAGTCATACATTTGTAGTACGAAAACATGGGTGTCTCCCCTTATCTAAGTAATTACCTTTAATTCAAAGCCGACAAGGATTGACATCCTCACAAAAGATTCACTCAAATCACTCAAAGGTGTTTAAGGTTCAAGAATAAGAACTCTAAGTCGAACCTAAAAAGTTAATCCCATAGACTTGCTTGAAAATCAAATCTCCACCACTATATATAAGATGATACACAAATCAAAAGGTCTTTAATCAGGGTTGTAACGGGGCTAGGGTTAAAAGGTGTGGATACATTTGAATTAGAGGTTATAATTGAGATTGAATTTACTAATTACCTAATCTAAAATAATGAACTAAATATGAATATTTACATCGAATGAAAACTAACAATATCTATTATTGATAATTTACTCTATAATAAGAGTATTTTCATCACTCAAATTTTGAAAAACTTTAATACGACTTTTTCTTTAACAATTGGAGTTTTAAATGCTCTAAGATCTTTTATTATACTACTAATATTGAATATACTTGGATTTTTTAAGAACAAACCAAAATAAACATAATAGAAGGAACTTTAGTGATTGAAATAACCTAATTAGTAATTGATCAAATCAATTCTCGATAGAGGGGTAGTCAAAGGAATGTTGGTAACAAATAAAAAGGGATTTTGGGTTAATATTAGTGGGTGAGTCAATAAAAAAAAGTTGTTAGGATTCAACGGGGTTCACTAGGGGTTAATTTGTATGGGTAGGCTTTTTAGTGGAGTGGATAGGTTAACACCTAGGTGCCTTTATCATCTCTGTATATCAAATCAAAAGTGTAGTCTCAACATGTATAAACGAGGCAAGTTTTAGAATAACAGTTCACAGTTGACACACTCATAATAAATTAAAGTGAGCATGAAAAGGGTATATGCTCTATAAGGCTCAAAATCTCACAAAAAATTATAGGTGTTTTGACATCAATCCTTATAAATTTTAAACTTCAAGGTGATACTCAAATTAGGTTCAACAACCTATCAATTTTAATTTTTAGAAAGTAGACTTATCATGCTCGATTTTCTAGTATTCTTCAAATTTAATTATCAATGCACAATTAACTAAGACTTATTCTAAAACATATTGCCAAAAATCATGAATCATTAGAAATTTCATCCTAATTAGTAATATGAGAAAAATACTTAAGATCAAGACTAATTTTAGGGTTTTAAAAATTATGCAAAAAGTTAGGCACTATTACCCCCACACTTAAGATGCACATTGCCCTCAATGTACAAAGATAGATAATGATAATTAGATGCCAAATCAAAAAAAAAAAAAAAAGAAGAAGTGGGGAAAGTAATGCTCCCTGAAATCTGGATGATCCCTGGCGTCTTTGGTGGCGGTGATGGTGTTTTCTATGGGCCTGGTGGAGTGGCTATCGAAAAGCAATTTGCTAGATGAAGAAATTAGGTAGCCAGTGAAGATATAACCAAGAGATCTAGAGAAATAATAATAATAATAATATACTAATAATATATTTAAAGATTAAGGAAATAAAAAGAAGGAGACTAAGAAGAAAACTGAAATTGAAAGAAAAGAGTAATGGACTAAGGAGTCCTTATTGTTGGATGGTTTGTGAAGTGGGTGTGACCTTGAAGGCTGTGGTGTGTGATTCCCTAGCAGCCTTGTAACATCCCAAAAATGGGGTTACCTGGAATTTAATTATTTTTCCTATGTATGAATGGTTGAGGCATTACTTATGAAATAATAATGATCAAATTAAGGCTTTGTGTTGGCTCGATTTGGTAGGAAATTTTAGTTTTTAACTTTTAAGGTAGGGAGCCTTAGCAAGGGGATGTTATAAGAATAAATGGGGATAATTTGGACATAAAATGAGCCTAGACTAAGTGGCAAAGTAAGCCCACTTAAGAGCTACATGTGACGCCACCAAGGAGCAAGGGGGAGCTTGTGTTCGAGTCGCGGAAATCCCTCTTTTTGGCAACATATTGGACGGCACTTGAGGGAGAGTCCTCTCTCCCTTTAAACTCTTTAATTATTATTAATAGATAATATAAGCATATTATTTTAAGGATAATCAAGTAGATCATGGAGATTTAAAAGAATTATCATTGGATTATTATTAGAAAATTTAAATTATTTGAATGGTTTTAAATTAAGTGGTCTAGAGTGATTCAAGGAAGATTGATGAATCTTGAACTCTTTGTTAGAAGAAGTGGACGGCAAGGACACTAGGTGGGGAGTGCCGAATGCTTATATAAGCACCTAAGTGATCACCTTGTTTTCTTTTTTTCCAAGTTTGCTAGTCAATCTCCAAACCCTCTCATCTTATATTTTTCTTTCTTTACATCCTCTCCAAAACCTTGGCGAATCCTCCACATCTCCATAGCCCATCTATTTCTTTTCTTCATAGATCAAAACCCTATTGTCCTACCTCCAAATAGCGGGATATACCCTCTTGTAGTGCGAAACCTCACATTCCTCCTTGGTTGCACTTTGGTAGAATAGTGCAAAGTGGCATTGATACTCGGGACTTCTTTGTAATTCAATCGATTATCAAGGTAAGGGATGGCGAACCCTCATACGTATTTTCTTTTCTTGTCGACTTATGGGATTGAATGGAAGCCGAAGTTTCGGCAACTAGTAGCAAGAGTTCTAACCAGTGTTGAAATCGATGATAGGCACTTCGGGATCTCAAAACAGAGAGATCGGATCTGGCATTCTCTGACATTCGGTTTTGGGTAAGTGGTGGTAAGTGTCTACTTATAAAGATTACTCCTCTAATGATTAAGAAAAGCCGAAAGCCATGGTTGCTAATATTGACCAAGCTGTAGTTTATGAACCAGATTTGCGATTCGGTCTGAAGCTAGGATTCAAGCGATTAGGTAAGGATGCGGTACAAAATATGACCCTTTAAATTATTTGGTTTGGCCGAATGGCCATATTACTAACCTTGATAGTTGGCCGAATATAGGGGCAAGGACTTAGAGTGTGGCCGATTGAGTATCTTCGGGATTTAAGACTATCGTGGTAACAGGTGTGTACATACACACATATAATTTGTTAATATCTGTTTGTTGTGAATGCTAACTTGATTTCTATGTAGCATTGATAATATACCATATCGGTATAGTTAGCGATCCGGTAAGTCCACGAAAATGTGTACTTGTTATTTGATGCTTTTGGTAAGCATGATGCATTATTATATGAGATTTAAGTATGTGATTGATGTGGGATTAGCGAGTGGAGGGAGCAGTACTATTGTGCCGACGGGCACCAGTGTTTTGGTAACACACTGTGACTATATGTCACCAGAGGTTTGGTACCTCCGAGGTTTGGTACCTCAATAGCGACTTGTCCCTATGGTTAACACCACCAGTGGGTTGGCCCCACTTGAGATATGGGATCGTCTGCCGCTGATTTGGTATCACACGATGGGTTGGCCCCATCACCCGATTTGTGTCTCACGGACACCGTGTTTTGGTAACACATTGTGACTATATGTCACCGGTGGTTTGGCACCACCGGTGGTTTGGTACCACAGCAGGTAGAAATGGCGTATGGTTGGCTAGGTTGGGTACACATTATTTTGCATATTAATTGTTATATGTTGTGTATGAAAAATATTTTAAAGCGGGGAAGGGTTACATCTTGAGTCTTGGTGACTCACCTTCTCCATTATTTCTTCGGTGATGCTTAGATTGCGGACATGGGCCGGAGGGACTTGAGGAGGCCATGCGGTGGACTTAAAATGGACTTTAATTCTTGTTATTTTAAATTTGGTTATTGGGTTGTTTTATTTTGGATGCAATAAGGCCTCATTAAACTTTACTTTAGTTATTTTCTTATATGTTGGATATTTTTATTTTAATTAAAATTTGAATTACACGCTTTTCTAAATTAACACGAAAAATGTTTTATCGTGCCATCAGCACATCCGAAAATTTGTGTAATAACTTGACTTAATTAAACTTTCAATTTGGACTAGGTATAATTTCGGCAAGATAACTTAAAATGAGCAGTTTTCAACAAAACTTAAGTGGACTTAGAAAATGGGTTTCAAAAAGTTCTTCTTAGTAACGACCCATATTCGGTCCTAACGATTGGGCCGGGTTTGGGCTATTACAAATTGGTATCAGAGCCCAGTTCAAAACTCGGCTGTGGGGGCCCAAGGCCCAAAAATGTTTTAGTAGGTCTTATTAATTGATTTTGGGTTTTTAAAGCAGCATGGCCCAAGTCTCCAAGACCGATCCGCCCGGGTAAGTACCTCTAAACTTCTTTGTGGATTATATTCAGAGAAGGGTAGGAAGTATGGAGCGTAGATAGACTTATAGAATTTGAACCTAGGATTAGATTACTCAAACACACAAGCTAACATAAGACTTAAAGAACTAAACCAATCTATGACGTAGTCCTTGAGCTAGGTGTGGTAACCTGTGACGCATGTCTAGGATTGGAACAGGAAGAGCACGGTATTTAAGCGGTTTGAGTGACTCACCACCTCTTCTGCGGTATCCTGCAGTGCGTAGCTTGGGTTCACCCTAACTCGGGGGCTTAGTGGTGTGGTAACCTCTGCGCATGTCTAGAAAGGTTCGGTGGGAGCTTGGTATTTAAGCGATCCGTGACTCACCTCCTCTCCACGAAACACGCCAGTGCGTAGCTTAGGTTCACCCCGACCAAGAGGGCTCGGTCATAGGCCAAACACAATGACTAAAACCCGAAGGGGAATTAGCCTTGATTTTCGAAAAAAATGATGAAACAACAAAACTTGGTTTTAAAACCTTTTCAAATCACTCCTTCAGAAATAAGAACAACTCTTTTTACAATGTTTTACCCCGAAAAGTTCAATTTGTGGAAAATTACGAAAATGCCCTTAGGGGAAAAAATTACTAAAATACCCTTGACTCATAAAATATCAAATCAATGATTTTGTCCAAAAATTTTAACTATTCTATAATTATTCAACAACTTAGCCTTGAAAATCATCAGCAAAATATTTGGTTTTGGAAAAATTACGAAAACGCCCTCAACTTATAAAATTACCAAAATGCCCCTGAGTACAAAATTTTTGCAACATTACCGTTTTAAGAAGGAAAATTCTCAAAAGGGACCCTCAGAGTTTTATAATGGTTAAAACACCCTTGTTTTACAAAAATTACCAAATTACCCCTGGAGGACCAAATTACCAAAATACCCCTAGTTTTCGAAATAATGCCATAACTTCAAATCTTATCAATTTTTAATAATACCCTCCAGTGTTGAGAATTGCAAAACAACCTACTCTACTAAAGTTTTAAAATCTCTTTTATTACGAGAATACCCCTGTAGGAAAATGACGAAAATACCCCTGGGTTAGAAATGGGCAGAAATGTCCGAAGAGCGAATAGGTATGGAAAGTATTAAGGAATGGATGCAAGAACTTCTTTGTGTGAACTAGGATAGAAGACTGAAACCTTGTTTGCACGAAAGAATCTCTAATTAAAATTTCTTCATAAAATTTCTTCGCGAGTAATGAAGTGGAACAAACGCTAATACATAAAATTTCTCTTAATCAGTTAAAAGCGCAGAGATAGAATGAGTTCTAGAGGGCGTGGACGCCGTGGACCCAGTAGGGTAGGATGACGGTGTCCGAACCCGTCAGTCGGGACAAGGTTCAAAGCGATGTACCACCGCCACCACCACCTCCGCTTTTGGAGCGGAGGAGCAGGATCGAGGCGAGGAGAGGCGATGCTCATGGCGGTATTGCGAGTCCTCGAATTGGTGGCGAGGTGGTGGAAATTTAGGAGCTCGTAAATGCTCCCGAGTGGATTCGGTCCAATGAGTCGAGGTGTTCCGGGTGTGTCGAGTGGCACCAGTGCAGTAGTATTGGTGGAATCTCTGTAAAGGGTAATGGATGATCTTGACCTGACCGAGGAGGAAAAGCTGAAAGGGGCTGTATCGCTTCTAAAGGATGAAGCGTACCAGTGGTGGCTGACAGTTCGGGATGGAGCCACAGCTGATGATCTTACGTGGGACTACTTTAAAACCGCTTTTCGGGAAGAAGTATGTGGGCACCAGCCTACACATGACGCCAGTGAGAGGAAGGCTTTTCGGGTCTAGTACAAGGAACTAAGTCCGTGGCCGAGTATGAGGCGGAGTTTTTAAGGTGAGTAGGTATGCGGAGGAATCGTACTTGAACACGAAGGCTGTGTCGCTTTGAGGACGGACTCCAAGATGACTTGAGGTTCTTGATTGCGCATGACAAGTCCGTGAGTTTTCATCTCTTGTGGAAAAGGCTAAGGTAGCCGAGGGGATCAAGGAGGTCATGAGGCGTAATTATAGTAGAAATAATCGAAGAGAGGATTTGGGTCGGTGGATCCAGTGGTAATGATCGAAGAAGGCTAGCAGAGTGGGCCAAATCGGTGAGGCTGTAGCTACTAATCGAGGGCGGCTCAAGGCAATCATTGTGGGAAGTCCCATTGGGAGGTTGCTCGACCGGCGATAGAGGATGTTTTGAGTGTGGGTCTTTAGAACATCGGTCGAGATTGTCCCGAGCGAGCTCGAAATCAGCAGAGGGGCGTAACTGCAGTTTCGGGACCAAAATGTGGGACCGCAGAGAGGGTCGTGGTAATGGCAGAGGAAGCAGCGGTCCTAACCGAGGTCGTGGAACTCGTAGGCGAGGTTCGAGCAAACAGAGGCTAAGCGACTGGCTTAGTCTATCTGCGGCAAGGCGTCATGAGGAGGGTGACGACCGGATGTAATGTCGATGCGTTTCGATTTTTGGTCTCCCTTATTATGCATTGATTGATGTGGGGTCTACACATTAAATGCGTAGCGATAGTGTGGTAGAGACTTTGAACCTAGACTCGAGGCGCCGCTAGGGAGATGACCGTAGTGAGTCCTTTAGGTCACTCTGTAGTAGTAGACAAACTTTTAGGACGTACCCTAGAACTCAAAGGGGTCGATTCGGGTGATCGATGGAACTACCATTCGGGAGTTCGATTTGATCCTTGGAATGGATTGGTGGTTAAGCATCGGTAATTTGGATTCTTGTGCTAAGCGCATGGTTCTAAGACGGTGAAGGTGGTGAAGTGGTGATGATAGGTGATAGAGCGAATTACCTATCCATGTGGTGTCTGCCTTGAAGGCGTAAAAGATGGTCAAGAAGGGTTGTAAAGGCGTATTTGGTTCAAATCATGCGTTGGAAGTTAAGGAGTCGGCATTGGAAAGGTCCGAACGGTTGGGGAATTTCTTGATGTGTTCCCGGAAGAACTTCCGGGTCTACCTCGGATCGGAAGTCGAATTCGGTATAGACTTGCTACCCAAAGCGGCACTGTCTATAGCACTCACCGAATGGCACCAAAGGAATTGGTGGGTGAAGGCTCAAATTCGTGAGCTCTTGGATAAAGGATTTATTCGACCTAGTATATCTCCGTGGGGAGCGCTGTATTGTTTGTCAAGAAGAAGGGCGGTTCTATGAGGATGTGCATCGACTCACGTCCGTTAAACAAGTTAACGATCAAAAACAAGTACCCATTGCCTCGGATCGATGACTTGTTTGACCGATTGAAGAGGCGTCGGTGTTTTGAAGATAGACCTTAGGTCGGGTTACCATCAACTTAAGGTGAAGGGGTCGATGTTCACAAGACGGCTTTTCGAACTCGGTATAGGCATTACGAGTTCTGGTGATGCCATTCGGTTGACCAATGCACCGCGTGGCGTTTATGGATTTAATGAATAGAGTATTTCAAGAATATCTAGACCAATTCGTCGTAGTGTTCATTGGCGACATATTGGTTTACTCTAAGACGGAGGAGGAGCACGACAAGCATTTACGGATAGTTCTGCGGTGTTGAGAGAAAAGCGGTTGTATGCCAAATTGATAAGTACTGCAATTTTGGTGAGGAGGTGGCTTTCTTGGGTCACGTAGTGTCGGCGGAAGGATTAAGTGGATCCCATAAGATTGAAGCGGTATTGGAGTGGAAGCGCCTAAGTCGGTGGCGTAGATCTGAAGTTTTCGGGTTTAGCGAGGTATTATCGGAGGTTTGTGGAAGGTTCTCTCGATCGCGGCGCCATTGACTAAGTTGCTAAGGAAAGGTGTTCCATTTGTATGGTTGGAAAAGCGACAAGAAAGTTTTGATAAGTGAGGAAGATTCGGCGGAAGCTCAGGTTTAAGTACAACCCGAAGCGTGGAAATTATTCTGATCTATTGTGATGCATCTCACCTTTGGTTTGGGGTGTGTGTTGATGCGAGAGATGGGAAGGTAGTAGCCTATCGTCCGTCATTTGAGACCGCATGAGGTTAACTACCCAACTCACGATCTGGAGTTAGCGCGATCGTCTTCATACGAAAATATGGAGACATTATCTTTATGGGAGAAGTCGGTAATTTACGGACCACAAAAGTTTGAGGTATCTTGACTCGTAAAGATCTGAATCGAGGCAATGACGATGGATTGAGCTGTTGAAGGACTACGTTGTTCCATCGAATATCATCCGGTAAGGCTAACGTGGTGGCCGTAGCGTTGGCCGGAAGGTCGTGGCGGATTTAAGAGCAATGTTTGCTCGATTGAGCCTATATGATGACGGAAGCCTTTTGGCGAGAACTTCAAGTTAAGCCAACATGGATCGAGGAGATTAAGGATAAACAATTGGTGGATGAAGGTTAAATGCTAAGAGAATGCAAGTTCGGGATGGTGGTTTAGAAGGGTATAGTCATTGGTGATGGTGTGCTATGTTTTCGAGGACATACAGTATGCCAAAGGGCGTGGAGTTGAGGCGAAAAATTCTCCGGGATGCTCATAGCAGCCCATCGCTATGCATCCGGGAGGAAGCAAGATGTATGGAGATCTACTAAAGCAGATTACGGTGGCGGATTGAAGCGTGAGATAACGAATTCGTAGGGAAGGGTTTGGCGTGTCGGCGGAGTTAAGGTGAACACCGATTACCATCGGGACTACTTCAATCGGTAAAGATTCCTCAATGGAAATGGGAGAGGATCACTATGGATTTCGTCGGTGGTCACCCCCGCCCAACAAGAAAGATGCGATTTGGGTGATCGTGAGACTGTCTCGACTAAATCAACTCACTTCATCTGGGTGAGAATGGATTACTCACTCGAAGCTAGCAAGTTGTATGTGGCCGAGATAGTCGATTACATGGTGTACTGTATCGTTATCTCGGATAGGGACCCAAGGTTCACTTCGAGGTTTTGGAAGCGTTACATCAAGCATTGAGTGCAGCGATTGGATTTCAAAGACGACTTTCCATCCTCGGACGGACGAGGCGATCGAAAGGGTCATCTGAGATCTTAGAAGATATCTTTGAGGGTTGTGTCTTGGAATTAGAGGTAGTTGGGAGGAATTCCTACCTTTGGCGAGTTTGCCTACAACAATAGCTACCAAGCGAGTATTGAGATGGCACCTACGAAGCCTTTGTATGGCGAAAATGCCGAACTCCGACGTGTTGGACGGAGTTGGGTGAACAACAAGTGTTGGGCCCAGATTGGTAGCGAGACCGAAGACAAAGTCAAAGTGATTCGGTCTCGTCTCTGGAAGCATCGGATAGGCGAAGTCTTATGCCGATCTCAAACGCAAGGAAATGGAGTATCTTTGTGGGAGACAAGGTCTTCTGAAGGTGTCGCCTTGGAAGAAGGTACTAAGATTTGGGCGAAAGGGAAGTTGAGCCCAAGATTCATTGGCCCATATCTGATGATTGAAGCGGATAGGACCGGTAGCTTATCGCCTTGAACCGCCGGCGAGTTAAGTCAGATACATGACGTCTTTCACGTATCAATGTTAAGACGGTATCGGTCAGATCCATCACATGTGGTGCCTGTGACAGAAATCGAGGTTAACGCGGACTTATCTTTTGAGGAGGAACCGGTTCAGATCGTGGATAGAGATATAAAGGTTCTGCGTAGGAAGTCAGTGCCCTTAGTGAAAGTGCTATGGCGGAACCATGGTGTGGAAGAAGCTACATGGGAACCTGAGGATGTGATACGACGGCAATACCCTCATCTATTTTAGTTATGTAATTTCGGGACGAAATTTATTTTAAGGGGGGTAGAACTGTAACATCCCAAAAATGGGGTTACCTGGAATTTAATTATTTTTCCTATGTATGAATGGTTGAGGCATTACTTATGAAATAATAATGATCAAATTAAGGCTTTGTGTTGGCTCGATTTGGTAGGAAATTTTAGTTTTTAACTTTTAAGGTAGGGAGCCTTAGCAAGGGGATGTTATAAGAATAAATAGGGATAATTTGGACATAAAATGAGCCTAGACTAAGTGGCAAAGTAAGCCCACTTAAGAGCTACATGTGACGCCACCAAGGAGCAAGGGGGAGCTTGTGTTCGAGTCGCGGAAATCCCTCTTTTTGGCAACATATTGGACGGCACTTGAGGGAGAGTCCTCTCTCCCTTTAAACTCTTTAATTATTATTAATAGATAATATAAGCATATTATTTTAAGGATAATCAAGTAGATCATGGAGATTTAAAAGAATTATCATTGGATTATTATTAGAAAATTTAAATTATTTGAATGGTTTTAAATTAAGTGGTCTAGAGTGATTCAAGGAAGATTGATGAATCTTGAACTCTTTGTTAGAAGAAGTGGACGGCAAGGACACTAGGGGGGGAGTGCCGAATGCTTATATAAGCACCTAAGTGATCACCTTGTTTTCTTTTTTTTCCAAGTTTGCTAGCCGAATCTCCAAACCCTCTCATCTTATATTTTTCTTTCTTTTACATCCTCTCCAAAACCTTGGCCGAATCCTCCACATCTCCATAGCCCATCTATTTCTTTTCTTCATAGATCAAAACCCCTATTGTCCTACCTCCAAATAGCCGGATATACCCTCTTGTAGTGCCGAAACCTCACATTCCTCCTTGGTTGCACTTTGGCCGAATAGTGCAGTGGCATTGATACTCCGGGACTTCTTTGTAATTCAATCGATTATCAAGGTAAGGGATGGCCGAACCCTCCTTCTGTATTTTCTTTTTCTTGTCGACTTATGGGATTGAATGGAAGCTGAAGTTTCGGCAACTAGTAGCAAGAGTTCTAACCAGTGTTGAAATCGATGATAGGCACTTCGGGATCTCAAAACAGAGAGATCGGATCTGGCATTCTCTGACATTCGGTTTTGGGTAGGTGGTGGTAAGTGTCTACTTATAAAAGATTACTCCTCTAATGATTAAGAAAAGCCGAAAGCCATGGTTGCTAATATTGACCAACTGTAGTTTATGAACCAGATTTGCGATTCGGTGAAGCTAGGATTCAGCGATTAGGTAAGGATGCGGGTACAAAATATGACCCCTTTAAATTATTTGGTTTGGCGAATGGCCATATTACTAACCTTGATAGTTGGTAGTGGCGATTGAGTATCTTGAGATTTAAGACTATCGTGGTAACGGTGTGTACATACACATATAATTTGTTAATATCTTGTTTGTTGTGAATGCTAACTTGATTTCTATGTAGCATTGATAATATACCATATCGGTATAGTTAGCGATCCGGGTAAGTCCACGAAAATGTGTACTTGTTATTTGATGCTTTTGGTAAGCATGATGCATTATTATATGAGATTTAAGTATGTGATTGATGTGGGATTAGCGAGTGGAGGGAGCGATACTATTGTCCGACGGGCACCAAGTGTTTTGGTAACACTGCTGTGACTATATGTCACCGGAGGTTTGGTACCTCGGAGGTTTGGTACCTCAATAGCGACTTGTCCTATGGTTAACACCACCGTAGGTTGGCCCCACTTGAGATATGGGATAAATGCGCGCTGATTTGGTATCACACGATGGGTTGGCCCCATCACCCGATTTGTGTCTCACGGACACCGGTGTTTTAGTAACACATTGTGACTATATGTCACAGTGGTTTAGCACCACCGTGGTTTGGTACCACAGCAGGGGTAGAGCGATGGCGTATGGTTGGCTAGGTTGGGTACACATTATTTTGCATATTAATTGTTATATGTTGTGTATGAAAAATATTTTAAAGCGGGGAAGGGTTACATCTTGAGTCTTGGTGACTCACCTTCTCCATTATTTCTTCCAGGCGATGCTTAGATTGCGGACATGGAGCCGGAGGGACTTGAGGAGGCCATGCGGTGGACTTAAAATGGACTTTAATTCTTGTTATTTTAAATTTGGTTATTGGGTTGTTTTATTTTGGATGTAATAAGGCCTCATTAAACTTTACTTTAGTTATTTTCTTATATGTTGGATATTTTATTTTAATTAAAATTTGAATTACACGTTTTTCTAAATTAACACGAAAAATGTTTTATCGTGCCATCGGGCACATCTGAAAATTTGTGTAATAACTTGACTTAATTAAACTTTCAATTTGGACTAGGTATAATTTGACAAGATAACTTAAAATGAGCGATTTTCAACAAAACTTAAGTGGACTTAGAAAATGGGTTTCAAAAAGTTCTTCTTAGTAACGACCCATATTAGGTCCTAACGATTGGTAGGGTTTAATAATTACAAGCCTTTAGAACCAAAAACCAAGAAACTAATATGGAATAAATTAAATTAAGCAGAAAAGAAATATAGATAAGGAAAATAAAGGAGACGAGAAAAGAAAAATAGAACTGAAAAGTTTTCCAAAACCCTTGGCTTGTCAATTAAGTAAAGCTACTGGCATGAACTCATGTTGAGGTCTCTTCTGAGGAGATGATGCTTACGTTTCTTCGGCATGATCTTTGTGTTGCTCAAGAGTCTTGGACCTTTTCTATGAATAGGAAGAAAAATTTGAAAGAAAAGAGAAAGAAGGAATAAGAAAGAAGATGGGAAAAAGAGGAAGGGCTGTGGGGATTTAAATAGGATTTCAAATCTGGCACGTTCCCACGCTTGTGTACCGAGGGTGTGTCAATTCACACAGCTGTATCACAGGGCCATGTTGTGGCATGTGTTCTTCTTCCACGCCTATTTTGTAGGGTTGCATGCCCGTTCCTAAAAGGCCAGGATGTGAGCACGGATGGACTGCACAGGCATGGTCTGCCCATGCTCAATAAGTCAGTGTCTTAGCACGGTTGTGAGGCACAGCCGTGCTATTTTTGTCGGTGCCCGTGCTGTGGGTGGTTGGATTTGTGACGTTGGGGGGGTAGTTGGACTGACTTGCACGGCTCTGCTCTGTTAGTGTGGTAGTTTTGGTGGTCCACACAGCCACGAGCACGGCCGTGTGTAAGCCCGTGTGGCCTAGAAACCTGCATCTTTGTTTTAGATGTGGAGTGAGAAGGGAAAAGGAAAGAAAAGAAAAAAAATAATTTTGAACGATAAAAAGTGTTAGTGCTCGGGTTGCCTCCCGAGAAGAACTCGTTTATAGTCTTAAGCTAAACTGTCCTAGACCTTGAATATTTTAGGGAGGTTTAAAGGTTTGAATATTTTTCCTCTTACTGACAGTTTTATTTTCGTGACAAAGTTTAGGTCGAGAAGAGTTTACCTTGAAATTGCCAAACATTGGATTACTTACCTCGACTATTTTGTGTGGGAAAACATCATGCACCTGAAGGAGTATTTCTTCCTTTTTCTTCAGTTCTGTTGAACTGATGTAATGATTGGCTTTATCTAACAGGACTTGATCTTCTATTTTAAAGTGATTTGATGTCCCTATGAGCTCTTCTGGTGGTTCCTTAGGTTTACTTCGTGTGGATCTGGCTTTTCTTTGGTGTGTATCTTCTGCTCTTCTAAATTGTTGATCATACGATTTTATGTTCGCTCAGTTTTGATGCTTTGTGATGTTTCCTGCGATGAAGTTTGAATAATTTGATTATCTATTGAAACGACTTTCTTACCTTTATCTTCTGTTGTTTTGGCTGATTCGAGAGCTTGAAGATTGACTGATTCATCTCCTACACGAAGTAAGAGTTCTCATGTGGCAACATAAATTTTAGTCTTTGTAACATCCTGTATAAGTGGGTGTGTGCATTGTGTGTGTTGTAGGGTTAAAGTGTTAGCTTGAGGTTTAGAGGTGCGAATTGGGCCCAGGTTTGGGCTGAGACCTAGGTTAATTTTCTAATGAAGAACGCTAGGACATAATTAAAGTGGGTATCTATGTTTAAATTGCAAGGTGGGCTAGTGGCCCAAAGTTTGAGTGGTCTTTGCAAGGAGCAAGTGGGCGTCATTAAGAGAAGGATTTGGGCCAAATCTTGGCCGTTTGGGGCCCAAGTTTTGGGCTAAAATTTGGCACTCAAGGGGAAGGAGGATAGCACAATAGCTTGAAAATAAGAGTTTTAATTATTGTATTTTGTTGATAATATGAAGGGAGGAGTTGGTGCCAAGGAGGACTCTCTTGAAGAGAGGATATGTATTAAGATAACAAGTGGGATAAGAGTTATCAGGTGACGGCAGAGTTGGCCAAAAATCCAACTCTGGAGAAGGGGTGAAATTCGGTTGATATGCCGAAATTAGTAAGCACAAGTTATCATCTTTTGCATCTAGTCAAGCCGAAATTTCCTTTCTCTTGTGATCTCTCTCTCCCTTTCTTTGCCGCAACTTCCTAGCTCTCATATCCTCTTTAATATTTTCCTAAAAGCCTAACCCTCTTTGCCATACTTTCTTCTCCCATAGCAGAACCCTTTTAGCCACCATTCAGTAGTGTTTTCTCCATCTCTCTGAGAACTGAAACCCCTAACCATACCATTAAAAATCTTATTTCCATTTTCGGCTTCTATTTTGGATTCACTCCTGTGCCAGCTCTTGCCGAATCATTATCTCAGGATTGGTAAGTTACTATTGTTTTCTTCTTTGCTATCTATTTCTCATATTCATCACTTTCTCAATATCACGTTGATTTCCACTCGTTCTTCTTAGAAGCCAAATCACCTCTGTAGTGACTACTTGTGCCAAAACTAGAAGAAGACTGAAGGGATTCAATCATCGTTTTAGCCAAGTTCAAGGCTCTGGGATTTGTCGATCTAGGTAAGGGCCGTGGCCATGAACACCGATTACTTTTAGTTTGTTCTCACTACTTTAATGTGATTTAATGACCAAGGTGTGTTCATGGGCTCGAATGCTAGCTAAACGACAGGAAGGGTTGGATCTGTGAACCTAACCCCTAAGTACAAGAAGCGAGCAGTATCAGGAGTGCGAGATTGGCCACCGGGTTATGGGCCAGCATCGGAGTAAGATCATAGGCCGGTAGTAGTAGTCTCGAGTGGCGATAGTGTTAAAGTCGAGAGTACGATAGTACGAGAAACAAGTGTGTAACTCTTATGCACTTCATATGTTGTTATGTTAAATGTTGTGTTTATTAAAAGCTGGAATAACAGTGGGAAACATTACGTTACCCTTTCGGGTATAAGCAAGGACTCTGGGTAAGTCCATTATGGTGAATATCGTGCTTGATCTATGTGAAACCTATGTGTGCCATGTTGTATTTTCCTATGCATTAAGCATGATTGTATTGTATTGAGAAACGTATACATAGCATATGGGTATGTTGAGAGGAGGGGAAAGGCATGATTTATCAGACTATCACCAGTGGTTAGGTACCACACGTGGGTTGGCCCCACATATCATAATTTTGTGACTAAGTCTCAGTGGTTTGGAACCACCAATGGTTAGGTACCACATATGCTTAATTTGTGACTTGTCCCAGTGGTTAGGTGCCACAGTGGGTTGGCCCCACATATCGATTTAAGGGATCGTCACTAGTGGTTAGGTACCACAAGTGGGTTGGCCTCACACATGAACATCTGTAACTTCAGTTACCAGTGGTTAGGTACCACCAATGGCTAGGTGCCACAAGGGGTAGATTTGGGAGACTCGGATGGATAACTAGGCAATGGGCTACATGACATGCATAATATTATATGAATCAATGAAAGAGCATAACATCTTTTGGGATGGGGATTTACACACTGAATCTCGGTGACTCACCCCTTCCGTTACATTTTGTAGATAATGCTTAGATCGTGGATCCGGAGCCGGGGTGGAGTCGTGGTGGCCATGCTCGACAATTAATTTCACTATTTAATTTGAATTTAGTTCTTATTTGCTTTAAGTTTTGGATTTCGGTTCTTGTAATAAGGCCACTTAAACTTTACTTTGGGATTTGTTATTTTTCTTTCATTTCTTTTTCCTTAAACTATTATTAAACAAAAAAGGCATGCCAAGTAATTTATGTTATGAACGTTTTGTTAAACTTAAGGTCATTTTCTAAGTTTCTTTTCTAAAGATATACATCGAATGAATAATAAGCAACAAGGTAATTCAATCACTCTAAAATAAGTTTCAAAACATTTTAATAATTCGCCCGGTTCAGCTACATTTTTCTTAACTACCCCAAAAGTTTTCCTTTCAATTTAAGTCGACATAATGGTTTGTAAAGCTTTTTCTTCCCAATAACACCCTAGATTCGGTCGTAGTGTTTAGACCGGGTTTGGAGTGTTATAGTCTTGGCAGTTGCAAGAAAAGGTCTTCCTAAAATTAAAGGGATTGAATTTTCCTCATCCATGTCTAAAACAACAAAATCTACTCGGAAAACGAATTTATCGATTTTTACTAAAATGTCTTCAATAATGCCCTTAGGAATTCTAATAGTTTTATCAGCTAGTTGGATACTCATCCTAGTTTGTTTGGGCTTCCCTAGACCTAGTCATTTAAACAGTGCATAAGGCATGACATTTATACTTGCCCTTAAATCAGCTAATGCATTATCAATAGTTAAACTACCAATTAAACATGGAATCGTAAAACTCCCTGGATCTTTTAATTTTTGTGGTAGTCAGTTTTGTAGCAATGCTGAGCATGTTGCGTTAAGTTCCACATGGTGCTCTTCATCTATTTTGCGTTTGTTCGTTAAGAGCTGTCTTAAAAATCTCCTTGTGTCGGGCATCTGAAAAAGAGCTTCAATAAGAGGTAAGTTAATGTGTAATTTCTTTAGAAGTTTTAGAAACTTACTGAATTGTTCCTCTGAATCATCTCTTTTCAATGCTTCGGGATAAGGTATTCGAGGTTGGTACTCTTTAATTACCAGTTTTTCTAGTGCTACCTCTATTTTACCTTTTTCTTCCTTGGTTTCTTGTACTGAGGTGGGCCTGTCTACCTTTGTATCCTCTTGAGATGTGATGGCTTGTATCTGTTCTTTTGGGTTTATTTCTGTGTTGCTTGGTAGACGCCCCTGTTAACATTCTGAAACAAGCTTTGTGAGATGTCCCACTGACCTAGTGATTTCCCCGACTTGTTCCTTGATTTCTTTGATCGATATTTCTTGGTTGTCAAGTGTTGTATCAGTTCTTTGGAGACGGGCATCTGTGTTTTCCATGAAATTTTTCAGCATCTCTTCAAGACTCAGCTTCTTTTTCAGTGGATAAAGTTAATTTTGGTAATTTGGAGGAGGTTGCTGCCTTTGATTTCCTTGTCCTCCCCACGAAAAATTTGGGTGGTTCTTCCAACCTGGATTGTAAGTGTTACTATAAGGATTATTATTAGATCTGAAATTATTACCTATATAGTTTGTCTACTCGTTTTCTGCTCCTGGTTGGTAAGGTGGGTACTCAGAATTTGCCACATTCCCACTCGCTTCGCATTGCATGACTGGATGTACCTGTGAAGAACATAAATTATCAAGCTTTTTATTCATTAAATCCACCTATTTCGACAGCATTGTCACTGCGTCTATGTTAAAAACTCTGGCTGATTTTGTCGGTTTAGCCCTTGTGATTTTCCATTGATAGGTGTTCAACGACATCTCCTCAATAAAATCGTAAGCTGCTTCAGAAGTTCTGTTGTTCAAAGTTCCACCGGCAGATGAATCAATCATTTGCCTAGTTGGAGAATTCACACCATTGTAAAAAGTTTGGACTTGAAGCCACAAAGGTAATCAGTGGTATGGGCATCTCCTCAGGAGATCCTTGTATCTTTCCCATGCATCATATAATGTTTCTGCATCATTCTGCACAAAAGAAGATATGTCATTACTAAATTTAGCCATTTTGGCTGGTGGAAAATATTTTAAAAGAAATTTTTCGGTCATTTGATCCCATGTGGTGATTGACCATCGTGGTAACGAGTTCAACCACTGCTTTGCTTTGTTCCTTAATGAAAAAGGAAATAATCGAAGACGTATGGCATCGTCAGAAACATCATTTATTTTGAAGGTATCATAGAATTCTAAAAAATTAGATATATGAGTGTTTGGATCCTCATCCTGTAAACCATCAAATTGAACAAATTGTTGAATCATTTGTATTGTGTTAGGCTTTAATTCAAAATTATTAGCAGCTATAGCGGGCCTAACAATACTAGATTCTGCTCCTGTCAAATTAGGTTTAGCATAATCATACATAGTACGCGGAGCATTCTGTTCTTGCACATTTGGTGGGTTGTTCTCGTCCATCCCTTCAGTAGGATTAGATTTTTCTTGTTCTTCTCTTTGATAGTCTAGGGCTCGTCTAATTTCTCTGCGATTCATGAAGCGGTAGCTTCAATGTCACTTTCGTATTCTAATGGTCCTCTCATTTCTTCTAGTCATAAACTAGAGGTACCGCTATGAAAAGAAAGAAAGAAATTTAGAAAAACAAAAATATATGTATAAAAATAAGATAAATTTAAAATAAAGATAATGGCTAAAGTAATAGAAATAAAGCTTTCTTAATATTTTAGGAGTTCCCCGGCAACGGCACCAAAAACTTGACCATGTCAAACAATTGAGTTTTAATATTTATAAAAGAGTGATCGAACCTGTAGACTGACTGTGACAACGATAGTGGCAAGTGCACCTATCGAACAGTAGTATAGCTCAGGCAAGAATATCTTATCGAACCTAAGGGAACCTAAAAATACTACTACTCACTTTCTTTCTATTATTTAGCCTAAAATATGGAGTGATTGGATTATTAAACTAACGAAATACTTAGACTAAATGCAAAGACAAAAGATTGAATTGGAGAAAGACTTTAGGAAAACTCAGTTGATAAAGACGATACCCTCAGGAAGAATCCACCTATGACTTCACTTATTATTTATTCCCCAAACCATATGATTTCTTTACTTAACTTGATCCGTGAGACTCCCTAACCTATATTAAACCCTCTCTCGAGGTGAATAACGTCCAACATTAGGTTAATTAGTGGAACTCTCGTTCTCTTATAATAACCCCCTAAGAAAGCAGTAAATCAATCAATGGATTCCCATATTAGGTTTCACCCTAATCCGGCAAAATCTCGTAACCCTATCTCTAGGCGCTCGATCAACTCCGCTCAATTATGCTAGATCTACTCTTAGGTAGGGTTTATTCCTCCTCCACCTAAGCACATCAAATTGAATTAAGCAACATAATTAAGAAAAAAACTAAGTACTTATCATATAATTTAGAAATCAAATAACAAAAGCCATCATAGGTTTCATCCCATTCAGGTATTTGATGGGTTTAGTTATAACTAAATACGAAAACATCTCAAGAGTAAAGAATAAACAAAATATAAGAAATCCCTAAAACCCCCTGAAGGAATTGAAGGAGTGATCTTCCGTCTTGAATGGATTTTCGACTTTTTGAGATGGATCAACTGACTATCTTCAAGTGATTCCCAAAAAAATGAAAGCTTCGGCAAAAGCCTCTGCGAAAAAGCTCCCCTTTAATGTCTGCCTTAGGTTGTTTATATAGGCTTTAGGATGCTATACTTGGCTCCTAAGTATCTCCTTCAAGTAGAATTACTATTAGGGTGTTGGAGTAGAATTAGGAGTATGTTTCTTTGGCTTCAAGCATCCAAATCCGAGTGAAATTGCTCTCTCCCACTGCAGGGGCACTGCCATGACACACACCCGTGTAAATCGTGGTTGGGCCATGTCTTAATTCTGTTGTTTTGGGCACTACCGTGTGAGTCAGGATTCAGGCCATGCTTTAGGTCTATCAATTTGGGCACAGCCATGTAGATCACCAGACATGTCCGCGTGATCAATGGATGCTGCACGGTCGTGTGTTACGTAGTTGAGGCCGTGCTCTAGGTAATTGGCGAGGCACGGTAGTGTGGGCTTTGGGCCATGCTGTGTTGATTACTTGCTAAAGCCCAATTACTCTATTTTAAGCCCGTTTTGCATTCTTTTTATCCTTAGGTGCTTTCCTGAGTATAAACATGAAAAGAAAGGATTAAAATCACCTTTTTACATAAATCAAGGGCTAAATCATCCAAACGCATACTAAATTCGGGGTTAAAATATGTTACTTTTACGGTTTATCAGGTTCACACGCCCATGTGACTTGGAACACGCCCGTGTATCCTTAAGCATGCCTATGCCCTCAAACCGTGTAGAACTACTGACTATTTCCACATAGCTTAGACACGCCCATGTCTACCAACCATGGGAGGTTACTGATTAATTTCACACGGCCATGACACATCCGTGGGCTTAGACCGTGTGCTAATCCTTGATATACTGACCAAATTAACATGGTCTGGGCACACGCCCATGTCCAAACTGTGTACCTTACATGGCATACACACACGATCGTAGGATTTGCCCGTGGCCTATTATGATTAATAATACTAAGGTGTAGGGTTAACACGGTCTTGACACACGCTCATGTGTCCAACCGTGTGGGCATTTACAGGCCATTTACCAAGCCGTTAGCCACCCTGAAATGAAGATCATATCCGTACACAATTCAACGATGCAATAACAACCCAATTTTACAAATAATACTACATGCTTCATTGATCTCAATAAACATACATGCTTAGTCAAATTTGTCCAATCACTTAGCCATATACAAAAGAATAGTAAACTTGATAGCCTTTACAAAGGCCCTTCTTAAAACATGTCCACAAAATGAATGTTTCCTATACATGCCATACTTAGTGAAGTAAATTGGCTATACCAAAATAAGAGTTGATAGTGTGTTGCGAGCTCCGACTTTAATGATCCACAAGTTAGCTTGGCGGGACTGCATAGAAAGAAAGAATCATAACGTAAGCATATAGCTTAGTAAGTTTGCATGTAAGAACTTATAGCATCATCATTGCTTAATATAAACCATTTCACATAAACAATGGTATCACAATTTCAACTAAAAAGCTTACTTACTCATATAGATTCTTACATGTCTCATGACACTTAATATTATCATACTTGTAAGGTAACCATGATACTTGTATCACTTGATCACATTGATCAGTATACTATAATAACAATAATCATGAAATCTACTTTCTCTTTCACAACATGAATAATACTCAACTTCATCTAACTTCATATTGATACTAACTTTACTTTCTTAGCTTTCTTGCTATCTTCTTTTAGCTTACTCATTTGCTCGATGAATTTTTATGAATAACTGAGGATATTAAATCTCTTCCCACATAATATGATGCCAAAGCCATATCCTAGACATGGTCTTACATGGGTTATCTCTTCTTGGTTTCACGGCCATGTCTTGACATGGACTTATATGAAGTCTTGCTCTTGATAACACACTCAATGCCAAGCTTGAGTCCTTGGACTTACATGATAACTTGCTTGCTAACTTGATCAATGCCTAGCTTGCCTTGGACTTACATGATATCTTGATCAATGCCAAGCTTGCCTTGGACTTACATGATAACTTGATCAATGCCAAGCTTGCATTGGACTTGCATGATAACTTGATCAACGCCAAGCTTGCCTTGGACTTACATGATAACTTGCGTGGTAGATCGAGTATCCTGGGAAATTCATCTTCCATTGGGACTTGCTCTTACTTATCATCATTATTTCTTGCTTGAGCATAACATGATCATTTCATACAATTATTGTACATTATATTAAGCAATTTAATGATAAAAATCATAAAGCTTAGAAAATCATACAAACTTACCTCAATATACAAAATGTATGTAGATGTGCAATTTAGTCCTCGACTTTGTTCTTGCCTCGGTTTCGATCCGGGCTTCATTTTTCTTGATCTATAATCATAAAAAGATCATTTAAAAACCATATTGACTAAATTGACTCATAACTCATACTTTGGAAAAATTATTATTATGCCCCTATACTTTCTAATATTTTCACTTTTGCCCCAATTCTCATAAAATGATTTTCATGCAACTTTCTTAAACTTCATGCTCAACTCAATCATTTCTCTTCTATAACAATCATCAATTCTCACTATTTCTAGTAGGTATGACCAATTTTATAAGCTGTTACAAAATGGTCCCTACTACAATTTTCATGAAATTCATTAAGGAAAAGATGTTTATCTAACATCAAACTCTCTTAAACTTCCATAAAACATCATTTAACAAGCATGTCATTCAAGGGTAGATTTTGAACATGCATCTTAGCTCATTTTATAGCTAAAATTAGCTAATTCATAATACTGGAATTTCAAAATACGAAGAATATTAAAATGGGGTTAAGATGAACTTACTATGAGCTTGAAAAATGAAGAACCCTAGCTATGGTGTCTCCCAATTTTCTAAGAAGAATGTAAGAAGATGAGTGAATTTTTCTCATCTTTATCCTATTTTAATCACTAATGAGGCCAAATAACCAAAATGCCCTTCCTCTTAAAAATTTCCATAATAGTCTCTTAAGGCCAATTTTGTCCAAAAATTAAATTTTGGGTAAATTCTATTTAAGGGCTCATAATTATTATTCCAAAGATATTTCATGCAAAAAGCTACTAGAAACTCATATATTGTAACTTTTTCAATTTAGTCCTTTTTGGACCAATTGACCTCAACTTAATAAAAGTGCTTTACAAAACTTTCATACTAAAGTGCAAACATGACATAAACTTGAAAAACTCATAATTTCACCTCGGGTTCATGGCCTCGCACCACTATCCCGACTAGGCCCTAAATCGGGCTGTTACAAGCCTGGCTTACATGCCTTGAACCTACAAGGGACACACGACCTATGTGACATACGGCCGAGACACACGCCCGTGTCTCAGGCTAAGTGGACCTAAAATGTAACTTAGTCAACAAGTTTACCATTTCAAGCTCCTTGGAACCTAAGAAAACCGTTAACTAATCAAAATACCTATCCAAATTGACTTTAATCATGCCAAAACATACCAAAATCAACCTAATTTAGTGCCTAACCAATGTACCCTCATTGGTACCACAAGTATACATACATTTATATCAATACATAACATTAATTCAACCTAGTAATTCATTCAAGATATCGCCTATCAACACCAACTCAAACATACCATATCTTAGCTGCTTAACAACCAATTCATCACATACTCTTTTAACCATTCCAACAAGTATCAAATGACCATAGACACATAATGATAAGGCACCAAAAGTACCAAAAGAAGATCAACTCAAACAATTTATACAATCAGATTCGTACTTAACTATTTACATATCCAAAACATTGATATCATCATTCAACCTATTACATGCCATATAATCTAAAGTAAACATTCAAAAGCTATTGAATTAAGCTGGATAGTGAGACTTGAGTGCTGATCCGATCATCCAACCTTCTAAGGATCTACAAGAATAAAGTTTAATACAAGGAAGCTCAATGAAGCTTAGTAACTTCAACGTATTAAATCGATAAATCTTATTGAAGTGAATACAACAATTCATGAACAATAATATAAAAATTGTGAAAGCTTCCTATCATCCACAATCCCAAATGGTAATTCATAATTAATCAATTCAATTCATAAGTATATATATGATAAATTCATTAGAGTTTCCCAACAAAATAACTTACCAAGATTTTCTACTCAAAGAACAACTTACGGATAGAAGTACATCATCGATCCAACCAAACACACAAGATGCTCACTCGAGCCAATCCCTCCATCACACCAATGCTCATAAGAGCTAATCCAGCAATCACACCAATGCTCATAAGAGCTAATCCATCCATCACACCAAATAAAAAGTATAACACGAGAGTTTGCAACAAATGCTGAACCTCAGTTTACTCAAGCAATATACAATTATCCCCCTCCAATACCATCTCCACTCCAGCCATCTCCACTCCAAACCACCATTACGCACAAAATCCTAACCGTACTCTATCCCGCATTCAAATCAAGCCAAGATGAAGTTTAATATTAATACTTAAATTACCATTCATCATCAACAATTTAGACTAATTATATAAATTCTATACTAATTATATAAATTCTATCATGTTACTCTACTTAATAATTTATTTTGATATTAAATTCTAAACCATATGAACTTACGGACCAAAATGTAGAAGTTACAAAAAGGCAATGACAATTACGTAATTTTTCTTTTCCACAGTATCTACGGGATCTTGATATAAAATTTAAAATTCTTTATTTATTAGCATATATTTCATTTCCAATCCATTTTACAATTAATACCTTTTACTTTACAAATTTACACAATTACCCCAAACTTTTATAATTTTTACAATTTAGTCCATTAACTCAAATTTATCAAATTAATCATTTTCTCAAATCAATATTTTATCCAAATACTAGGCCCTTAAACAGTCTCCAATGAATATTAAATTCACCATCAAACTCTAATATTTTGACATTTTCACAATTTAATCCTAAAATCAAAATTTAACAAAAATCATTTCTGAAGTCATCAAATAACATAATCAAAGTTCCAAACACATGGTATTAAAAAAATTAAAATATTCATCTATGGAAACTTCCAAAATTTTTAATGAATAAAAATAGAGTATGCGTGCTAAATGAACCTAGTTGCAACGATCTCAAAAATATAAAAATTACAAGAAACCTGGTAAGAAATTAACTCACATGCAAAGAAATAAGTATGGCCGATTCTCCTAGCTCAAGCAACCTTCAAACTTACCGCTATGGAAGGTAAAATTAAGAAGAAACATATATCTTTTACTTAATTTTGTTTTGATTTCATTAAAATTACAAATTTGCCACTAAAACTTATTATTTTGTCATTTTATATTAATTTACCGTCCCACCATATCTTTTTAGACATAATTGTTACTTAAGTCCTCCCTCATTTATGAATTAAACCATTTAATCACTTAATTACTATAATAACTATATTTTGCACCTTTTACAATTTAGTCCTTTTTAATTAACTATTCAAACATTAATATTTTCAAACCAAATTTTAATACGACTTTAGTACCTTTATAATTATTCTAAAAGTAATAATTATGAGTTGATACAATCGAAGTTTGTGATACCAAAACCACTGTTCCATCACCACTAAAAATTAGGTTGTTACTATAAGCCTCCACCTATATCAAAACACATAACTTGCATACGCATGGTCAGTGACTAACTCAAGATTTAGGTAAATCACACAATGAATGTCACAAGTAAATTAATTCACAAATGGATCTAGAATTAATTCATCTTGGGTCCAATCCAATGTATCATTCTACCAATTAATACATCTATGTCTCTACCCATGGAGTCGACTGCTCTGATAGCCAAGACTAGCCATCTCCCTAATTGGAATTGTAGATGACATAATAACCCTTATTAGTATTTGAATCAAATTGCTACTTCAAATCTTTTATGAGATTACAAACTTATTTGGATTATCTACTGAAGTAAGTTGTCTTTCTCGCAATGTAAATGTAACGCCCCTAACTCGTATACATCGCCAGAATAGGTTTAAAGGTGCTACCGGACATATCGAAAACTTTTACAGACATTTTATAATACAAATCATCATTCACAACCAAGTGTCCCTTTTTATAGGTCAACGAGACCTTAATCATGCTTCAAAATAGGGTCGAGACTAAACCAAACACTTAGAAAATTTTTAGAAATTCAAGCATTCATCAACACTGTTGAAGTCACACGCCCGTGTAGGTAGGCCGTGTGCCTCACACGACCACCAAGCACATCCATGTGTCTAGGCCGTGTCAAAACAGAGCATGCATACTGAATTTTTCTACATGACTACTAGACATGCCGGTGCACCATGGCCGTGCACTCTTAGGCTATATACTGACTTATTAACACAACTACTAGGCATGCCCGTGTACCAGGACTGTGCACACATAGGCTGGCTACTGACTTAATCCCACGGTCACCAGGCATGCCCGTGTGCCACAACCGTGTAGGCAAAATAGGCCAATTGTAAGGCCAAAATGCCACCCTTACTTAGGTCATACCTACAAGCAATGTACCAATCCATTTCAAGTACAATTAACAACCAAAGACATATCAAATGATCAACAATTCTCCACATTCAATCTCATTTCTAATCATGCCAACTTGCACAACTAAATCACATATATTTATAAGCATGGTTTATGTAACATCCTGAATTAATGGGCCTATGCGTTTAATGTGTGGTTATGTGTAATGTGTTAATTAGAGTGTTGGGGTCCAGATTGGGCTCGTGGATAGGTAGAGGCCTTGGTTAATTTTTTTTTTAGACACTATAGGGTTTAAAAGATGGTATCTATGGTTTAAATTACAAAATAGGCTTGTGGCCCAAAGAAAAGGGCACCGCAAAGGAACTATAAGGTGGCGTCATTAGCAGGTGAAGAGGCCCAAGTTATGGTCGCTTGGAGCCCATATATTTGGGCCATTTTTAGCACTTAAAGGAGGAGCAAGTGGGACCGCAATAAGGCTTAAATTTTGGAGGGATTAAATGACTTGGATAATGTGGATAATGTGCTGATAAAGGAAGGAAGAGGTGGTGTTATTTAGGCCTCTTTTGGAGGTGTGAATGGATAAATATAAGGGAGAAAGAATAGGAGTTATTTGCTGAATAGCCAGTGCTGGCCGAATTTCCATCTCTTGAAGGGGGAAAGGAATCGGTTTCAATATGCCAGAGGGGTACCAAAATTTCCCTCATTAATTGATTAGTTTTTAGTTTGAGGAAGGGGCATTTTCGGGTGTTAAGTAGTAGGTGCCGAAATTTTGTGCTTAGGTGGGGGGAATATCTTTTTATTTTTGGCAATAGGGTTTTATTTCCCATTCTCTTCTCTCATTATTCAAAATCTGAAACCCCTAATCTTATTCTCTCATCTCCACTTTTATGCAAAAGCCAAAATTCCATTATTTTCTCTGCTTTCATCTCCATAGCCGAATACCCTTGTCTATTCTTTTCTCTTTGTCGATTTCTTCATCAAAGCCAAATCTTCATAGATTTCTTGAGATCATCTTTTCTTTTTGATCTTCTCAAAAGCCAAAATTCCCTAGGAGTTGCCAAATTTTTTGTGTTAAGGTAAGTGCCAATTTCTTCTGTTCATTTTTCTTCTCTTCTAATTTTTGGGACCATAGTCGAATGTCTAGTTGGTTGTTAGGCCATCTTTAGTTTGACGTTTTCACTGATCTCATGTTCTTTTTGGGTGGCATTCCGGGATTTGAAGGAGATCTAATCACCTAGGTTTCTAAGCCAGAATCGTTAGCCTTCGAACCACATTACTTTTTTAGGATTTTAAGGTAAGGGTTTTGATTCTCCCTAACTGTTCAATTTGTTTCTTTTCCTTATTGTGCCTTAATCTAATGCCTCGTTAAGCAATCATTTTAGTATCCTCTGACTAAGGTTATTCATGGACTCGAATGTCAGCAAATCAAAGGAAGGGGTTGGATCTATAGTCCCAGCCCCAAAGTTCAAGAAACATGTAGTGTCAGCAGCACGGGATTGGCCACCGGGTTGTGGACTAGCTTCAGAACAAAACCTTAGACAGTTAGCCATCATATCAGTTTCTGATAGTGTCAACATAGAAAGTACTGTCTTATCGGTAATCAGGTGTGTAGATCTCTATCACACTAGTTAATCTATATTGTATGTATGTTATGGGCTAAAAGCTAAAAAATGAGGCTGTATGAACATTCGTGTTACCCAAAAAGGCCAGGCAAGGGATGCCAGGTACGTAATCATATAAACTTCTCTATGTGTATCAAAGTATGTGAAAGTATGTAATCTATTTAGGTAGTTTAATGTTCTAATTCTTGCATGTATGTATGCATGGAATGGGATTGATATGATGAAGGAGAGCAGGTCGCATAGCGATCGGTGGCTTTGCCACATAGGTCACATAGTGATCGGTCTTGACGACAGGCAGCACAGCTGTCCATATGGTGTGTAGCGGATGGAGGGTTGATTGTAGAAATCCCCATGGCGTGATGGTTGGTACGGGGGTGTGTAGAGGATGGACTCTTAGGTTTGGGATGGGCCATATTGCATGTAAATATATTCTGTTGCCATTGTGTATGGCCCAAGGCCCATAATGTGTTTGTGGGCCCAAGGCTTTTATGTGTTTTCAGGATTTGTACACTGAGTCTTGGTGACTCACCCTTTTATTTTTCCCAACTTTTCAGATGAGCAGTAGATCGTTGACATGGGAGCCGATGGGGACTCGAGGGGCCATCAAGTCTTTTATTTTCATAGACTATTTTTGGTTTTTCATTGAGTTTTAAGTTTTGGGATTATTTTTGTAATAAGGCCTCCATAACTTAGGTTATCAATCTATATTTTTTTATGTTACAATTTATAAGCTTATGTTTTCAAAGTCTCAATTATAAGTGAAATGAAAATGGGCTTTTCAAGCACATTCAACGCAAATGTTAAGGTTCCTTTCAAAATGTCACAATTAATGATTAGTCGGTTAAAATAAATTGAGATTTTTGAATCCCTTTAAAGTAAAGTTTTTAACCTTCAACCCGTAGCATACTAGATTCAGTCATGACGTATGGGTCGAGTTTGGGGTGTTACATTTTTGGTATCAGAGCCCAGTTCAAAACTCGAAATGTGAAATGGGTCCAGAGTGATTTGTAAAAGTGATGTAAGTTTGAGAAAAATTCGGTTGAGATATGGCCTTCGAGTCACCTGGCACCCGATCCACGAGTAAGTATTCTAAACTCATTATGTGATATGCATGTTGGGCTTGATGGGCTCTATAGGACGTGAGGCTAGTATGCTAGAGTTTATGGACTTTAGGTTTAGTATAAACAATTCTTCAAATCTCATAAGACTTAATTTCTAATTAAACATGTCTGTGAACAAGTCATGTGGTTAGGGTGTGGTAACAGCATACGCATGTCTAGGATTGGTTCGTGGAGAGCTTGGTATTTAAGCGCCCTAGCGACTCACCTCCTCCTTTCGGAATCCTACCAGTGCGTAGTGTTTGTTCACTCTAACCGGAGGCTTGTTGATCGCCAAAATTTATAACTAAAACCCGAAAGGACCACCCACCTATTTTTGTAAAATTACTTATATTCCTAGTTATGTAAAATTTAAAATACCCTAGATTTGTAAAATTACCAAAATTTGTAAAATTACCGAAATACCCCCGGTTGGCAAATTATCGAAATACTCCCAAATTGTAAAATTACCAAAATGCCCCTATTTTGTACAATCACCAAGATACCCTATTTTGGAAAATTATGAAAATACCCCTGTAGGATAAAATTACAAAAATACCCCTATGTGATGAAGGTGAGTTCATGGATGTTACTTGTGTGCTTAATGCATTTATGTGGTGCTTTGTTTGGAATGTAAATGGATGGTTGAATGTATGTGGATTCTAGAGATAGGAAATACAGACCTGAGAACTGAACCTTGTAGATAGAGTTCGAATTCGAAAGAACTACTGTTAAAACTACTATCCATAAGATTGTTCATTATTAATCGGTGGAAGAAATTAATAATTCATAAAATTCCTAATCGATAAACGCTAATCGAGAATGAGCACTAGAGGACGTGGTGTGCGTGGTAGATGTAGAAGCGGAATCATCGTGTCGAACCGTAGGGTCTGCTCACGAGTCGAGAAATGAGGTACCAGTGCCACCGTGTGGAGGCGTAATTTTAGATCGACACGGAGATGATGCGATATCTCGTGTGATTTTGAGGGTGTTAGAGAGGTTGTGGGGCAAGCATGAGCACAGGAGCCCAGAAATCTATGTCGAAGCGACTTAGAGCTAATGGGGCAGAAGTGTTTAGGGGAATTTCTGGGGTAGCCCCGAGTACAGCTAAATATTGGTTGGAAGAGATGGAGCACATAATGGATGATCTCAACTTTATAGAAGAAGAAAAACTGAAAGGAGTAGTGTCTCTTCTCTGAGGCGAAGCGTATCAATGGTGGCTTACGATTAAGGATGGTGCGTTGTCGATCAGATCACTTGGGATTACTTGTAACGGCGTTCGAGTAAGTACATTGGAATGAGTTATGTGGATACTGTGAGAGAGAATTCTGAATATGGTTCGTGGAAGTAGGTCGATGGCGGCGTATGAAGCGAAATTCTTATGCTTGAGCCGTTATGCTTAAGGAATAGTGGCCACAGAACATGAGCGTTGTGTTCGATTTGAAGATGGCCTGAAGGATGATTTACGTGTTTTGATAGCTCCACAGCAGGAGAGGGAATTTGCTGTGCTTGTGGAGAAGGCTAAGATAGCTAAGGAGGTAAAGCAAATGAAAAAGCTGAATCGGGATAATGATAGAAGTGGAAGTAGGAGGAATTTTGGATCGTCAGGAGCAGCTGGGTGTACTCAGAAAAGACCTAGGTAGGATGGGCCGAACCGGGTGGAGAAACTTGCTGCTAACCAGACACGGAGGTGTGATCGCTGTGGTAAATTCCATATAGGTGAGTGTTGGGCAGGCAGTGGAAAGTGCTTTAGGTGTGGATCTTTGGACCATCAGATTAAGGACTATCCACAGCCACAGAGCGATGTAGGACCCGTAGGTCAGGGAAATGCTCAGCCAGGTAGAGGAGGTCAGCAGCCACAGAAGGGCTGTGGTCCAGCTAGAGGTGGTAATAGTTTCGGTCGGGGCCGTGGAGCACTAGGCCAAGGGGCAAGAAACACTAAGGCGAGACAGCCAGGGTTAGTCTATGCTGCCAGACGTCGAGAGGAGGCTGACGCACCGGATGTTATAACCGATACATTTTTAATATTTGGTTTGCCTTACACTACATTGATTTACATTGGGTCGACACATTCATATGTTAGTAGTAGTGTGTCTGGAACTTTAAGTTTAGATTCTGAGATTACCCCTACGGCAATGACTGTAATTAGCCCATTAGGACAATCTGTGGTAGTAGATAAACTCTATCGAGGTACCCTTAGAAGTTCAGTGGAATAGTTTTCCGACCGATCCGATGGAATTATCGTCATGAGTTTGACTTAATATTAGGCATGGATTGGTTGGTGAAGTACCGAGCTAATTTAGATTGTGCAAATAGGCGTATGGTGTTATGAACCCCGGGGTGGTAAAGTGTTGGTGATAGGAGAAAGGGAAACTGTCTGTTGAATGTAGTGACCGCCTAAGAGCAGAAAGGATGGTGAGAAAAGGATGCGAGACGGTATTAATGTTTGTTCGGCTCGGAAGCCAAGGACATAAGCTCATGGGGACATTAGGACGGTGAAGGAATTTCCTGATGTTTTCCCAGAAGAGCTTCTGGGATTACCTCTGAATTGTGAAGTGGAGTTTGGTATCGATCTTCTTTCGAGAATAGCACTAGTGTCTATCGGTCCATATAGGATGGCGCCAAAGGAGTTGGTAGAGTTGAAAGCACAAATACAAGAGTTGTTAGAAAAAGGATTTATTCGACCAAGTGTGTCGCCTTGGGGAGCGCCGGTGTTATTTGTTAAGAAGAAGGATGGATCAATGCGTATGTGTATTGACTATCGTCAGCTGAACAAGTTGACTATCAAGAACAAGTATCCGCTGCCAAAGATTGATGACTTGTTCGAGCAACTGAAAGGGGCGTCAGTGTTCTCAAAGATAGATTTGAGATCAGGATACCATCAGCTTAAGGTCAAAGAATCGGATATTCATAAGATAGCTCGGGACCGTTATGGCCATTACTAATTTTTGGTAATGCCATTTGGATTGACTAACGTATCAACAAGCGTTTATGAATTTGATGAACCGAGTGTTCCAACCCTACTTGGATCGGTTTGGCATGGTATTTATAGATGATATCTTAGTTTACTCAAGATCAGAAGAGGAGCATGATTCACATCTGCGAGTGGTTTTGCAGATTCTGAGGGAGAAACAGTTGTATGCCAAATTTAGTAAGTGCGAATTTTAGCTAAGTGAAATTACTTTTCTAGGCCACGTTGTGTTGGTAGAGGGTATTAGGGTTGACCCTCAAAAAATTGAAGCGGTGTTGGATTGGAAGTCGCCTAGGTCTGTGGCGGAAGTTCAGAGTTTTCTTGGTCTGGCCGGGTACTATCGAAGGTTTGTTGAAGGATTTTTTTCAATCGCGGCACCATTGACTAAGTTATTATGGAAAGGAGTTCCGTTTATTT
The DNA here is from genome assembly GCA_025506655.1 of Gossypium rotundifolium. Lineage (NCBI taxonomy): Eukaryota > Viridiplantae > Streptophyta > Magnoliopsida > Malvales > Malvaceae > Gossypium > Gossypium rotundifolium. Next base: position 60,120,802 of record CP106729.1, on the reverse strand, counting down.
GGTCTAGTAAGAAGTAAGAGAGTTTCGAGAAGTTAAAAAGGATTTTGATAGAGGCTCCGGTATTGATTCAATCGGAGGTTGGGAAGGAATTCGTGATTTACTGTGATGTGTCACACATGGGACTAGGATGTGTGTTGATGCAAGATGGAAAGGTTGTAGCGTATGCATCTCGATAGTTAAGACCGCACGAAGCAAATTATCCCACCCATGATTTGGAGTTGGCGACGGTGGTTTTTGCTTTAAAGATTTAGAGACATTGTCTGTATGGGGAGAAATCTGTTATTTATATAGATCATAAAAGCCTAAGATACCTTTTGACCCAGAAGGAGTTGAATTTAAGGCAGAGGAGGTGGATCGAGTTGTTAAAGGATTATGATTGCTCGATCGAGTACCATCCGGGTAAAGCTAATATGGTGGCGGATGCCTTAAGTCATAAAGTAATCTCTGACTTGAGGGCAATATTTTCTCACCTTAGTTTGTATGATGATGGGAGCTTATTGGCTGAACTTCAAGTGAAACCCTCTTGGGTCAGTCACGTTAAGGAGAAGCAGCAGACCGATGAGTTGCTAAAGGAGTAGTTTCATGTAGGATCAAGTGACAGATCGACGGACTTCAGTATGAATGAGGAAGGACTATTATGTTTTCAAGGGAGAGTTTGCATGCTAAAAGATCCAGAATTGAGGCATAGGATTTTGCAAGAAGCGCATGGAAGTTCATACTCTATGCACCCCGAAGAGAGTAAGATGTATCAGGATTTACGGGATCAGTTCTGGTGGCCAGGCTTGAAGCGAGAGGTAACTGAATTGGTGAGTAAGTGTTTGACCTATCAGCAGGTAAAAGCGGAACATCAGTTACCATCAGGGTTGTTGCAGCCAGTGAAGATTCCACAATGGAAGTGGGAAAGGATCACAATGGACTTTGTTAGTGGACTACCTCTCACGCCTACTAAGAAAGATTCAGTCTGGGTGATTGTTGATTGCTTGACGAAGTCTTCTCATTTCATACCAGTACGGGTCAATTACTCTTTACAGAAATTGGCTAAGCTTTACATAGCGGAGGTGGTGAGGTTGCATGGAGTACCAGTATCAATCATATCGGACAGGGACCCAAGGTTCATGTCTCGATTTTGGAAGGCATTACACCAAGCATTGGGTACGAAGTTGGATTTCATCTGACGTTTTATCCTCGTACATATGGACGATCGGCGGGTAATTCAGATCTTCGAGGACACGTTAAGGGGATGTGTCATTGATTTTGGAGGTAGTTGGGAATAGTTTTTACCGTTGGCGGAGTTTGCTTACAATAACAGCTACCAGTCTAGTATTCAGATGGCGCCCTATGAAGCATTGTACGGGCGGAAGTGTCGTACTCCTACATGTTGGACAGAATTAGGGGAACGTCTGATTTTGGGTCCGGAGTTGGTTACCGAGATAGAAGAGAAGGTTGAGTTAACTCGAGCTCGACTAAAAGAAGTGTCAGACTAACAGAAGTCCTATGCAGACTTGAAGCATAAGGACGTAGAGTTTGCAGTGGGTGACAAGGTGTTCTTGAAGGTGTCGCCATGGAAGAAAGTACTGAGATTTGGACGGAAGGGTAAATTAAGTCCCAGATTTATCGGGCCTTACCGGGTGTTGAAACGAGTCGGGCCAGTAGCTTATCAGCTTGAGCTACCTTCAGAGTTAAGCCAGATTCACAATGTATTCCACATTTCTATGTTGAGACAATATCGTTCAGATCCGTCTCATGTGGTGCCTGTGGAGGAAATCGAGGTAAGACCTGACCTATCCTTTGAAGAGGAACAAGTGAAAATCTTGGATCGTGATGTCAAAGTGTTATGAAGGAAGACGGTTCCGTTGGTTAATGTTCTATGGCAGAATCACAGTTCTGAGGAGGCTACATGGGAACCAGAGGAGACGATGCACCAGTAATACCCGCATCTATTTTGATTAAGTAATTTTGAGGCCGAAATTTCTTTAAGGGGGTTAAACTGTAACATCCTGAATTAATGGGCCTATGCGTTTAATGTGTGGTTATGTGTAATATGTTAATTAAAGTGTTAGGGGTCCAGATTGGGCTCAGGATAGGGCCAAGGCCTTGGTTAAATTTTTTGTTTGGACACTATAAGGTTTAAAAGATGGTATCTGTGGTTTAAATTACAAAATGGGCTTGTGTCCCAACAGCAAAGGGCGCCGCAAAGGAACAATAAGGTGGCATCATTAGCAGGTGAAGAGGCCCAAGCTATGGCTGCTTGGTGCCCATGTCTTTGGGCCATTTTCAGCACTTCAAGGAGGAGCAAGTGGGACAAAAATAAGGCTTAAAATTAGAAGGGATTAAACGACTTGAATAATGTAGATAATGTGCTGATAAAGGAAGGAAGAGGTGGTGTTATTTAGGCCTTTTTGGAGGTGTGAATGGATAAAGATAAGGGAGAAAGAATAGGAGTTATCTGTTTGAGCCAGCCGGTGGTGGCAATTTCCATCTCTTGGAGGGGAAAGAATCGGTTCAATATGCGGAGGGGTGCCAAAATTTCCTCATTAATTAATTAGTTTTAGTTCGAGGAAGGGCATTTTCGTGTTTTAGGTAGTAGGTGCCAAATTCGTGTTTAGGTGGGGGGAATATCTTTTTATTTTCGGGAATAGGGTTTTATTTCCCATTCTCTTCTCTCATTATTCAAAAGTTGAAACCCCTAATCTTATTCTCTCATCTCTACTCTTATGCAAAAGTCGAAATTCCATTGTTTTCTCTGCTTTCATCTCCATAGCCGAATACCCTTGTCTATTCTTTTCTCTTTGCTGATTTCTTCTTCAAAGCCGAATCTTCATAGATCTCTTGAGATAATCTTTTCTTTCTGATCTTCTCAACAGCTAAAATTCCCTAGGAGTTGCCGAATTCTCTGTGTTAAGGTGAGTACCGATTTCTTCTGTTCTTTTTTCTTCTCTTCTGATTTTGGGAACCATAGCCGAATGGCTAGTAGGTTGTTAGGCCATCTTTAGTTTGACGTTTTCACTGATCTTGTGTTCTTTTTGGGCAACATTCTAGGATTTGAAGGAGATCTAATCGCCTAGGTTTCTAAGCCAGAAATCATTAGCCTTCGAACAACATTACTTTTTCGGGATTTCAAGGTAAGGGTTTCGATTCTCCCTAAGTGTTCAATCGGTTTCTTTTCCTTATTGTGCCTTAATCTAATGCCTCATTAAGCAATCATTATAGTATCCTCGACTAAGGTAATTCATGGACTCGAATGTCAACAAATCGAAGGAAGGGTTGGATCTGTAGTCCCACTTCAAAGTTCAAGAAACGCGGTGTCGATGAGTACGGATTGGCCACCGAGTTGTGGACCAACTTCGAGCAAAACCTTAGGCAGGTTAGCCGTCAGTCGGTTTACGATAGTGTCGACATAAAAGTACTATCCTATCGGTAATCGTGTGTAGATCTCTATCACACTAGTTAATCTGTATTATATGTATGTTATGGGCTAAAAGCCGTAAAATAAGGTCAGTATGAAAAATGTGTTACCCAAAAAGGGTAGGCAAGGATGCCAGGTACGTAATCATAGAAACTTCTCTATGTGCATCAAAGTATGTGAAAGTATGTGATCTGTTTAGGTGGTTTAATGTTCTGATTCTTGCATGTATGTATTCATGTGATGGGATTGATATGATGAAGGGGAGCAGGTCGCATAGCAATCAGTGGCTTTGCTACATAGATCACATAGTGATCGGTCTTTATGACAGGCAGCACAGCTGTCAATATATTATTAAGGTCGGATAGCGATCGGTGGCTTTGCCACATAGGTCACATAGTGATTGGTCTTTATGACAGGCAGCACAGCTGTCCATATGGTGTGTAGCGGATGGAGGGTTGATTGTAGAAATCCCCACGGCATGATGGTTGGTACGGGGGTGCGTAGAGGATGGACTCTTAGGTTTGGGATGGGCCATATTGCATGTAAATATATTCTGTTGCCATTGTGTATGGACCAAGGCCCATAATGTGCTTGTGGGCCCAAGGCTTTTATGTGTTTTCGGGATTTGCACATAAGTCTTGGTGACTCACCCTTTTATTTTTCCCAACTTTTCAGATGAGCAATAGATCGTGGACATGGGAGCTGTAACACCCCAAACCGGTCAATACACCACGACCGAATCTGGTATGTTACAGGAAAACGCATTTGAAAGGTTAGGTTTCCGGATAAAGATTTGATGAAAACTCCTTGTTGTATTTGAACTGTGTAAAAATCCTGGGTATGATTGTTTTAAAATCGATAGTGCATTTTGTTAACCCAGAAGTTTTGAAAACTTGGTTGAATCCAATAGTAAAGCCAATTTATATCATTTGGAAATTTGAGTTATTCCTTTTTAGTTGCTTATAAACATTTTGAACTCAGTTTAAGTTTGAAAAACATTTGAGTTGTATTCATTTTAAATTACAGTGTGATACCCGATGGTAAAGTTTAAAACATATCGCTTTGTAGTTTTGAAAACCTTATCTTTCCAAATTTTATCGAATATTACCCAATAATTTGTTAAGGCATATTTGAAATCAAATTTAAGCATAAAAATAACCAAAGTATAATTTTAAAGAGGCCTTTTACAATCCCATCAAAATCAAATGAAATTAAATAAGGTAAAGTACCAAGTTTGAAAATCAGTTCAAAGTCGGAATTTATTTTTGGCATGGTCACCTCGAGTCCACCCGGCTCCATGTCCGCGATCTAAGTGTCACCTGAAATGATAAGGGAGAAGGTGAGTCGCAAGACTTAGTGCATAAATCCCCTCCCGATGAATGCAACATATTAACACATATCATAACAAAGCAAAACAATTAATGCACCCAATCCTAACCATCCATAACACCTTTTCTACCTCGTGGTACCAAACCCTTGGTGGTGCCAAACCACCGGTGACCCAAAGTCACGATATCCATCAATGTGGTGCCAAACCACCGTGACCAAGTCATGAATAATCCATCGTGGGGCCAACCCACGTGTGATACCAAATCATCGGCGACGATCCCAGTATCTCAATAGTGGGGCCAACCCACGGTGGTACTAAGCTACTGTGGACGAGTCGCTATGAGGTGCCAAACCTCTAGTGTCCCAAAGACACAAATGTGATGCCAAATCACGGTGACCAGAAGTCACGAATAGTCGTTGTGGGGCCAACCCGTGTGATACCAAATCATGGCGGCGATCCGTGATATCAACTGGGGCCAACCCTTCGTGGTACTAAGCCACTGGGACAAGTCGCTATGATGTGCTAAACCTCCGTGACCCAAAGTCACAATAAATCGATCGTGGTACCAAACCCCGGAGGTGCCAAACCTCCGTGTCCCAAAGACACGGATATCAAATTCCCCCTCTCATATCACCCATAGACATGTCATACCGACTCATGTAAAGTATGCCAATCATGCAAATCATGCTAACATGTTAATATTGCATCTAACAACACATACATCATAGATCATGATATCATATATCAATAACAGAACTCGTAATGAAACGGACTTACCCGAATCCGTGCGCATACCCCATAGGGTATCATATCAATCACCCATACCGCTTTGGCTTTATTAAACAATCGTGTTCTTAAGCATATTGCTAAGTAAAGAGTGTGTTAGTTTACACACCTATTAAAATACAAGCCTTAATCCCAAAGAATCGATCTAAGACCCTCGATTACCTTGCTCCTATAATCGGCCAAACATGGACATCAGGACTAAGGCCATTCGGCCAAACCAAATAAATTAAAGGGTTAACGCTCAAACCCTTACCTTAAGAATGATTTGGTTTCCTACCAAATCCCGAACCAACTGATGGTTCCTCTGACAATCGGCCACACCCTATTAAGAAGAATAATTAATCCTTTGAAGACTTTGGCTTAGTGAAACTAAGAGAATAGACTAATAAAACCAACCCATACCACCACTTACCAACCGTTCACTCATAAGTGGAGGCTTCGCTTGACTGCTTCGAAATCCCAGATGCCCTATAATGAAATCGGTTCCAACACAAGAGATTAACTCCTTTCAACAAATGCCGAAATCGGCTCTTAACCAAAACAGAATTGACAAAGAACAAGGGAGGGGAGAAATAGGAATTCGGTCTAGCACTAACCTTCCTCTAAAAACCCGATTGATGAAAAAGAGAAGAGACCACCCTTGCTTGTGATTCGGCCAAGACTTAAACAAAAAGGAGAAGAAGATTCGGCTGTGGTTGTTTAAAACTATCAATCAAGGTTCAACTAAGAACGCAAAGTAGATTCGGCACAAGGGTTTTGGCAAAGAGGATTTGAGAAGAAGAAAGAAAAATGGACAGCAGGAAAGTACTTTCGGTTTTGAAAGAAAAAGAAAGGAAGAAGGTGTTTTGGAGAATAACTTTCAGCTATCAAGGTTTCAAGAGAAGAAAGGTAGTATGAGAATAGAGAACGCTAGTTTCGGCTTAACACAAATGAAAAAGAACAAAAAGAAATGGAAGAGAGCATTCGGCCACACACAAAATTTAGGAGACACAAGTGCAAATTTCGGCAAAACAAAGAAGAACTTTGGCTTGACACAAAGTGACCGAAAATGCACCAAAATGCAAAGTGAATTTCGGCACTCCCACCTACCTACCAAAACCGGCCACTCCCCCCATGAAGACTCCAAGATTCGGCCACCTCCTAAGCTCACTCATGGCCACTAATTCAAACTGATTTGAATTAGTCAAATCCCTTAATTTCCTCTCAACCCACCATTTGAAATATTTGACTTGGTCCATGGCGAGTTTGAACTGCACACTTCTTCTCCTCCATGCCAGTCAAAATGGAAGCAAAATGTGAGGCTTCTTCAGCTCAAACTCATGACCTCTTCCCCCTGCAAGTGACGCGAACCTCAAGCTTTAAGTGGTGCCTTCCTTGCCACTCTACTAGCTTAATTCTTGTGCTAAAATCCACCTAAAAATACCTATAACCCCTAGCTCCTTCAGCTCCATTCACTTAAAGCTTAAAAACTAAAATTTTTTCCTACCACTCAAGCTTACATCAGGCTTACAACTAAGCCCCAAAACATCAAAAACAACGACATTGCAGACCAGACACATGCAAACAATGCAACAACAGAATAGCCCCTATTCCAGGATATTACAGTTCTACCCCCTTAAAAATAATTTCGACCTCGAAATTACCTGATCAAAAGAGTTGAGGGTATTGCTACCTCATCGCATCCTCTGGTTCCCACGTAGCTTTTTCCACACCATGATTCTGCCATAGCACTTTTACCAAAGGAACTGACTTCCTACGCAGGACTTTCACATCTCGATCTAGAATCTGCACTGGTTCCTCCTCCATGGTCAAATCTGTAACACCCTTAACCCCTACCCATCGCCAGATTAGGGTTACGGGCATTACCGGATAAGTCATACAATAATTCCGATTCCATATACCACACTCGACAAATTGATCTTAACATATGAAATTTAGAAACAAGTAAACCATATTTAACTAATTAATAAATCAATCCTATTATAATAGTCAATTTATTTAAAGTATTAAGAAAATCACTAGGTGTTGCTTAACAAAATTTAAACCTTTTGCTTTAAGTTCTCCATATACCAATGTATGACTTAATAATCACAAACAACCAATGAAATTTCAAATTCATATTACCGTTAATCACAAAGTTTATGCTTTCTAAATTATTTCAATGAACTATTAATTAAGTCACATGTATACTCTTAGCTATATGTTTCATATCCAATTAGACTCGCAAATAAAATACCAAACAAATTTCTTTTTTTTTTATAAGCATACTTTACTCATCTACTAATAACTATCCATGAACAATTATGCATAAATTTTACTCATGCCATATTGGTACAGTTAACCAAATCATAACTATACATTTATCAAGTACATATACAACTTTAACACTATTACCCTATATACGAATCCAACATTAATGCAACATAACCGAACATTATAATATGCTTATCATTACCATGTTTTCAGATCATGTATCAATATCACGATTGTATATACATACTTAAGTAATAATCTTTATAACTCATACTATTTCATAATACATATCGTCTTTGTTCAAATAAACTAAAACATGCAACAACCAAAATATATATATATATATATATATACACATCTTTTCTTTCAACCCTAATTGCTTAATTTGAACCGCTTCAACAATGCAAAACTTACCAATTCTAAGCTTAAATCAAGACTTCATATTAACTTGCTAACATATTACATGCTTTAAATCATCTAGCATCCAACATTTATCCTTATTAGCTAAGTGCATATCCCAACAATACACCATATATATATATATATCATATGATCATTTTCCGTATGTGATTTAAAGCATGACCGAAATCACATATCTAATGGTATTATAATGCAAGCTACTATATCAAAATGTAAAACCTAAACTTAGCCAAAAGCAACGATTTTATTACATGCAAGGCCATATTTATATTTACAATCCGAACATCATTCATTACTTATCAAAACAAAGACTATACATGCCTTTGATTCAAAAGTTTACAAAACATAACTATACCAAAGAGAGTGATAGTGTGGTCGATTTTCTTGATGATCTCCTGAGCCCGTAGTTGAATTATCGATCTATAAAATAGAACACAAACATAAACAGAGTAAGCTCAATAGCTTAGTAAGTCTTAAGCAACTTAATTAAAACATTCGAATAACTTAATTTTCTTTTTCTATAAATTTATAACATCTATATTTATGCTTGGTTGAATATTATCAACTTGCAAATCATAGCATTTACACTTCATTACCGTAATCTTATAATTCGTCAAACCATAGTATAAACATATTTTACATGAATCACATGCTTCTTGACACATAAGTGCATCATTCATATCAAATATATCATCATACTCAAAGTCTTTCCACTATTTGCATTTATACTACTAACTGAACATCCCAAAATAACATGTTTAAGCTCAAGTTCTATCTTATACTAATCATACATATTGCTTAATAAGCCCAATCACACAAAACACCAATATTGATATGGTATTTCAACCAAAGTAACCTTAATTACGACTTACCTTACTTCGATGATATTCACCGAGATTTAAGCTTACCGAGTTTTAACTCAATAAGTTCAATACACTACACTCAAAAACTTTATGGTTTCTTCATTTTAAAGTACCGGTGACATTAAGCCCGCTAGGTACGAAGCCCGCTTATGTCACCCAAGATTAAGCACGCAAGGCACGAAGCGAATATATCATCTAAGACTAAGCACCTAGGCACGAAGCTGAATATATCACCCAAGACTAAGCACGCTAGGCATGAAGCCGAATATATCAGGCACTAAGCCTACTAGGCACGAAGCTCGAATTAAATCACCAAGACAAGGCACGCTAGGCTCAAAGCCCAATTTCTAACATTTTTAACATTCCAACATACACTACTTGATGTTGAACATCACAACTATCTCATTTACAACATATCCTTACACATAATAAACCAAACATAGTTATTCATAGTATATTCAACAAATCAATTTACTATAAATTCATACCCCACATTCGGCCAACATACATTTTCATGCCTCAAATTTCCAAATTTATTATATACTAAGTTCAGATAATTATTTGACATAATTTTGCCTAAGGACTTACCTCATTCGTCGATAGACCGTGCGAATCGGCTATTCGAGAACCTTCGTCTTTCCCGATCTAAATCTGCTTTTCTTTGCTCTTGATCTTAATTTTGTGCTTCTAATTGTCAAATTTCAAAGAAATAAGAACCCTTTTCTTTCTCCCATATTCGCCAAAGAACAACATAAGATGATATTGGCTTTTTCACTTTATTTTATTATGTATATAATAGATTATTTTATTAATTTACTAATATAACCTTTAATATAAAATAAACATATACATATAATAATGGCATATTAGTCAAAAGCCATCCACTAACTTATAAAATGGAATATTTACCCACCTAATACCTCAATTTAAGAAGCCATCATCATTCTAGCACTTTACACTAAAGAATGCAACTTTTACGCTTTACGCGATTTAGTCCTTTTATCAAATTAAGCGCTTAAACGATAAAATTTTTCACTAAAATTTCACACACATTAATTCATATAATAAACACAAAATATAATATTTAAAAGTTTTTCAGACTCGGATTCGTGGTCCTGAAACCACTATTCCGATTAGGGTCAAATTCGGTCTGTTACAAAATCCGGATTCACCTATATATCTTCCACTGCTACGACATGAGATGGATCTGAACGATATCGCCTAAGCATTGAAACGTGGAATACGTAGTGAATCTGACTTAGCTCTGCTGGCAACTCAAGCTGGTAAGCTACTGGTCCCACTCGTCTTAGTACCTTAAACGGCCCAATAAACCTCGGACTTAACTTGCCTTTCCTCCAGAACCTCAACACTTTCTTCCATGGCGAGACCTTCGGAAAGACCTTATCACCTACGGAAAACTCTATATCTCTACGCTTGAGATCGCAGAAGACTTCATCTATCCGAAGCTTTCTTCAATCGAGCTCGAATCAACTTAACCTTGTCTTCGCCTCTGCGACCAACTCTGGTCCCAACATCCGACGCTCACCCAACTCCGCCCAACATGTAGGTGAGCGACACTTCCTACCATACAATGCCTCATATGGTGCCATCTTGATGCTTGTTTGGTAACTATTATTGTAGGCTAACTCGGCTAATGGTAGAAACTCTTCCCAACTACCTCGAAGTCCGAACACAACCTCGTAGCATATCCTCTAAGACCAGATGACCTTTTTTGACCGTCTGCCGATGCGGGTGAAATGTCAGGTTGAAATCCAAACGCTGCCGAGCCCGATGCAACGCTTTCGTAACCTTGACGTAAATCTTGGATCCCTATCCAAGATGATCGACATCGCACACCGTGCGACCTCACTATCTTTGGCACACTGACCGCTAACCTCTAAAGTGAGTAATCCACCTCACCGGAATGAAGTGAGTGATTTAGTCGACGATCCACAATTACCCAAACCGAGTCCTTCTTGCTAGGCGAAAAGGTAATCCACCGACGAAATCCATAGTTATCCTTTCCCACTTCCATCGTGGAATCTTCATCGGTCAAGCAACCTCGATGGCAATCGATGTTCACCTTGAAAGCCGACATGTCAAACACTTCCCTACAAGCTCTATCACTTCCTCTTCGCACTTGCCACCAAAATCGCTCTTTTAGATCCCGATACATCTTACTACCTCGGGATACATAGCGTAGGGCTGCTATAAAGTCTCCAAGAATCTTCGCCTTAACTCAATATCCCGACATACAAGCTCTCCCTTGAAAACACAAAGACTCCATCACTAGACAAATCAGAACCTCCAAACCACCATTCGCACTTGCGACCTCTGCGCTTTCAAAACCCCATCCTCTAACTGCTTCCTTAATCGCTTCAACCCACGAGGCTTAACTCGCAATTCGCTGAATATACGTCGTCATACAAACTCAAATGGGCAAACATCGCTCTTAAGTCCGCTACAACCTTATGGCTCAATGCATACGCCACCACGTTAGCCTTGCTGGATGATACTCAATCGAATAAATCGTAATCCTTTAGCAACTCAATCCATCTGCTACGCCTCAAATTCAAATCCTTCCGAGTCAAAAGGTACTTGGACTCTTGTGATCTGTAGACTATCGATCTCTCTCCGCACAAGTAGTGCCTCTAAATTTTCAAGGCGAAGACTATCGCCGCTAACTCCAAATCGTGCGCGGATAATTGACTTCATGTGGCCTCACCGCCGAGATGCGTAAGCCACAACCTTCCTTCCTGCATCAAGACACAACCCAATCTCAGATGTGATGCATCGCGAATATCTCGTGAATTCCTTTCCGCCTCAAAGTTGAATTAGAACCGAGCTTCGGTCAAAATCTTCTTCAACTTGTCAAAACTCTCCTGCCGCTTCTCGGTCAAAACGAAGCGGAACCCTTTTCTTAACAACTTGGTCATCAGATGCGATCAACGAAAATCGTTCTACAAATCTTTGGTAGTATCTCGCCAAGCCGTAAAACTCGAATCTCAGCCATCGACTTAGGCGGCTTTCAATCCAAAATCGCCTCAATCTTTCGAGGATCCACTCTAATCCTCAATGACACCACATGACCCAAGAAGGTTACCTCCTCACCGTAACTCGCGACGTACTAAACTTAGCATAAAGTCGCTTCTCCTCGTAATCGCAACACAACTCATAATACGCATCATGCTCCTCCTCGCCTTTGAATACACCAAGATGTCGATCTATGAATACCACGACAAACCGATCCAAATCTCGCTGGAACACCTTATTCATCATATCCATGAATCTTTGTCGGTGCGTTAGTCAACCCAAACGGCATTACCGTAAATTCATAGAGCCCATACCGAGTAATAATCTTTGTCTTGCGGATATTCGCCTCCTTCACCTTTAAGCGGTGATACCTGCATCTTAAATCGATCTTCGAGAATACCGATGTACCTTCACTAATTAAATAAGTCATCTATCCGTGGCAACGGATACTTGTTTTTGATCGTCAGCTTATTCAACTGGCGGTAGTCTATACACATCCGCATAGTACCGCTCTTTCTTCTTGACAAAGAGTACAAGGCGCTTCCCAAGGTGAAACACTTGGCCTGATAAAGCCTCGGTCCAACAACCCCGGATCTCGAGCCTTAAGCTCTACTAACTCTTTTGGCGCCATCCTATACGGAGCAATAGACACTCGCGCAGTTTGTAACAAATCTATCCCGAACTCCACCTCACGATCCGGTGGCAATCCCGAAAGCTCCTCTGGAAACACATCAACAAATTCCTTAACTGTTCGGACCTTTCCTACAGTAGACTCCTTAGCCTCCAAGGCATACACATGAACCACATATGCTTCATAGCCCTTCCTGACCATCTTCTCATCTTTCAAAGCAGACACCACGTTAGATAAGTAATCTCTTCTATTGCCTATCATGACCACCTCGTCACCCTTAGCCGTCCTTAGAACCATGCACTTAGCCGCGCAATCCAACCTCGCCTGGTACTTAACCAACCAGTCCATCCCAAGAATCAGATCGAATTCTTCGAACGGCAGTTCCATCAGATCAGCCTCAAACACTACCCCTTGGAGTTCTAGGGGTACATCTCTATACAGCTTATCTACAACTACAGAGTGACCTAGAGGGCTAATTACGGTCCGCCTAGAAGATATCTCAGAGTCTAAATCCATGGTCTTCACTATGCTACTCGCAACGTATGAATACGTTGAACCCACATCAATCAAAGCAGTAAATGGAGAACCAAAGATCAAGAACGTACCGGTTATGATGTCCAGTCGTCGCCTCCTCTCGACACCTCATTGCATACACTAACCCAGTTGTCTTGCCTCGAATTACCAGACCTCTACCCGTGCTCTGCGGCCCCACTGTAACCATTACCTCCTCTCTACTTACCCGACCCTCTACGGTGGCGGTCCATTATTCAAACCGAGTATGGCCCCGACCTCGATCAATCCTAGCCAACTTACAGACAAATCCCTCACACGGTAGTCCGGTGAACCACACTCAAAATATCTTCTTATGCTGTTCCCATCCAAGTTCGCCTCACGGACTCTTTAACCCCTTGGCTACCTTAGCCTTGTCTACCAGACAAGAACTCACGCTCCCGCCGTGGAGCAATCAAGAACCTTAATTCATCTCTCGACCATCCTCGAATCGAACACACCTCTCGTGTTCAAGAGCCACAATGCCCCTAGCATACCGACTCACCTCAAGAACTCGCCTCGACTCAAACACGGACTTACTCCCTGCACTAGCCTCGTAAATGCCTTCCGTTGATCATTAATGTAGCTAGATCCAATGTACTTTTCTAATATGCGACCTTAAAATAATCCCAAGTAAGATCTTCATTGCAAAGACTATCCCGAACCGCGAGCCACCATGGTATGACTCATCTCAAGAAGTGATACTATCCCTTTAGCTTTCTTCATGATCAGTCCAAATCGTCCATGATCCGCTCCGTCGCCTCCAGCCAATACTCGGTAGTCTTGAGCCACACCAGACACACCTCGAAATACCTCAGCCTTGTTTGCTCGGAGTTGTTCAGGCACAGATTTTCGAGCTCCTGCGCCTCCACCTACTCCGGCTACCCTTTCCGAACTTCGCAAGATTGCTCGTGACACTGCGTCGTCCCAGTCTATTCTCGAAACTCACCACATCCGGTGGTGGTGGTACCCAGATCTCATTCTCGGACCCGACTGCACCCTCTTTGGTTCGAAACTATCATCCTACCAGACCACGCCCACGACCACGCCCACCTCGGCGCTCATGACTAAAATCTCGTCTTGTCTCGATTAGAAGTTTATGCATTAGTAAATATTCCAATCGTCTTTAAAGGTAAGAGTCTTATGAATATCCCTTATTAAAGAAGTTTTGTTTTCATGAGTCCACGAGTCCTATCGATTTGAGTTTCTAAAGTAGTTTACTATCGCTAGTCATTTAGTCTCATCACATCAAAAATCTCAAGCAATAGTAAGGGGTACTTACCTAGGCGGATTGGTGCCGGAGTCTCGGTGCCATGCCTTTCAAATCATTTATTTAAAACAACATCACTTAAGCCAATCTTTAAAACATTTTTGGCCTCGCCCACAAATGAAGCCTTTGAACTTAGCTCTGATACCACAATTGTAACACCCCAAACCCGGTCAATACGCCACGACCAAATCTGGTATGTTACGGGAAAACGCATTTGAGAGGTTAGGTTTTCTGATAGAGATTTGATGAAAACTCCTTGCTGTATTTGAACTGTGTAAAAATCCTGGGTATGATTTTTTTAAAACCGATAGTGCATTTTGCTAACCCAGAAGTTTTGAAAACTTGGTTGAATCCAATAGTAAAGCCAATTTATATCATTTGGAAATTCGAGTTATTCTTTTTTAGTTGCTTATAAACATTTTGAACTCGGCTTAAGTTTGAAAACATTTGAGTTGTATTCATTTTAAATTACAGCGTGATACCCATGGTAAAGTTTAAAACATATCGCTTTGTAGTTTTGAAAACCTTATCTTTCCAAATTTTATCGAATATTACCTAATAATTTGTTAAGGCATATTTGAAATCAAATTTAAGCATAAAATAACCAAAGTATAATTTTAAAGAGGCCTTTTACAATCCCATCAAAATCAAATGAAATTAAATAAGGTAAAGTACCAAGTTTGAAAATCAGTGCAAGTCCAAATTTATTTTTGGCATGGTCACCTCGAGTCCACCCGGCTCCATGTCCGCGATCTAAGTGTCACCTGAAATGATAAGGGAGAAGGTGAGTCGCAAGACTCAGTGCATAAATCTCCCTCCCGATGAATGCAACTTACTAACACACATCATAACAAAGCAATACAATTAATGCACCCAATCCTAACCATCCATAACACCTTTTCTACCCCGTGTGGTACCAAACCACTGGTGGTGCCAAACCACTGGTGACCCAAAGTCACGATATCCATCAATGTGGTGCCAAACCACCGTGACCAAGTCACGAATAATCCATCTGT
The DNA here is from genome assembly GCA_025506655.1 of Gossypium rotundifolium. Lineage (NCBI taxonomy): Eukaryota > Viridiplantae > Streptophyta > Magnoliopsida > Malvales > Malvaceae > Gossypium > Gossypium rotundifolium. The sequence goes on along the minus strand of CP106729.1, from coordinate 60,105,245 downwards.
GGGGCCAACCCATGTGTGATACCAAATCATCGGCGACGATCTCAGTATCTCAATAGTGGGGCCAACCCACGGTGGTACTAAGCCACGTGGACGAGTCGCTATGAGGTGCCAAACCTCCGTGTCCCAAAACACAAATGTGATACTAAATCACTTTGGTGACCAAGTCACGAATAGTCGTTGTGGGGCCAACCCACGTGTGATACCAAATCACTAGCGACGATCCCGTAATATCAACTGTGGGGCCAACCCACTATGGTACTAAGCCACTAGGACAAGTCGCTATGAGGTGCCAAACCTCTAGTGACCCAAAGTCACAATAAATCGATCTATGGTACCAAACCACTGGAGGTGCCAAACCTCTGGTGTCCCAAAGACACGGATATCATATTCCCCCTCCTCTCATATCACCCATAGACATGTCATACCGACTCATGTAAAGCATGCCAATCATGCAAATCATGCTAACATGTTAATATTGCATCTAACAAGACATACATCATAGATCATGATATCATATATCAATAACAAAACTCGTAATGAAACGGACTTACCCGAATCCGTGCGCATACCCCATAGGGTATCATATCAATCACCCATACCGTTTCGGCTTTATTAAACAATCAGGTTATTAAGCATATTACTAAGTAAAGAGTGTGTCAGTTTGCACACCTGTTAAAACACAAGCCTTAATCCCAAAGAACTGATCTAAGACCCTCGATTACCTTGCTCCTATAATCGGCCAAACATGGACATCAGGACTAAGGCCATTCGGCCAAACCAAATAAATCAAAGGGTTAACGCTCAAACCCTTACCTTAAGAATGATTTGGTTTCCTACCAAATCCCGAACCACCTGATGGTTCCTTTGACAATCGGCCACACCCTATTAAGAAGAACAGTTAATCCTTTGAAGACTTTGGCTTAACGAAACTAAGAGAATAGACTAATAAAACCAACCCTTACCACCACTTACCAACCGTTCACTCACAAGTGGAGGCTTCGCTTGACTGCTTCGAAATCCCAGATGCCCTATAATGAAATAGGTTCCAACACAAGAGATTAACTCCTTTCAACAAATGCCGAAATTGGCTCTTAACCAAAAAAGAATTGACAGAGAACAAGGGAGGGGAGAAATAGGCATTCGGCCTAGCACTAACCTTCCTCTAAAAACCCGATTGAAGAAAAAGAGAAGAGACCACCCTTGCATGTGATTCGGCCAAGACTTAAACAAAAAGGAGAAGAATATTCGGCTGTGGTTGTTTAAAACTATCAATCAAGCTTTGGCTAAGAAGGCAAAGTAGATTCGGCACAAGGGTTTTGGCAAAGAGGATTTGAGAAGAAGAAAGAAAAATGGACAGGAGGAAAGTACTTTCGGTTTTGAAAGAAAAGAAAGGAGAAGGTGTTTTGGAGAATAACTTTCGGCTATCAAGGTTTCAAGAGAAGAAAGGAAGTATGAGAGAGAGAATGCTAGTTTCGCTTAACACAAATGAAAAGAACAAAAGAAATGGAAGAGAGCATTGACCACACACAAAATTTAGGAGACACAAGTGCAAATTTCGGTAAAACAAAGAAGAACTTTGGCTTGACACAAAGTGACCGAAAATGCACCAAAATGCAAAGTGAATTTGGACTCCCACCTACCTATCAAAACCTACCGATCCCCCCATGAAGACTCCAAGATTCGCCACCTCCTAAGCTCACTCATGGCCACTAATTCAAACCGATTTGAATTAGTCAAATCCTTAATTTCCTCTCAACCCACCATTTGAAATATTTGACTTGGTCCATGGCGTAGTTTGAGCGCACACTACTTCTCCTCCTTCATGCGTCAAAATGGAAGCAAAATGTGAGGCTTTTTCACTCGAACTCATGACCTCTTCCCCGCAAGTGACGCCAACCTCAAGCTTTAAGTGGCGCCTTCCTTGCCACTCTACCAAATTTTAATTCTTGTGTTAAAATCCACCTAAAATACCTATAACCCCTAGCTCCTTCAGCTCCATTCACTTAAAGCTTAAAACTAAAATTTTTTCCTACCACTCAGCTTACATCAGGGCTTACAACTAAGCCCCAAAACATCAAAAACAACGACATTGCAGACTGCATACATGCAAACAATGCAACAATGTAATAGCCCCTATTCCGTGATATTACAGAGTGAGTCGGACTCGAGGGGCCATCAAGTTTTTATTTTCATAGACTGTTTTCGATTTTCCATTAAATTTTAATTTTTGGGATTATTTTTGTAATAAGGCCTCCATATCTTAGGTTATCGATCTATATTTTTTTTATGTTACAATTTATAAGCTTATGTTTTCAAAGTCTTAATTATAAGTGAAATGAAAATGGGCTTTTCAAGCACATTCAACACAAATGTTAAGGTTCCTTTCAAAAATGTCACAATTAATGATTAGTCGGTTAAAATAAACTGAGATTTTTGAATCCCTTTTAAAGCAAATTTTTCAACCTTCAACCCGTAGCATACTAGATCCGGTCATGACGTATGGGTCGGGTTTGGGGTGTTACAGTTTAACCACATTTACCCATCATAGAACATTCTTTTGATCAAACATGCATACTCATAGTGCATTAATATACTTACCATAGTTTGACCATTTCATTTGCTATCAAACCATACCAAACTTGCATCATATGTCATATTCATTCATGCACATTATCAACATTTACTTAGCCATATCACATGGCTATTTACACTTCAAAACGTATACCATAATATCTAACGCATACATGCCATATTTAACTATATACACATTTTCAAAGTACCAAAATGAACTTAGGTAGTGTGATGACGATCCTCAACGGTCCCGAGCCTTTTGTAGCTTTGACGATCTATAAAACAGAGCAAACACACACAGAATAAGCTTTTGAAAGCTTAGTAAGCCATATACAAATAAACTTTGCATATAATGCACATAACTATCTTTATACATTGACATTTATAGTTTTCATAACAAATTCATCCCATATTCTTTGGCTCATATGCTTAGCCATATCATACCACATTTATCAACTCAAATATCACATATACACTTGACTTATTCAAACATATATTCATATATCATTTCATCATTTCATTTCACATATCCATCATAGTAAGTTCATATAGATACTTACCTTTCATACACACTTAGTGTACATATCAAACGTATTTGAAATAGATATACATATCAGATAATCGGTCGTATCTCAGATTTTCCATTGAACCATACGAAATCTAATAGGATACTAAGAATGCTCGAAATAGTCATACAATGCCAATGTCCTAGATGAGGTCTTACATGTACTCAAATATCGATGCAACTGTCCCAGACAGGGTCTTAAACGAATCAAATACGATGCCAATGTCCTAGACATGGTCTTACACATAATTCTCATATCGATGCCAATGTCCCAGACGTGGTCTTACACGAAATCTCAATTCAACACCAACATCCCAGACGTAGTCTTACATGATATCACATAACAGACACCTATGTCATGACATAGTTAATCCTCTCCATTCCTAGATTGAAACAGGACTTCCCGGACATTAACACTGTATCAATTCTATCTCAGAATTCCCGTGTACATCATCGTATTTGCATTGATCATTATCAATAGTCATATGAACATACATAATTCAATTCAAACACGTCATTTGTATATTGACTTACCTCGAGTTTGGTTTAATGGATACGGCTACTCGATTACTTTCGCTTTCCCGCGATCTAAGTCCGTTTTCTTTGGCTCTTGATCTATACATACTCAAATGTAATCCATTTATTCACTAATTCATTCAATTCAATACATGAACACACATTTAGGACAATTTGCAATTTATCCACACATTTGCACATTTTATCAATTTAGTCCATTTCTCTCAAAACATCAATTATACAAAATCACAATATACACATGCTTATCCGAATGCTCATGTATCTCATATAAGTCCAAACATTTCATCAAATTCACAATTTAATCCCTTAAATTACTATTTTCACAAGTTAGCCCTAATTAGCTAAATTCATCAGAAATTCAAGAACAAACTATATTAATCAAATATATAGCTTTCATAATCCACCATAAAACCTCATAAAACTCATGTGTACATTAAAGTCTCATTTCAAAAATATCATCAATTCACAAAATTGAAGCATGGGTTTTGAAGCATTCAAAACAATGATTACAAAAACGAAGAAATTATTGAAAACCGATTAAAAACATACCTTGAATCAAGGCTTGAAATGGCTGAATATAACGAAGATAAACCCTTATTATTTTCTTACAAAAATTCGGTGGATACAAGATGATAACAATGACCATTTCATGCTTTTGTTTTAACATTTTAAACATAATTATCAAACTCCCTTTCTACCCATAATGAATCCTTAATAATTTAACATTCAAACAATGGACTGTAACACCCCAAACCCGGCCTAGAAGTTAGACCCGAATCTGGTGTGTCACATGGAAGTGTTTTTTTTCTTTTCAAAACCATCTTTGCGATTGTTAAAAACTTGTTTGAGTATTATAGCCTCTTTGTTAAAACCCAAATAATTATCTTTAAAAACCTTTTTGGTTGCGAAAACATATTTGAAATAACAATTTACAAAAATATGACATTTGGAAATAGAGTTACAGAAGCATTTTGAAAACATTGCGGAAACGTAGATAAAATACAAGTATTTTTGAGAGGTTGGTTGATGAGTCGAAAATCGAAGTAGTGGATTTAAAATAAGGACTTTTGAAAATGACGTTGAAATTTTGAAAGAGAATCCGAGTCATCCATGGCTCCAAGTCCTCGTCACTGAGCATTACCTACAACGGTTAAAAGAAGAGGGGTGAGTTACAAGAACTCAGTGTATAATCCACTTACCATTGTTCACTGGGCCAAAATCCCATTAAGCAACTAATTGGGCCAAAGCCCGCTTCCAATAATATAAATGTATCATATATAATATGCATATGATATGAAATTCCCAAACCAAATCCTAGTTTTCCATCCGCTACACACCACCCGTACCAACCAACACACTTGTGGGGAGCTTTAGTCACCCACCCCGCCAACATACCAAACGTAGGCATTAAGCCATTTATATCAAATTTGTGGACAAGCCACCAGATTAACAGAATTTACATGGCATTGCCATTTTTCAGATTTGTTGCAGAGCCACCAAATTTATGTAGCAGAGCTATCAGAACTTCTCTTCATCATCATCCCATCCCATGCAAATCATGTATATAATGCATAACAAATCACAATAATTTATTCAGATATTTATTACAAAAGTACGGCTCATTATAACAAATTATCAATTAGGCCCATATAGCAAAATATCAGATTAGCCCATTTAGCAAAATATCAGATTGGCCCATTTAGCAAAATATCAGATTGGCCCATTTATCAAAATATTAGATTGGTCCATTTATCAAAATATCAGATTGGTCCATTTATCAAAATATCATATTGGCCCATTTATCAAAATAACAGATTGGCCCATTAACACTTTTGCAAATCGGCCCGTTAGGGGCATTTCCATATTTCAGCCCTTTAGAGGTATTTTCGTAATTCGGCAATTTACCCACTAAGGGTAATTCGATAATTTCTCAATCCAAACTTAACTACTAATTTGGGCATAACAATTTAAACTATCCATATGCGTCGTACTAACTAAATTGACTATAACTTGGGTTAGGAATCTCGAAATCTAAATCCGTAAATTTTACTTGAAACTAAATTCATATATCTTTATACTACAATTTTTTCAGAATTTTTGGCTTAACCATTTAGTACAGTTTATTCCTTAAAGTTTCCCTTGTTTCACTGTCCAACGATTCTGACCTCTCTTACCCAAAATTCAAATATCTCACTGTACAGTTTTCATATGTTGTTCCCACTTGTTTCTATTAAAAATAGACTCACTAAGGAATCTTTACATATAAACTATAACCCTTAATTCACTTTGTACAATTTAATACCATTTTTCCAAAATAGATCAGGGAACCACGAAATCATTCAGAACCAGTCTCACTAAAATTAACATATCTCAGAATAAAAAATTCATTTTCCTTATCTTTTTTTTCCTTATCAAAATAGACACATTAAGATTTTATTAAATATCTCATTCACTTTCTAATTCCCTTTCTTCTATTTTTCGTGACTTTTCAGAAACACGTCACTGCTTCTAACCGAAACTGTGTTATTACAAAATACGTTTACCACTATGATCATACGCACGCCCGAGTGATCACAGATGCTGGTTTTCAGTTTTGTTCTGTATTTCGACCGATTCAAAGAATATTTCAAACAAACTTTCTGAAAAGTGTGAGATTACACACCATTTCAGATATGTATACAAAAGGTACGGGATTACACACCTGATTTCGATTTCCTAACGAACCACTCGTCGTTGACCTAAAACAATACCAACTAAAAGTTAGCCTCGAATTTCCAAAAGATTTCGTATCACTTACACTTGAATCACTTACCACTATGTCCGAAGGTAGAATATATCGAGTGATTTGTCCCTAAAACATGTAGTCAATTATTTCACATTATTACTCCATTAGCAACCAATCGAATATTGAATAATATCAATAATCCATAAGAACTCCTTACCCTATTAATATTGGATCTGATTTCTAGCAATTATATGATGACGTTGAAAAAATCCAAGTTTCGGCCATTATATCTTTACGAGGAAGAAAAATGATTTCGAATGAGGGAAAGTAAGGTGATGGTCTAGGTCAAAATGACCATCCAAAACCAAAGAAAATAAAATATTGAGAAGAATACTTACCGATTGATCAAGAATCGGATGTTAATATGGATGGGAAGAAGAAATAGAGAAAAGATGAAAGTTCGGTTATGGAGGAAATTGTATGTTGATATTCGGCTATCAAGGAAGCTGGATAAAAGGTGAATGAAACCAATTCAAAGAGAAGAAAAATTCACTATTTTGCTAGAAGATTTCGGCAAAGAGAATAGCAAATTGGGAGAAGATGACACTAAAGTTGCAAATGTGATTTTTGGCCAAAACAATACCAAGACCCTACCAAATGCCAAAGTAAAATTTTAGCTATCTATCTACCCCAAAGCCGTCTACATGCATAGTCATAAAGGTCAAAATTTTGCCAACCATACTTTCCACAGCATTCTCCATGAAATAAGCCACTTATTCCCCTTACTTGCCTTTTCCTTTTGATTCCTTTCCCCAACCTCAACTTTTCCTTAATTCTTTAGCCACCATAACAAAAATAAAGAAGTCAAACTTGCCATAAATACCTCTTGGCCGACACTTAAGGAAAGAGTGCAAAAATATTAGTCAAAAATTGCACATAAAGGGATTTGAACCTCTTCCCTCAAGGTACTTCACTTGATGCCATAACCTCTTTACCAATAGCTCATTTATGGAAGCACATTACTTATTTATTTCTATAAGCTTTGAAGCTACTTGCCGTCTCTCCTTAAAGTGCTAAAATACCCAATTTTTCCTAAGGCCCAATTAAACCCGAGACTTCATAGAAACCTTGTAACCTTCCAAATTCACTTAACTAATAAGTCTAATTTGCAATAATGCCATTCTCTTGTTCTCAAAATTTTAAATATTCCTACGCCCAAGGCCCATTGGGCCCAATCCTACTAGGCCCAATTTTGGGATGTTACAATTCTACCCTCCTTAAAGAAATTTCGTCCTCAGAATTTCCAACCATCTACTAAACGCATCGCTCAAATCACGCCACTAAGCTTTCGCTGCGTACTCTGATCTTAAAAAAAACACAATGTACTTTTAACAAAATCTGAAATCCTCTTTCACACAACCAAACATCTAACCACAAAAGCAAACAGTTGTCTACCATTTATACTTAGAATTTTCTACATTCAATCATCACGTCCAACCAAAACATACCTAGCTTGATGGTGATGTAACAATCCCAAGCCTTATGCTCCTTAGACCCGCATCTCAAGCATGCTCCTGACCTCCTCCAGCATTCCCCCGGATGATGCCTTCTACAATGATCGCAAGCCTGTAACACCCCAAACTCGACCTGGAAGTTAGGCCCGAATCTAGTGTGTCACAATGAAGAAAACGTATAAAGGATCTTGTGATTCATACTAAAATAGGTGTAATTGAAGAAAACAAGTTTGTTTAGAAATATTTGATAAAAACACTACTAGTCTTTGAAAAGTGATTAAAGAATTGATATTTGAACTAGTGATCTTTTAAAAGCGTAACTTTTGAAAATGCCGTTGATAATTTGAAAGAAAGTTCGAGTTAAATCATTTGTAAAAGTTTATTTATAAAATCCACTTATTAATCAATTTGGAAAATCATTGTTTATGCTTTTAGAAAATTCCCATTTAAAATAAACCAGAAAATAATAAATATGTCAAACATAAAATAAAATAAAATAATCCGAGGCATTATTACAACATAAAACCCAAATAGTAAAAATAACGAAATAGAGCGGAAAAGTAATTTACTAAAGTTTGAAATATTTATTTCAAGTATGGCCTCCACCGAAGTCATCCATGGGCCCAAGTCCTCAAATCATCGAGATTTACCTACAAGGATTAAGAAAGAAGGGGTGAGTTACAAGAACTCAATGTATAACCCTCACAGTCATCCATCGGGCTCGAGCCCATTTAGCAATATCTTGGCCTTCAACCCATTTACATAATATTGGGCCTAAGCCCACTTTCATGTAATAAATAAATTATATGAATGCAACCTATCCCATCCACCAATCTCTCCACCGCATCGACCAATCTCTCATGTGGGATCAAGTCAACCCACCCCGCCATCTCTCCATCCGTACCAACCAATCTCTCTGTGGGAATCAAGTCAACCCACCCATCCATCTCTCAATTTGTCAAGTCGCCATTTATAATATTTGTGGTGAGCCACCGTAATCATATATGGTAGTATAATCGACATCTGACTTTGGTCACGATGGCACAAAGCCATATTTAAATTGGCACATAGCCATTATCGAATTTGTGGCAATGCCACGGTCTACTCTTCTCTTCATTCAAGTTTCCCATCCCATGCAATATGTAAATATGCAACATACATAGCAAATCATGATATTTACAAATATAACAACGATAACTATTCCATACAAAAGTTTAGCCCATTAACACTTTGCAATTCGGCACAATAAGGCAATTTATCTAGTCGACCCATTAAGCAATATATTAAATTTGGCACATATATCAAATATCACATTTGGCCCATATATCAAATATCACAATTGGCCCATATATCACTTTGATCGATTTAGTCCATTGAGGGCAATTCCGTAATTTGGCCCATAAGGGCATTTTTGTAATTCGATAATTTTACCCACTAAGGGTAATTCGGTAATCTCACAACCCAGGGGTATTTTGGTAATTTACCCTCCAAGGGTATTATGGTAATTTCGTAACCTAGGCTTAACTACTAATTTGGGGCATAAAAGTTTGAACATGTCCAACTGCGTCATACCGACTAAATTGACTATAACTCAAGTTAGGAAACTCAAAATCTAAATCTGTAAATTTTATTTGAAACTAGGCTCGTATATCTTTCTTCTATAATTTTTCCAGAATTTTTAGCTTACCATTTAGTACAGTATATTCCTTAAAGTTTCCCTTGTTTCACTATCCAATGATTCTGACCTCTCTTACCCAAAATCCAAATATCTCATTGCATACAGTTTTCATATACTTCTCCCACTTGTCTCTATTAATAATAGGCTCACTAAGGAATCCATACATATAAATTATGCCCCATATTTCACTTTTTAAAATTTTATACGATTTTTCAAAATGAGCAGAATACCCCAAAGTCATTCGTAACCGTCTCACTAAAATTAACATATCTCGAATATAATATTCCTTTTCCTTCTCCGTTTCTTTCATATTAAACTAGACAAAGTAAGCTTTAATATGATATCTTACTCACTTTGTAATTCCTTTTATCCACTTTTTTGTGATTTTTAAAATACATGTTCATTTTTCGATTGAAACTATTTTATTACAAAACATGATTACCACTATGAGCATACGACGTCCAAGTGATCACGGATGTGGTTATCGATTTTCTTCGGTATTTCTACTTGAATCACGAATATTTCATGTAAACTTTCAAATAGATGTGAGACTTACTCACCATTTCAAACATATATTCGGAGGGTACGGATTACACACCTTGATTACGAGTTGTGCTTTCACCGATTTCAACACCTATAATGATAGTTGATGAAGGTTAGTCTCAACTTCGATAATCGTAACTAGAAACACTTTATTAGGCTAACTCCACTTACCACGACCGTGATCTCCTCGATGCACCAAAATTGATCCTACCAACAATATTAATTAGCTTGACCTTCAATCGATTAACTCAATAACCGAATGGAGATATCGAATGGACTATGAAAGATCTTCCTTACCTTAATCGATTATAATCCTGTTTCTCACGATCGTCCTATGACTAGAGATGATTAGGCGATGTTATGGTATTCGCCTCCTCTATATCACTACTGAAGAAGAAAATGATCTCGTATGAGAGAAAGTAAGGTGATGGTCTCAGTCAAAATGACCATCCACAAACCAAAGTATGGATTCGGTCATAAGAGAAGAAAATAAAACATTGGAAAGAATACTTATCGATTGCTTATAGAAATGAGAAAGAAAGAATGATGGAAAGGTTTCGGTTATGGAGGAGAATGAACAATGATATTCGGCTATCAAGGAGATTAGACAAAAGATGAATATGTGGTCAATTCAAGAGAAGAGAAAATTGCACTATTGTGCTAGAAAATTTCGGCAAAGAAAGTAGCAAAAAGAGAGAAGATGACACAAAGGTTGCAATAGGATTTTTGGCCAAAAGAAAACCAAGGCCTTACCAAATGCCAAGGTAAAATTTTTAGCCCCCTATCTACCTCAAAACTGTCCACATGCATCCCCCTTAGGATAAGAGTTTGGCCACCCAAGCCTTCCAAAACACCATCCACAAATTAAGCCTCATGTCCCCCTTTCATTCCTATTTCTCTTGATTCCTTTCCCAAACTTCAACCTTGCCTTATTTTTATAGCCACCTTACCAAAAATAATGAAGTCCACCCTTGCCATAAATAGTCCTTGGCAGACACTTAAGGAAAGAGTGCGAAAATATTAGCCAAACATTGCACACAAAGGGATTTGAACCTCTTCCCTCAAGGTACTTCACTTAATGCCATAACCTCTTTACCAATAGCTCATTTGTGCTAACCATTTGCTCATTTATTTCTATAAGCATTGAAGCTACTTACCATCTCTCCTTAAAGTGCTAAAATACTAAATTTTTCCTAAGGCCCAATTAAACCCGAGACTTCATAGAAACCCCGTAGACTCCAAATTCACTTAACTAACAGTCCAATTTGCAATAATGTCATTCTCTTGTTCTCATAATTTTAAACATTCCTACACCCAAATCCCATTAGGCCCAATCCTACTAGGCCCAATTTTGGGATGTTACAAAGCCGAAAAGTTTGGACGTGCTTTAACACGCTTTACGGAATGGGACTGCGATCCAAAATAACCACGATCTCCTTTCTTTTTACAGTCCACAGACCCAACTCGAAGTGCTTCACTGATTTCCTTAACCTCCTTCAATACCTTCTTAACTATCTGAGCCAGCTCATCAACCCCAACTCAATCATGAGATCCCGTCTCAGCCACTAATGATGTCTGTGCCTCCCTTTCGGGCACATCCCTTGGTGCCAAAGATCTAGCCCTAGCACCTCAGCCTTTACCACATCCACATCTACCGTGTCCGCGTTTTCTAGCGCTCATGTTCACTAAGTCGATATAATCTGATTAAGAGTTTTATAAATCATTATGCTATTCGATGTTTATTAAATGATGTTTTATGAAGTATGGGTAGAAAATTGTTTTCGAGCGTCAAATTCGCATCCTAGAGTCTCAGTCTCTATAGTTTCAACACATAAAGCTAATAGATTCTAGATTATTCTACTTTGTAAAATTTTCAGTAACACAATAATCATAAAATGAAAACAAATACTTACTTGACTTGGTACAGGATACTGTGGTGTCATACTTCCTTTAGAACATATATTTATAAATCAAAATTCTAAACAGCTTTGGAAAACGAATTTGAACCCAAACCACGGTCGAGTTTTGCAATTGGGCTCTGATACCATAAAATGTAATACCCCAAACTCGGCCTAAAAGTTATGCCCGAATCTGGTGTGTCACATGGAAGTGCTCTTTTTTTCTTTTTAAAACCATCTTTGTGATTGTTAAAAACTTGTTTGAGAATTACATCCTCTTTGTTAAAACCCAAAACACTTAAGCAATTTTTATCTACTTGAAAATGTAATTATCTTTAAAACCTTTTGGTTGCGAAAACATATTTGAAATAACAATTTACTTAAAATATGACGTTTGGAAATAGAGTTGCGTACATTTTGAAAACATTATGAAACGTAGATAAAATACAAGTATTTTGAGAGGTTGGTTGATGTGTCGAAAATCGAAGTAGTGGACTTTAAAATTAGGTTTTTGAAAATGACGTTAAAATTTTGAAAGAGAGTCCGAGTTAAATTATTTGTAAAAGTTTGCTATAAAATCCATTTATTAATCAATTTTGAAAACCATTATTTATATTTTTAGAAAATTCTTTTTAAACAATTTAAGAAGAATAATAGAAACATCCCAAGCATAAAGCAAAATAAAAATAGTCCGAGGCCTTATTACAACTTTAAAACCAAACAATAAAAGTAATCAAATAAAACGGAAAGGTAGTTTACTAATATTAGAAAATGTTATTTCCGAAGCATGGCCTCCACTGAGTCATCCATGGCACCAAGTCCTCGTCACTAAGCATTACCTACAAGGGTTAAGAGAAGGGGGAGTGAGTTACAAGAACTCAGTGTATAATCCACTTACGATTGTTCACTGGGCCAAAATCCCATTAAGCAATTAATTGGGCCAAAGCCCGCTTACAATAATATAAATGTATCATATATAATATGCATATGATATGCAATTCCCAAACCAAATCCTAGTTTTCCATCTGCTACACACCACCCGTACCAACCAACACACCTGTGGGGAACTTTAGTCACCCACCCTGCCAACACACCAAACGTAGGCATTAATCCATTTATATCAAATTTGTGGACAAGCCACTAGATTAACAGAATTTACATGGCATTGCCATTTTTTCAGATTTGTGGCAGAGCCACCAGATTTATGTAGCGGAGCTAGCAGAACTTCTCTTCATCATCATCCCATCCCATGCAAATCATGTATATAATGCATAACAAATCACAATAATTTATTCAGATATTTATTACAAAAGTACGGCTCATTATAACAAATTATCAATTAGACCCATATAGAAAAATATCATATTAGCCCATTTAGCAAAATATCATATTGACCCATTTATCAAAATAACAGATTGGCCCATTTATCAAAATAACAGATTGGCCCATTTATCAAAATATTAGATTGGCCCATTTATCAAAATATCAGATGGGCCCATTTATCAAAATAACAGATTGGCCCATTAACACTTTTACAAATTGGCCCAATAGGGGCATTTCCATATTTCGGCCCTTTAGAGGTATTTTCGTAATTCGGTAATTTCACAATCCAGACTTAACTACTAATTTGGGAATAATAATTTAAATTGTTCATCTGCGTCATACTAACTAAATTGACTATAACTTGGGTTAGGAATCTCGAAATCTAAATCTGTAAATTTTCCTTGAAACTAAACTCATATATCTTCTTACTACAATTTTTCTAGAATTTTTGGCTTAACCATTTAGAATAGTTTATTCCTTAAAGTTTCCCTTGTTTCACTGTCCAATGATTCTGACCTCTCTTACCCAAAATTTAAATATCTCACTGTACAGTTTTCATATGTTGTTCCCACTTGTTTCTATTGAAAGTAGACTCACTAAGGAATCTTTACATATAAACTATAACTCTTAATTCACTTTGTACAATTTTATACGATTTTTCCAAGACAGATGAGGAAACCACGAAATTATTCAGAACCAGTCTCACTAAAATTAACAAATGTCAGAATATAAAATTTATTTTTGTTCTCCATTTCTTCCTTATCAAAGTAGACACAGTAATATTTTATTCGATATCTCATTCACTTTCTAATTATCTTTCGTCTATTTTTCATGATTTTTCAAAAACACGTCACTGCTTCTAACCGAAATTGTTTTATTACAAAATACATTTACCACTACGATCATACGCATGCCCGAGTGATCACGGATGCCGGTTTCCAGTTTTCTTCGGTATTTTGACCAATTCACAGAATATTTCATACAATATTTCCGAGAAGTGTGAGATTACACACCATTTCAGATGTGTATACAAAAGGTACGAGATTACACACCTGATTTCGATTTCCTAACAAACCACTCGTCGTTGACCTAAAACAATACCAACCAAAAGTTAGCATCGGATTTCCAAAAGATTTCGTATCACTTACACTTGAATCACTTACCACTATGTCCGAAGGTAGAATATATCGAGTGAGTTGTCCCTAAAACATGTAGTCGATTATTTCACATTATTACTCCATCAGCAACCAATCGAATATTGAATAATATCAATAATCCATAAGAACTCCTTACCTTATTAATATTGGATCCGATTTCTAGCGATTATACAATGACTTCAGAAAAAGTCCATGTTTCAGCCTTCCACTATATCTCTACGTGGAAGAAAAATGATTTCGAATGAGGGAAAGTAAGGTGATGGTCTAGGTCAAAATGACCATCCAAAATCAAAGAAAATAAAATATTGAGAGGAATACTTACCGATTGATCAAGAAACGAATGTTAATATGGATGAGAAGAAGAAATAGAGAAAAGATGAAAGTTTGGTTATGGAGGAAATTGTATGTTGATATTCGGCTATCAAGGAAGATGGACAAAAGGTGAATATGAAACCAATCCAAAGAGAAGAAAAATGCACTATTTTGCTAGAAGATTTCGGCAAAGAGAATAGCAAATTGGGAGAAGATGACACTAAAGTTGCAAATGTGATTTTTGGCCAAAACAGCACCAAGACCCTACCAAATGCCAAAGTAAAATTTCAGCTACCTATCTACCCCCAAAACCGTCCACATGCATAGTCATAAGGGCCAAAATTTTGCCAACCATACTTTCCATAGCATTCTCCATGAAATAAGCCACTTGTTCCCCTTACTTGCCTTTTCCTTTTGATTCCTTTCCCCAACCTCAACCTTTCCTTAATTCTTTAACCACCATACCAAAATAAAGAAGTCAAACTTGCCATAAATACCTCATGGCCGACACTTAAGGAAAGAGTGCAAAAATATTAGTAAAAAATTATACATAAAGGGATTTGAACCTCTTCCCTAAAGGTACTTCACTTGATGCCATAACCTCTTTACCAATAACTCATTTATGTAAGCACATTACTTATTTATTTCTATAAGCTTTGAAGCTACTTACCATCTCTCCTTAAAGTGCTAAAATGCCCAATTTTTCCTAAGGCCCTTAAACCCGAGACTTCATAGAAACCTTGTAACCTTCCAAATTCACTTAACTAATAAGTCCAATTTGCAATAATGCCATTCTCTTGTTCTCAAAATTTTAAACATTCTATGCCCAAGGCCCATTGGGACATACTTGTCCATCCATTGTCCACTACCTTTATTATTGGTTAATTGCCTCATAAGTCTCTTACAATCAAAAGCCACATCAATTTGGCCATTAATCAAATAAATGACCACTTTTACTAATTATGCAATTTAATCCTTTGCTCAAATTAAACACACAAACAGACGAATTAAGTCACGAAATTTTAGCACATGCCAAATCACACACAGTAAATACAAAAAATAATTTTAAATGTTTATAATGACTCGGATTTGTGGTTCTGAAACCACTGTTCCAACTAGGGTCTGAACCAAACTGTTATAATTCTCCCTCTTCAGAGATTTTCGTCCCCAAAAATCTTACCGTTAAACAAATTCGGATATTGCTGTCTCATTGAGTCTTTAGGCTCCCACGTAGCCTCTTCCACTCCGTGACGATGCCATAATACTTTCACTAATGAAATTTTCTTATGTCTCAATTCTTTCTCTTCATGAAATAAGATACGGATCGGTTCTTCCTCGTAAGTCATATCAGATCGAATTTTAATTTCAGACGGGGCAATCACATGTGACGGATCAGAACGGTATCTACAGAGCATCGAAACATGGAATACATTGTGTATCTTTTCAAGCTTTGAAGGCAACAACAATCTTTATGCAACTGGTCCAATGCCCTCAACAATCTCATAAGGTCATATGAACCTCGGACTTAACTTGCCTTTACGTCCGAATCGGAGTACTTTCTTCCACGTCGATACTTTCAAAAACACTTTGTCACCAATCTCGAATTCAATATCTTTTCTTTTCAAATTCGTATAAGACTTCTAACGATCAGATACTGCTTTCAAACTATAACAAATTATTTTCACTTTCTGTTCAGTGTCTTTTATCAGATCAACCCCGTGTAGCTTATTTTCACTAAGCTCGGTCGAATATAGAGGTGTACGACATTTACGTCCGTACAAAGCTTCATATGGTGCCATTTTAATGCTTGACTAAAAACTATTATTATAAGAAAATTCAACCACTGGCAGGCACTGTTCCCACGTGCCATCAAACTCAAAAACGCAACATCTCAACATGTCCTCAAGAATCTAAATGATCCGTTCAGATTGACCATTCGTTTGTGAATGAAAAGCTGTACTAAAATGTAGTTTAGTGCCTAAAGCTTCTTGAAATTTCTTCTAGAATCTTGATGTAAATCTCGGATCCCTATCTGATACAATGGATAGTGGCACCCTGTGCAATTTCACAATCTGAGAAATATAAAGCTCAACTAATCTATCAAGTGAATAATCGGATCATACTAGAATAAAATGGGTAGATTTCGTCAATCGATCAACTACAACCCAAATCGTATCTTTCTTTGTCGAAGTCAGAGGCAATCCCAAAACAAAGTCCATCATTACTCTATCCCATTTCCATTCGGGAATCAGAATCGGTTGTAACAAACTAGA
This sequence comes from Gossypium rotundifolium, assembly GCA_025506655.1. Lineage (NCBI taxonomy): Eukaryota > Viridiplantae > Streptophyta > Magnoliopsida > Malvales > Malvaceae > Gossypium > Gossypium rotundifolium. Next base: position 60,088,149 of record CP106729.1, on the reverse strand, counting down.
TGGAACCTGATGTTCATCTTTAACTTACTGACAGTCTAAACATTTGGACACATAGTCAGAAATATCTCGTTTCATACCTGACCACCAATAGTGTTGCTTTAAGTCATGATATGTAACACCCCAAACCCGGCCTAGAAGTTAGGCCCGAATCCAGAATGTCACATTAAAGGCACAATTCAAAACGATTTTGCTAATTAAGAATTTAAGGCCCAAAAGCCCAAAATCTAATAGACTTATTAATTACGAGATAAAAAACCCATTTTATTATTTTAAGCATTTAGTAAACCAAGTTTGAACATAAGAGCTTACTTAGGTTTAATAATTAAATAAACATTTAATCTCAAAACCTAAATTAAATCAAGTTAAAATGGAGTACAAGGTCTTATTACATCCACTAAAATTAAGTAAATAAAACATGTATTTTGAAACAAATAAATGAAAATTCAAGCCTCTTGTAGTGTGGCCATCTCCTAGTCCTCTCCCACGCCGAGTCGCCTATTCGGATAACTCAAACATTAAATTAAAGGGTGTGAGTTTCAAACTCGGTGTGCACAACCCTTGGAAAATAAATCACTTACAAATATCCATATTGGGACTAAGCCTATCAAAATCGGTGGTCTTGGGCCTTATCCCACATTGACCTCATATCATATCATATCATATCATTCATAAACAAATAATGCAAAACCCACCCCAAAAATCCATCCGCTACACACACCATTTCCCTTCCAACCTTATGACTCCTGTGGGGAATTCTAGCTCGACCCACCCCTCCGCTACACACCAAGGGTAGCCCGGTTGTGGTGCTATCGAACGTTGCAGCAAAGCTGCTAATCATATATATTGGGCTTAAAGCCTCCGGTTGATCCATACCATACGGCCATGCGATCCTGGATCCATGCCATAAGGCTATGCTATCTTCAAATATTGACACAGAGTCATCAATATATATGTTAGGCACAAAGCCACGGTAAATATGATTGGCACAAAGCCATAATAATAGCATAAAGCCTTCGGTATTGGCACAAAGCCCATAATTACGGCACGAAGCCCATATTAATGGCACACATCCTTCGGTAACATTATCAGTGCAGCATGGCTGCTCGATGGCTAAAAGCCTAGAGTGGATCCATACCATACAGCCATGCGATCCCCAAATCTTCCTCCGTACCATAATTCCCACCCATATGCATCCTAAGCAGAATATCATATGAATGCATCAAACACACAAGTAACATCCATAAACTTATATTCGTCACATAGGGGTATTTTCGTCATTTCACTACCTAGGGGTATTTTTGTAATTTTACCACACAAGGGTATTTTGATAATTCTACCCTACAGGGGTATTTTGGTAATTTTGCAAATTAGGGGTATTCGATAATTTTGTAAATTGGGGTACTTTGGTAATTTTACAAATCGGGGGTATTTCGATAATTTTGCAAACTAGGGGTATTTTGGTAATTTCACAAATTGGGCGTATTTTGGTAATATCACAAATCTGGGGTATTTTGATAATTTTGCAAATCGGGGGTATTTTGGTAATTTTGCAAACTGGGGGTATTTCAATAATTTCACAAATTGGGGGTATTTCGGTAATTTTACAAATCGAGGGTATTTTGGTAATATCATAAATCGAAGGTATTTTGGTGTTTCGTAAACCGGGGGTATTTCAGTCCCTTTTGGGTTTTAGCTATGAACTTTGGCCCATCAACAAGTCCTCGCGGCTAAAGTGAACAAACATTACGCACCATGTAGAATTCCAGAAAAGAGGAGGTGGGCTTCTAGGGCCGCTTAAGTACCAAGCTCTCCCTAGATCCAGTCCTAGACATGCGTATGCCCGTTGCCACACTCCAACCCTGCGACTTGTTTACGGACATGTTTAATTATTAGAAAGTCTTATGGAATTTAAGAGTTGTTCAAACTAGGCCTAAGGTTCATAAACCCTAACATACATACCTATGTCCCCATAAGCCCAAACCTCATCATATGGCCTATTAGGCCTAAAAAAATTAAATTCATGTATCATGCATGACTAATTCAATTCGTATAACCAACCAAACCATTTCATCAAACGTAGCCTCAGGGCTCACCGGGCCCATTTAGCCACTTTTGGCTTTTCGGCTTTTCGGCATTGTCGACATCGTGTGTGTAGTGTTTGTACACACCTAGTAACCACGCGCGCTGCAAACCCCTTAGTCACGAACCTACAATCGACATCACCTAATGATAAATCATAACTTAATATACACTTATTAAAAACTGAAACCTCACCGTAACCTTACCGTGTACCTCACATTCTAGTAGCCCTTCCTTCGCTACTATTGGCGATTATCCTCTAGGGCCACTTCAACCCTCCAAAGGCCAAGGGTCTTTGATACCTTTTCAGTTCTATTTTTCTTTTCTCTTTTGCTTCAATGTCCTTATCTTTACTTCTCTTCTGCTTAATTTAGTTTATTTTACTTTAATTTCCTAGTTTTAGGTTCTAAAGGATGCTAGGGAATCACACTGGAACAATGACCACCGGCTCAACATAGCCTTAGAAATCACACCCACCTCGTGAACCATCCAACAATAAGGACTCCTCAGTCCATTTACCTATTCTTATAAGTTTATTTTCCTTTTTATTTTCCTTCACTTTAGCTTGTTTTTCTTTAAATATTTATTTCATATATTTTGAATCTTTATTATTAATTCTTGGCTAATCCGTCACGAGTTTCCCAATTTCTTCATCTAGTATAGTGACTGTTGGCATCCACCACAGCACCACTGCCTCCTCTTCCAAATCAAGCCAGGAATAGTGATCCCAACTTCAGTAAGTGTCACTTCTCCCCTTTTCTTTTGATTTCAGTATCACATAATTATTTATCTATCTTTGTACATTAAGGGCAATGTACATCTTAAGTGTGGGGGGTAAAAGTGCCTAACTTTTGTATTATTCTCAAATCCATGAATTATATCTAGTTCTTAAGTAATTTCCTCATATTACTAATTAGGATGAAATTTTTGATAATTTATGATTTTTATTGATATGTCTTAGATTAAGTTATAGATAATTGTGCATTGATGCTTTATACTTTAAGATACTAGAGAATCAAGCAAGATAAGTTTATTTTTCAAGAATAAAAAATTTTCTAGGTTGTCGAACTGAATTTGAATATTACCTTGAAGTTTGAAATTTACAAGGATTGATGTCAAATACCCATAATTTTTGTGAGATTTGAGCCCTTCAGAGCATATATCTTTTCCATGCTCACTTTATTGATTATGAGTGTGTCAACACTGAATTGTTATTCTAGAACTTTCCTCGATTATACATGTCAATACCACATTTTTGATTTGATATATTGAAATGATAAAGGCACCTAGGTTTTAACCCACTCACTCCACTAAAAAGCCTACCTTCACAATTAACCCTTAGTGAACCCTTTGATCCTAACAACCCTTTTTATTAATTCACCCAATAAAATTAACCCAAAACCCCGCTCATTTTGTTATCACCATTCCTTCGACTACCCTTCTATCGAGAATTGATTTGATCAGTTGCCTAATTACTTTATTTCAGTTGATAAAGTTCTTTCTTATATTATGTATTTATTCGAGTTGTTCTTAAAAAAACGAAATACATTCATTATTAGTTCTATGTTCTAAGAGTTTGTACGTTTAAATTCAAAGAATAAGCTCGTATTATTAGTATTTTAAATTTTCATGTGATATAATTTTTCAAATTATTAGTTCAATTCTTTTTCTAAAGTTAGGTAACTTGTCAATTCAATCTCGATTTCAACCTTCCAATTCAGCTTTTATCCACACCTTTAACCCTAGCCCCGTTACAACCCTGATAACGACCTTTCGATTTGTGTGTCATCTCATATTACAGTGGTGGAGATTTGATTTTCAAGCAAGCCTATGGGATTAACTTTTCAGGTTTGACTTATGAGTGCTCTTTTCCTGAAACTTAAACACTTCGAGTGATTTGAGTGAATCTTTTGTGAGGATGTCAATCCTTGTCGGTTTTGAATTAAAGGTAAGTATTTAGATAAAGGGAGACACCTATATTTTCATGCTACAAATATTTGACTTAGAACTGTTTGAATCTTTAGGAGTCTTTGAGTTAAATTATCCATGTATAAATTATCTATGAATTATGGTGAGACATTGTTGATGAGAATTATGAAATGTGGAAAGTTCATTTTAATTGTAAGTTGAGAATTTTGCTTGAGGATAAGGAAAAGCTTAAATGTTGGGGTATTTGATTAACCGTAAAAGTAACATATTTTAATCCCACATTTAGCATACTTTTGGATGATTTATTCCCTAGATTGTGTAAAAAGGTGCTCTTAATCCTTTCTTTTTATATTTTATACTTAAGAAAGCACTTAGGGATGAAAAGAACTAGAAACGGGCCTAAAACGGACCAAATGGGCCATGTCACGAAATCAGAATAGCCTGAACTTAAGCCCACATGGTCAGTGCCTCTTAAGAGAAGTCGAACACTGACGACCATAATTCACGGTAGTACCTCATTAATGAGTCAAGACATGGCTCAGCCACGAAACACACGTGTGCCCATGGGCGTTCCTGCCATGGCCAAGTGGAGTTCTACTGAATAGGGTACTTAGAGGAAAAGAAACACATTCCAAAGCCTATTCAAACACCCTAGTAGGAATTCTACTTGAATTAGGATATGTAGGGGCCAAGTAAAGCATATCAAAGTCTATATAAACACTCTATGAGGCAATTTAAGGTGAGTTCGGCAGAAGCCTTTTGCCAGAGCCAGCAGGTAGCTAGGCCAAGGAGTAGAGCCAAAAAGGCAAGATTTGTGGGAATCACTCGAAGATAGCCAGTTGATCCATCTCAGGAAGTCAAAATTCTACTCAAGACGGCGAATTTCTCCTTTAAATCCTTCAGGGGGTTTTAGGGATATCTTATGTTTTGTATTATCTTTTCTTCTAAGATGTTTTCTTTTATTATTATGAACTAAAGCCTTCAGATACCTAAAGGGGATGAGACCTAAGATGAATCTTGTTATTGTTTTCTGAACTATATGATAAATACTTGATTTGTTCTTAATTATGTGTGCTTAATTCTTGTATTAATATTTTTGGGATATTGATTCAAGTTGGATGTGCTTAGGTGGTGGAGAAAAAGTCCTTGCTTAAGAGTAGATCTAGCATAATTAAGCCGAGTTGATCACGTGCCTAGAGATATGGTGACTAGACTTTACCAAATTAAGGTAAAACCTAATATGGGAGTCCATAGATTGAGTTAATGCGATTCTAGGGGTTTTAATTAGAAAGAGACTTCAATTAATCAACCTAGGGTTAGACGTTATTCGCCTCGAGAGAGGGTTTAATATAAATTAGAGAATCCTATGGATCAAGTCAAGTGAATAAATCGTCTGGTTCAGTGTTAGATAACAAGTGAAGCCTATGTAGATTCTTCATAGGGGTATCGTCTTAATCAACTGAGTTTTCGCAACAGTATTTCCCCAATTCATTCTTTTTGTCTTTGCATCTTTAGCTTAGTAGTTAGTTAGTTTTCGATTAAACAATCAATCACTTAATATTTAGGCTAAATAATACAAAGAAGGTTAGTATTAGTACTTTTAGTTCCTTTGGGTTCGACAATCCAGTCTTACCTAAGCTATACTACTGTTCGATAGGTGCAATTGCCTTAAATCATTGTTAGAGTTAGTTGCCTTAAATTATTGTCAGAGTTAGTTTCCAAGTTCGATCATTCCCTTTTTAAAAGACCTTTTGATTTGTGTATCATCTCATTCTACAGTGTGGAGATTTGATTTTCAAGCAAGCCTATGGGATTAACTTTTCATGTTAGACTTTTGAGCGCTTAATTTTTGAACCTTAAACACCTTGAGTGATTTGAGTGAATCTTTTGTAAGGATGTTAACTTTTGTCAATTTTGAATTAAAGGCGATTATTCGGATAAGAGGAAAACACCTATCTTTATTGTGCTACAAACTCATGACTTTGATTGTTTGAATCCTTAGGACTCTTTGAATTATCCATGTATAAATTATCTATGAATTATGATAAGACATTATTGATGAATATTATGAATTGAAGAAGTTCGTTTTAATAGTGAGTTGAGAATTTTGCTTGAGGACAAGCAAAAGCTTAAGTGTGGGGGTATTTGATAAACCAAAATATGAACATATTTTAATCCCACATTTTGCATACTTTTGGATGATTTTTCCCTTTAATTATGGAAATAGGTGCTCCTAATCCTTTGTTTTCATGTTTTATACTCAAGAGATCACCGAAGATGAAAAGAATGAATAACGGGCCAAAAACAGAGAAAATGGGCCAAAGTACAAAATCTATACGGCCTGGCCCAAGACCACATGACTGTGCCCCGTGAGAAGAGTCGACCATGTCCTGGACCCCGAAAAATACGGCCGTGCCTCATCAACAGCCCGAACATGGCCTGGCCATGATTTATACGGGTGTGTGCCATGGGCGTGTCTCTGCCGCAGATAAGAAGAACTCTATACAGATTAGGGTAATTAGAGACAAAGAAACATATTCCAAAAGCCATATAAAGACCCTAGAGGCCAACCTTTAGAGGGCGGTCAGCTAGGCCAAAGAGTTGAGCCTGAGCAGTTAAATTCAAGGATTTACTCAAAGAAAGCCAGTTGATTCATATCAAGAAGCCAGAATTATACTCAAGACGGATGAACTCTCCTTCAATTCCTTTAGGGAGTTTTAGGGTTTTTTTATGTTTTGTTTTATCTTTTCTTCTAAGATGTTTTCTTTTTCAATCATGAACTAAACCCTTAGATACTTGAGGGGGATGAAACGTAAGATGGATTTTGTTATTGTTATCTGAGCTGTATGATAAATACTTGATTTGTTCTTAACTATGTGTTCTTAATTCTTGTTTTGGCATTTCCAGGATATTGATTCAAGTGTGATGTGATTAGGTAGAGGAGGAAGAGACCCTGTCTAAGAGTAGATCTAGCATAGTTAAGCGGAGTTGCTTTGCGCCTAGAGATAGGGTGACAAAATCACGGATTAGGGTCAAACCTAGTATGGGAGACCATAGATTGAGTTAATGCAATTCTAGGGGTTTTAATTAGAAAGAGATTTCAATTAATCAACCTAGGGTTAGACGTTAGTAGCCTCAAGAGAGGTATTAATATAAATTAGGGAATCCTACGGATCAAGTCAAGTGAATAAATCGTGCAGTTCGAGTTAGATACCAAGTGAAGCCTAGGTGGATTCTTCTTCAGGTATTGTCTAAATTAATCATTTTTCCCTCAAGTCCTTCCCTGAATTTCTTCATTGTCTTAGCATCTTTAGTTTAGTTGATTAGTTAATTCTAGATTATGTAACATCCTAGATTGGGGGCTCTGCATTTGTGATGTGTTGTGTGTGTATGCCATGCTGTGTATGTGTGTCTGGTGTGTTTAGAGCTTTTAGGAAGACTTGAGGTTAAGCCTGAGCCTTGGTAGAAATTTTTGTTTTTAGAGTTTGTAAGGGAGAACTAGATGAAGTGGGCCTTAAGGTTACTTGGATGGGAAAGTTAACACAAAAATCTAGCTGGTAAAGTGGCAAGGGGGCGCCACTAAGGGAATAGGTAAGTGACGCCACAAGGAGGGATTGAAGGGAGTACGTTCGAATCCCATGTTAAGCAAAAGGAGTGTTTTTTTTAATATATGCGCCTAGGGAGTGAGAGGTGGTTTCGGATAGGACTCTGCAGGAGTGAGTGTGGATTGAGTCAGAAGAAAAAAAGATGAGGATAAGAGGGAAATGTGGGATAGGATAGAGGTGGAAGAGGTGGCCGAGTGTGGGACACTGAATGCAATAAGGGAAACGGCTAGAAGTGGATAAGGGTATGCCAAAATTCATTATTTTCCTAAGAGCATAGCTTTTATTTTCTCTCCTCCTATTTTTGGCAATTAAGGGTTCTTCTTCTTCTCTTTTTCTGCCAAAATCGAAAAAACTACTAACCCTATTATTCTAAAGCCAAAAACACCTAAGCCTCTTATCTGTTCATCCCTTCTTCAAATTTTTCGTAAAAGCTAAAAACTCTTAGATCTCATTTACCCCGTTTCAATCTTCTTCTTTAGCATTACCGAATCTTCTCGCAAGTGGTAGCTGAAATCTTTTGTTCAGGTAAGCGTTGACTTTTGTTAATGTTTATAATCTCTTTCGGTTATTGGAGACCAAAGACGAATGGCTAGTTGGTTGTTAGGTCCATCATTAGATTGATGTTTTTCACTGATCTCGTGTTCTTTTTGGGCGGCATTACGGGATTTAAAGGAGATCTAATCGCCTAGGTTTCTAAGCCAGAAATTGTTAACTTTCAAACCATATTATTTTTTTTTTTAGATTTCAAGGTAAGAATTTCAATTCTCCCTAAGTTGATCAATCGGTTTCCTTTCGTTGTTCGTGCCTTAAACTAATGTTTCGTTAAGCGATCATCATTTCAATATAGTACCTTCTGGCTAAGATCGTTCATGGACTCGCATGTCAGCAAATCGAAGAAAGGGGTTGGATCTGTAGTCCCAGCCCAAAGTTTAAGAAACGCGCGGTGTCTGCTGTTCGTGATTGGCCACGGGTTGTGGGCCGACTTTTGAGCGAATAGTAGGCAAATAGCGGTAGATTCGGCTAGTGATAGTGTAGACATAGAGTGTCGTCATGAGTATTATCGGTGTGTAAACCTTCACACATCGTATATTTTATTTGTACTAACGTTTGTATGGGCTGAAAAGCCGTAAAAAGAATGTGTGAGCGGTCGTGATGCCCTTAGGGTAAGGCTAGGATTGCAGTGCACGTGACCGTATCGTTTCTTTGCATAGCCGAATGTATGTATGGCAAATTGATGTGTTATGAATAGCATGTTGCATTGTTAGGATTTGTATGTAGATCATGGGTATGGGTTTGATATGAAGTGGAAGTGCTTAATTGGTCACGTAGTGATCGGTGGCTTTGCCACGATATATATATATATTTTCATACATTATTTTTGGTCACATTGTGATCGGTGGCTCTACCACGATGTATATGTATATTTTATTTGGTCACAAAGTGATCGGTGGCTGTGCCACGAAATATTATTTGGTCACCTAGTGATCGTGTGTAATTGGCAGCATGGCTATCGTGATGGAGTGTAGCGGATGGAGGGTTAATTGTAGAAATCCCCACGGCGTGATTGGTTGGTACGGGTTGGTGTGTAGCAGATGGAAAAACTAGGTTTGGGTTGGGCTATTTGCATTTCATATGTTGTATGCTGATATGTGGGCTAAGGCTAATGTGTGACTATGGGCTTCATGCCATATGTATAATGTGGGCAATTTACACACTGAGGCTTGGTGACTCACCCCTTTTCCTTAACTTTTTAGGTGAGCAGTAGCTCATGGATGCAGGACCCGAGTCAAACTCGGGGAGGCCATAATTTCGATTTCTTTTCTTTATAGTTTCGGCATTACTATAAGCTTTTTTTAAAAAAAAATTGGACTTTTTATTATGTAACAAGGCCTTCCAAGGTTACACTTGGGTTTTTTTTTTATTGTTTATAGCAAACTCGGCACCTCGATAGTTTAAATATTAAAATAAAAGTGGAGTTTCTTTAATCTAAACATCAACGTTTTCAAAAGACTACGTAATACTTGGAAAAAGTTTTCTTCCAAATCGTCGATTTTTCTAAGATTTAATTAAGACTTGATTACACTTCACCCTGTGAAATACCAGATTCAGTCATAACGTATGGGCCAGGCTTAGGGTGTTACATTTTTGGTATCAGAGCCCAGTTGCAAAACTCAGACTGTGAAATGGGTCCAGTGGTGTTTTATAGTTTGATGTGAGTTTAAGAAAAATGTTTTGGGTTGAGATATGGCCTTAGTGTCTGGCGGCACCTGATCCTTGCAGGTAAGTATTCTAACCCTTTATATGGTATGTATGTTGGGCTTAATGGGCTTTATGGGGACATAGACAAGTATGCTAGGGTTTTGGACCTTAGGCCTAGTTAAACAACTCTTAAAATCCATAAGACTTAATTTCTCTAGTTAAACATGTCCATTAACAAGTCGTTGGGTTGTAGTGTGGCAATGGGTATACGTATGTCTAGGATTGGATCTAGGGAGAGCTTGGTATTTAAGCGGTCCTAGTGGTCCACCTCCTCTTCGCTAGAATCCTACCTAGTGCGTAGTGTTTGTTCACTTTAACCGAGAAGACTTGTTAATGGGCCAAAAGTCATAACTAAAACTCGAAAGGGACCGACACCCTATTTTTGTAAAATTACTGTATGCCCCTAATTCTGTAAAATACCCAAAATACCCTAGGTTTGATAAAATTACCAAAATACCCCTAATTTATGAAATTACCAAAATACCCTTATTTTGTAAAATCACCAAGATACCCTATTTTGTGAAATTACAAAAATACCCCCATAGGGTGAAATTATGAAAATACCCTTGGGTAGTGAAATAACGAAAATACCCTTGTGTGACGAAGGCGAGGTTGTGGATGTCACCTTTGTGTTTGATGTTGTTATGTGATACTCTGTTTGGAATGCGTATGGTTGTTGAATGTATGTGATTTCTAGAGCTAAGAGGTATAGACTTGGGACTGAACTTTGTAGATATAATCTTGAATTTGAAAGAACTACTATTGAAACTACTTTCCATAAGATTGTTCGTTATTAATCAGTTGAAGAAATTATTAATTCATAAAATTTTTAATTAGATAAATCGTGAACATTAAAAATGAGCACTAGAGGGCGTCGTAATGCGTGGTGAGGTAGAGGCGGGATTAACGTGTCGTAATTAGTAGGGTGCGGTCATGAGTCGGAAATGAGATACCGGTGCCACCACTATGGTGGCGAGTATTAGGACCAAGCGGGTGGATACTGGTCACGTTGTCTCAAGCGATACTCTGAGTGTTGAAGAGAGTTGCGGGAACAGGCATGGGTATGGGAGCTCGAAAATCTGTGCCAGAGTAACTTAGGGCTAATAGATCGGAAATATATAGGGGAATTTCTGGTGTAGCTCCTAGTACAAGTAAGTATTGGATGGAAGCGGTGGAGCATATAATGGATGATCTTGACTTCACGGAAAAGAAGAAGCTGAAGGGAGTGGTGTCTCTTCTTCGGGATGAAGCATACCAATGGTGGCTTACGGTCAGGGATGGTGCGGTGGCTGACCGTATTACTTGGAAGTTTTTCAAGTCAGCATTCCAGGGTAAGTACATTGGATCAAGTTATGTGGATATGCAGCATAGGGCATTTCTGAATCTGATTCAAGGAAGTAAATTGGTAGCTGGTTATAAAGCAAAATTTCTGAACTTGAGTCATTATGCCCGAGGGATAGTGGCCGCAGAACACGAGCATTGTGTTCAATTTGAGGATGGTTTGAGGGATGATTTGTGTGTGTTGATAGCTCCACAATGAGAGCGATATTTTTCGGTTTTAGTGGAGAAGGCTAAGATAGCCGAAGAAGTTAAGCAAACTGAAAAACAAAATAATGATAGACACAGGGATAGGAATAAGAGGAATGTAGGGACGTCGGGGTCAACGGGGCATTTCCAGAAAAGACCTAAGATGGATGGGCCGAGACAGGGTGTGAGATCTGGGGGTAATGGTCAACTTCAGAGGTGTGGTCAGTGTAATAAATTTCATTCGGGCGAATGTTGGGTAAGTGACAGGAAATGTTTTAGGTGTGGGTCCTCGGATCATCTGGTTAGGGACTGTCCATAGGATCGGGGTGGCACGGAGCCAGTAGGACAGACTAACGCTCAGCCTGGTAGAGGAGGTCGACAATCACAGAGAGGTCGCGGTCCAGCCAGAGAGGGTGATGGTTATGGTCGGGGCCGTGGAACGCAAGGCAGAGGTGCAGGGAACACCGATGCAAGACAACCAGGGTTAGTCTATGCAGCAAGACGTCAAGAGGAGGGGGATGCACCGGATGTCATAACCAGTACGTTCTTGATTTTTGGTTTGCCTTTTTCTGCATTAATTGATATTGGATCAACGCACTCTTATGTTGCTAGTATAGTCTCTGGAACTTTAAGTATAGACTTTGAGTTATCCATAGGGAGATGGCGTAATTAACTGCTAGGTCGATCGTAGTAGTGAACAAACTGTATAGGGATGTACCTCTAGAAGTGCAAGGGGTAGTCTTTCAAAGTGATTTAATGGGCGCCTTTTGGAGAGTTCGATCTAATCTTAGGTATGGACTAGTTAGTGAAGTATCGAGCGAATATAGATTCTGCAGCCAAGCATATGGTACTAAAGACTAGTTAGAAGGATGAGGTGGTGGTAATAGGTGAATGAAGGAACTACTTGTCTAATGTAGTATCCGCTCTAAATGCTGAAAGAATGATGAGAAAAGGGTGTAGGGCGTTCGTAGCCTTTGTTTGTGCTTTGGAAATTCAGGATTCAACGGTGGAGATGTTAAAACAGTGAGGGAGTTTTTTAACGTTTTCCCAGAAGAACTTCCCGGACTACCTCCGAATTGTGAGGTGGAATTTGGAACTTATCTTCTTCTGGGAATAGCACCAGTATCCATTACACCATATAAAATGGCACCGAAGGAGTTGGTGGAATTGAAAGCCTAGATTCAAGAATTGTTGGATTGGGGTTTCATCTGACCAAGTGTATCACCTTGGGGAGTGCCAGTGCTATTTGTCAAGAAGAAGAATGGATCAATGCGTATGTGCATTGACTACTGTCAGCTGAACAAGTTGTCTATCAAGAACAAGTATCCATTGCCAAGGATTGATGACTTGTTCGATCAACTGAAAGGGGCGTCAGTGTTCTCAAAGATAGATTTGAGATCAGGATACCATCAGCTTAAGGTCAAACAATCGGATATTAATAAGACAGCTTTCAAGACCCGTTATGGTCATTACAAATTCTTGGTAATGCCGTTTGGGTTGACTAACTCACCAGCGACGTTTATGGATATGATGAATCAGGTGTTCCAACCCTATTTGGACCGAATCGTGGTAGTATTTATAGATGATATCCTGGTATATTCAAGGTCAGAGGAGGAGCATGATTCGCATCTGTGAGTGGTACTACAAATCCTGAGGGAGAAGAAATTGTGCGCAAAATTCAGTAAGTGTGAATTTTGGTTAAGGGAAGTTACTTTTCTAGGACACATGGTGTCGGCATAAGGGGTTAGAGTTGATTCCCGAAAAGTTAAAGCTATCATGAATTAGAAATAACCCAGGTCTGTGATGGAAATTCAGAGTTTCTGGGTCTTGCTAGTTAATACAGGAGGTTCGTTGAAGGATTTTCCTTGATTGCAGCACCTTTAACCAAGTTGTTGAGGAAGGGAGTACTTTTTGTATGGGGTGACAAGCAATAGGAAAGTTTTGAAAAGTTGAAGAAGGTGTTGACAGAAGCTCCGGTGTTGATTCAATCAGAGGCTGGAAAGGAGTTCGTGGTTTATTGTAATGCTTCGCTTTGCAAGTTAGGATGTGTGTTGATGCAAGGTAGAAGAGTGGTTGCTTATCGTCTAGCGATTAAGACCGCATGAGCTAAATTATCCCACGCAGGGTTTAGAGTTGGCGGCGATGGTTTTTGCTTTAAAGATTTGGAGACACTATTTGTATGGGGAGAGGTCCATCGTTTATACAAATCATAAGAGCTTGAAATATCTCCTCACCCAAAAGGAGTTGAATTTGAGGCAGAGGAGGTGGATTGAACTACTAAAGGATTACGATTGTTCGATAGAATACCATCCGGGCAAAGCCAACGTGGTGGCGATGCGCTAAGCCGAAGCTGATCTCGGATCTGAGGGTGATGTTTGCTCATCTGAGCCTGTATGAAGATGGGAGTTTATTAGCTGAGCTTCAGGTTAAGTCGAGATGGATAAATCAGATTAAAGAGAAGCAGTTGCAGGATGATGACTTGAGTGCCCGACTATCTCAATGCAACATGGTGAAGTAGGGGACTATAATCTGAATGATGACGGGGTTCTGTGTTTTCGAAAAAAGGTTTGTGTGTCGAGGGACGTGGAATTGCGGTGGATGATTCTTCAGGAAGTGCATAGTAGCCCATATGCTATGCATCCGAGAGGAAGTAAAATGTATCAGGATTTACGAGAACAATTTTGGTGGCCAGGTTTGAAGGGGGAGGTAACTGAATTTGTAGGTAAATGTTTGACATGTTAGCAGGTAAAGGCGGAGCATTAGTTGCCTTCGGGGTTGTTGCAGCCCGTGAAGATTTCACAATGGAAATGGGAGAGAATCACTATGGATTTTGTTAGTGGGCTACCTCTTACGCCTACTAAGAAGGATTCGATATGGGTAGTCGTAGATCAGTTGACGAAGTCTACTCATTTTATACCAGTTCAGGTTGATTACTCTCTACAAAGGTTGGCTAAGTTGTATATAGCATAGATTGTGAGGTTGCATGGAGTACCTGTGTCCATTATCTCGGATAGGGATCCTAGGTTTACGTCAAGATTTTGGAGGGCGTTACATCAAGCGTTTGGTAAAAAGTTGGATTTTAGTACGGTGTTTCATCCACAGATGGACGGACAGTCAGAAAGGGTGATACAGATTTTGGAAGAAATGTTGAGAGGTTGCATTATCGATTTCAAAGGTAGCTGGGAAGAATTCCTACCATTGGCAGAATTCGCATATAATAACAGCTACCAGTCCAGTATTCGGATGGCACCATATGAAGCGTTGTACGGACGAAAGTGTCGTACTCTTACATGTTGGACGGGGTTGGGTGAACGACAGTTATTGGGTCCAAAACTCGTATTGGAAACGGGTAATAAAGTTGAGTTGATTCGGGCTAGGTTGAAGGAAGCGTCGGATAGGCAGAAGTCCTATGCTGACCTGGAGCGGAGGGACATAGAGTTTGCAGTGGGTGATCGGGTTTTCTTGAAGGTATCACCGTGGAAGAAAATTCTAAGGTTCAGACGGAAGGGTAAGCTAAGCCCTAGGTTCATTGGGCCTCATCGGGTGTTAAAGTGTGTAGGACCAATTTCTTATCAGCTTGAGCTACCTTCGGAGCTAAGTAAGATCCATGATGTGTTCCATATTTCAATGTTACGGCATTACCGTTCAAACCCATCTCATGTGATACCGTTGGAGGAACTCGAAGTAAAGCCTGATTTAACCTTTGAAGAGGAACTAGTTCAGATCTTGGAGCGGGATGTTAAAATTTTGTGAAGAAAATTGGTTCTTTTGGTTAAGGTTCTATGGCGGAATCACAGATCAGGGGAAGCTACATGGGAGCCAGAGGATGTTATACGATAGTAATACCCTCACCTCTTTTGACCAGGTAATTTCGGGGACGAAATTCTTTCAAGGGGGTACAACTATAACATCCTAGATTGGGGGCTCTGCATTTGTGATGTGTTGTATGTGTATGCCATGTTGTGTGTGTGTGTCTGGTGTGTTTAGAGCTTTCAGGAAGGCTTGAGGTTAAGCCTGAGCCTTGGTAGAAATTTTTGTTTTTAGACTTTGCAAGGGAGAACTAGGTGAAGTGGGCCTTAAGGGTACTTGAATGGGAAAGTTAACACAAAAATCTAGCTGGTAAAGTGGCAAGGAGGCGCCACTAAGGGCATAGGTAAGTGACGCCACAAGGAGGGTTTGAAGGGTGCAGGTTTGAATCCTATGTCAAGCAAAAGGAGTGTTTTTTTTTAATATATGTGCCTGAGGAGTGAGAGGTGGTTTTGGCTGGGACTCTGCAGGAGTGAGTGTGGATTGAGTCAGAAGAAAAGAAGATGAGGATAGAGGGAAATGTGGGATAGGATAAAGGTGGAAGAGGTGGCCGAGTGTGGGACACTGAATGTAAGGAGGGAAACGGCTTGAAGTGGCTAAGGGTATGCCGAAATTCTCATTTGTTTTTGGCTAAGAGTGTGCTGAAATTCATTGTTTTCCTAAGAGCATACTTTTATTTTCTCTCCTCCTATTTTCGGCAATTCAGGGTTCATCTTCTTCTCTTTTTCTGCCAAAATCGAAAAAACTCCTAACTATATTCTTCTAAAGTCGAAAATGCCTAAGCCTCTTATCTGTTCATCCCTTCTTCAAATCTTTCTTAAAAGCTGAAAACTCTTAGATCTCATTTACCCCATTTCAATCTTCTTCTTTGGCATTACCGATTCTTCTCGCAAGTGGTAGCCAAAATCTTCTGTTGAGGTAAGTGTTGACTTTTGTTAATGTTTATAATCTCTTTCGGTTATTGGAGACCAAAGTATAATGGCTAGTTGGTTGTTAGGGCCATCATTAAATTGATGTTTTTCACTGATCTCGTGTTCCTTTTGGGCGGCATTCCGGGATTTGAAGGAGATCTAATCGCCTAGGTTTCTAAGCCAGAAATCATTAACATTCGAACCATAATATTTCTTTTAGGATTTCAAGGTAAGAATTTCAATTCTCCCTAAGTTGATCAATCGATTTCCTTTCGTTGTTCGTGTCTTAAACTAATGTTTCTTTAAGCGATCATCGTTTCAATATAGTACCTTCTGACCAAGATCATTCATGGACTCGCATGTCAGCAAATCAAAGGAAGGGGTTGGATCTGTAGGCCCAGCCCTAAAGTTCAAGAAACATGCGGTGTCTACTGTTCGGGATTGGCCATAGGTTTGTGGGCCGGCTTTTGAGGAGAATAGTAGGCAGATAGCGGTAGTTTCGGCTAGAGATAGGCCGACATAGAGAGTGTCGTGCGTGATTATCGGTGTGTAAACCTTTACACACTATACTTTATTTGTACTAACGTTTGTATGGGCTGAAAAGCCGAAAAAAGGGTCGTGTTGATCGTCGTGATGCCCTTAGGGGTAAGGCTAGGATTGCTGTGTGCGTGGCCAGTATCATTTCTTTGCATAGCCGAATGTATGTATGGCAAATTGATGTGTTATGAATAGCATGTTGCATTGTTAGGATTTGTATGTGGATCATGGGTATGGGTTTGATATGAAGGGGAAGTGCTTAATTGGTCACGTAGTGGTCGGTGGCTTTGCCACGATATATATACATATGTTCATACATTATTTTTGGTCACATTGTGATCAATGGCTCTGCCACGATGTATATGTATATTTTATTTGGTCACACAGTGATCGATGGCTGTGCCACTAAATATTATTTGTCACCTAGTGATTGTGTGTAATTGGCAGCATGACTGTCGTGATGGAATGTAGCGGATGGAGGGATGATTGTAGAAATCCCCACGATACGATTGGTTGGTACGGGCTGGTGTGTAGCGGATGGAAAAACTAGGTTTGGGTTGGGCTATTTGCATTTCATATGTTGTATGCTGATATGTGGGCTAAGGCCAATGTGTGACAATGGGCTTCATGCCATATGTATAATGTGGGAAATTTACACACTTAGTCTTGGTGACTCACCCCTTTTCCTTAACTTTTTAGGTGAGCAGTAGCTCGTGGATGCAGGAGCCGAGGCGGACTCGTGGAGGCCATAATTTTGATTTCTTTTCTTTATTGTTTCGGCATTACTATAAGTTTTTTTTTTTTTAAATTTGGGCTTTTTCGTTATGTAATAAGGCCTTTCAAGGTTGTACTTGAGTTTTTTTTTTGTTTACTGTTTATAGCAAACTCGACACCTCGGCAGTTTAAATATTAAAGTAAAAGTGGAGTTTCTTTAATCTAAACATCAATGTTTTCAAGAGACTGCATAATACTTAGACAAATTTTTCTTCCAAATCACGGTTTTTCTAAGATTTAATTAAGACTTGATTACACTTCACCTGTGACATACCGTTATTCTACGTAACGTATGAAATTTGGGATTGGGGTGTTACAGATTAGATAAAATTCCTTAATTTGAAGGCTAAATAAGAGAAGAGAGTTAATATTAGTACTTTTGGTTCCTTTGGGTTCGACAATCCGGTCTTGCCGCTAGCTATGCTATGCTCGATAGGTGCCCTTGCCTCCATCATTGTCTTAGTTAGTTTCGAGTTTGATCATTCTTTTTATAAATTTTAAGACTCGATAGACACGATCAAATCTCTTTCTAATTATAACCCCTAGAATTGCATTAACTCGATCTATAGACTCCCATATTAGGTATGAACCTAATCCGACAGATTTTCGTCATCCTATCTCTAGGGTTGCAATTAACTCCACTTAACTATGCTAGATCTACTATTAAACAGGGTCTATTCCTCTTCTGCCTGAGAGCATAAATACTTGAATCAATATCTTGAAATATCAAAGCAAGAATTAAGAACACATAGTTAAGAACAAATCAAGTATTTATCATACAACTCAGAAAATAATAACAAGATTTGTCTTAGGTTTCATCCCCCTCGAGTATTTGAGAGGTTTAGTTCATAATTATAAAAGCATACATCTCAGAAGAAAATATAAAACAAAACAAAAAGAAACCCTAAAACCCCCTGAAAGAAATTGAAGGAGAGATCCTCAGTCTTGAGTATGATTCCGGGTTCTTGAGATGAATCAACTGGCTTTCTTTGAATGACTCCCACAACTCGGCCCCTCTGGCTTGGCTCCTCGGCCTAGCTGAACGCCCTCTTGAAGGTTGGCCTCTAGGGTATTTATATAGGCTTTTGGAATGCCTTTCTTTGCCTCTAAGTACCCTAATCTGAATGAAACTCTTCTTTGCTACGGCAAGGACACACATGTGGCACACGCCCATGTAAATCGAAGCCAGGCCGTGGTCGAACCTGTTAAAGAGGCCGTGGTCGAACCTGTTAAAGAGGCACAGCCGTGTGCCTTGGGGGCCAGGCTGTGAAATTTTCGTACTTTGTCCCATTTTCTCTATTTTTGGTCCATTTCTCGTTCTTTTCATCCTCTAGTGCTCTCCTGAGTATAAAACCTGAAAACAACGGATTAGGAGCACCTATTTCCATAATTAGAGGGAAAAATCATCCAAAAACATGCTAAATGTGAAATTAAAATATGTGTATAGTATGGTTTATCAATATAATCATTATATCACATCTGTATGGTTTATCAATATAATCATTATATCACATGCTTACACCTTATTACTCATGTTCACATTAATTTGTCTACTTGAGTCACTGTCACTAAATTATTTATTTCTCGTGGTACAAAGCTCCAAATGAAGAACCGTTAATTTTACCTGAAACTAGACTCAAATAAATTCTTACCATATAAATTTCAGAATTTTTGGTCTAGCCAATTAGTACAGTTTATTCATTAAATTTACCCCTGTTTTGTTGTCCAACAGTTTTGACACTCCTTCACTACGAATCAATTTTCTCTTTGTATAAAATTCATATAATGTTTTCGTTTATTTCACTTGAAAATATACTTATTAAGGATTTTAGGCATATGAATTATACTCCATAATTATTTTCTTACAATTTTTACTTATTTTCCAAAGTTGGAACAGGGGATTCCGAAACTCATTCTGACCCTGTCTCACTAAAATTCAAATATCTTATAATTCACACTTTTTTGTATACTTTGTTTGTTTTATAAAAAAAAAATAGACTCATTAAGATTTAATTTCATATCTCTTCCAGCCTTTAATTAAATTTCCACAATTTTTTGTGATTTTTCAAAGTTATACTAATGTTGCTGCCTACAACTATTTTAATGTCAATTTCACTTATTCTTTAATTCTTCGTGTTCACTTTTTTTTTATACACACTTACACCAAAGCATATTATAACTTGGCTCATAACAACCAAGTGATCAGAGACACATCTTACTTGTTTGCATCCTTATCAATAATGCATCATAATCCAAGCACATTATTTATGAGTCTTGTATACATACCTTTGCCTAGTCATAATACTCACATATCCTACTCTTACTTATCTTGAGCATACTCCTTGAATTTCCCATTAAACTACTTGCAATATTAGGGATGTTCAGGATATCTCATACACCTGATAGGATGCCAATGCCATATATCAGATATGGTATTACATGGGATCACATATCGGTGCTGATGCCATGTCCTAGACATGGTCTTACACTGGCACAATCATTGTCATGGTCCAACCATGGTCTTTTCCGTCAATTCATCACGAGTCGTAGTACGAATGTACTTGACCCTACATTTCCCATGATTTATCCTTCAATCCAATCTCATACTTGCATAAAGTCATGATTAGATAACAAACATATATAAAATAATACATCGTCTCAATTCAAATTTAATAATCGTTCACTATAGACTAACCATATGAACTTACCTCGACGCGAATCGGTCATTTTAATTGACATTTCCCTGTACTTGGTCCAAATCTCAATTTATTTGATCTAAAATGTCACATTTCACTTAATTATCACTCACATTACTCATTTTAATACAAAAATCATACTACGAAAAATTTACAATTTTACCCCTAAACTTTCTCATATTTACGATTTTGCCCCTGGGCTCGTAATATGATTTTTATTCAATTTCTATAAAATTCAAGGTCAGCCGAACCTTTATCTCTTCCAAAGCAACCTTAAATTCTTATTATTTCACACTTTTAGGAGCATTTACAACTTTTACTAATTAACCAGTTTTAACCATTTTCGGCGAAAATCACTTAGAAAAAATAATTCTTCTAACCTCGTGCACCCTTATTCTACCATTAAACATCAAAATGCACAATTATCTAGCATGGGTCAATTTTTAAATTTCATTTTTCATGCAAATAAATGGTAAAAATAGAAAGGTTAAACTCCTAGGATCTCAAAATACGAAGAACATTAAAAATGGGGCTCAAATGCACTTACAATTGAGCTTTGAAAAAGCTTGAAACCCTAACCATGGTTTCTTGAATATTTCGGTAGCATTGAGAAGAGAATGAGCAGATTTTTGGGTTTCAATTTTGTTTTTTATGCCTTAAAACACCCAAATGAAAAAAATGCCCTTTTTACTAAACCTTCAATTTTTACCCTTCCATGAATAATTTTGTCCATAACAAAATATGATGGTCTATTTTTTATTTAAAGACCTCTAGTTTAAACCCCCATTTAAATCAAGTACTTATGTTCTAGAACTCATATTGTTGCAATTAATGCAATTTAATCCCAATAATAAAATTGGGCACTTTATCTATAAAAATTACTTAACAAAATTTGCACACCATCACCCAACATATCATAGACTCTAAAAAAATCATAAATTAAATATCTTTACTTCTAGTTTGTGGTCTCGAAACCACTGTTACGACTAGGCCCTATTTTGGGCTGTTACAGAAAGTGCCACCCTTACTTGGGTCATACCTACAAGCAATGTACCAATCCATTTCATGTACACTTAACGACCAAAAACATATCAAATGATCAACAATTCTCCACATTCAATCTCATTTCTAATCATGCCAACTTGCACAACCAAATCACATAAACCTATAAGCATGGTTTAACCACATTTACCCATCGTAGAACATTCTTTTGATCAAACATGCATACTCATAGTGCATTCATATACTTACCACAGTTTGACTATTTCATTTGCTATCAAACCATACCAAACTTGCATCATATGCCATATTCATTCATGCACATTATCAACATTTACTTAGCCATATCACATGGTTATTTACACTTCAAAATATATACCAAAATATCTAACCTATACATTCCATATTTAACTATATATACATTTTCAAAGTACCAAAATGAGCTTAGGTAGTGTGATGACAATCCTCGTGGCCCCGAGCCTTCAGTAACTTTGACGGTCTATAAAATAGAGCAAACACACATAGAGCAAGCTTTCGAAAGCTTAGTAAGCCACATACAAATAAACTTTGCATATAATGCACACAATGATAAACCGTAATATGTACATATTTTAATCCTATATTTAGCATACTTTTGGATGATTTAGTCCCTGAATTGTGGAATTTCGTGCTCCTAATCCTTTAATTTCATGTTTTATACTTAGGAAAGCACCAGAGGATGAAAATAACGAGAAACGGGCTAAAAATGGAGAAAATGGGCCAAAGTATGAATTGCACACTACTGGGCCAAAACACTGGTCGTGCCTCCTTTGCAATTTCGACCACTACTGCCCTCGAATCACACTGCAGTCGTACACACGGGCGTGTCCCTGCCGCAACAAAGAAGAGTTTCATTCGGATTAGGGTACTTAAAGGAAAAGAAAGACATTCCAAAAGCCTAAATAAACACCCTAGAGGCCAACCTAGAAGGGGGCGGTTCAGCTAGGCCAAGGAGCCAAGTCAGAGGGCCAGAATTGTGGGATTCACTCGAAGAAAGCCAGTTGATTCATCTCAAGAAGCCAGAATCGTACTCAAGACAGAGGATCTCTCCTTCAATTCCTTCAGGGGGTTTTAGGGTTTTCCTTATGTTTTATTTTATATTTTCTCCTTCAATTAAGCATTCATAACACACAATGCAAACATTGACTTTCAACTCAGTGCATCGCCAATAGCATTAGCTTTAACCGGATGATAATCTATCACAAGCTCATAGTCTTTCAATAGCTCTAACCATCTTCTCTAATGCAAATTCAAATCTCTCTGAGTCATCAGATATTTCAAACTTTTATGATTCGAAAACACATAGCATTTCTCACCGAATAGATAATAAAGCCAAATCTTTAATACGAACACAATCGTAGCAAGCTCGAGGTCATGAGTCGAATAATTCTATTCATGTGGCTTTAATTGTCTCGAGGCATAAGCTATAACTTTACCTTCCTGCATTAAAACACATCCCATAGCATTTAACGAAGCATCACTGTATATTACGAATTCTTTACCTAATTCTGGCTGTACTAAAACCGAAGCTTCAATCAATAAAACTTTCAACTGATTAAAGCTTTTCTAACATTTATCGGACCATTCAAAACTCACATTTTTCTGAAGCAATCTTGTCTACGGGGTTGTAATCATCGAAAAGCCTTTTACAAATCGACGATAATAACCAGTTAGTCCTAGAAAGCTGCGAACTTCAGACGTATTCTTCCGAGGTTTCTAATCCAGAATAGCAGAAATCTTGCTCGGATCGACTCATATTCCAGAAGCTGATACTATATGTCCCAGAAAACTGAGTTCATGCAACCAGAATTCACATTTGCTGAATTTCGCATATAATTGCTTTTCTCTCAGAGTTCACAACACAATCCTCAGATGTTCTGCATGCTTAGTCTCATTACGTGAATAAATCAAAATGTCATCAATGAAAGCAACAATAAATCGATCTAGGTATGGTCTGAGAATTCTGTTCATCAGATCCATAAAAATAGCAGGAGCATTCGTTAGTCCAAAAGGCATAACTAAAAACTCATAATGCCCATACCTAGTTCGAAAAGTAGTTTTCAAAAAATTTGAGTCTTTCACTCTCAACTGATAGTATCCCGATCTCAGATCAATCTTAGAAAATACAGGAGCTCTTTTTAACTGATCAAACAAATCGTTAATCCTAGGCAATAGATATTTATTCGTTATGGTCACTTTGTTCAACTGATGGTAATCAATGCACATCCTCATCGTGCCATTTTTTTTTCACAAACAGAATAGGAGCACCCAAAGGTGATAAACTCGGTCTAGCAAACCCTCTATCAGTTACCTCTTGCAACTGTGGTTTCAAATCTTTTAATTCTGTTTGTGCCATTCTATACGAAGTTATCGAAATGGGTATCGTTCCAGGAAACAGAATAATACCAAATTCAACTTCACGTATCGGAGGCAATCTCGGTAATTCTTCAGGGAATACATCAAGAAACTCACAAACGACTGGCACTAATTCAACTTTCTTTTCAGACACTTTTGAATCAATCACATCAGCAAAATAAGCTTCGTAACCCTTTTTCATATAACTCTGAGCTTTCAATATAGATATCACAGCAGGCAATCCATTCAGATCATTAGACTCAACCCGAACTATTTCATCATTCGGACATTTCAAATCAATAGTCTTTCTTATAAAATTCACAAAATTATCATGAAATGTCAACCAGTCCATACCTAGAATGATATCAAACTCATCAAATGGAAAAAGCATCAAATCAGCTGGGAAACAAATATCTCGAAACATTAACGGACAATTCTTGCATACTTGGTCAACTAAAACACTTTTACCTAAGGGGTTCGATACTTTTATAACAAACTCAGGAGGCTCTACAGATAAAGTCTTACTGGATACTAAGTTCATGCATATATACGAATGAGTAGAACCAGGGTCTATCAATGCAATCACAAAGGTATCATAAAGTGTAAATGTACCCGTTATAACATCTGGAGATGAAGCTTCCTCACAAGCTCAGATAGCATACGCTCTGGCAGGCGCTCTAGCTTCGGATCTCGCAATAGTATCTCTCGTAGTTCTCTGACTACCACTGACATTTCTTACATTTTGGGAAGGTCTACCTCTCACAGGTGCATTATTAGATCTCGAATTTTTAACAGTCTCTGGCTCAACAGACTCTAGGTAATCACGAATAAAATGATTAAATGATCCACATCTGAAGCAAGCTCTGTCATTTAATCAACAACTTCCCGGATGCCTTTTTCCACAATGCATACACTCAAGTTTCTCAGATTGAACATTTCCAACACTTGCTACTGAAGTCACTGGAGTTTTGGAGCTCATTTGTGATCTAACTCGATTTCTATTCAAATGTCCCACATTATCTCTTGATCAGCTTTGTTCATCCCTGAATTTCTTCGAAACAGACTGAAATGATTTGCTCAAAAATCTCTTTCTCACATCTCGGGCTTCAGACCCAGCTTTTATTTTATCTTTCCCGAGTGCCTCAGCTTTGCACATTCGGTCAACAAGTACAAAAATCTCTTTTATCTTTAAAATCTTGACCAACAAGCGGATATCTTCGTTAAGACTGTCTTCAAATATTTTACACATTATTGCTTCAGATGATATATATATATTCTCGAGCATACTGAATCAGTCTCATGACCTTTCATTCATATTCCGTAACAGTCATATGGCCCTGTTTCAATTCTAGAAATTCCTTTCATTTCTGATCAACTAATCTCTCACTGGTGTATTTCTTTCAGAATTCAGACTAGAAGAAATCCCAAGTGACTCGCTCCTTTAGAATCATAGAAATCAAAGTCTTCCACCACTGGTAAGCGGCATCTCGTAATAGTGAAGCAATACATTAATCTAGAGAGGGTTGAATACATGGAATTACTTGAAGAAAGCCAGTTGATCCATCTCAAGAAGCCTAAATCACACTCAAGACTAAGGATCTTCCCTTTAATTCCTTCAGGGGTTTTAGGGTTTTTCTTTATGTTTTGTTATTTACTTTCTTCTGAGATGTATTTTTTTATGAACATGAACTAAACCCCTCAAATACCTGAGGGGAATGAAACCTAAGATGGATATTGTTATTATTTTTTGAACTGTATGATAAATACTTGATTTGTTCTTAATTCTTGTTTTAATATTTCAGGATATTGATTCAAGTATTGATATGCTTATTCAGAGGAGCAAAAGTCCCTACCTAAGAGTAGATCTAGCCTAATTAAGTAGAGTTGATAGCACTCCTAGAAATAGGATGACGAAATTCTGCCGGATATGGGAGTCCATAGATAAAATTAATGCAACACTAGGGGTTTAATCAGAAAGAGATTTCAATTAATCAACCTAGGGTTAGACGTTAGTAGCCTCGAAAGAGGTATTAATATAAATTAGGGAATCATACGGATCAGGTCAAGTGAATAAATCATCTCGTTCAGAGTTAAATAACTAGTGAAGTCTAGGTGGATTCTTCCTCGGTTATTGTCTTGATCAATAGATTTTCCCAAAAGTAATTTCTCAATTAGTTCTTTGTGTCTTGGCATCCTTAGCTTTGTAATTAGTTAGATAAAATCCCCTTTATTTTAGGCTAGATAATAAAAAGAAAGTCAGTACTAGTACTTTTGGTTCCTTTGGGTTCGACATTCCGGTCTTACCACTAAGCTATTGTACTTTTCGATAGGTGCGTTTGCCTCAATCGTGGTGATAGTTAGTTTCTAGGCTCGATCATTCATTATATAAATATTAAAACTCTCAGATCAAGATCAAGTTTTTTACTGCTTGCTGTGAACTAAAATAGTTGGAACGCTCAATTTTTATTACTTTAGCCATTTTTCTTTTATTTATTTATTTATTTCTTTCTAGTTTTTATTTTCGGTTTCTAATCTCTCTATTATTTTTCTCATAGGTTTTCTAGTTTATGACTAGGAGGAACCCGTCAGACCATTAGTTTTTGATGTTGAGATCAAGCAACCGCTCATAGAAACCAAGAGAAATTAGGCAAAGTTTACAATACATAAAGGAAGAGCAAGAAAACATCTCCGATCTTCTTGAAGAGATGGCTGAAAATCAGAATAATCCATTACCTCCGGTGGCTATGGGAAATCTGGTGAATCAAAATCCTGCTCCTCATACTATGTATGATTATGCTAAGCCTAGTTTAGCCAGTACTGGATCAAGTATTGTTAGACCTACTATTGCTGCAAATAATTTTGAATTGAAACCTAACACTATACAGATGATACAACAGTTTGTTCAATTTGATGGTTTGCAGGATGAGGATCCTAACACACACTTAGCAAACTTTTTGGAATTATGCGATACGTTTAAAATCAATGGCATTTCTGATGATGCTATTTGGCTTTGGTTGTTTCCCTTTTCATTCAAGAACAAAGCTAAACAGTGGTTGAACTCGTTACCACAAGGATCAATCACCACATGGGAACAAATGACCGAAAAGTTCTTATTAAAATATTTTTTGCCAGCTAAAACGGCTAAGTTGAGGAACGATATTTCTTCTTTTGTGTAGATGGATCTAGAGACAGTTTAGGATGCATGGACGAGATACAAGGATTTACTAAGAAGGTGCCCTCATCATGGGCTACCATTATGGCTACAGGTTCAAACCTTCTATAATGGTATGAACCCCTCAACTAGGCAGCTTATTGATGCAGTCACCGGTGGAACCCTAAGTAACAAAACCCTTGAAGCGGCTTACTAATTTATTGAAGGGATGTCACTAAATAACTATTAGTGACAAGTTACAAGGACAAAGCCGACAAAAGCTACCATTATTTTCAACCTTGACCCAGTCACTATGCTATCAAACTAGGTAGAGCTTTTGAATAAAAATATTGATGGTTTTTGTGGTTCTTTGAAGCTACACCCAGTGATGTAGTGTGATATATACGGAGGAGGGATGAACAATACAGAATACCCACCCTACAACCCTGCCATAGAAAACGAACAGATTAACTATATGGGTAACAATTCTAGACCTCAAAATAACCCTTATAGTAACACTTACAATCTAGGTTGGAGGAACCACCCCAACTTCTCATGGGGTGGCCAAGGAAGTCAGAGACAACAACCCCTCCCAGGCTTTCAACAGCAACCCTGCCCACATTAGAAGAAGCCAAACCTTAAAGATATGCTAACAAAATTTATCGCGGTGTCAGAAACCCATTTCCAAAACACCGAAATAGCACTCAAAAATTAAGAAGCATCAATTTAAGGGATCAAGAACCAATTAGGACAACTTACTAAGCTGATCTTTAAACGACCACAAGGTAGCTTGCCATGTAACACTGAAACTAACCCAAATGAGCAACTTCAAGTAATAACTGCCCACGATAGTGAAGGGTTAGATGAACCAAAATTGAGGCAAAAGAATGTGGTAGAGGAAGATAAGGCTGACGTAAGCTATGATAAACCAAAACTGGTAATTACAGAGTACCAACCTCTTGTGCCATACCCCAATGCAATGAAGAAAGACATCACAGATGAACAATTTGGTAAATTTCTTAAACTTCTAAAGAAATTACATATTAACTTACCGTTTCTTGAAGCTCTTTCGATATGCCGATTCAAGGAAATTTTTAAAGAGCTTTTGACAAACAAGCGAGAGGTTAGGCGATCGTCACATGTGGAGCTAAATGCAGTGTGCTCAGCAATTTTACAAAATAAACTACCACAAAAATTAAAAGATCTAGATAGTTTTACAATCCCGTGCTTAATTGTTAGTTTATCTATTAATAATGCTTTAGCTGATTTAGGGGCAAGTATCAATGTTATGCCTTATAAAATGTTTAAACAGCTATATCTTGGGAAACACAAATAAACTAGGATGAGCATTCAATTGGCTGATAAAACTATCAGAGTTCCTAGGGGTATTTGAGGATGTTCTAGTAAAAATTGATAAATTCATATTCCCAATAGACTTTGTCGTTTTAGACATGGATGGGGACAACAATGTTCATTTAATTTTAAGAAGACTCTTTTTAGCAACTGCTAAATCTAGAATTGATGTTGGTACAGGTGAACTCACACTTTGTGCAGGTGACAAAATGATCACTCTTCAGGCTCTTGACTCGGCTAGGACATCGAGTGATCTAGGTGAAAACATAAATTCTATTAAGGACCATTTGGTTCAACCTTCTTTTCAGGAAGCACCACAAAATTACACAGTTGAGCCAGATCCTAGACCTCGTGCCAATAAAGAAGTAACTCATGAGGAACGAAGACTTCGGATCGATGAACTAGACGAGTGGAAGACACATTTCAAGGAGAAACTAAAAACACATGAAGCAGAACCAAAGCAAAACCATGTCAAACTTAAAGATGGGACAACCTAGTTTAAGATAGGAGATCAGATATTGTTGGATAAGAAAGACCCTCGGATCGCTACTTCAGACCTTAATACAAACGAAGAAATCCCATTTAAGGTACTCAATTTCTTCCCATATGGAACAGTCGAGGTAACTAATCCTAAATTCAGCACTTTTAAGGTAAACACTACTCTACTCGAACTATATAATGATCATAGGATCGATAGCGGAAAGAGGAGTTTCAACTCCTCAAATCACCATGAATACGTGTAACACCCCAAACCCGGACAAGACACCACGTCCGAATCTGGTATGTTACGGGGGAAACATGTTTGTGAGAGGTTAAATTTTCCGCTAAAAGCCGAGTGAAACACAAGGTACTTTGAAGACAATTTGAGTAGACTTGTTTGAAATCGGATGGAGTATGTGAAACAGGAGATTTTGAAATTTTAACTGGTGTGTGGCTAAATGAGTTTAAACCATTTAAACCTTAATAGTTTCTTAGTGTTACTTAAAACCTTATTAGACTTAGGAGTAATACAAGTTTGATTTGAAAATCACTTGACTTTGCTTACTATAAAGGCGTAGTGTGATACCCGATGGTATGGTTTAAAAACATATTGCGTTATCATTTTGAAATCATTATCTTTCCAAGTTTTAGTAAAATTCATACCAACTTGTTTTGTTAAGGCATATTAAAATCCAATTAAAACATAAACATCACCAAAACATAAATTAAAGGCCTTTTACAAATCCAAAATAAAACCCAAATAAAGAAAATAAGCTAAAGTACCCAAATTCAATAGTCCTTTATTAAAGCATGGCATGTGCACCCGAGTCCATCCCGGCTCCATGTCGCATCACGAGTCACTGAAATGTCAAAGGAGAGGGTGAGTCGAGTGACTCAAAGTGTAAACCCGCTCCCAAAAACAACATGCTAACACACATCATACAAAGCAACATAATTAATGCAACCCGATCCTAACCATCCATATCGCCTTTTCTACCGGTGTGGTACCAAACCTTGGTGGTGCCAAACCAACGGTGACATATAGTCACAATGTGTTACCAAAACACCGTGTCCCAAAGACACAATATCCGTCAATGTGGTACCAAACCTTTGGTGTCCCAAAGACACAATTGTGCTACTAAAGCACGGTGACCAAGTCACAAATCCGATGATGGGGCCAACCCATCGTGTGATACCAAATCACTAGCAGACGATCCCATATCTCATGTGGGGCCAACCCACGGTGGTTAAACCACAGGGACAAGTCGCAATGAGGTGCCAAACCTCTAGTGACCCAAAGTCACAAAGTGTGCTACCAAAGCACTGGTGCTCGTCAGCACAAAATATCACTGCTCCCTCCACTCGTATCACCCATCAACATACCATACTCATGTAATCATGCATATCATATAATCATGCATATCATGCTATTATGTCTAATCTCATACCCCATGTCACATATATCCACAACCATGGTATCATATAGATCATCAGTAAACACATAATAATATCTTGACTTACCCGAGTCGTAATCATACCCATTAGGGTATCACATCAATCATCACTGTTCCATTAATCATCACACGGTTATCAATTATATTACTAAATGTATGTGTTAGTTTACACACCGACTTAGCGAAGGTATAAATCTCAAAAATTGGTTTCGTCCCTTGATCACTTCTACAACTCAAATCCTACAATCGGCCGGAGAAAGGGTTAACATCAACCCAATACCATTAGGTCAACAACGTAAATAACCCAAGGGGTTGCGTTAAATCCTACCTCTGCGAATGGTTCGGTTTCCAATCAACCCGAACCAATAATGCCTCTTACCAACCGATCACACCTAGAAAAGAAAAATGATTAATCTCCTCATGACTTAACTTAAAGAAAAATTAAACGAAATCGGATACAACACCCCTTCTTACCACCACTTACCCAACGATCGACCAAAGAACTGAGGCTACGCTTGAGTGCTTCGAATCCCGGATGTCCTATGACAAAACGATTCCAACCAAATTAATACCATAAAACAAACACCAAAACCAACACTTACCCTCTTCTAGATGCCGATAGAGAATGTAAGCCTTACCCAAAAGCATTGGCCTAACCCCAAGAACCTCCTCCAAGGCTTGAAAACGAACTACCAAAAGCAATCCACACCACCCTTAGATTCGCCAAAGAACAAAACAAAAAGGAAGGGAAGATTCGGCCAACACAAGGAGGATTCGCTAGCGGTTTTGGAAAAAAAGATGAAACGAAGAGAGATGAGTGGAGAGGGTCACTTTCGTTTTGATGAAGAGAAAATGGATGATGTAGGCTTTTGGTGCAATATGCTCTAGTAATAAGGGAGAGAAGAAGGCTGGTTTTGGTTTACAAGCAACAAGAGAAGAAAGGGTCTCTAGTTTCGCTTTGCACGAGAGGAGAAGAAGGAAGAAACAAGGTTTACTTTCGACAATAAGGTGCTAGAGGTTTGCTTAACTAAATTGAAAAAAAAGAAAAGGAGGTAGGAGGGCATTCGCTAACAATCAAAAGGAGAGAAAAAAATGATAATGGAGGGCTTGGTTTATTAAAACAAAGAGAAGAAGCAAAACAAAATAGCAAGCAATTTCGCAACACCAGGGCTTGGTTTCAAAGATGAATGGCAAAAGAAGATGTGGTTTTGCTTAGGCTAATTTGCAAGTGAAGAGAATTTTCTTTGCAAGCTTTTGACTAACTAAGAATCACTTTGTACACAAAGAAAAGAAGAAAAGAAACTTAATTGACCCTCCCTAAACCGAAAATACACCCTAAAAGGCCAAGGGAGTTTCGGCACTTCCCAAGCTCCCCCAAACACTCCTCCAAACCGGCCAAATCCCCCCATTTACTCACACACCACTCAATTCAAATGAGCTTACCAAGTCTTCCTCCTACTTTCACTCTCCATCCACCGTTTGAATATGTTGACCAAGTCCATGGTAGAGTTCAAGTTGCCCACAACCTCTTCCTCCATGCCGTCCAAAATGGGAGCCAAAAGGGGTGGGATTCTCATGACTTGAACCCAAGACCTCCCCTTGCATTTGACGCACACACATGCTCCAAGTGGCGATGCTTGCCACTTTGCTAGCTCCTCATTTGTGCTTTAAATTCACTTAATTTATTTATAAGCCCCATCTCCTTGACTCCTATCCCCTAAAGCCCAAAAATAAAACTTATCCACCTACTCAGGCACACTCCTAGTCTACAATTAAGCCCCTAAAACACCGAAATAGCAACACAGCACACTAAACACATGCAATAACATGCAACAACAAAATAGCCCCCTAACCCGGGATATTACGGTTCTACCCCTTAAAAATAATTTCGACCTTGAAATTACTCGATCGTAAGAGTTATGTATTGCTATCTCATCATATCCTCGGGTTCCCACGTCGCTTCTTCCACGCCATGATTCCGCCTAAAGGACCTTAACCGGAGGCACGAGACTTCTGCACAGAACCTTCACATCCCGATCTAAAATCAGACGGCTCTTCCTCCATAGACATATCTGGATTTACCTCGATCTCTTCTCTCGTTACCACATGTGATGGATCGAACGATATCGACGAAGCATCGAAGCGTGGAACACGTCGTGAATCGACTTAGCTCGGTGGCAACTCGGTGATATGCAATCGTCCCACTCGTCTTAATACCTTATACGCCCAATAAACCTCGGACTAAGCTTGCCTTTCTTCCGAACCTTAACACTTTCTTCCATGGTGATACCTTCAGAAAACTCGATCTCCCACCGGCAAATTCAATATCTCTCCGTTTAAGATCGGCATAGGACTTCGCGGTCGAAGCTTCCTTCAATCGAGCTCAATCAACTTAACCTTGTCTTGATCTCGATAACCAACTCTGGCCCTAACAAGCGGCGTTCACTTAACTCGTCCAACAAGTCGGTGAACGACACTTTCACCGCATAACGCCTCATAAGGTGCCATCTTAATGCTCGCTTGGTAGCTGTTGTTGTAAGTGAATTGACTAACGGTAGATATTCCTCCGGCTACCCCTAAAGTCCAAAACACACCTCGAAGCATATCCTCCAAAATCAGATAACCCTTTTCGATTGCCCGTCGGTTATGGATGAAATCTTGTCTTTGAAATCTAACAGTGTACCCGAGCCGATGTAACGCCTTCCGAACCTTGGCGTGAATCTGGGGTCCCTATCCGAGATGATCGTCTGGGCACCCGTGCGATCTCACAATCTCTAACACATACTGACCGCCAACCTCAAGTGAGTAATCCACCCTCACCGGAATAAAGTGGAGGATTTAGTCACCGATCCACAACTACCCAAATCAATCCTTCTTGCTCGGTGTAGCGGTAATCCAGCGCGAAATCCATAGTTATTCTTTCCCACTTCCATGTGGAATTTTCTTTGGTGAAGCAACCGGATGGCAATCGATGCTCACCTTGACTTGTTGACATGTCGCACTTCTTACAAACTCTGTCACCTCCTTTTTCGACATCTTACCAGCTGTTCTCCGAGATCCCTATACATTTTGCTACCTCCGGGATGCATAGCGTAGAAACATTATGAGCATCTGAAGAATCTTTTGCCTCAACTCGGCATCTCTCGGATACAAGCCTTCCCGAAACACGAACCCCATCTTTGGACAAGTGTAACCCTTCAAACCATCATTACGCACTTGTGTCCTCTGCGCGACTCAAAACTTCATCCAACAAGCGCTTTTCTACGATCGCTCAACCTAAGTAGGCTTAACTCGCAGCTTACGCGTAATACTCCGTCATCGTACAAACTCAAGTGGGCAAACAATGCTCTTAGATCCGAAACAACCTTACGGCTCAACGCGTACGCCACGACGTTAGCCTTGCGGATGATACTCAATTGAGCAATCGTAGTCTTCGGTGACTCAATCCATCGGTATTATCTCGATTCAAGTCTTTCGAGTCGGAAGGTACTTGACTCTTATGGTCCGTGTAGACTATCGATCTTTCTCCATACAAGTAATGCCTCCATATCTTTAGGGCAAATACCACATTGCTAACTCCAAATCGTGCGTAGGATAATTTACCTCATGTGGCCTCAAATACCGGGATGCGTAAGCCACCACCTTCCTTCCTCGCATCAAGACACAACCCAAGCTCAGATGTGATGCATCGAGTACTTGTAAATTCCTTACCGACCTCAAAGTTGAATCGAACCGAGCTTGGTCAAAATCTTCTTTAACTTCGAAGCTCTCCGCCGCTTCTCGGTCAAATAAATGGAACTCCTTTCTCAACAATTTGGTCATCGGTCTTTGCAATTAACGAGAAACCTCTACAAACCTTGGTAGTATCTCGCCAACCCTAGAAAACTCGAATCTCCACTATCGACTTAGGCGGCTTCCAATCCAAAACCGCTTCTATCTTACTGAGGTCCACTCTAATCCCTCAAATTGACACTACATGACCCAAAATGTCACCTCTACGAGCGAACTCGCATTCTTGAACTTCGTGATAGAAATTGTTTCTCCTTAGAATCGCAATACCACAGTAAATGGCGTCATGCTCTTCCTCGATCCTTGAGTATACCAAGATGTCGCCGATAAAACTACCACGAATCGATCTAGGTGCTGTTGGAACACCCTATTCATCGATCCATGAAAGTGCCGGTCGTTAGTCAACCCGACGGCATAACCAAGAACTCAAAGTGCCCATACCGAGTAATGAAATGCCGTCTTACAGATATCGCCTCTTTTACCTTCAACTGGTGATACCGGACCTTAGGTCAATCTTCGAGAAAACAGACGCTTCTTGGTGATCAAACAAGTCATCTATCCGAGGTAGTGGATACTTGTTTTTGATCGTCGACTTATTCGATTGGCGGTAGTCTATACACATCCGCATAGTCCGTCTTTCTTCTTTACAAAATACCAAGCGCTCCCCATGGCGAAATACTAGGCCCGATAAAACCTCGGTCCAACAATTCTCAGATTCGAGCCTTAAGCTCCACTAACTCTTTAGGTGCCATCTCATGACGAGCAATGGATACGGTGCGATTAAAGTAATGATCTATTCCAATTCTACCTCCCGATCCCGTGGCAAACCGGAAGCTCCTCAGAAACACATCAACAAATTCCTAACCGTCCGAACGGTCTCCACAAGTATCTCCTTAGCCTCCAAGGCATACACATGCACCATATATGCTTATAACCCTTTCTAACCATTTTCTGGCTTTGAGCGAGATACCACATTGGATGATAGTTTCTCCTCATTATCGATCGAACTACTTCATCACCCTCGGTGTGTTGAGAACCATGCGCTTAGCCATGATCCAACCGCTGATACTTACCCACCACGGTCCATTCCGAGAATTAGATCGAACTCCCGAATGGCGTTCTATCGATCGACCTCAAATACTACCCTTGGAGTTCTAGAGGTGCGTCTCTATACAGTTTATCTACCACTCTGAGTGACCTAGAGGGCTTATTACGGTCATCCGCCTAGAAGATATCTCGAGTCTAAATCCATTGTCTCTACTATACTCTGGCAACATAAGAGTCGTAGACCCCACATCAATTAAGCGTTATAAGGAGAACCAAAATCAAAAACGTCTTCGGTGATGACGTCCAGGTCGTCGCCCTCCTCTCGGCCCGCAAACATATACCAAACCAGTTTGCGGCCTCGAGAACTACTCGCACTCTGCCGGTGCTCCACGGCCCCGACCAGAACTGTTACCTCCTCTGCCATTACCTCGGCCCCTCTGCGGCGGTCCATTATTTCTGTATTGATTACGGCCCTGATTCTCGGACTGAATTCTAGCCAACTTCCGTGGACAGTCCCTCACACGGTGGTCCGTGAGCCACACTCAAAATGACCTCGCCTTGGTCCAACATCCTCCCCAATGAGCCTTCCCACAACGGTTACAATGCGGCGGTCCCTGTCAGGCGACAACAAACCTACCCGTCGATTCGCCCACTCGGTCTAGCCTTTTTCATTGATTACCGACGACCGGAAGATCCAAAACTCCGTTTATAGCGGTTTCTATCCATACTACGCCTCACGAGACTCTTTAATGCCCTCGGCAACCTTCGCCTTTTCAACTAGAACTACAAATTCACGCTCCTGTTTGGCGCAATTATCGACCTCGGTTAGTCTTCGCAGCCATCCTCGAAACGAGCGCACTTTTCCTCTTGATAGCCACCATACCACAGCATACCGACTCGACCTCGAAACTTCGGCCTCATACTCCGTCTGATTTGCTTCTCGACTAACTTCGAAATGCTTTCCATTGCTCATTTATGTAGTTAGCTCTGACGCATTTTTCGATAAGCGGCGAAAATAGTCCCATGTCGGGTCTTCATTGCGGTATTTGTCACGGACCGTGAGCCACCACCTGGTATGACTCATCCGAGAAGTGATCGATCCCCTTTAATTTCTCCTCACCGTTAGGTCTAGATCGTCCAT
This sequence comes from Gossypium rotundifolium, assembly GCA_025506655.1. NCBI lineage: Eukaryota > Viridiplantae > Streptophyta > Magnoliopsida > Malvales > Malvaceae > Gossypium > Gossypium rotundifolium. The sequence continues at coordinate 60,052,217 of CP106729.1, read as the reverse complement.
AATCCGTTACATCGCTTCCGGCCAATACTCAAGATCTTTGGAGCAACACCAGAGACACCTCGAAGAATTGACCCCATTTGCCGAAAGTCGCTCAGCACTGATTTCCTAGCTCCTACGCCTCCACTGCTCCAGCTACCTCTCTAAAACCCGCACATCGCTGTGACATTTGCATCATCGCCGGTCATTCACGGAACTCACCACCTCCGGTGGTGGCGGGCAGGTATCTCATTCTCGAACCACGCCTGGAACCTACGGGCTCGAAGCTTGATCATCCTACTGCGACCACGCCCACGACCACGTCCACCTCGGGTACTCATGACTAAATCTCGTCGATTAAAGAATTTTATGTATCGGTCATTATTCCACTTCGTGTTTAAAGCAAAGTTTTATGAAATTTTAAAGAAGCTTTGTTTCGCGAGTCCACAGAGTCCTATTAGTCTCGATCTCTAAAGTAGTCTTACTAACCATCCAATCATGTCAATCACAACAAATAGTACAGGGTACTTACAGGCTTAATCTGGTGCGGTGACTCGGTGCCATGCCCTTCAACCCATACTTTAAAAGCAGAATACTTGAAAATTATAGTTTTAAAACATTTTGGGCCTCGGGCCCCCACACCAGCTTTTGAACTTGGCTCGATACCACAAATGTAACACCCCAAACCGGACAAGACACCACGTCCGAACGGTATGTTACGGGAAACATGTTTGTGAGAGGTTAAATTTTCCGCTAAAAGCCGAAAGTGAAACACAAATGTACTTTGAAGACAATTTGAGTAGACTTGTTTGAAATCGATGGAGTATGTGAAACCCGAGATTTTTGAAATCTTAACCAGATGTGTGGCTAAATGAGTTTAAACCATTTAAACCTTAATAGTTTCTTAGTGTTACTTAAAACCTTATTAGACTTAGGAGTAATACAAGTTTGATTTGAAAATCACTTGACTTTGCTTACTATAAAGGCGTAGTGTGATACCGATGGTATGGTTTAAAAACATATTGCGTTATCATTTTGAAATCATTATCTTTCCAAGTTTTAGTAAAATTCATACCAACTTGTTTTGTTAAGGCATATTAAAAATCCAATTAAAACATAAACATCACCAAAACATAAATTAAAGGCCTTTTACAAATCCAAAATAAAACCCAAATAAAGAAAATAAGCTAAAGTACCCAAATTCAATAGTCCTTTATTAAAGCATGGCATGTGCACCCGAGTCCATCCGGCTCCATGTCGCATCTACGAGTCACAGAAATGTCAAAGGAGAGGGTGAGTCGAGTGACTCGATGTGTAAACCCGCTCCCCAAAACAACATGCTAACACACATCATACAAAGCAACATAATTAATGCAACCCGATCCTAACCATCCATATCGCCTTTTCTACCCCGTGTGGTACCAAACCTTTGGTGGTGCCAAACCACCGGTGACATATAGTCACAATGTGTTACCAAAACTTGGTGTCCCAAAGACACAATATCCGTCAATGTGGTACCAAACCTTTGGTGTCCCAAAGACACAATTGTGCTACCAAAGCACCGGTGACCGAAGTCACAAATCGATGATGGGGCCAACCCATCGTGTGATACCAAATCACTAGCGACGATCCCATATCTCATGTGGGGCCAACCCACGGTGGTTAAACCACGGGGACAAGTCGCAATAAGGTGCCAAACCTCCGTGACCCAAAGTCACAAAGTGTGCTACTAAAGACCGGTGCTCGTCAAGACAAAATATCACTGCTCCCTCCACTCGTATCACCCATCAACATACCATACTCATGTAATCATGCATATCATATAATCATGCATATCATGCTATTATGTCTAATCTCATACCCCATGTCACATATATCCACAACCATGGTATCATATAGATCATCAGTAAACACATAATAATAATACTGACTTACCCGAGTCCAGAATCATACCCATTAGGGTATCACATCAATCATCACTGTTCCATTAATCATCACACAGGTTATCAATTATAATACTAAACAGAAGTGTGTTAGTTTACACACCTGACTTAGCGAAGGTATAAATCTCAAAAATTGGTTTACGTCCCTTGATCACTTCTACAACTCAAATCCTACAATCGGCCAGAGAAAGGGTTAACATCAACCCAATACCATTCGGTCAACAACGTAAATAACCCAAGGGGGTTGCGTTAAATCCTACCTCTGCGAATGGTTCGGTTTCCAATCAACCCGAACCAATAATGCCTCTTACCAACTGATCACACCCTAGAAAAGAATAATGATTAATCTCTCCTCATGACTTAACTTAAAGAAAAATTAAACGAAATCGGATACAACACCCCTTCTTACCACCACTTACCCAACGATCGACTAAAGAAGCGAGGCTACGCTGAGTGCTTCAATCCGGATGTCCTATGACAAAACGATTCCAACCAAATTAATACGCCATAAAACAAACACCAAAACCAACACTTACCCTCTTCTAGATGCCGATAGAGAACAGAAGCCTTACCCAAAAAGCATTCGGCCTAACCCCAAGAACCTCCTCCAAGGCTTGAAAACGAACTACCAAAAGCAATCCACACCACCCTTAGATTCGGCCAAAGAACAAAACAAAAAGGGAAGGGAAGATTCGGCCAACACAAGGAGGATTTGACTAAGCGGTTTTGGAAAAAAAGATGAAACGAAGAGAGATGAGTGAGAGGGTCACTTTCGGTTTTGATGAAGAGAAAATGGATGATGTAGGCTTTTGGTGCAATATGCTACTGTTAATAAGGGAGAGAAGAAGGCTGGTTTTGGTTTACAAGCAACAAGAGAAGAAAGGGTCTCTAGTTTGACTTTGCACAGAGAGGAGAAGAAGGAAGAAACAAGGTTTACTTTCGGCAATAAGGTGCTAGAGGTTTCATTAACTAAATTGAAAAAGAAAAGGAGGTAGGAGGGCATTCAGCTAACAATCAAAAGGAGAGAAAAAAATGATAATGGAGGGCTTGGTTGGCTAAAACAAAGAGAAGAAGCAAAACAAAACAAAGAAGCAATTTCAAAGAACACCGGGCTTAGGTTTCAAAGATGAATGGCAAAAGAAGATGTGGTTTCGGCTTAGGCTAATTTGAAAGTGAAGAGAATTTTCTTTGCAAGCTTTTGACTAACTAAGAATCAGCTTGTAGACACAAAGAAAAGAAGAAAAAGAAACTTAATTGACCCCTCCCCTAAACCGAAAATACACCCTAAAAGGCCAAGGGAGTTTCGGCACTTCCCAAGCTCCCCCAAACACTCCTCCAAACCGGCCAAATCCCCCCATTTACTCACACACCACTCAATTCAAATGAGCTTACCAAGTCTTCCTCCTACTTTCACTCTCCATCCACCGTTTGAATATGTTGACCAAGTCCATGGTAGAGTTCAAGTTGCCCACAACCTCTTCCTCCATGTCAGTCCAAAATGGGAGCCAAAAGGGTGGGATTCTCATGACTTGAACCCAAGACCTCCCCTTGCATTTGACGCCACACACATGCTCCAAGTGGCGCATGCTTGCCACTTTGCTAGCTCCTCATTTGTGCTTTAAATTCACTTAATTTATTTATAAGCCCCATCTCCTTGACTCCTATCCCTAAAGCCCAAAAATAAAAACTTATCCACCTACTCGGGCACACTCCTAGTCTACAATTAAGCCCCTAAAACACCGAAATAGCAACACAGCACACTAAACACATGCAATAACATGCAACAACAAAATAGCCCCCTAACCCGGGATATTACAATACGCGAATAAGAGGTAATTCTAGCTTAAGACTTTAAACAAGCGCTTCTCGAGATGCAACCCGAACACTAACCCAAATAATTTTCTTATTTTTATTTTTATTTTTACTTTTAGCACCTAACTACAAACTGACCAATTTAATAAAACATAGGTTTCCTTACCACATGGCCTTACACACGGGCGTGGCTGTGGTCGTGTAAACACCACAGATTTACACATCGGTGTGGCAGAGATAGTGCGAATCGAGGATGAAAATTTTCCAAACCACGGGCGACGATAAAATGCCACGGCTGTGCGATACGGCCGTGGTTGACATTGATTTATCAACATGGGCGTGGTGACCACTACACGGGCGTGGGCAACAACCAGATCCCTGACTCTATTTAAAACCCCCTTCTTCTCACCTTCTCCCCAAGTTCTTTTTCAACTACCACTCCCTTCTTCCTTTCTATTACCTTTATCCTTCCATTTTTCCTCTTCCCTTTTCCCTCATTCTTCCACAAAACCACCATCTCCATGTCGAAGAAGCGAAAGGACCCTAGTACAGTCTCCCCGTGCGAGACCAATCTCCACAAGTTCGTGTCAGCCGCTTCATTCCCTCGACAAGATAAGGACCTTTAAGTCCATCTATTTTTTCTTTTTCATTTCTCTTCTCATTTATTTTCCTTCTTTTTATCTTTCTTGTGCTTACTTTCTATTGTTATATTTTATTTTCTTTGATTTAGGTTCAAAAGGCTGCTAGAGAATCACCACACTACGCCCCTAGTATCGACCTCTACCGAAATAGCCTCCTCCAACTTATCTTACACCTCCAAATCAAGTTTCCACACTTCCAACTCAAGGAATCCATCCAAAATTTAGGAAGTTTCATTTCTACCTCTCTCTTATGATATCATGCTATTAATATCTAGATATCTATTTTTGTACATCGGAGGAAATGTACATCTTAAGCATGGGGGTGAATTTTATTCAGAAAAGTTCCTAACTTTTTGCATTATTCTCACTTCCTGTCTTTTCTTTCTCATATCACTATTACAACAAATTCTGATTGATTTATGATTTTTATTGATATGTCTTGAATTAAAACATAGGCAGTTGTACATTGATTGTTTAAACTTTAAGTCTTTAGAGAACCGAGAATGATAAGTTGATTTTTGAAAAATTAAAAATTTGCTAGGTTATTTCCCCAAGTTTAGGTATTATCTTGAAGTTTAAAGTTCATAGGGTTGACATCAAAATCCAATAATTCTGTGAGATTTTAAGCCTTTAGAGCATACATTCTTTTGTGCTCACTTTCGTTGTTGCTTTGAGTGAGTCAATATTGATCTGTTATTCTAGAACTTGCCTCGATTATGCATGTCAAGACCACATCATTGATTTGATATACTCAGAGGATAAAGGCACCTAGGATTTAACCCACTTAATTCCCAAACGGACTACCTTCATAATTAACCCTTAGTGAACCCCTTTGTTCCTAAAAAACCATTCATTTATTTACCCTTAATATTAACCAAAAATTTACCCTTTTTGATTCATTAAGAATTTTCCCTATTGTATTAACCTTTTTGTCAAGATTTGATTTGATTAGTTGCCTAACTATGTTTTATAATTCGGTATGTAATTATTACTTGATTTTTCTTAAAAAAGTTGAAATTATATTTTCATTAGTTCTATGTTTTTATGAGCTTAAACAGTAAATTTCACATCTTTAAAAGAAGCTCATGTTATTATTGTAATTATTCAGTTTTAGTCCAATTTTCTAGTTAGGTAATTTGTCAATTCGATCTCGATTCTAACATTCTCTTTCAGCCTGTAACCACACCCCCTAACCAAGCCACATTACAACCCTTCTTAAAAACCTTTTGATCGATGTATCATCTCAATTTACAGTGGTGGAGACTTGATTTCCATCAAGCCTATGGGATTAACTTTTCATGTTGACTATTGAGTGCTTAATTTAATGTCCCTTAAACACTTCGAGTGATTTGAGTGAACCCTTAGTGAGGATGTTAACTCTATGATATTTTGAATCAAAGGTAATTACTTAGATAACGGGGGATACATATGTTTTCCATGAATAAAATTCTCAACTTGGATTGTTTGAAACTTTGATGTTCTTTAAGTTGAATTCTCAATGTATGATTACCAATGGATTATTTTGAAACATTATTGATAGGAGTTATAAGTTGAGAAGAATGAATTTTAATTGTGAGTTAAGGATTTTGCTTGAAGACAAGCAAATGCTTAAGTGTGGGGGTATTTGATAAACCGTAATATATACATTTTTTAATCCAACATTTGGCATACTTTTGGATGATTTATCCCTTGAATCATGGAATTCGATGCTCCTAATCCTTTAATTTCATGTTTTATATTAGGTGAGCATGTGAGAATGAAAAGAACGAGAAACGGGCCAAAAATAGAGAAATTGGGGCAAAGTGAGAAATCAACACGGCTTGGAGTTCACCACACGGCCGTGCCACTTTAGCAGGCTCAAACACAGCCTGGGCTCAATTCACATGGGCGTGCCACGGGTGTGTCCCTGTAACACCCCAAACCCGGCCCAAACATTATGGCCAAATTCGGTATGTTCTGAGATGAAAACATTTTGAAAACCCTTGTTTAGCCGATTTTAATTTAGAGTAAAAGATGTTGTCTTATTTTAAAAGCAGTTGAGGTGTATAAAGAAAATGATACTTAGTTTGTTTAAAATATATTAGGCCGATTGTTACTGATTTCGAGATGTACCAGATGGCACGAGAAAACATTTTTGTTTGAATTTTAAGAAAACTTGTGAAATCATTTTAAAGTCATTAAGTGATTTAAACAAATTATTCCAAACATGTAAAGTAGCAAAATAAAATTTTAGGAGACCTTATTACAACTTGAATAAGTAAAATAATATATAAACAATTAAAAGTCCATCTCGTCCATAATTTCTTTGATGGCCACCTCGAGTCCATCGGCTCCTCATCCGCTATCTACAAGTCTCTTGAAAATGTTAAAGGAAAAGGTGAGTCACCAAGACTCGGTGTGTAACCCTTTTCCTGCTTAATGCATCATCATACACACAAATCACAAATTAATTTAACATGCACCCAACCTAACCATCCAAACACCTTTTCTACCAGTGTGGTACCAAACCACTTGGTGGTGCCAAACCACCGGTGACTTATAGTCACGATATACAACAATATTGTGGTGCCAAACCACCGGTGGGGCCAACCCGTGTGATACCAAATCATCGGCGTCGATCCCATAATATAATCCGTGGGGCCAACCCACTGTGGTGCTAAGCCACTACGACGAGATGCTATGAGGTGCCAAACTTCTGGTGACCGTAGTCACAAAATGTGGTACCAAACCACTGGTGTTCGTCGACACAAACATTACTTCCCCCTCCTCTCATTCAACCCAAAACAATCAATAATATGCATATAACAGGAATCATGCCCACACATTTATTTAACAACATACCAAATACGTCATGCTTCCCAAAAGCATCATTAAGTAACTCATAGTATCAAGGACTTACCGGATTCCTTGCTTATACCATGATGGTATAAAATCCAATTCTACACAATCCAATTTAGTGTAATATATTCAGCACATTAATTAATTATTAAGTGTGTATGTACACACCTGTTACTATCGATAGCCCCTAAATCCCGATGAATCAATCGGCCTTTCAAGATCTTCTTGTCCCTATATTCGGCCAAACATAAGGTTAGTGTCTGAAGCCATTCGGCCAAACCTCATAAATCCAAAGGGTTAAACTCCACCCTTACCTTACAAATGATTCGGCTTCCTACCAAATCCCGAGCCAAACGATGGTTTACCTCTGACAATCGGCCACACCTTAAGACACAAAACAGTTAGCCTCCCAAGCCTTCGGCTTTTCAATCACTTAACTAAATAACTTACTAAAATAGATCCTTACCAACACTTACCTTCCACTCAAATCGATTGGAGAAGAAGAGAGCACCCTTTGCTTTGATATTCGGCCAAAACTACGACAAATAGGGAGGAGTAGATTCTGCTAAAGAGATCTTTGAATTTTGAATAATTTTGGGCGCTTGTCTAAGGGAATTTCTGAGAAGGTGGTAGGGGTTGGCTAATGGGGAAGAAAAGAAAAGAAAATATGTAGGGAAATCGGTGGTGGTTTTCGCTAAGTAAAAGAGGAAGATGCTGAAAATTTTGAAGGATTTTAGGGAAATTCTAAGAAGAAGAGAGGAAAAAGAAGAAGAAATTGTTGCTGAAATTTTGGGCACTTCTTCTTGCATACAAAATCAATTTTGAACAGCCCCCAAGGAGTCCCAATTCGGCCAATTCCTCCTTTTAGGTGATAAATTCCACTTTTATTTATCACAAAACAAAGCAAAATTATTCTACATTTAATCCCTTATTCACCTTCAACAATTAATAGCAATTAAACTACTAATAATCCCCTTCCAAATAATTTTTGCAAAAATAAAACCTTATCTTTATCAATTTAAAGAGTCCACACTCATGCCAATACTCTTTCTATACGCCAAAGAAAAAAATAAAAGAAACTATCGCAGTTGCCTTGGTTGAAACCAAGACCTCACGTGACCTCCCCTTAAGCGCCTGCACCAACTCTCCCTTTGGACTTTCATGACATAAAGCCCTCACCTTTTAATTATAAGCCTTCTTCTTGGCCTTCTCCCTTAATGCCAAAACTCAAAAAGAAAACTCTTTGCTTTCTTCATGTCTCGAACCCGAGACCTCACTGTAGCCCTCACTCTCCAACGCCCTTTTCCACTTCTCCCCATTAAACTTTCATGCCATGAACCTTCTCCAATTAATTTTAAGGCCTTCCTACTTAAGCCCATCACCGAAAAAAAACACTCCAAACGCCTCCACCACTCGAACTCGTGACCCTGCTTCACCTCCAACACTCAAGTGGCGCATGGAACCACTTAGCCAAGGATTTCTTTGTGTCACGTTTCGCCCAAAGTTTTATTTAACCCCTATCCCCTAGCTTCCTTCCTTTTAAACCCTTAGGAAGAAATTTTTAATTCCACATCTGACCTAATTCAGGGTTATGTCAAGGCCCTAGATATGCTTAGAAATCGAAATATTTATTTCTACAAGCACATAAGGGAAATTAATTAAATTTTTTAACAACCCCTAATTTAGGGTGTTACAATTGTACCCCCCTTAAAAATAATTTTGTCCTCAAAATTACTTACTAACGAATAGTCATACCTCTTAACTCACTGTACTACGCTTATGTTGCGACTCGAGCTTAATAAAACTATCTTACTTCCTAAGCACCATCTCTAAATTCACAACCAAAGTTTGTGCACTTCCTAGCAAATCAAGAAAACTCTACAATAATCAAGCAATTAAGGATTCTAGAAATAAGGAGCATACCCGTTGTCACATCTGGCATATCTTCCTCCTAACGATGGCTAATTACATAAACCAACCTTGGTTGCTTCGCCTCTGTACCTTCAGCACCTCGGCCACGCCCGTTGCCATTTCCATTACCCCAACTGCACCTCGACCCCTTTGTGGCTGTTGGTTATCCCTCCTGTTCGGTGCATGATCCTGATCCTCAGATCTCAGTCTAGTTGCTTTCTTCGGACAGTCTCTAACTTGATGCTCCAAGGACCCACACTCGAAGCATCCCCAATTACCCTTCCAACATTCCACCGTGTGAGACTTGCCACACCGAGCACACGTGGCGGCCATTGAGGATTTGCAACAGCAATAGGCCTAGCAGCCTAATCTGACCCATCCAACCTCGTCCTCTTCTGCTCATTACCCGTGAACCTCGAAGGTTTGGAACTCCTCTTATTCCAATTTCTATCTTGATTCATCTAATGATTGCCTTACCCCTTCAAAGAACCTTAGATTTCTCTACTAGGGACAAAAACTTCCTTTCCTGTTGTGGAGCTATCATCATTCTCAGCTCATCTCTCAGGCCATCTTCAAACGACACGTTGTTCATACTGATACCCACAATACCACGAGCATACCGCTCAATCAAGAAATTCAAATTTCATATTACGCCACTGTTTTATTGCCTTGAACCAAGTTCAAGAAAGCCTTCCGCTGTGCATCCACGTAACTAGTTCCAATATACTTCTTTTGATAAGCCTCTCTGAAGAACTCCCAAGTGAGATTTTTTACCACCGTTCCATCCCTTACGGTGAGCCACCACTGATATGATTCATCCCGTAGCAGAGAGATGATACCCTTTAGCTTCTCCTCAGCGGTGAAATCCAAATCACCCATAATTCTTTCAGTGGATTCTAGCCAATACTCCGCCGTACTGGGCGACACTCCGGATACTCCTCTGAATACTTCTGCTCTGTTAGCTCGGAGTCGTTCAGCCATAGATTTACTAAGTTTACAGATCAAGACAATTTCGCCTACTGCTCTAACACTCAGAGTATGCGCGGGATACTATGTCGTTACCACCCGTCGATCCTCGAAACTCGGTTTACGGCGCCAGAGATCCCAGATCTCTTTCCTGCACCCATGACCCGACCTTGCTGGCTCAGACAAGGTCATCCTACCTCTACCACGGCCACGTGGCGGACGTCCACGACCTCTTGAACTCATTCTAACGATCACGTTTATCTGTTTAAGAATTTTATGCATTAGTATTTCACTTGATTAACCGCGAGAAATTTTATGATTGAAGTTTAAAGAGTGGTTCTTTCGTAATCATTCAAACACACAGTCTTTCATTCATTCCATCCAAAGAGACGTTGTTGTTTCGTTGTGATTATTTTTCCACTACCCGGGGGTATTTTCGTAATTTATCCTACAGGGGTATTTTTGTAATTTTTCTACAATGAAAATTTTCGGATGATTTTGTCAAAAATTATTTTAAAACTCTTAATTTCCCGGGGTATTTTGAAAATTTTGAAATTCGGGGGTCTTTCGGTGATTTTGAAACTCAGGGGCATTTTGGTAATTTTTCACAAATCAGGGTGAATTTGTAAAATTTGATAAATCAGGGATGTTCCAAAGAGTTGTAAAACTTTAGGAGTTACTTTTAAGAATTTATCTTCCATTTTGATAGTGTTGCAAAAATTTTGAAAACCAAGGTCATTTTGGTAATTGTCAGTTAGGGGTAATTTTGTAATTTTCTAAAATAATGATGTTTTCGATATTTTGCAAAGTAAGGTTTTTTTTTGGGCACTTTTATATATAATGGAAATCTTGTTTGTAACTATGGGTATTTTTAAATATCATAAATCAAAGGCGCTTTTGTAATTTTTACCTACAAGGAATTTTAGTAATTTTCACATTAGTGGCATTTTCTCAAAACAACTTCCAAAAATTGGGTTCTAAGTATTTTCATAAAGAATGATATTTTGAAAATTTCTATTTGAAAAATTTTCATACTGAGGGTATTTTGGTAATTTACAAACCAGGTATTTTGGTCATTTTCAAAGCGAGGGTATTTTGGTCCTTTTTTATTAAAAAACTAAAGTTTTATTTATTTCCAAAAGCAAAGCAGCTAGTCCCTTTCGGGTTTTAGTTATCAAGTTTAGCTTCGTGAGCTCGTCGTCTCATTTAGGATGAACAGATTACTACGCACGGTAGGATTCGAAAGTGAGTGAAGGTGAGTCACAAGAAGCGCTTAAATACTGTGCCCCCACCGGATCCAATCCTAGACATGCGTATAACGATTGCCACATCTTTTGCTCAGTGACAACTCACAGGGTTTGTTTAGGGAATTTATTAAATCTTATGCAATATCTATTGGAGTATGCTAGCCCTACGGTTCAACAGTTTCTATTCTAGTAGTCTACGTTCCCATTTTACCCTTCTACCCCTCATCAAAAGGATTCACAAAAATTGATAGAAGTACTTACCTGGACAGATAGGTGCCGGAGACTCGGTGCCATGCTGTTCAAACCACAAACACTTCCCAAAAATATTTAAATAAGACCTACTATTCAAAAACCAAACATTTTGGGCCTTGGGGCCCCCACAGCCGAGTTTTGAATCGGGCTATGATACCAATTTTGTAACACCCCAAACCCGGCCCAAACGTTATGGCCAAATTCGGTATGTTACAGATGAAAACATTTTGAAAACCCTTGTTTAGCCGATTTTAATTTAGAGTAAAAGATGTTGTCTTATTTTAAAAATAGTTGAGGTGTATAATGAAAATGATACTTAGTTTGTTTAAAAATATATTAGGTCGATTATTCCGATTTCGGATGTGCGCGATGGCACGAGAAAACATTTTCGTTTGAATTTTAAGAAAACTTGTGAAATCATTTTAAAGTCATTAAGTGATTTAAACAAATTATTCCAAACATGTAAAGTAGCAAAAATAAAATTTTAGGAGACCTTATTACAGCTTGAATAAATAAAAATAATACATAAACAATTAGAAGTCCATCTCGTCCATAATTTCACTGCATGGCCACCTCGAGTCCATCCGGCTCCTCATCCGCGATCTACGAGTCTCCTGAAAAATGTTAAAGGAAAAGATGAGTCACCAAGACTCAGTGTGTAACCCTTTTCTCGGTTTAATGCATCATCATACACACAAATCACAAATTAATTTAACATGCACCCAACCTAACCATCCAAACACTTTTCTACCCGTGTGGTACCAAACCCTTTGGTGGTGCCAAACCACCGGTGCCTTATAGTCACGATATACAACAATATTGTGGTGCCAAACCTTTGGTGGGGCCAACCCACATGTGATACCAAATCATCAAGGCGTCGATCCCATAATATAATCCGTGGGGCCAACCCACGTGGTGCTAAGCCACCGACGAGACGCTATGAGGTGCCAAACCTCCTGAGGTGCCAAACCTCCGTGACCGTAGTCACAAAATGTGGTACTAAACCATTGGTGTCCGTCGACACGAATATTACTTCCCTCCTCTCATTCAACCCAAAACAATCAATAATATGCATATAACAGAATCATGCCCACACATTTATTTAACAACATACCAAATACGTCATGCTTCCCAAAAGCATCATTAAGTAACTCATAGTATCAAGGACTTACGGATTCCTTGCTTATACCATGATGGTATAAAATCCAATTTTACACAATTCAATTTAGTGTAATATATTCAGCACATTAATTAATTATTAAGTGTGTATGTACACACACGTTACTATCGATAGCCCCTAAATCCCGATGAATCAATCGACCTTTCAAGATCTTCTTGTCCCTATATTCTACCAAACATAAGGTTAGTGTGCAAGCCATTCGACCAAACCTCATAAATCCAAAGGGTTAAACTCCACCTTACCTTACAAATGATTCACTTCCTACCAAATCTCGAGCCAAATGATGGTTTACCTTTGACAATCGGCCACACCTTAAGACACAAAAGCAGTTAGCCTCCCAAGCCTTCGGCTTTTCAATCACTTAACTAAATAACTTACTAAAATAGATCCTTACCAACACTTACCTTCCTCTCAAACCGATTGAGAAGAAGAGAGCACCCTTTGCTTTGATATTGGCTAAAACTACAGCAAATAGGGAGGAGTAGATTCGCTAAAGAGATCTTTGGAATTTTGAATAATTTTGGGCAATTTGTCTAATGGAATTTGGTGGCAAGGTGGTAGGGTTAGGCTAATGGGGAAGAAAAGAAAAGAAAATATGTAGGGAAATCAATGGTGGTTTTCACTAAGTAAAAGAGGAAGATCTTTGAAAATTTTGAAGGATTTCCTAGGGAAATTCAATGAAGAGAGGAAAAGAAGAAGAAATAGTTCTGTAATTTTGGGCATTTCTTCTGTACAAAAATCAATTTTGAATAGCCCCAAGGATTCCCAATGCTGGCCAATTCCTCCTTTTAGGTGATAAATTCCACTTTTATTTATCACAAAACAAAGCAAAATTATCCTACATTTAATCCCTTATTCACCTTTAACAATTAATAGCAATTAAACTACTAATAATCCCCCCATTCCAGCCGAATTTTTGCAAAAAATAAAACCTTATCTTTATCAATTTAAAGAGTCCACACTCATGCCAATACTCTTCTATACGCCAGCAGTAAAAAATAAAAGAAACTACTGCAGTTGCCTTGGTTCGAAACCAAGACCTCACGCTGCAGCCTCCCCCCCTTAAGCGCCCAGACCAACTCTCCCCTTTGGACTTTCATGACATAAAGCCCTCACTTTTTAATTATGAGCCTTCTTCTTGGCCTTCTCCCTTAACGCCAAAACTCAAAAAGAAAACTCTTTGCTTCCTTCATGTCTCGAACCCGAGACCTCACTGCAGCCTTCACTCTCCAACGCCCTTTTCCACTTCTCCCCATTAAACCTTCATGCCATGAACCTTCTCCAATTAATTTTAAGGCCTTCCTACTTAAGCCCATCACCGCATAAAAAAAAACACGCCAAATGCCCTCCGACCACTCGAACACTGTGACTGCGCTTCACCTCCAACACTCAAGTGGCGATGGAACCACTTAGCCAAGGATTTCTTTGTGTCACGTTTAGCCCAAAGTTTTATTTAACCCCATCCCTAGCTTCCTTCCTTTTAAACCCTTAAGAAGAAATTTTAATTCCACATCGACCTAATTCGTGGTTATGTCAAGGCCCTAGATATGCTTAGAAATCAAATATTTATTTCTACAAGCACATAAGGAAATTAATTAAATTTTTAACAACCCCTAATTTTGGGTGTTACAGGTCCACCTTATATAAAAACCACGAGTGTGACCTAAAAGGGGAGCCAGAGGAGGCAAAGCCAGAGAGGGCTGAATACATGGAATTACTCGAAGAAAGCTAGTTGATCCATCTCAAAAGCCAAAATCACGCTTAAGACTAAGGATCTTCCCTTTAATTCCTTCATGGGTTGATCGTGTGTCAGTGTCTTAAAATTTTATATAATGAATGATCTAGCCTAAAAAACTAACTATGACAACAACTTGAGGTAAGCGCACCTATCAAACAGTAGTATAGTTTAATGGCAAGACTGGATTGTCGAACCCAAAGGAACCAAAAGTACTAATACTAACTTTCTTTTTATTATTTGACCCAAGAATTAAAGGGATTGTTGTTTAACCTAAAATTAACTAACTACTAAGCTAAAGATGCTAAGACAAAGAGAATGAATTGGGGAAATACTTGTGGGAAAACCAATTGATTGAGACAATACCCGAGGAAGAATCCACCTAGACTTCACTTGTTATTTAACTCTAAAACAGGCGATTTATTCACTTGACTTGATCCGTAGGATTCCCTAATTTATATTAATACCTCTCTCGAGGCTACTAACGTCTAACCCTAGGTTGATTAATTGAAATCTCTTTCTAATTAAAACCCCTAGAATTGCATTAACTTGATTTATAGACTCCCATATTAGGTTTGACCCTAATCCGGCAAATTTTCATCATCCTATCTCTAGGGTTGTGATCAACTCCGCTTAACTATGCTAGATCTACTCTTAAATAGGGAATATTCCTCCTCTGCCTAAGCATATCAATACTTGAATCAATATCCTAAAAAATATCAAAAAATGAATTAAGAACACATAATTAAGAACAAATCAAGTATTTATCATATAGTTCAGAAAACAATAACAAGATTCATCTTAGGTTTCATCCTCCTCAGGTATTTGAGGGTTTTAGTTCGTAATTATAAAAGAATACATCTCAGAAGAAAATATAAAAAAAACATAAAGAAAACCCTAAAACCCTCTGAAGGAATTGAAGGAGAGATCCTCTGTCTTAAGTATGATTCCAGCTTCTTGAGATGAATCAACTGGCTTTCTTCGAGTGAATCCTACAATTCTGGCCCTCTGGCTTGGCTCCTTGGCCTAGCTGAACCGCCCCCTTTTAGGTTGGCCTCTAGGGTGTTTACATAGGCTTTTGGAATGTCTTTCTTTGCCTCTAAGTAGGTAGGGACATGCCCGTGTGGCACGATTGTGTGATTCGGGGCCAGGCCGTGGTCGGATCTGCTAAGGAGGCACGACTGTGTGTTTAGGGCCTATGCTTTGTGCAATTCGTACTTTGGCCCATTTTCTCTGTTTTCGGCTTGTTTCTCGTTCTTTTCATCCTCCGGTGCTCTCCTAAGTATAAAACATGAAATTAAAGGATTAGGAGCACCAAATTCCAGAATTCAAGGACTAAATCATCCAAAAGTATGCTAAATGTGGGATTAAAATATGTACATATTACGGTTTATCAAATACCCCCACACTTAAGCTTTTGATTGTCCTCAAGCAAAAATTCTCAACTTACAATTAAAATGAACTTCCTCAATTCATAATATTCATCGATAATGTTTCATCATAATTCATAGATAATTTATACATGGATAATTTAACTAAAAAGGGTCCTAATGATTCAAACAATCAAAGTCATAGTTTTTGTAGCATGAAAATATAGGTGTTTCCCTTTTACCTAAATAATCACCTTTAATTCAAAATCGACAAGAGTTGACATCCTTACTAAAGATTCACTCAAATCACTCAAATTGTTTAAGGTTCAAAATTAAGCACTCAACAGTCAAACATGAAAAGTTAATCCCATAAGCTTGGTTGAAAATCAAATCTCCACCACTATAAAATAAAATGATACACAAATCAAAAGGTCTTTAAAGGGTTGTAACGGGGCTTAGGTTAAAGGTGTGGATAAAGGCTGAATTAGAAGGTTAGAATCGAGATTGAATTGATAATTCACCTAACTAAAAAAATGAACTAATCCTAAATAATTATATTAATTGAAAACTTGTAATACTAATAATACGAGTTTTTTCTTCAAGATGTGGAATTTAAACATATAAGCTCACTTAATTACATAACTAATAATAAAATACTTTGATTTTTTTAAGAACAAATCAAGTAAATACATAATATGAGATGAATTCAACTACTTAGATAAAATAATTAGGCAACTTGTAACACCCCAAACTCGGTCAACACACCATGACCAAGTCTGGTATGTTACGGGGTGAAAATGTTTTGAAGAGAGCGATTATCTGGTTCATTTTTATCCAAAACATATTTATCGCTTAAGTTTTTGAGAATTCTGTGTAGACTGTCGTTAAAACCATTTGAGAACTTAAATTTGGAAATCACTTAGGTTACCTTTGTTATCATTTTAAGACTGTGGTTACCCGATGGTAACGTTTGGAAATCCTAAAAAAGATATAACTTTAAAAACGTTGCTTTTTACCGGTTATTTCATCAAAACAGGTTTTTAATCACATGCTTAGAACAATCAATATAAGTTAAGTAATGGAGAAAACCCCAAACAATACTTACTTATTACAAACCAAAACCAAACTTAAAGAAAATTAATAAAATTGAAATAGTATTCTAAATTCAAAATTCAAATCAAGCATGCATGGCCGCCTCGAGTCCTCCCGGCTCCATCTTCGCAATCTATTCATCTGTAAAATATAAGGGAAGGGGTGAGTCACCAAGACTCAGTGCATAAATCCCAAACCCGATAGTGCAACCACTTACACAAATTATCAGTAAAAACATGCAAATCATGCAACCCATGACCTAACCAGCCAATCACCTTTATCTACCCCGTGTCGTCAAAACCACTGGTGGTCAAAACCACTGGTGACCGAAGTCACAAATATATCGGTGTGGTCAAAACCACTGGTGACCGTAGTCACAAATCGAGTGATGGGGCCAACCCATCGTGTTGTCAAAACCAATGATGACAATCCCGTAATCAACATGGGGGGCCAACCCACTGTGGTACCAAACCACTGGGACGAGTCACAAATTCATATGTGGTCAAAACCACTGGTGGTCAAAACCACTGGGACTTAGTCACAAAATATAATATCTTTGTGGTCAAAACCACTGGTGACAGTCCAAATATTCCTTCCCCCTGCTCTCATCAATCCCACCATCATGTCCATATCATACGTGTCATAATATCATGCATCATGCAATAACACATAGCATAGCATATAACAATAACATGATGATGTATATCAAAAATCACATAACAGGGGACTTACCCGAAATCCAAGCTCTTACCCATAAGGCATAATCACTGAATCAATAGTTATAACGGTAACACAATAAGCATATCATACTAATAGAAGTGTGTAAGCGTTACACACCTGACTATTCGTAGATCTAGTGAAATCCCGAAATGTTGCCTTCCCTTTCCTACAATCGGCCAACATCATATTTTTAGATCTAAAACCTTTCAGCTTAAACACAAAATCCCGAAGGACGAATCGCACAAGGATAACTCCTTACCTTAGTGCCGATTTGGTTTCCAACCAAATCCCGAAGCCACACACTGAGTCCCCCTTGCAATCAGCCACACACTAATATACATAAACGATGAGCCTTCTGGTTTTGAACGATTAAGAAATAGATCTTGAAGTGTTAGAACCTTACCTAGATTGACCACCAAAACCTGGAGACTCACTGTATTCGGCTATGCTCCTCCTACAATCGATTTTAATATCCCCTTTAGAGTCCAAAGGCCATTTGGCCAAAACATAAATCCCAAAAGCAAAAGGGATTATCGCCTCCTTACCTTGATGACTAATTCGGCTTCTAAACACCAAAGATCGGCACCCTCTATTGGTGTTAGGAGTTTCGGCTACCACATAGAACAAGAATAATGCTTAATACAGATCTTTAACAGAGGATCAAATAGAAAAGAAGCCACTTACCAATGGATTCGGCTCTTCAAAGTGGATTAGAACGCGTGAGAAGAGAAGAGAATGAGACTAAGGGTATTCGGCCAATCACTTACCCTCCTCAAATCCTATTAGAAAAGAAACCAAGGAAGATCTATGCTTGATTGATATTCGGCAATGGTAGAGAGCAAACAAATAGATTCGGCTAAAAAGAAAAAGATGAAGAGAAGAGAATAGATTCGGCCTTTGAGCAAAAATGGGAGAAGAGAAGTAAAAGAAGTTTCGGCTTCAAGGAAAATGAGAGGAAAACAAAGGGAATTCGGCTTGCTATACTAGAGAGAAAAATCGATAAGTGCCCAAATGGGGTTTTGATTTTGCCTCAACAACTTACTCAGAATTTTGCTTAGTCGAAAGTGCCTACCTAGTATGATTATGGAAAATCGGCACCTCCCCTAAGTCTCCCAACCAACTACTCCTCTCACACCAGAGTCTAGATTTCGGCAAACTCCCTGAATCACTCCTGGCCAACCATTGAAATGAGTTTGAATGAATCAAACTCCTAAATCCCCTCTTCCCCACTCATTTAGATCTTATCTGACAGAGTTTGTGCTGAGCAACTCCTCCCCTTTGGCGTCAAAATGCAAGGTAGAAAATGGGATTTCTGTTGCTCGAACCTGAGCTCTCCCTTCCCTGCATGTGGCGTCCCCCTTTAGACACCTTAGTGGCGCTTCCTTGCCACTTTTCCACTGGTATTCCTGTGTCTAAAACTCCCAATAATTCCTTTTAACCCCTAACTCTCTTAACTCCCTCTCACTAAGTACAAAAACAAAAATGTTTAACCATGACTCAGGCCTAACCCGAGGTCATGCTTAGACCCCAAATTATGCTAAACTAGCACAGCAGACATATCAACACATGCAACACATGAAAAATGTAGAGGCCTCATTTTAAGGATGTTACAATTCTACCCCCCTTAAAAATAATTTCGGCCTTGAAATTACCTGGTCAGAAGAGTTGAGGGTATTGCTGCCGTATTACATCCTCTGGTTCCCACGTGGCCTCCTTTATACCATGGTTCTGCCATAAAGCTTTCACCAAGGGTACTGACTTCCTACGCAGAACTTTGACATCCCTATCTAAGATCTGTACTGGCTCCTCCTCAAAAGACAAGTCTGAGCTCACCTCAATCTCTGCAACCGGCACAACGTGTGATGGATCTGATCGATAGCGCCTAAACATCGAAACATGGAAGACGTCGTGAATTTGACTTAACTCTACCGGCAGCTCGAGCTGATAAGCTACCGGTCCTACTCTCTTCAACACCGTGTACGACCCGATAAACCTAAGGCTTAGCTTCCCTTTCCGTCCAAATCTCAGCATTTTCTTCCATGGCGATACCTTCAGAAAAACCTTATCACCCACTGTATAATCTATATCTTTGCGTTTAAGATCGGCGTAAGATTTCTGCCTATCTGACGCTTCCTTGAGACGAGCCCGAATCACCTTAACCTTATCCTCAGTTTCTGCCACCAACTCCGGACCCAAAATATGCCGTTCACCTAATTCTATCCAACACGTAGAAGTATGAAACTTCCGTCCATACAGTGCCTCATATGGTGCCATCTGGATACTCGCTTGATAACTATTGTTATAAGCGAATTTCGCCAATGGTAGATACTCCTCCCAACTACCATCGAAATCCGAACCACGACCTCTTAGCATATCCTCTAAAATCTGGATCACTCTTTCGACCGCCCATCGACACGGTGAAAAGTCTTTGAAGTCCAACCTCATTCCCAAAGCCCGATGCAAAGCTCTCTAGAACCTCGACGTGAACCTATGATCCCTATCCGAGATGATTGACACTGGCACACCATGCAACCTTACTATCTCGGCCACATACAACTTGGCTAACTTTTAAAGCGAATAATCAACCCTCACTGGTATGAAATGAGCTGGTTTGGTCAGATAATCCACAATTACCCAGACTGAGTCCTTCTTGCTGGGCGAAAGGGGTAGCCCACTGACAAATTCCATGGTAATTCTTTCCCACTTCCACTAAGGAATCTTCACCGGCTAAAGTAAACCTAACGGCAGCTTATGCTCAGCTTTGACCTACTGACACGTCAGACACTTTCCCACAAATTCAGTCACTTCTCGCTTTAACCCTGGCCACCAGAACTACTTTCGTAAATCCCGATACATCTTGCTACCTCCAGGATACATAGCGTATGGGCTGCTATGTGCATCTTGAAGAATCCTTTGCCTCAACTCGACGTCCTTCGGCATACAAGCTCTCCCTTGAAAACACAGTACTCCATCGTGAGTTAAGCTATAACCTTCCAAGCCATTACTCTGTACTTGTAACCTCCGAGCATTCAAACCCTCATCCACTAACTGTTTCTCTTTAATCTGCTCCACCCAATTCGACTTCACTCGCAATTTCGCCAACAAACTCCCATCGTCATACAGACTAAGGTGAACAAACATCGCTCGCAAGTCTGCTACCACCTTACGGCTCAACGCATCAGCTACTACATTAGCCTTACCCAAATGGTACTCAATCCAGCAGTCGTAGTCCTTTAACAACTCAATCCACCTTCGCTGCCTCAAATTTAAATCCTTCTGAGTCAAGAGGTACTTCAGACTCTTGTGATCCGTGTAGACTATCGACCTTTCCCCATACAAGTAGTGCCTCCATATTTTCAGGGCAAAAACCACTACAGCCAACTCCAGATCATGTGTTGGATAATTACCCTCATGCGGTCTCAGCTGGCGAGATGTATACACTACTACTTTCCCTTTCTGCATCAGCATACATCCCAAGCCAGTGTGTGATGCATCACAATGAACCTCGAATACCTTTTTGCCTCAGTCATGCAGAGCAAGAGCTTAGTCAAAATTTTCCTCAACTTGTCGAAACTTTTTTGCTGTTTCTCCATCCACACATATGGAACTCCTTTCCTCAATAGCTTGGTCAACGGTACCGTGATCAGAGAAAAGCCTTCTACAAATCTCCGGTAATACCCTGCCAGACCTAGAAAACTCCAAAGTTCTGCAACTGACCTAGGCGGTTTCCAATCCAACACCGCCTCAATCTTGCGAGGGTCCACTCTAATTCCTTCAGTGGACACTACGTTACCCAAGAAAGTTACTTCCCTAAGCCAGAATTCGCACTTACTAAATTTAGCAAATAACTGCTTCTCCCTCAGAATTTGCAAAACCACCTGCAAGTGCGCATCATGATCCTCCTCAGTCCTTGGGTACACCAATATGTCGTCTATAAATACCATGACAAACTGGTCCAAGTACTACTAAAACACCCGATTCATCAAGTCCATGAATGTTGCCGGTACATTGGTTAACACAAACGGCATCACCAGAAACTCGTAATGTCCATACCGAGTACAGAATGTCGTCTTATGAACATCAGCCTCCTTCACTTTGAGTTGATGGTACCCCGACCTGAGATCTATCTTCGAGAAAATTGATGCACCCTTAAGTTGATCAAACAAGTTGTCAATCCGGGGCAACGGA
This sequence comes from Gossypium rotundifolium, assembly GCA_025506655.1. Classification (NCBI taxonomy): domain Eukaryota; kingdom Viridiplantae; phylum Streptophyta; class Magnoliopsida; order Malvales; family Malvaceae; genus Gossypium; species Gossypium rotundifolium. The sequence goes on along the minus strand of CP106729.1, from coordinate 60,030,346 downwards.
TACTTATTTTTTATCGTCAACTTGTTCAGCTGGTAGTAGTCCATACACATCCGCATTGTATAGTCTTTTTTCTTAACAAAGAGCACAGGTGCTCCCCAAGGAGATATACTTGGTCGAATGAAACCTCGGTCCAACAACTCCTGAATTTGAGCCTTCAACTCCACCAATTCCTTTGGCGCCATTCGATACGGGGTTATAGACACTGGCGCAGTTCTGGGCAACAGGTCTATACCAAATTCAACTTCTCGGTCTGGAGGTAGACCCGGAAGTTCTTTTGGGAATACATCCGTAAATTCTCCTACAGTTCGAACACTCTCCACAGCTACATCCTTGGCTCCCAAAGCACAAACATGCACTATGAAGGCCTCACAACCCTTTTTGACCATTTTCTTTGCCTTCAGTGCAGAGACCACATTAGATAAGTAATCTCTCCTATTACCTATCATCGCCACCTCCTCACCTTCCATTGTCCTCAACACCATGCGCTTAGCCGCGCAATCCAAACTGGCCTGGTACTTCACCAGCCAGTCCATCCCGAGAATCAGATCGAACTCTCCAAATGGCAGTTCCATCAAATCAGCCAAAAACACGACCCCTTAAATTTCTAGGGGTATATCCCTATATAGTTTGCTTACTTCTACAGAGTGACCTAAAGGGCTTATCACAGTCATCCTCCTAGAAGTAATCTCAGAGTTCAAGTTCATAGTTTCCACTATACTACTAGCTACATATGAGTGCGTCGAACCCACATCTATTAAAGTATTATAAGGTAATCCAAAGATTAAGAACGTACCGGTTATAACGTCTAGTGCGTCACCCTCCTCTCGACGCCTCGCTAAGTAGACCAGTCCAAGCTGTCTTGCCTCTGTACCACCCGCACCTCTACCCGGTGCTCCACGGCCTCTACCAGAGCCATTACCTCCCCTAGCAGCACCACGGCCCCTCTGTGGCTGCTGACCATCCCTCCTGTTCTGAGTATGGTTTTGATCCCCAGACTGTAATCTAGCTAACCGCTGTGGACAATCCCTCACTCGATGCCCCATCGACCCACACTCAAAGCATCCCCTATTTACAGTCTAGTATTCTCCCGTGTGAGACTTTCCACATCGAGCACATCATGGCGGCCATTGAGTATTATCGGTGATGAGCCTAGCGACTTGATTCGCCCACTATATCTTCCCGTTTCTATCGATTCACAGCAAATCCGGATGATCCGAATTCTTTTATTCTATCCTCGTCTGATTTCGTCTTACCGATTGTTTCACTTCTCAAAGAACTTTAGCCTTTTCCACTAAGGCAAGAAATTCTCTCTCCTCATTGTTGAGCAATGGTAGCCTCAAATCATCCCTTAATTCGTCCTCGAATCTAACACACCGCTCATGCTCCGTAACTATAATACCCCGAGCATATCACTCAACCTTAAGAATTACGCCTCATACTTCGTCTGAGACTTATTCCACGAACCCGACCTAAACGCCTTCCTCTGCGCATCAATATAATCGGTCTCGACATACTTCTTCTGGTATGCTGCCTTGAAATAATCCCAAGTGAGATCATCCGCTCTGACACCATCCCGAACCGTGAGCCACCACTGGTATGACTCATCTCGGAGAAGCGACACTACTCCTTTTAGTTTCTCCTCAGCCGTCAGATCCAAATCATCCATGATTCGTTCTGTCGCTTCCAACCAATACTCAGCTGTATTGGGCACCACACTAGACACACCTCAGAATATTTTAGCTCTATTAGTTCAGAGTCGCTCGGATCTGAGACTTAGAGCTCCGTGCCCCACCGCTCCGACCACTCTTTCCAAAGACTAGCAAAGCATCACCTACGACACTACATCCTCCCCCGTTTGATCTTGATACTCGACACCAGTAGTTGGTGGTGGCGGTATCTCATTCTCAGACCCTTGACCAGACCTAACGGGTTTCGATACGGTCATTCCGCCTCTACCACGCCCTCGCACATTACGACCACATCCCCTAGTACTCATATCTAATTCGCGATTTATCTGCTTAAAGAAATTTATGAATTAGCTCTCGTTCCACTTATTACCTACGAATAAATTTTATGTAAAGTAATTTGGTAATGGTTCTTTCGATCATCACAAAGTTTTCATTTCCTATCCTCTACCCTCATTCCACGTGTAGGGGTATTCTCGTCATTTCACTACCGGGGTATTTTCATAATTTAACCTATCGGGTATTTTAGTAATAAAATAGGGTTAATTTGGAAACCTTTACAAATCATAGGTATTTCAAAATTTTAAAAATTGGGGTATTTTGGTAATTTCATAAACTAGAGGTATTTTCATAATTTCATAAACCAAGGGTATTTTCATAATTTTTTTCAAAATATGGATCCAGGTGATTTTACAAAATAAGGGTATTTTGAAAATTTTCAATTCAGGGGTACTTCGGTAATTTTTCATACTGAGGGTATTTTGGTAATTTTCATAAGTCAGGGGTAATTTGGTCATTTTTCAAATCAGGGGTATTTTGGTAATTTCCTAAATCAAGGATACCTTGGTAATTTCAAAACCAAGGCTTAAAGTGTTACCAAAACAAGATGGCTAGTTCCTTTCGGGTTTTAGTTATCAAATTTTAGCCTGTGAATAAGTCGTCTCAGTTAGGGTGAACCGTCACTATGCACCAGGTAGGATTCGGGTGAAGAGGAGGTGAGTCACTAGGACTGCTTAAATACCAAGCTCCCCCTAAATCCAATCCTAGACATGTGCACAACGGTTCACCCTTAGCTCAGTGACGTACTCATAGGTTTGTATAGTGGATCATTAAGTCTTATGTAATTGTGTTGGAGTAAGCTATTCCTAGGGTTCAAAGAACTCCTAAACTACTAATCTACGATCCCAAAATACCCATTTCCCCACATATAATTCACACAATAGTTAGGAATACTTACCTGGGCGGATTGGTGCCAGAGACTCAGTGCCATGCTGTTCAAACCATGTACCCTTTTTCCAAAAACTTTTCAAAACCCAACTTCAAAACATTTTGGGCCTTAGGCCCACAGCTGAGCTTTTGAACTTGGCTCTGATACCAAAATTGTAACACCCCAAACCTGGTCAACACACCATGACTGAGTCTGGTATGTTACGGGGTGAAAATGTTTTGAAGAGAGCGATTATCTGGTTTTATTTTTATCCAAAACATCTTTATCGCTTAAGTTTTTGAGAATTCTGTGTAGAGTGTCGTTAAAACAATTTGAGAACTTAAATTTGGAAATCACTTAGGTTACCTTTGTTATCATTTTAAGACTGTGGTTACCTGATGGTAACGTTTGGAAATCCAAAAAAAGATATAACTTTAAAAACGTTGCTTTTTACCGGTTATTTCATCAAAACAAGTTTTTAATCACATGCTTATCAATATAAGTTAAGTAACAGAGAAAAAACCATACAATACTTAGCGGCCTTATTACAAACCAAAACCAAACTTAAAGAAAATTAATAAAACTGAAATAGTATTCTAAATTCAAAACCCGAATCAAGCATGCATGGCCGCCTCGAGTCCTCCCGGCTCCATCTCCGTAATCTATTCATCTGTAAAATATAAGGGAAGGGGTGAGTCACCAAGACTCAGTGCATAAATCCCCAATCCGATAGTGCAACCACTTACAAAAATTATCAGTAAAAACATACAAATCATGCAACCCATGACCTAACCATCCAATCACCTTTATCTACCCCGTGTGGTCAAAACCAGTGGTGGTCAAAACCACTGGTGCCTGAAGTCACAAATATATCGGTGTGGTCAAAACCACTGGTGACCGTAGTCACAAATCGAGTGATGAGGCCAACCCATCGTGTGGTCAAAACCACTGATGACAATCCCGTAATTAACATGTGGGGCCAACCCACTGTGGTACCAAACCACTGGGACGAGTCACAAATTCATATGTGGTCAAAACCACTGGTGGTCAAAACCATTGGGACTTAGTCACAAAATATAATATCGTAGACGGGGCCAACCCGTCTTGTGGTCAAAACCACTGGTGACAGTCCACATATTCCTTCCCCCTCCTCTCATCAATCCCACCATCATGTCCATATCATACGTGTCATAATATCATGTATCATGCAATAACACAGAGCATAGCATATAACAATAACATGATGATGCATATCAAAAATCACATAACAGGGGACTTACCCGAAATCCAAGCTCTTACCCACAAGGCATAATCACTGAATCAATAGTTATAACGGTAACATAATAAGCATATTACACTAATAAAAGTGCATAAGCGTTACACACCTGACTGTTCGTAGATCTAGCGAAATCCCGAAATGTTGCCTTCCCTTTCCTACAATCATCCAACATCATATTTTTAGATCTAAAGCCTTTCGGCTTAAACACAAAATCTTGAAGGATGAATCGCACAAGGATAACTCCTTACATTAGTGCCGATTTGGTTTCAACCAAATTTCAAGCCACACACTGAGTCCCCTTGCAATCGGCCACACACTAATATACATAAACGATTTACCTTTGACTTTTGAACGATTAAGAAATAGATCTTGAAGTGTTAGAACCTTACCTAGATCGACCACCAAAACTCGGAGACTCACTGTATTCGGCTATGCTCCTCCCTACAATCGATTTTAACATCCCCTTTAGAGTCCAAAGGCCATTCGGCCAAAACATAAATCCCAAAACCAAAAGGGATTATCGCCTCCTTACCTTGATGACTAATTGACTTCTAAACACCAAAGATCGGCACCCTCTATTGGTGTTAGGAGTTTCAGCTACCACATAGAACAAGAATAATATTTAATACATATCTTTAACAGAGGATCAAATAGAAAAGAAGCCACTTACCAACGGATCCAGCTCTTCAAAGTGGATTAGAATGCGTAAGAAGAGAAGAGAATGAGACTAAGTGTATTCGGCCAATCACTTACCCTCCTCAAATCCGATTAGAAAAGAAACCAAGGAAGATCTATGCTTGATTGATATTCGGCAATGGTAGAGAGCAAACAAATAGATTCGGCTAAAAAGAAAAAGATGAAGAGAAGAAAATAGATTCGGCCTTTGAGCAAAAATAGGAGAACAGAAGTGAAACAAGTTTTGGCTTCAAGGAAAGTGAGAGGAAAACAAAGGGAATTTAGATTGCTATGCTAGAGAGAAAAATCGACAAGTGCCCAAATGGGGTTTCAGTTTTGCCTCAACAACTTACTCAGAAGTTTACTTAGCCGAAAGTGCCTAACTAGTATGATTATGGAAAATCGGCACCTCCCCTAAGTCTCCCAACCGATTACTCCTCTCACACCAGAGTCTAGATTTTGGCAAACTTCTGAATCACTCTGGCCAACCATTGAAATGAGTTTGAATGAATCAAACTCATAAATCCCCTCTTCTCCACACATTTAGATTTTATCTGACAGAGATTGTGCTGAGCACAACTCCTCCCCCTTGGCATCAAAATGCAAGGCAGAAAATGGGATTTCTGCTACTCGAACTTGAGCTCTCCCTTCCTTGCATGTGGCATCCCCCTTTAGACACCTTAGTGGTGCCTCCTTGCCACTTTTCCACTGGTATTCCTGTGTCTAAAACTCCCAATAATTCCTTTTAACAATTAACTCTCTTAACTCCCTCTCACTAAGTACAAAAAATGTTTAACCATGACTCAGGCCTAACCCGAGGTCATGCTTAGACCTCAAATTATGCTAAACTAGCACAGTAGACATATCAACACATGCAACACATGAAAAATGTAAAGGCCCCATTTTAAAGATGTTACACAACTGATCAAATCAAATCTCGATAGAAGGGTAGTCAATAAAAATGGTGATAACTAATACACGATGGGTTTTGGATTAATATCAGTGGGTGAATCAATAAAAGTGTTGTTAGGATCAAAGGGGTTCACTAGGAGTTAATTGTGAAGGTAGGCTTTTAGTGGAGTAAGTGGGTTAAATCCTAAGTGCCTTTATCATGTATGTATATCAAATCAATGATGTGGTCTTGACATATATAACCAAAGCAAGTTCTAGAATAACAAATCAATATTGACACACTCATAATCAATAAAGTGAGCTCGAAAAGAATGTATGCTCTAAAAGGCTCAAAATCTCACAAAAAAAATTATGGGTTTTTTTATATCAAATTTGTAAATGTCAAACTTCAAGGTAATATTCAAATTTAGGTCAACAACCTAGCAAAATTTTTAATTTTTGAAAATAGACTCATCATGCTTGATTCTCTAGTTTCTTAAAGTTTAAATCATCAATGCATAATTAACTATGAATTAATCTAAAACATATCAATAAAAATCATAAATCAACTGAAATTTCATTCTAATTAGTGGTATGAGAAAATTACTTAAGACAAGATATCATTCAGGGATTTGAGAAAATGCAAAAAGTTAGGAACTTTTCTTAAATAAATTTCTCCCCACACTTAAGATGTACATTGCCCTCAATGTACAAAGATAGATATTCACGATATAGTAAGAAAATCATAAGTGAGGGAGAGAATTGAATCTTCCTAAATTTTTGGATGGATTCCTTGAGTTGGTGGTGTGGAAACTTGATTCGGAGGTGAAAGATAAGTTGGAGGGTGTGTCTTTAGTGGTGGTGTGGTGGCCACCAACAATCTTTGTGCTAGATGAAGAAATTGGGAAGCTCGTGAAGAACTAGCCAAGAAATAATAAGAATAACTCTAAATATACTAATTATATATTTAAAGAAAAGAAAAATAAAAAGAAGGAGTGTAAAAAGTGAAATAATACTAAAAGAAAAGATTAATAGACTGAAAAGTCCTTATTGTTAGATGGTTCGCGACGTGGGTGTAATTTCTAAGGTCGTGGTGTGTGATTCCCAAGTAGCCTGAAGAACCTAAAACCAAGAAAATAAAATAAAATAAAATAAATTTAGTATAAGATAAATAAAGATAAGGAAAATAAAGGAGAAGAGAAAAGAAAAAGAAAGATTAAATGGACTCAAAAGTCCTTTTCCTGTCGAGTTAATGAAGCGGTCGGCATGAACTTATGTAGATCAGTCTCGCACAGGGAGACTGTGCTAGGATCCTTCCGCTTCTTTGACATAGATATGGTGTAGATCAAGAAAAGTTGGAAAAATGAAGAAGGAAGAAAATGAAAAGGGAGGGAATTGTAAAGGATAAGAAAGAAGGGAATGGGGAGTAAGTGAGAAGGGGAGAGGGGTGTTTTAAATAAAAAAAATTCAGCTCTGCTACATCCCCACGCCCATGTGCCATGGGCATGTTGAGTCACACGGCCGTATCGCACAGTCGTGCGGTGGTTAGTTCGCTTATCCCACGCTTGTGTGCAAGTCGCCACGCCTGTGTTGGTAAAATAGTGTCGGCCACAGTTATGTCACGCGGTTGTGGTGCTTAGTCAGAGCCCGTGGCTTGAAGATATTTTTCATCTTGTTTCTTACTATCTCTGTCATGCCAGTATGAAAATCCATAGTTTCCACACGGCCACGGCCACAACCGTGTGCAAGGTCATATGGTACGAACATCTACACTTTGGTTAGTTCTTAGTTATGTTCTGAAAAGGAAAAAACTATAAGTAAAAATAAAATTGTAAAAATTGATGGGGTTAGTGCTCGGGTTGCCTCTCGAGAAGCGCTCGTTTAAATTCTTAAGCTAGACTTATCTCTCATTCGCATAATCATGGTGGTTGGAGGAGTGAAAAATCATTTCTCATGCTATCAGTTTTATTATCAGTATATAATTCGAGTCAAGTAGCATTTACTTTAAAAGTACTGAATATAGGATTGCTTACCTAGACTATCCCATATGGGAAGACATTAAGTGCTTTAAAAGGGATCTCTTCGTTTGTCTTGAGGTCTGAAGTGGTGATTCGACGTCTATTTTATCTAACAGTACCTGATCTCATATTTTGAAGTGATTTGATGTTCCTATTTCACTTCTGTGGTTTTGATTCCTCCTTGAAATGTGCCTTCCACTCGTCTAGTTCATCAATCTTAAGCCTTCATTCACCATAAGTTATTTCTTCTTTATCAGCACGAGGTCTAAGATCTGGCTCAGTTATGTGATTTCGTGGTGTTTCCTGTAAATAAACTTATAGTTTACGTTCTCACCTTTATCACTCGATGTCCTAGCTGAGTCAGAGCTTGAAGACTGATTGATTTGTCACCTACACGAAGTGTGAGTTCACCTGTACCAACATCAATTTTAGCTTTTGTAGTTGCTAAAAAGGGTCTTCCTAAAATTAATGGGATACTATTGTCCTCATCCATGTCTAAAACAACAAAATCTACTGGGAATATGAATCTATCAATTTTAACTAGTACATCTTCAATTATACCCCTAGGAATTCGAATAGTCTTATCAGCTAATTGAATACTCATCCTAGTTTGTTTGGGTTTCCCTAGACTTAGTTGTTTAAACATTTTATAAGGCATAACATTTATGCTTGCCCTTAAACCAGCTAAAGCATTATCAATAGATAAACTACCAATTAAAGATAGAATTGCAAAACTCCCTGGATCTTTTAATTTTCACGGTAGTTTATTTTGCAACATTTTGAGCATACTGAATTTAGTTCCACATGCGATTCCTCATCTAACTTTCGCTTATTTGTCAAAAGCTCTTTTAAAAATTTCCTTGAATATGGCATCTACGAAAGAGCTTCAAGAAACGATAAGTTAATATGTAATTTCTTTAAAAGTTTAAGAAACTTACTGAACTGTTCGTCTGTGTTGTCTTATTTCATTGCATTAGGGTATGGTATTCAAGGTTGGTATTCTTTAATTATTGATTTTGGTTTTTCTTGGCTTACCTCAACCTTACCTTCACTTACCACAGGTTCTTGCCTTGGCTCATATTCAGATTCCACTAACCCTTCACTATTTTGAGCTGTTATGGCTTGAAGTTGATCTTTTGGGTTAGTCTCAGTTCTACTTGGTAAGTTATCTTGTGGTCGTTACGAGATCAGCTTAACGAGTTTCCCTAACTGGTTCTCGATCCCTTGAATTGATGCTTGTTGATTTTTTAGTGTTGTCTCGGTGTTTTGGAAACGTGTTTCTAACACCACTATGAATTTCGTCAGCATCTCCTCAAGGTTTGACTTCTTTTCCTGTGGGTAGGGCTGTTGTTGGAAGTTTGGAGGGGTTGTTGTCTTTGATTTTCTTGACCACCCTATGAGAAATTGGGGTGGTTCTTCCAACCTAGATTATAAGTATTACTATAAGGGTTATTTTGAGGTTTGAAATTGTTACCTGTATAGTTTTTTTATTCGCTTTCCATGCCAGGATTGTAGGGTGGGTACTCATGATTCGCCACACCTCCTATGTTTGAATCACATTGCATTACTGGGTGTACCTGCGACAAACCACACAAACCATCAATCTTTTTATTTAACATCTCTACCTGATTTGATAGCATGGTGACTGTGTCGAGGTTGAAAACTCCGACTGTTTTTGTTGGCATTGTCCTTGTAACTTGCCACTAATAGTTGTTCTGTGACATCTCCTCTATAAACTCATAGGCCGCCTCAGGAGTTTTGTTATTCAGGGTTCCACCGACTGTGGAATCAATCAATTGTCTCGTTGAAGGGTCACACCGTTGTAAAAAGTTTGGACCTATAGCCACAAGGGTAATCCATGGTTTGGGCACCTTCTCAATAGGTCTTTATATCTCTCCCATGCATCGTATAGTGTTTCTAGATCCATCTACACAAAAGAAGAGTATTATTCCTTAATTTGGTCATTTTGGCCGATGAAAAATATTTTAACAAAAATTTTTCGGTCATTTGATCCCATGTAGTGATTGATCCTCGTAGAAGAGAATTCAACCACTGTTTGGCTTTATTCCTTAATGAAAAGGGAAATAACCGAAGACAAATGGCATCATAAAAAATGCCATTTATTTTGAAGGCATCACAAAATTCTAGAAAGTTTGCTAAATTAGTATTTGCGTCTCGTCCTGCAAACCATCAAATTGAATAAATTGTTGAATCATTTGAATAGTGTTAGGCTTCAGTTCAAAATTATTAGCAACTATAGCAAGCCTAACAATACTCGATTTTGTCCATGTTAAATTAGGTTTAGAATAATCATACATAGTTCGAGGAGCATGATTTTGGCCACCTCCTGAGGTAGCGGATCATTCTCAGCCATCTCTTCGGTAGTATTAATTTTGTTCTCTTGCTCTTCTTGTATGTAGTTTAAGCTTCGCATTATTTCTCTACAATTTCTGCGAACCGTACATTTGATATCACTGTCGTAAATCAAGGGTCCTGTTGGGTTCCTTCTAGTCATAAACTAGAGGTACCTGCTAGGAACAGATAAAAAGAAAAAGAAAATTAGAAAAGTAAAAATAAAATTTAATTGCAAAAATAAAATATGGCTAAAGTAATAAAAATTGAGCATTCTTAATATTTTAGTTCCCCGGCAAAGGCGCCAAAAACTTGATCGTGTGTCAGAGACTTAAAAATTTATATAATGAATGATCTAGCCTAAAAAACTAACTGTGACAATGACTTGAGGCAAGCGTACCTATCAAACAGTAGTATAGTTTAGTGGCAAGACCGGATTGTTGAACCCAAAGGAACCAAAAGTACTAATACTAACTTTCTTTTTATTATTTAACCCAATAATTAAAGGGATTGTTATTTAACCTATAGTTAACTAACTACTAAGATAAATATGCTAAGATAAAGAGAATGAATTGGGAAAATACTTGTGGGAAAAACCAATTGATTGAGACAATACCCAAGGAAGAATCCACCTAGACTTCACTTGTTATTTAACTATAAACCATATGATTTATTCATGTGGCTTGATCCGTAGGATTCCCTAATTTATATTAATACCTCTCTCGAGGCTACTAACGTCTAACCCTAGGTTAATTAATTGAAATCCCTTTCTATTTAAAACTCCTAGAATTGCATTAACTCGATCTATGGACTCCCATATTAAGTTTGTGTAACACCCCAAACCTGGCCCAGGCGTTATGACCGGATCTGACATGTCACATGAGAAAACATGTTAAATCCTTTTTATTCGTACTAAAATAGGTATTGATTTGTTAAAATTAAGAAAAAAGTTTGATTTGAAATATTTGATAAAATACTACTAACCTCGAAGATTGATTGATAAATCGATAAATTTGAACTAAAAATTTTATAAACCGTGACTTTTGAAAATATCGCTGATATTTTGAGAGAAAATTTTCGAGTTAAAAATATTTGTAGAAGTTTGTTATGAAATTCATTTGTTAATCTATTTTGGAGAATCCTTATTTAAGTTCTTGAGAAATTCCAATTTTAAAATAATTTAAGCAACGTAATAAGTTCGTCAAACACAAAGCAAAAATTAAAATATTTTAGAGGCCTTATTACAACATAAAAACCGAAAATAGTAAAGTAAACGGAAATAGAAATCTAAAGTTCAAAATAAACACCATTTCTGAAGTATGGCCTCCACCGAGTCATCCATGGAAAATCCACGTTACTGAGCATTACCTGGAAGGGTTAAGGAAACGGGGTGAGTTACTATAACTCAGTGCATAATCCCTTTTCCGTTGTCCATTGGGCTTGAACCCGTTTAGCAATAACTTGGGCCGGAGCCCATTTACCATAATCTTGGGCCTAAGCCCATTTATAAAATAGAATATATACATATATAATTATGTGCAAAGTATGCAACCCAACCCATCCTAATAATCCATCCGCTACACACCACCCGTACCATCCCATCACACCTGTGGGGATCAAGTCAACCCACCCCGCCAAACACACCAATCATAGGCAATTTGCCATTTATAACAAATTTTGATTGTGGCCAAGCCACCTGAATCATAGTGAATCATATTAACAAACATTTTTGTGGCAGTGCCACCGGGCTACACTTCTCTTCAACACATTTGTTTTTATTTCCAACCCAATGCAATACATGAATATGCAACATACATAATAAGATGTTTGCATATAATTAACATCCATTAATCAAACAATTTATTACAAAGGCTCGGCCCATTTAAGAAATAATAAATCGGGCCGTTTAAGCCATTCTAGCAAATCAGCCCTTTAGGGGCATTTTCGTAATTCAGCCCATTAGGGGCATTTTCGTAATTTTAACAATCTTAATGCCGATTTTGTCAAATCTTTCAAAATATTATACTTTAAGAATATTCCTCGTTTTATGCCAATTTTACGATTTTAGCCGTATAATGCTAAAAAACTACAATTTGACATGTTACTGAAACATAATTTTACGGATTTACGGTATGAGATTACACACCTAATTACTGTAAGGACTAAACCGTCTTGATGATCGGCACCTATGACAACATAACACTCAATTAATCTAACTGACGAGATTTTTATTAATCTATATCTAAATCAACGATCTAGAATACTTACTCTCAATATCGTGAACAACCATGATTTGTTTATTCTCACAGGATGATGGTCCACAACCCGGTAGGAAATCTCGAACCGTCGATACCGCTCTACACTTGAATTTAGGAGTAGGAATCATAAATCCACTCCTTTTTAGTTCTTCGATCACTTTTCCTTTCGAATTGGTACCACTTGCCTCCATAGGAAAAAGTCTTTATCAAAACGATATTACGATGATATATATATCGATTGTCTAAGGAAAAAGGGCTCGGCTTACAACTATTTTCGAAGGATCAACGGTTGAATAAGAATAAACAAAAAATCCCTATAATAAATGCATATACATAGTCATCAATCCATTTTAGTGGAATAACCAAGTATTGAGATGTTGAACCTTGAAGAAATCCCTTACCTTGACTGTAACACCCCAAATTAGGGGTTGTTTGTAACTTAGCTAATTTCCCATGTGTGTACTTGAAGGGTTAAATTCTAGGATTTATTTGACATATTTAAGGGTCTAAAATAACTTGAGTTAGGCGACCTAGTGTTAAAATATTTTTTTAGTACCATAAAGGAGGAGCTAGGCGAGATAAGGCTTTAATAAATTTTTAGGCGAATTATGGCACAAGGAATAGGCTTGGTGCAATTGGTTGGGTGCGTCCAAGGGTGTTACAAGGGCACTGGGTTCGAGGCACGATGGCTGCAAGTGGCATTTTGTTTAGGCGTTGGAGTTGGCTTGGGAAGCCTTAAAATAATTGGTGAGGAATTGGACAAGAAAGTCGGTAGGTGGAGTGGCTTGGGCGCCATTAGGAGTCTGGAGGTGGATAGGCGCGAGTTCGATTTGCTAAAGCGACGTTTTGCATTTTAATTTTGGGGTAAACGGCCCGGGAGGTCTTATAAATAAATAAGGGGCTTTATGGCATGAAAGGTGAAATTTGGAAGAGTGTGCAAGGTCTTTGGAAGAAGGGCTGATGCGTGAGGTCTTTGGTTCGAATCTAAGGTGCAGCACTTTGTTTTCTTTTTTTTAAGGCTGGCGTGAATTGGCTGCACATGGCCTTTGTTTCTTTCGGCTGGAGTTTGTCAAGCACATGGACTCTTTGTTTTTATTATTATTATTTGATAAGATAATGGAGATAGATAAGGATATTATTAAGATTAATTGGATTATTATTTGATTAATCAACAAGAGTTGGCAAGAGAAAAAGTAGGATATGTTAATTCAAATTCTTTTGAATTATTTCAAATCAAGAGTTGGCCTGCACATGGGGGTTTGTTCGGCTGGTTGATGACACATGGTCTTTGTTTTGTTTCTTTTATTAATTATTTAGATAATGAGATGATAAGGGATAATAAAGATATTAGTTGATTTTATTTGGATTATTATAGTATTTTTTTTATTTGAATAATGTTGAGTATTCAAAATTATTTGAGTGAGTGGCTAGGAGAATTTCAAGGAAATTGGTAGATTTTGAACTCCTCATGAGAAGGTGGACTGACAAGCTTAAGGGGAGGTGCTTGAATGCTTATAAAAGCACCAATTGATCACCTTGCTTTTCTTTTTCCATTTTGCTTAGCGAAATTTCTAACACCTTTCTTTCTTATTTTTCTTTTATTTTTCCATCCTCTCAAGACCTTGGCGAAACCTCTCTATTTCTCCTTGCAAGAATCCCCATCCTCAATCCCCTTTTCTTTTATTTCCTATTAGTTGAACATTCACTCCTATTTGCGAAATTCTAACACTCTTTTCTCCCATTATTTTTCCTCTAGCGAATCTCCCTACTACTCCCTTAGTAGTCTTGGCGAATGTTAGGTGGTAAAATCTCTTCAAATTTCTTTGACAATCGAATTAGCGAGAGGTACTCGGGATCGAGAAGCGATCGACTCCATTACCTAATCTCTAATAAGCGGTTTTTGATACGGGTGGCAAGAAATCAATCTAGTAACTATTCTATGATGATCAAAAGCAAGTAGAAGGCTAGTATTATGATACTAATGATTTGCGATTGTAGGAAAAGGAAGCAAAATCATAAAGCGTGTGCTATAAGTATACTCGAGGCGAATAGGTAAGGATTCGGGTTCAAAAGATGACCCTTTAAATTATTTGATTTGGCGAATATACTAACCCATGTATTTGGCCGAATATAGGGACAAGTAGATCTAGTGTGACCGACTCCTCCATTCGGGATTTAGATTATTCATGGGTGACAGGTGTGTACATACACACTTATAACAATTAATAAACTGTATTAAGTACATGTTGTATGTAAATCTGATTTATGTAGATAAGAATTTAGTACCTTAATGGTACGAGTGAGGATCTCGGTAAGTCTCTGTCAATATGAGATTGATAATAATGCTTTTGGGAAGCATAGCTTATGTGATACATGTGATAAATGTATGTTGTTATAAACTCTGTTATAATATGATTTGACATGGGTTGATGAGTGGAGGGGCGTTATATTGTGTCGACGAGACACGGTGTTTTAGTAACACTGCTGTGACTACGGTCACCGGAGGTTTGGTACCTCAGGAGGTTTGGCACCTCATAGCGTCTCGTCCACGTGGCTTAGCACCACCGTGGGTTGGCCCCACTTTGAGATATGGGATTGACGCCCTCGATTTGGTATCACGCGATGGGTTGGCCCCATCAACCGATTTGTGTCTTCGGACACGGAGGTTTAGCACCTTGATGATTTGGTATCACATCTGTGACTATACGTCACCAGTGGTTTGGCACCACCAGTGGTTTGTAGGGTAGATAAAGGCGTTTGGTTGGCTAGGTTGGGTATATGTCTTAATGCATGATTAATGTGTTATATAGTGTGTATGATGTGGTATTTACCCGGGGGAAGGGTTACATACTGAGTCTTGGTGACTCACCTTCTCCTTTATTTTTCGGTGGCACATAGTTCGCGGATATGGAGCCGGAGGGACTCGAGGTGGCCATGCGGTGGAATTTTAAATTTATTAGACTTTAAATTTCGATTCTTTACATTTTTTTCCTTATTTTTGGTTGATTTTAATTGGGTTGTAATAAGGCCTCCTAAAAATTATTTTATTCTTGTGATATGCTTGAGTATTCGTTTCAAACTTTATGATTATAAGAATGAATTCACATGTTTTTCCAAAGCAATCGAAAAGGGTTTTCAAGTACCATCGGTACATATAAAATATACATAATAACTTGACTTAACAAATATTTTCAAAATAAATCCAAGTATAAGATTTGTACACCTCAATTATTTTTTAACAAAACGCTATCTTTTATCAAAAACTTAAACCAGTTTTAAAAGGTTTCAAAAGGTTTTTCTCGTAGCAAACCAAATCCGATTGAAGTGTTTGGTAGGGTTTGAATATTACCTTGACAATAATAGATCCACTTCTTTCGATTGGGCGTAAGACTAGAAATGATTTGGCTAAGATGTGGTATTCATCTAATCCACTAGAATACTACAAATAGAGAATTATCAAAATATAAGGGAGTGTAGAAAATTACCATTTCGATTTAGAAACAATATGAAACAACCAAATAATAAGGGACACTCATTCGGCTAAAGAGAAATAGAATGAAAACGATTTGAATAAAATCACTTACTCGATTTAATCAAGAAAAAAAGTCTAACTTGTAAGATGAAGAAGAGGATGATCAAAATTTGGTGATGAAAATGTGGATTAAAGAAGAAGGAAGAACGGTTGAAGAATTTTGTGAAAAGAAATGAAAAGATGGAGAAAGGGAGCTTAATAGTTTCGGCTAAACAAGAAAAAAAGATGGACAATTGTGCTAGAGTGATTCGACCATCAAAAGAAAATGAGCAAAAGTGGTTTGAAGGTCAAGGCAAAACAAAAGAGAAAAATGACCAAATGGATTAGGAGGTTTAGGCCAAAGCAAGGGGAATAGAAATTGGAAAAGAAAGTACCAAAATGACTTTAGTGATTCGACATAACAAAAGAAAAAAATGAACTATTTTGGCCTAGAGTTTTTGGCAAGAAAGTAAAAAGGTTTAGAAAAGAAACACAAACTATTCAAACAAAGAAAATATACTTCTCATGCACTAAACTAGCAAAAGCTATAGGAAAATTCGGCTCTCCTTTCCCCTTCACAAAACCGTATGACACAATTGCCTAAAGGGTAAATGTTGACCAAAACAAAATCTTTCCAAAACATCACCCACATAAAAGGCCAACATGTTCCCTTCTCTTGCCTTTTTCTGTTGATTCTTTCCTTCATATCCCTTATCCTCCTCCTTACCATATTCCTTATACCCCTTCCCTCCATGCTCTCCACTTGACGCCATAACCTCCTTGCCATATGCTCACTTATGCTTGCAAAATACGCATTTATTTCCTTAAGTCTTGATGCCACTTGCCTTTTCTCCTTAAAGTGTTTAAACACAAAAATTTACCTATAGCCTGACTTGAACCCGGAACTTCCTAGAAACCTCATAACTTTCCAAAATCACATTTCTAATAAGTCCAACTTGAAATAATACCGTTCTCTTGTTCTCAAAAATTTTAAACACTCTTACGCCCAAGGCCTAATGGGCCTAATTCTACTAGGCCCAATTTTGGGGCGTTACAATTCTACCCCTAAAGAAATTTTGTCCTCGAAATTTCCAACCAACTACTAAACGCATCGTTCAAATCACACCACTATGCTTTCGCTGCGCACTCTGATCTTAATAACACTAATGTACTTTTAACATAATCTTGAATCCTCTTTCTGACAACCAAACATCTAACCACAGAAGCAAGCAGTTCTCAACCACTTATACCTAAAATTTTCTACATTCAATCATCACATCCAACCAAAACATACCTGACTTGATGGTGATGAAACAATCTCGAGCCTTATGCTCCTTAGACCCGTATCTCAAACATGCACCTGACCTCCTCTAGCATTCCCCAAGATGACACCTTCTGCAATAATCGCAAGTCAAAAAATTTGGACGTGCCTTAACACACTTTATAGAACAAGACTGCTACCCTAGAGAACTACGATCTCTTTTCTTCTTATAGTCTATGCACCCAACCCGAAGTGCTTCACCGATTCCTTTAACCTCCTCCAATACCTCCTTAATAAGATGAGTCAGCACATCAGCTCTGGCTCAATCATGAGACCCCGTCTCAGTCCTAGCGATGCTGGCGCCCCCCTTTCAGTCCTAATCCTTGATGCCGAGGGTCTAGCCCTAGTTCCTCTGCCTCTACCAGGCCACTTTTATTACGTCCACGTTCTCTAGCACTCATGTTTACTAATGTCAATTTAATTTGATTAAGAGTCTTATGAATCAGTATGCTATTTCAGTGCTTATTAAACAATATTTTATGAAGTATAGGAAGTAAAGTCGTTTTCGTAAAACGCATCTTATAGTCTCAACTCTATAGTTTCAACTCCTAAAACTAAAAGTTCTAGAGTGTTTCTACAGTCATACCACAATAATCATAATCATAAAACATATACTTACTTGACTTGGTGCCGGATTCCTATGGTTCCATTGATCGCTGAAATTAGAGCTTTAAAATTTATAATGAATGATATCGAACCTTGAGACAAACTCTGACAATGATTAAAGGTAAGTGTACCTATCGAATAGTAGTATAGCTTAGGCAAGACTGGATTATCGAACCCAAGGGAACTAAAAGTACTAATACTCACTTTATTTTTATTATTTAGCCTAAAATATGGAGTGATTTGTTGATTTAATCTAGTTTAACAACTACTAAGCTAAAGATGCAAAGACAAAAAGAACAAATTGGGAAATAACTTGAAGAAAACTCAATTGATCAAAATGATACCCTCAGGAAGAATCCATCTAGACTTCACTTGTTATTTAATACTGAACCATATGATTTTTTTACTTAGTTTGATCCATAAGACTCCCTAACGTATATTAAACCCTCTCTCGAGGCGAATAACGTCTAACCCTAGGTTAATTAGTGGAAATCTTATTCGCTTATAATAACCCTCTAGAATAGCAATAAATCGATCTATGGATTCCCATATTAGGTTTCACCCTAATCCAGCAAAATCTTGTCACCCTATCTCTAAGCATGCGATCAACTCCGCTTAATTATGCTCAATCTACTCTTAGCAGGGTCTATTCCTCATCCATCTAAGAACATTAGATTTGGATTAATCATGCAAAATTAAGAACAAACTAAGTATTTATCATATAATTCAAAAATTAATAACAAAATTCATCTAGGTTTCATCCCCTTTAGGTATCTGAAGGGTTTAGTTCATAACAAATAAAGAAAACATCTCAAGAGAAAAGATAAAACAAAACATAGAAAATCTCTAAAACCCCTGAAGGAATTGAAGGAGAAATTTGCCATCTTGAGTAGAATTCCAACTCTTCGATATAGATCCACTTGGCTATCTTCGAGTGATTCCACAAAACGTGATCTTCTTGGCTCGGCTCCTTGGCCTAGCTCACCACATAACGCGCCCTTTTAGGTTGCACTTAGGGTGTTTATATAGACTTTTAGAATGCTTTACTTGGCCTCTAAGTGTCCCAATTCATGTAACATCTGGGACTTAGGGGTTAATTTATTTACTTTATATCTGTATGTTGGTATGCATCGTGGGTTGTCTGAGTGTGGTTGGGGTCCCGAGAAAGCTCGGGGCTAAGGCTGAGCCTTAGTGAAATTTTTTATTCTAAGCATTTTAGGGGAGAGCTAGTTGAATCAGGCTTTAAGGGTTAAATTTTATGGTTGTTGACACAAGAAAAGAGCTGGTGTAGTGGTAAGGAGATGCCACCTTGTGTGCTTGTAAGTGGCGTTATGGGGGAGTTACAATTGGGAAGGAGTTCGAGCTGCATGGATAACATTTTAGAGATTTATTTTGTGCCTGGAGAGGGAAGTGGTGGTTTTGGCAAGGAAACTTAGGGGGAGAGTGTTGAAAGGGTCAAATTAATTTAAATGGTTGGCCATGAGTGAAATGTGGGAGTTAAACCTTTCAAACCGATTTGAATTAGGTGTAGGAGAGCGGTTGTTGGAGGAAAAGGTGGGATTTGAGATTGGTTAATGTTGGCCGGTTGGGAAGCTTGTGAAGGGGGTTTGATTTCGGGTTAATAGTATCAAAGAGTGTGTCAAAATTTAGTTGGATTTTCTTTCATTAGTCGATTGAGGAGAGTGTAAGGGTGTCGTTTTGGGTACATTTTGGGAATCTTAAACTTGGTAGGAGCTGAATGCTCTTAGTCATTTCTTTATTTTTTGGTAGGTGACTTCTTCTTGGTATGCATCACTTGTGCTCTCATTTGGCAAAAGCCAAACCGCAATCCTTTCTTCTTTTTATTTATAATCACTTTCATGAAATAACCCCTAGCTGAATTATTCTATAGTTTTCTTTATTTCATCTTCTTCTCTCTTTCGCTTCCTAGAAATCGAATCTATTTAGCCATATTTTCTTATATCCTCTCCTTTGTTTCTTCTCCATTACCGAAGTCTCGAGCTCTAATTATGCAAAGCTAAAACACTTATTGATTGTCTTTTCTCTTCTTCTTATCTCATATTTCTTCTGATTGTCCTTCATAATCGAAACCTTTTTCTCTCTTCTTTCGTGTTGAGTTGTGTTTATTCTTTTCTTTTAGCCGAATCTCCCTGAGGTGTGCTTCTTTCATTCATGATTGTGCTAGAAGATTTTCGTCACTCCTCCTCTCAATCTTCTCAATCGATTCCTATTTGGGGTGGTATGTGTCTTCATCCTTTTCATTTCTTCCTTATTCTTTAATATTAATATGTGATACTAATCGAAGGGGGGTTACTTGGTGATTTGAAGGCGTTGGCTGATTCTAGGAAGGGCTTGGTATTCACACTCTTTTCGGTATCTAGCCTATGGTTGAAGGACCTTTGATAAGTAGTTATGGCCGAAGGGTGGTAAGAGGTTACTATTTGCTTATTGGCCGAAGGGCCATTCTTTTAATTTATGATTGGGATCGATTCTAATTTAGTAACGTTTTAGGGATTCTCTCGATTCTTGGGCCAAGCCTAAAGCTTTTGGCTTCTATCGATCTCGATAAGGAAATCTCTTTAGTTAAACGTATCATCTTACCTTTATTTTAATCAATGCTTTAACTCGGTCTTCTGACCAAGATCTCTTCCATGGAATCAAATCCTAGCTAATCAAAGGAGGGGGTTGGACTCACAGTTCCTACCCCTAAGTTCACGAAACGCGCGGTATCTGCTGTTTGAGATTGGCCACCAGGTTGTGGGCCGGCTTTTAAGCAGAACAGTAGACAGATAGTAGTAGTGCCTGTTAGTGATAGTGTCGACATAGAAAGCGTGGTATTACGTGTTATCAGGTGCGTAACTCTTACACACTTTATATGTTAATTATGTTATTATCTATGTATTGCCAAAAGCTGAAGTGATGGTATGGATCACTATGTTACCCTTGTGGGTAAAAGTGAGGACTCCATGTAAGTTCTGCTATGTGCTGTTATTAATGGATGCATGTAAGAGTGAATTGATTGTTTTTGTACTTTGAAAGCATGATCATACCATATTGTAAAGCATGAACATGAATATGGGGTATGATATGAAGAGGGAAGAAAAATGAACTCTTTCAGACTGTCACCAGTGGTTAGGTACCACAAGTGGGTTGGCCCTACATATTATTATTTTGTGACTAAGTCTCAGTGGTTTGGAACAACTAGTGGTTAGGTACCACATATATCTTATTTCTGAGACTCGTCCCAGTGGTTTGTTAACACAGTGAGTTGGCCCCACATACGGATATCAGGGATTATCACCAGTGGTTAGGTACCCCAAGTGGGTTGGCCCCACATATTATTATTTGTGGCTTTTGTCACAAGTGGTTTTGAACCACTAGTGGTTAGGTACCACCAGTGGCTAGGTGCCACAAATATTGGGTAGATACAAGAGATACGGTGGATGTGCAAAATAGGTTGGTTGGGTTGCATGGCATACATACGTAACATATGGATTTGTGTGAGATCTGGATAATCTTTTGGATGGTGATTTACACACTGAGTCTCGGTGACTCACCCCTCCATTAAATTTTGCAGACAATCCTTAGACCGCGAACATGGAGCCAAGGTGGACTCAAGGTGGCCATGCATAATATTTTAGACTTTATTTTCAATAGTTTTGGGATTACTCTACTTTAATTTGGATTTTGGTAATGTAATAAGCCCACTTAAACGTTAATTTGGGTTTATAATTATTTTTATTAACTTTCTTTATTTTATTTTATTTTGGATTGTTAAGGCATGCCTAATAAATTGTCGAAATGAATGATTTTCAAAACATAAGAACTGTGAGACTTTACAATTGGTTAACAATGAAAAAATTAATTTGGGCTTTAGTAGCAAAGTAACTAAATTTTCAAACTAAGACTTGGAATTGTTTTCAATTGATCATGCAATATTAATTCTGTTTCTACAAAATCAAAGATTTTTCCTAACTCATGACGTTAACTTGATTTTCAAATTTTCTTTTCTTCTCCTGTGGCATGCCAGATTAGGTCGTAGCGTTTTGATCGAGTTTGGGGTGTTACAATTGTGGTATCAGAGCCAGGTTCAAAAGCTCAGTTGTGGGTATAAGGCCCAAAATATTTTCAATAGATAGCATGGGAAATGGTTTCAATAAAATATTTTCATGAAGCATGGCACTTGAGTCTCTCGGCACTAATCCGCGATGGTAAGTTTTCCAACTATCAAATGTATGAGGTGATGGTATTGTTTATATGATTATATTGAGATATGGTTGCTAGTGTTAGAAAACCTTACTCTAGAGATTGAAGCCTATAGGAATGTACGTGCTTGTGAAAGAAACTACTCTGAATATATATACTCATAAAACTATTCGGTAATAAACAATGGAAGAAAGAAAAACTAATTCATAAAATTTTTCCTAAATTAGATTAAATCGTGAATGTTAGTTATGAGCACTCGAGGACGCGGGCGTAGTGTACATGGACGTGGTAAGGGTAGGATTACTGTATCGGAACCAGCAGGTCTGGTCATGGGTCAGGAGATGAGGTACCGATACCGCCAGTTGTAGAAGCAGAGTTTCGACGCCAAACAGATGGAGATGGCGCAGTGTCTCAGGCAATGTTGTAGGTTCTAGAAAGAGTTGCCGGGGAAGGCATAGGCATTGGGGCTCAGAAATTTGTGTCGAAACGACTCCGAGCCAATGGAGTAGAAATATTTAAGGGCATTTCTAGTATAGCTCCCAATACAGTTCAATACTAGTTAGAAGCGACTGAGCGTATAATGGATGATCTGGAATGTACCGCAGAGGAGAAATTGAAGGGGGTAGTGTCTTTCCTTAGAGATGAGGCTTATCAATGGTGGCTCACGGTTAGGGAGGGTTCATCGGCTGACCACATCACCGGAGTTCTTTAAGTCAGCTTTTCAAGGAAAATACATCGAGTAGAGTTATGTGGACGCTCAGTGGAAGGCATTCCTTAATTTGGTTGAGGGAATTAAGTCAGTGGCTGAATATGAATCAAAATTTTTGCGTCTGAACCGCTATGCTAGGGGTATCGTGGCAACAAATCATGAGCATTGGGTCAGATTTGAGGATGGCCTAAGAGATGAGTTAAGGGTATTAATAGCTCCATAACGAGAAAGGAAGTTTGCTGTGTTGGTTGAGAAGGCTAAAATAGTTGAGGAGGTGAAGAGGTCTGAAAAGCAGAATCAAGAAAGGTGTAGAAATAAAAGAAGTTTCAGCCATGAGGGTCTTCTGGGGGTTTTCAGAAGAGGTCTAGAGTTGGAGGGTCGAGTCAAGCTACGAAGCCTGTTGCTGTTCAGTGGCCACCTCAGTGTACTCGATGCAGGAAATTTCATTTGGAAGAGTGTTGGGCAGGTAATAGGGGATGTTTTGAATGTGGATCTTTGGATCATCAGATAAGGGATTGCCCACGGAGGCCAGTTAGGGCACAATCAGAGGGTCAAAGACGTGCACCATTTAGAAAAGAGGGTCAACAACCGCAGAGAGGTCATGGTCCGGCCAGAGGAAGAAATAGCTTTGGTCGAGAGCATGGAGCACGGGGTCGAGGTGCTGGGAATACAGAGGCGAGGCAGCTTGGGTTGGTCTATACAGCTAGGCGTAGAGAGGAAGGCGACGCACCGAACATCATAACCTTATTTTTGGTTTGCCATACACTACTCTGATTGATATTATTCGACACACTCTTATGTTGCTAGTGCTATAACGAAAACTCTAGATTTGGACTTTGAGATTTCTTCTAGAGAAGTGACTATAATTAGTCCTCTAGGACACTCTGTAGTGGTGAATAAACTGTATAGGGATACACCTCTAGAATTTCAAGGGGTAGTTTTTTCGGTTGATCTGATGGAACTGCCACTTGGGGAGTTCGATTTGATCTTAGGGATGGATTGGTTAGTAAAATATCAAGCAAGTTTGGACTGTACAGCCAAGCACATGGTGTTAAGAGCTTTCGAGGGTGTTGAGGTGGTGGTGATAGGCGAGAGGAGAAACTACCTATCTAATGTGGTATCCGCTTTGAAGGCCGAGAGAATGGTGAGAAAAGGATGTAAGGCATTTATGGTTTGTGTTTGCACTTTAGATGCCAAGGAATCAGTAGTGGAGGATGTACGAATGGTAAAGGAATTTTTGATGTTTTCCCAAAAGAGCTACTAGGGTTGCCTCCAGACCGCGAGGTTAAGTTTGGTTTGATCTCCTACCGGGAACCACGCCAGTGTCTATTACCCCATATAAAATGGCACCGAAGGAGTTAGTGGAGTTAAAAGCACAGATTCAAGAATTATTGGACCGGGGTTTTATTCGACCGAGTGTATCACCTTGGGGAGCGCCGGTGCTATTCATTAAGAAGAATGACGGATCAATGCATATGTGCATTGATTACCGTCAGTTGAATAAGTTGACGATCAAGAATAAGTGCCCGTTGCCAAGGATAGGCAACATGTTCGACCAATTTAGGGGAGCATAGTCTTCTCAAAGATAGATTTGAGATCGGGCTATCACCAGCTTAAGGTCAAGGAGGCAGATATTCATAAGAGGGCATTTCATGCTCGTTATGGCCAATACGAATTCTTGGTGATGCCGTTTGGGTTGACCAACGCACCAGCAGCATTTATGGACATGATGAATCGGGTTTTCCAATCCTACCTGGATTAATTCGTCGTAGTGTTTATAGACGACATCCTAGTTTATTCAAAGTCTAAGGAGGAGCATGATTTACACCTACTAGTTTTTTTACAGATTCTGAGGGAGAAGCAGTTGTTTGCTAAGTTCAGTAAATGTGAGTTCTGGCTAAAGGAAGTTACCTTTTTGGGTCATGTGGTGTCCGTTGAGGGGATTAGGGTGGACCCTCGAAAGATTGAAGAAGCGTTGGATTGGAAACCTCCTAAGTTTGTGGCAGAGATTCAAAGTTTCTTGGGGTTAGTTGGGTATTACAAAAGGTTTGTGGAAGGGTTCTCTTTGATCGAGGCACCGTTAACCAAGTTATTAAGGAAAAGGGTTCCGTTTGTGTGGACTGACAAGCAACAGGAAAGTTTTGAGGAGTTAAAAAGGATCCTGACAGAAGCTCCGGTGTTAATTTAGTATGAGGCAGAGAAGGAGTTCGTGGTGTACTGTGATGCTTCACACACAGGATTAGGGTGCGTGTTGATGCAAGACGAAAATGTTGTTGCGTATGCGTCTCGACAGTTAAGACCGCATGAGTTGAATTACCCCACGCATGACCTTGAGCTAGCTGCAGTGGTTTTCACCCTGAAGATCTGGAGACACTACTTGTATGGGGAGAAGTCCATCATTTATATGGATCATAAGAGTTTGAAGTATTTCCTTACTCAGAATGAGTTGAATTTAAGACAGCGAAGGTGGATTGAGTTGTTGAAGGATTACGACTGCTCGATTGAGTACCACCCAGGTAAAGCTAACGTTGTGGCAGACGCGCTAAGCCGTAAGGTAATATTTGATGATGGAAGTTTATTAGCGAAATTGCAAGTGAAGCCAACATGGGTAAGTCAGGCTAAGGAGAAACAGTTAGTAGATGATGTCTTGAGTGCTCAACTTCTACAAGTATAAGAGGGTGGAATAGAGGATTTCAGTTTGAACAACGATGGAGTGTTATATTTTCGTGGTAAGGTTTGCATGCCGAGAGATGTAGATTTAAGGCATAAGATTCTTCAGGAAGCACATAATAGCCAATACACTATGCATCTTGAAGGAAGTAAGATGTACCAGGAATTACGGGAATAGTTTTGGTGGCCAGGTCTGAAGGAAAAGTAACTAAATTTGTGGGTAAATGCTTGACGTGTCAACATGTCAAAGCTGAGCATCAATTGCCTTCGGGGTTGTTGCAACCGATCATGATTCCCTAGTGGAAGTGGGAGAGGATCGCGATGGATTTTGTTAGTGGGCTACCCCTTACGCCTACTAAGAAGGATTCAGTTTGGGTAGTCGTTGATCATTTGACGAAGTCTACTCATTTCATACCCGTGCGTGTAGATTACTCTCTTCAGAAGTTGGTTAGATTATATGTAGCAGAGATTGTAAGATTGCATGGGGTACCAGTGTCAATCATTTCGGACAGAGACCCTAGATTTACATCGAGATTCTAGAAGGCGTTGCATCAAGCATTGGGCACAAAGTTAGATTTCAGTACAGTATTTCATCCACAGTCTGATGGACAGTCGGAGAGGGTAATTTGGATCTTAAAGGATATGTTGAGGGGCTGTGTCATAAACTTTAGAGGTAGTTGGGAAGAATTTCTACCCTTGGCAAAATTTATTTATAACAATAGCTACTAGTCAAGTATTCAGATGGCGCCATATGATTCATTATATGGTCGAAAGTGTCGTACACCTACGTGTTGGACAGAGGTGGGTGAGCGTCAATTGTTGGGTCTAGAGTTGGTTACTGAAACGAAAGATAATGTTAAGCTAATATGAACTCGATTGAAAGTAGCTTCGGATAGGCAGAAGTCCTATGTGGATCTAAAGCTGAAAGACATAGAATTTGTGGTGGGTGACAGGGTTTTCTTAAAGGTGTCGCCATGGAAGAAAGTGCTAAGATTTGGTCGGAAGGGCAAGTTAAGCCTCAGGTTTTTCAGGCCTTATCGAGTGTTGAAACGTGTGGGACCAGTAGCCTATCAGTCGAGTTACCTGCAGAGTTAAGTCAGATCCATGATGTGTTCCACGTTTTGATGCTAAGACGCTATCCTTCTGGTCCATCTCACGTGGTGTCAATGGAGGAGATCAAAGTGAGGCCTAATCTATCCTTTGAGGAGGAACCAGTTCAAATTTTAGATCGTGATGTCAAAGTATTATGTAAAAAGACGATTCCGTTGGTTAAGGTTTTGTGGTGTAATCATAGTTTTGAGGAAGCTACGTGAGAACCCAAGGAATCAATGCGATAGTAATATCCTCAACTCTTTTAACCAGGTAATTTTGAGGCTGAAATTTCTTTAAGGGGGTAGAACTATAACATATAGGACTTAGGGGTTATGCATTTACTTTATATCTGTATGTTGGTATGCATGGTGGGTTGTCTGACCATGTTTGGGGTCCCGAGGAAGCTCGGGGCTAAGGCTGAGCCTTAGTAAAATTTTTATTCTAAGCATTTTAGGGGAGAGCTAGTTGAATCAGGCTTTAAGGGTTAAATTTTGTGGTTGTTGACACAAGAAAAGAGTTGATGTAGTGGTAAGGAGACGCCACCTTGTGTGCTTGTAAGTGGCGTCATGGGGGAGTTACAATTGGGAAGGAGTTTGAGCTGCATGGATAACATTTTGGATATTTATTTTGCGACTGGAGAGGTAAGTGGTGGTTTCGGCAAGGACACTTAGGGTGGAGTGTTGAAGGGTCAAATTAATTTAAATGGTTGGCCATGAGTGAAAGGTGGGAGTTGAACCTTTCAAACCGATTTGAATTGGGTGTAGGAGAGCGGTTGTAGGAGGAAAAGGTGGGATTTGAGATTGGTGGATGTTGGCCGGTGGGGAAGCTTGTAAGGGGAGTTTGATTTCGGGTTAGTAGTATCAAGGAGTGTGCCGAAATTTAGTTGGGTTTTCTTCCATTATTCAATTGAGAAGAGTGTAGAGGTGCCGTTTTGGGTACATTTTGGGTAACTTAAACTTGGTAAGAGCTGAATGCTCTTAGTCTTTTCTTTATTTTTTAGGTAGGTGACTTCTTCTTGGTAGGCATCACTTGTGCTCTCATTTAGCAAAAGTCGAAACCGTAATTTTTTCTTCTTTTTATTCATAATCACTTCCATGATATAACCCCTAGCCGAATTCTTCTATAGTTTTCGCTATTTAATCTTTTTCTCTCTTTCGCTTCCTGGAAACCGAATCTCTTTGGCCATATTTTCTTATATCCTCTCCTTCATTTCTTCTCCATTGTCAAAGTCTCGAGCTCTAATTCTGCAAAGCCGAAAACACTTATTGCTTGTCTTTTCTCTTCTACTTATCTCATATTTCTTCTAATTGTCCTTCACAATCGAAACCTTTTTCTCTCTTATTTCGTGTTGAGTTGTTTTTATTCTTTTCTTTTGGCCAAATCTCCCTGAGTTGTGCTTCTTTCATTCGTGATTGTGCTAGAAGATTTTCTTCACTCCTCCCCTCAATCTTCTCAATCTGTTCCTATTTGGGGTGGTATGTGTCTTCACCTTTTTCATTGCTTCCTTATTCTTTAATATTAATATGTTATACTAATCGAAGGGGGGTTACTTGGTGATTTGAAGGCTTTGGCTGATTCTAGGAAGGGCTTGGTATTCACACTCTTTTCGACATCTAGCCTGTGGTTGAAGGAGCTTTGTAAGTAGTTATGGCCAAAGGGTGGTAAGAGGTTACTATTTGCTTGTTGGCCGAAGGGTTATTCTTTTAATTTATGATTGGGATTGGTTCTAATTTAGTAACATTTTAGGGATTCTCTCGATTCTTGGGCCAAGCCTAAAGCTTTCGACTTCTGTCGATCTCGGTAAGGAAATCTCTATAGTTAAATGTATCATATTACCTTTATTCTAGTCAATGCTTTAACTCGGTCTTCTAACCAAGATCTCTTCAATGGAATCAAATCCTAGCCAATCAAAGAAGGGGGTTGGACTCGCAGTTCCTACCCCTAAGTTCAAGAAACACGGGGTATCTACTATTCGAGATTGGCCACTAGGTTGTGGGTCGGCTTCCGAGCAGAACATTAGACAGATAGCAGTAGTGTCGGTTAGTGATAGTGTCGACATAGAAACCGTGGTATTATGTGTTTTCAGGTGTGTAACTCTTACACACTTTATATGTTAATTATGTTATTATCTATGTATTGCCAAAAGCCGAAGTGATGGTATGGATCACTATGTTACCCTTGTGGGTAAAAGCGAGGACTCCAGATAAGTTCTACTATGTGCTGTTATTAATGGATGCATGTATGAGTGAATTGATTGTTGTTTTACTTTGAAAGCATGATCATACCATATTATGAAGCATGAACATGAAGATGGGGTACGATGTGAAGAGGGAGGAAATATGAACTCTTTCAAACTGTCACCAGTGGCTAGGTACCACAAATGGGTTGGCCCCACATATTATTATTTTGTGACTAAGTCTTAGTGGTTTGGAACCACCAGTGGTTAGGTACCACATATATCTTATTTCTGTGATTCGTCCCAGTGGTTTGGTACAACAGTGGGTTGGCCCCACGTACGGATATTAGGGACTATCACCAGTGGTTAGGTACCACAAGTGGGTTGGCCCCACATATTATTATTTGTGACTTTTGTCACCAGTGGTTTGGAACCACCAGTAGTTAGGTACCACCAGTGGATTGGTGCCACAAATTTTGGGTAGATACAGGAGATACGGTGGATGTGCATATTAGGTTGGTTGGGTTGCATGGCATACATACGTAACATATGAATTTGTGTGAGATTTGGAAAATCTTTTGGACGGGAATTTACACACTGAGTCTCAGTGACTCACCCTCTCCGTTAAATTTTGCAGGTAATCTTTAGACCGCAGACATGGAGCCGAGGTGGACTCAAGGTGGCCATGCGTAATATTTTAGACTTTATCTTAAATAGTTTTTGGGATTACTCTACTTTAATTTGGATTTTGGTAATGTAATAAGCCCACTTAAACGTTAATTTGGGTTTATAATTATTTTTATTAACTTTCTTTATGTTATTTTATTTTAGATTGTTAAGGCATGCCTAATAAATTGTCGAAATGAATGATTTTCAAAACTTAAGAACTGTGAGACATTACAATTGGTTAACAAGGAAAAAAATAATTTGGGCTTTAGAAGCAAAGTAACTAAATTTTCAAACTAAGACTTGAAATTGTTTTCAATTGATCACTCAATATTAATTTTGTTTCTACAAAATCAAAGACTTTTCCTAACTCATGACGTTAACTCGGTTTCAAATTTTCTTTTCTTCTCCTGTGGCATGCCAGATTCGGTCGTAGGTTTTGACCGGGTTTGGGGTGTTACAATTCAAGTATACTTCCTACTCAGTGTTTAAATAAACTTTGAAAAGTGTTTCTTTGGTTCTAAGTATCCAAATCTGAATGAAATTGCTCTCTCCCGTAATAGGGGCACGACCATGGTACACGCCCGTATAAATCATTTTCAGGTCGTGTCTCGATTCTATCGATTGGGGCACAACCGTGTAAATCGTGGCATGGTCGTATCTTAGTTAATTGCCGAGGCATGGCTGTGTGGCTTGAAGTCCAGACCGTGTCGATTTCTGCTCTGGCCCAAATTGGCCCGTTTTGAGCCTATTTTTTGTCCTTTTCGTCTTCGGGTGCTTTCCTGAGTAAAAACATGAAAAGAAAGGATTAAGAGCACCTTTTTACATAAAACAAGGGCTAAATCATCCAAAAGCATACTAAATGTAGGCCTAAAATATGTTGATTTTACGGTTTATCAGCCATATTCCCTTTAGAACATGCATTTATAATTTAAAATTCACACAGCTTTAAAAAACGCTTTTGAACCCAAACCACTGCCGAGTTTTGCAATCGGGCTCTGATACCATAAAATGTAACACCCCAAACCTGGCCCATGCATTATACCGAATCTGACATGTCACATGAGAAAACATGTTAAATCCTTTTTATTCGTACTAAAATAGGTATTGATTTATTAAAATCAAGAAAACAAGTTTGATTTGAAATATTTGATAAAATACTACTAACCTCGACGATTAATTGATAAATCGATAAATTTGAACTAGAAATTTTATAAATCGTGACTTTTGAAAATATCGTTGATATTTCGAGAGAAAATTTCGAGTTAAAAATATTCGTAGAAGTTTGTTATGAAATCCATTTGTTAATCTATTTTGGAAAATCCTTGTTTAAGTTTTTGAAAAATTCCCATTTTAAAATAATTTAAGTAACGTAATAAGTTCGTCAAACATAAAGCAAAAATTAAAATATTTTAGAGGCCTTATTACAACATAAAAACCCAAAATAGTAAAGTAAATGGAAATAGTAATCTAAAGTTCAAAATAAACACCATTTCTGAAGTATGGCCTCCACTGAGTCATCCATGGCCCAAATCCACGTTAGTGAGCATTACCTGCAAGGGTTAAGGCAACGGGGTGAGTTACTAGAACTCAGTGCATAATCCCTTTACCGTTGTCCACTTGGCTTGAACTAGTTTAGCAATAACTTGGGCTGGAACCCATTTAGCATAATCTTGGGCCTAATCCCATTCATAAAACAGAATATATACATTATCTGAATGTGGTGACTTTGGTTACATTATCTGAATGTGGTAACTTCGGTTACATTATTTGAATGTGGTGTCTCATAACACAATTATCTCGGTGGCTATGCCACGAATTTTATATGGGCGATGAGCACGCCGAACGCAGTAAACGCCTTCGATGGTGTGTAGCGGATGGAGGTTGACTTAGTAGTCCTACTGTGCGAGTTGGTATGGGGATGTGTAGCGGATGGCATCTAGGTTTGGGTTTGGGTTGCATCATTATCTTGAATCATTAAATGTGAAATTATGATACGTATGAATATGATTTGTTATGCCTGAATTTGTTAAGACTTAGTGTTTGTGTACACATTGAGTATGTTTGACTCACCGGTGCCAGGGAACATGTTTCGTGACGATCGGTGATGGACCGGTTCGGCAGATGCTTAGTGGAGGCCATGTGAAGTTGATTTCTTTTATTTGGACTATTTTACTTTAAGTATTTATGATTTATTTAAATTTTGGGAATTATTTGATGTAATAAGGCCTTAGTAGGAATATTTTATTCTGCTTTTATTTGTTAAGCTTACAAACCTCATTTTATTAAAAGATTAAGTAAATCATTTTTTAAAAAACAAAGCCCAAATGTTTTGTCACCTAAAGTAAAAGATTTTAACAATGAATTAAACTTGTTTTCAACTCAAGCCCAACCCAAAACGATCTTTCTTCCAAATCACACAAGTTTTTCCTAAGTAACAAAATAATTTGAAACGGTTTACACCGGGGAACATACCAGATCCGGTCAAGGCTCGTGGGTCAGTTTGGGTGTTTCAATTTGGTATCGAGCCCATTTTAAACTTTCATTTTGGGTTTAAGGCCCAAAACGTTTTCAAAGTTAAGCCAAAAAGGATTTTGTGAATTAAGTAGGTTTTTCGGCATGGCCCACTAAGTCTCCCAATTCAAGTCCACCTGTAAGTACTGATCTTTGTGTGATTTATATTATGATTTGTAGAAGGGTAGAAATGGGTAGAATAGAGATTAAGTACTTGAACCCTAGGGCTAGTGTACCCCAACAAAACATAAGACTTAAATACCTACTAAACAAACCCGTTGGTTAAGTCATTGAGTTAGGTGTGGTAACCATGGTGTGCATGTCTAGGATTGGTTTCTGTGGAGCTTGGTATTTAAGCAGTCCTAGTGACTCATCTCCTCCACTGAATCCTACCAGTGCGTAGCCCTGTTCACCCTAACCAAGAGGACTTATACACTGCTAAACCCTTAACTAAAACTCGAAAGGGACTAGCCAGTATTTTATGGAAACCCTAGTTTTAAAATTTCTAAATTACCCTCTTGATTTGAAAATATTATTTTATAAATTTTTCTCAAATATTTCGATTTACCAAATTTACTAAAATACCCTAGTGGTAAAATTACAAAATGCCTTTGGTTTATGAAATTTCTAAATACCCACGCTTCTTATCAAAATTTCACTACTTTGCTTAAAGGAACCCTAAATTTACAAAATATCAAAATTCCTTGATTATGAAAAAAAATTATTACGAAATTACCCTACCGTAAATTACCGAAATACCCCAAGTTACAAAATTACGAATCGACCTCGATTTTCAAAATTTTTACAAAGACCAATTTGGAAAACAAATTCTCAAAAGAACCTCAAGTTTTGCAAATTTTGAAATACCCTTGATTTATTAAGATTTATAAATTACCCGGTTTATTACCGAAATACCTCAGATTTCAAAATTTTGAAATATCCCTAGATTTCAAAAATTACCAAAATACCCTTATTGACAAAATCATCAAGGAACCTTATTTCAAAAATTACGAAAATACCCTCGTAGGGCAAATTACTTAAAATACCCACGGTAGTGGAAAACAACAACAATGAAAACTACAACATTTCTCCGAATGAATGAAAGTTCATAATTGATTGATGGATGTATGAATGTAAAGACTGTGCATGTATGAATACGAAAGAACCACATCTAAAAATTCTTTCCATAAAACTTCTTCGCGTTAATCGCTGAAACAAAATTTTTTTAATACATAAAACTTCTTAATCGATTAAATTGCGGCGTTAGAAATAAGTTCTAAGGACGGAACTTAGAGATTGTGCCTCGAAAGTATGATGGTTCTATTAAGATCGAGAGCGAGTGTAAGCATAAGTGCGGTGAGAAGGATTGTACGAATGTTAGTAAGTAATTTCGAGGACTAAATTATTTTTAAGGAGGGTAGAACCGTAACATCCTAGATTAGGGGTTATGCGTTTGTGCATAATTCATGAGTAGTAGGTTTTGGCGGTGTTTGGAAGTGAATTAACGGTTTTAAAATCCTAGGATGGAAGAGAAAGCTTTGGACAATTATTGGTTTTAAGTTAAAAACAAGAAGTGATGTGGAAAAGTGGCAAGGGACGCCACCTAAGGTGCAAGGGTTATGGCATCAAGTGAAGTACTTTGAGGAAGAGGTTCAATCCCATTGTGTGCATTTTGCTTAATTTTATGAAATAGCATGTTTATGTGATATGTGGTGTGCATTTTATAACCTTGGAAATGTAAGGAAATGTATGGAAATGTATGGAAATGTATGGAAATGTAAGGAAATGTACTGAAATGTATGGAAAGGAAATTTATGGAAATGTAAAGAAATGTTAAGTTCAAAGTGAACATTTTTGGAAACTAGGAAATGTAAGGAAATGATTTAGAAATGATTCAAAGAGGAAAGTAAACATTTGGAAACTAGGAAATGTATGGAAATGATTTAGAAATGATTCAAAAGAGGAAAGTAAACATTTTGAAACTTGGAAATGTAAGGAAATGTCAAGTTTAAAGAGCCAAACTAAAATTTTTGGAAACTTAGAAATGACTTAGAAATGTCGAGTTTTAAAGCTTAAAAGAGGAAATTAAGTCAAGGTGGCCTTAAGAGAAAAAGTATGTGAAATTTGACACACAACAAAGCTTGGAAAAGTGGCTCAAGATACCACTTAAAGCCCAAGTGAGTGACGCCACTTAGTTGGATAATTTGGGCCTCAGATGGCCACAAGGAGTCCAATAGAACAAGTTTAAATTCGGCTCATCAAGGGAAGGGGTGGACGGCATCTAGCTAAGACTTTAAGTGATTTGTATTTAATTACTTAAAGAGGAAGCAATGGACTGTAATAGGACTCTTAAGGAAGAGTTTAATTCTCCTTAAAACTCTGCTAAATAGGTGGATAAATGATGATTTATTTTAGATTATTTTCAAAGAGATAATTATGGATTATTCTTTAATTTTTAATTAAAGAGATAAAGCTATCAAAATAGAAGAGTGATGGCCAAGTAAGGGATTCTAAGTTAGTAATTTTGACTATAAAAGGAAAAGAGGTCATTCATTCATTCACTCTTCCTTTGCCAAATTTCTTAATGATTCTCCTCTCTCTCCAATTTCCTACGCTTTATTCTTCTTTTGTTAGCCAAAGCCAAATACCTTGTGCTCTAGCCTAATCCTCCATCTTTATCCCTCCTCTTTTCCTTCTAATCCTCCAAAAGCCTAAGTAAGCCTTTTAAGGCCATAGCCGAATATATCAAGTGGCTTCAAGCTTAGGTGCTATCGAATTCAATATTAAGGGTAAGAATTTTATGGCCATTAATTTATTCTCTTCTTTAAGCCGTAACATAGGAACTAATATCATTAATATCTTGTTTGCCAAAATTTGGAAGGATCATTCGGGCTTTGCTAGTGTTGACTACAAGGAAGGTGAAATTCGTTTCCCGAAGGTGCACCATAAGTCGCATGTTCCTTAGTTATTTAGTGAGTTTCGGGATTTAAGATCCACAAAGTAAGCACTATAGCATTCGGCTAAGGCCTTATTTTAGTACATAGATCTATTTTCTTATTATCTTAAAAGTCAAAAACTAACCTATGTAGAGATCTAGTGTTTGGCCGAATACAAGGAGAAGAAAAGCAAAGTTTTCAGGATTTGAGTGATAAGCAAATCGGCATTAAGGTAAGTCTTAGTGTACAAATCCTACTAGGATTTGGTTTTGTGGCGAATGTAGGGAGTTAAAGATCTAAGGCAAGAGATCAATTTCGGATTTTAAGTGAAATTGTTAAGCTTAATCGTGTGTACCCTACTCTAAGTTTTAATATGTTCATGGCTATGTTTTAAATTAAATGTGTTAATATGAAAGTGTAAGAATATGGCTAAGGTACCGTGTGTACCCCACACTAATCTTAATAGATTTA